>OW026368.1:60927786-61612190 GCA_932273885.2 Leucozona laternaria | reverse complement strand
ATTCTACAATATAAATTATTTATTTCATCTATACCTACCTAAACATCTTTCGAAAAAGAATTTATTAAGTATGCAGCTTATTCAGAATACCTAATGTTGTTACAGTTATTTTTGTTTTCTCTTTTTGAATTTGCACCAATTCGAGAATTCCTCTTCAGCAACCGTTTATTTAAAAAATTAATAAAAGGATATACAAAAAAAAATAAAAATACGTATGTAGTCTGCACAACAAACAAATAAGTATTCCTAATTATTAAAAAAGGTCACCTTAGTCATACAAATTTTTTTTATATTTTTATATATATTTGAATTAAATTTGTTAGAAAAACTTAGTACCTACCTAAGCCCTTGAAATTTTACTATAATTTAAAATTTACCTGGTTTGCCATTCCAGCATAGTTGAGGTAGGTACATTAGAAAAAAAAACATTAATTTTGAAACTATTGCAATTAAGCAAATTTGTATATGTTATTTTTTCAAAAATTTGGTATATATAGGGTGAAAGGGGGTACAAATGAGAAGTGGCATCCTATTTCAAAAATTCTGTTTGTGTTTGAAAGGTTATTATAAAAAATAATTTTTATAGAAGGAAATGGGATAAAAATAAAACAGTAGTTTTCGAATACGAAAATTCTTTTTGTGTTGGAAAAACAATAAAGGTTGGATTTAGAGGATCATATTTTTACAAATTTAGCCTTTCATAATATGAAGTTGGTTAAAACTCAGAAAGTAATACCTATTCATTTACAAAAAGTCAAAAAATAATATTTTCTTTTGTAATTTTAATGCAAAGCTTAGGTTTGTCTACCCGTGCGAAGGCGGACGGGCCAACTAGTAATAATTTAAGGAACGAGGTTCATGCGTCTTTACCATTTTCTCTAATTTATTATTGCCCTTATCCATCCATGAACCACAGAATACAAGATTTCGCCACTTCTACTTTACAGGATACCGAAACTTTTCGTTAAGATTTCGTTGTGTAATTTTTGTAAGGAATTTTTCGTTTCGCATCAGCAGCTTTCTAGGCTTTAACGTCGAAGTATAAAAAAACAGGGTCCAGAAAGGCACCCTCATGAGCGGGCCTTTCCAAATGAGCGCTTACCAGATATTCTCGCCCATGAGCCATCAGGTCAGGGTTGCCAGTTTAGGGGTTTTCCCCCTAGATTTAGGGGCTTTTTTTGTCGTTGGGGGGTTATCTGGGGGGACAAGATGTTTGGAGGGAAATCTGGGGGGATAAATTCAGAGCTAAAAGGTTGAGAAATCGTATAGGTATTTAAACAGCTGACACTATTCCACGAGTTAGATATTCCTTACATTCTGGGTGTCAGAATTTTAAACCAACAGAAGAAATCCTGAAAACTTTCACAAGTGAGAAAATGTATCAAACCGACGCGACACCCAAAACAAAGACGACGATAGTGTATTAGAACTTTTTTTAAAAAGTGCAAACAAAAAATTGAATTCCTATTTTAATTTTCATATTTATTTCTGGTGAGTTAAACCAGAGTTAGCTAACTCTAGAAGTAAATTTACCCGCAGTGAACTGAGGAAGCCATTTTTCAGTGCGAATGTATGCGAAATATGACTAAACAAACTCTTTGCATAAAACATCAAAAGCATCTGTTCACTTAATACTGATTTAATCCACCAAATATGATGATTTAACTCTGGTTAAACTTTAATCGCGCACTGAAAAACTGGACCTGGACTGGATTAAAGTTCTAAATAAGCAATTTGGAACTTTTTAAACAATTATCAACCTCCCTTATGTTTGACAATATCTAAACAGTATAGCTCATAATTAACGTTCAAAGTATTTTAATGGCCCGATTAAGTGTCGATTAGAATTAGCAAATTTATGTACTTGGCATTTTAAATATTATTCATTATTTTTTTCCAGTTTTCATCAGTCAAAACTTTTTATTTTTGGAAAGTTTTTTACTGGAAGGATTTAATTTGCGGATAATTTGAATGTCGAGTAAATAATCAGAACTTTACTCAGAAATTGTTAAGAAAACCCTAAACAAATTTTCTTTTATTGCTTAGTACCTTTTCTACAAATGTTTTTTTTTATTGTAGCTGTGTGAATTAATTAAATTTAAAATTAAAAACAAATTTAAGAACTGTGAATAAAAATATAAAGTTGACAAAAAAAATTAGGGTTTTTGTTGATAAAATGTGGTAATCTGGGGGGTTTCTAAATTTTTCTGGGGGGAAATTTGTTTTTCATCTGGCAACAGAGGTGTGAGCACTTTTGGTTTAGCCCGCGCTCGCGAGCGTTCGATTTATAAACGCTCCCGTCAAGAGCGCTCTCGTTAAGAGCGATGGCGAAACGCTCGCGGCAAGACCGCTCTCATTAGGAGCGATAGCAAAACCGCACGCTCATGAGCGTGAGACGAGAGCGAGCCAATTTAGCGCTCGCGAGCCTTTATGAATTTAGAAAGAAATAAAACAATTAAATGGTTTTTCGTAAGATATTTTAAAATTTTAAAATTAATGCAGTTATATAAATTAATGAATTAATTTCATGAAAAAAGTCTCGTTTTCAAATATATCTAAAGTAGATGTTTCAATTAAATTGAAATTTGATTTATAGAGGAGAATATAAGCAAGAGATTTTTTTTGAAAGTTTTGTTCTCGGTTTTGTTAATATTGTTGAGAGTATTCGCGAAAGTATTCGCTTCTTGAAAGTATTTGCAGTCGACAAAAACTTGTGTGGCAGGAACGGCTAGAGCAACTTCGCAACTTCATCGATTGAGTTAATACGCTCATTCATAAGTGCAAACTGTAGGTATTGGAAAACCCATTTTCTATATTTTCGCAAATGCACAAAAAAAATAATTAAACAGAAGATCCTACTTATAAGAAACTTCGAAAGATCTGGGTTTTGAATGCTACAATTCGTGGTTTTCCTATGACCATGTTCCTTATAAGTGTATAATACTCTGATAATAAAAAACGGCTAATATGACAAAATCTGCTAGGACGAATTAAGAACATAAGAAACCCGACTCAGGTGTTTTCAAAGAATATAAAACTGGTATTTGACCACAATTTGACAGAAATAGGAACTTAGTAGAAAGTGCGAAGAACATAAATTAAAATTTCGCTTTTCTTAATGGCTACGCTTTTTTGTTAACATTTCTGCAAAATCTGCAATAATATGGAGCTTGGAAATAATCCACGGACTTAAACGCAGTCGATTTCTGCCAAGAAATTGCCGTTGTCAAAATACTTGTCACAGAAATCAACGAAAAGGCAAGTGCGTTTCCTAATATAAGTATATAGCTTTGAGAATATACTGCATTTTACCGACGTCATCAACAAGCTGTGAGCGAAGTTACAGCAATCTGAAAATTATTTGAATGTACCCACATTCAACAAGGAGTCAGTCTTGCCTATGAGACGAAATTAAACAAAATTAGTTTGAGCAAAACTTTTTTCAAATTTTTTTTTCGAAATTCTCTAAACCAACTTTATTTAAAACAAAAATGTACAAAAAGGTGTATCGTGGCATTGTATGTATAAATGTTGTTTTTAAATATTTTTTTTTCTGTTTTAAGTCTTTTTTTTTTTAGAAAATTGCCCCTCCTGGCTAAAAGAGTGGGAATATACCCCTCCCTCCCATAATTTTTTTCTTTTCTCAACCCAACCTACACGCTTAGTTTTTTGTCCCACCCTGTATAAAGGCTTATTGTATTTATTCTTGTTTAACAGACTGTTTTGCATCTGTCCCGAAATTCATTTCTTATTAGCTTTTCAAAATTTAATACACACCTTTGATTTGCACCTAATGCATTTCAAGAATTTTATTTAAATTTTATCTTTTGTTTATGTTACTGGAAGTTTGTTTATTTTGGTTTGTGAGCAATTTTAGAAGACATGCGCATGAATACTAATAAGATGGATAGATTGATCAATGATGTAAACATGACATTGTATACCGATGTACATATACTTGTTTTGGCTTGAGGAAATAATATTTCAGCTAGGTTGAATTTTAATGTTTACACGAATCTTCAGATCAAAAGGTGTCAGCGTTTCTGTTAGAATTGAATAAAACTGGTCATATAAAATCATCGATAAGTCAGTAATATGGAATAGGATTGCTTTGAGTAGAGACTAATGTTGTTTAACTTTTCTGTAAACAAACAATTAATTCGCAAGTAATTTATTTTGTGTTGTATAGGCATGTACTCAATGGTTTTGACTTGGATGATTGATTTAGTACCTATTTTAATAATTTTGAAAATATTCTATTTATGTAAAGAAGAATAAATCTAAAAATTAATATTTATATGTAAGCATTAAATGTATTTAAAATACATACATATATTAAATTTACAAAGATTTTTGATCTCTTGATTACTTGTTCTGCATTTTATATTGGCATGTCTAGACTCTTAAGTCACGTCCATTTCTGAAATATTTTTTTGTCGGGTCACATACAAAATTTACATACAAGGGTTTTTTTGCAAAAATTGCAATGGTTTGCTGTCAACACAAGCACAGACTCGCTTTGCAAATATTTCCACTTTTTTTTAAAGGCAAAAACTAATATTTATATGAACAAAAATAGAATTGGTGACCTTTTTTCAAATATTTGTTGGGTGGTTTGCAGGACCCACGCTTAAGGTCATTAATGAAACAAGTTTTTTGTTCTTAAAACTTTGTCCTGCTTCTCATGGTTTCATTTGCCTAGATAAGATACTTTAAATTTAGCTGAAATTTTTTATAGAGGCTATACAATATTCTATACATACCTTGGTCAAATTATTTCATCCAATAACAGAGAAACGAAGGATAATAGAACATCGAATGACAAGCGCCTCAAGACAGTTCTGCATGGAATTCCAAGCATCTACTAGATTTAAATATGTATGTTTTAAAAAAAATATGTGTTCCACTCAACAGTGCTCTCAGATTTGACCTACGGGTGCCAAACATGACAAATTATTAAAAACGCTGAAACCAAACTATGATCGTGTGAAAGAGCAATGGAGAGAGCTAATTTAAACGTCGGCATGCTCAACAAATCAACCGAACTAATTTTGAAGATATCAGGCATCCACTTAAGAAAACTAAAAGGGGAATGCGCTGGACATATCATGCGTTATGCGCGCTCATCCGATAACCGTTCAAGAAGAATGGGTACCACTAGATGTAAAGACAGGCGTTAGCTAAAAACGCCAAAGTCATGTATGGAAATAACGCCCACAAAAATCTCGAACAATTGTTCTATGTAATTTTGTCCATTATTTTGGGTTGTGTTTCCGGTTTTGTGTTTGATTAAACACCGGAAATAAAGCCCAAATAAAGAATAGACAAATTTGAAAGGGAAACAATGCCCGAAGTAGGAAATATCACCCAAAACGGTAAGGAAAAATGAAACAACGCCCAAATAAAGGAAATATCCCAATATTTTTGAGTATATTATTTGTTTTGAACGGCTTCGGAAATCACAACCCAGGGAAATAACTACCCAAAAATATAACCCCTAAGCTAAAAATGACATAACTTCCCGCAGTGTGAAGCGCGTATCGGGCGGAGGCGGTAGCTTCCTCCTCCGTGGAAGAATCGCAGGCCACATCCGACATACCCCCCCCCCCCTGTAGCGATTACTTTGAGAATAATTCTCCTGTGCTCTTTGTTATAACACATAAAGCCAAGACAAGCTACACCAATGCGCTTCAGTACATTTTGTCATAAAACAGTAAATTCCCAATTTTTTACCGTTTCTTGCGATATAAAAAAGTTTTTGATATGTATTAACAAATTCATTTAAAACACGAATTGGAAATAACGATAACAAATGTAAAAATAATGCCCAAAATGATGAAAATATCACCCAAAATAAAAAAAAAAAATATTTTCATAGAAATTTTTGGGCGATATTACCCCTTTATAATTTGGGTGATATGGAGTTTTGGCCGTTAAGCAAATTTATTTTGCGCTTTATTTCCATTTTGTTTTTTACTTTTGGGCATTATTACCTAACCCCGGAAAGAGAAACGTGGATGGACAATTCAAACGCTGGAAGGATGATATCCGGGCTACATTGCCATTCTATTGACGAAAAGCACTTGACAGAAGACGTTGGAGTAGTCTGGGGGAGGCTTGTGCTTAAAATCTTAAAATTGTATATAAAGATTTACAGGTAAAAGTGTAATTTAAATATTTTTACATTTTTTAGTTCATAATACCTATTAAATTCTTTATTAATGTTACTTTATAAATAACGAATTAATGAATAGTGAATAATGCTAAAAATATTAATACTAATAAGACATAAGTTGAAAAAAAAAATCCACTACCATCATTCGAGATCCAAGGGCCGCAGCGGTGGTAACAGGTAGGGAAGAAAGTAAAAATTTGGATGTATCTGATCTCGGAAAAGACAGTATATTGGGCCGCATTTATAAGAAGTAATTATTTAACTATTGATAAGTTAAAAGTAGGTTAAATTGAATTTTGTGATATTTGTTTAAATTAAAAATACTCAATACTAAACACCCATTATTGAAGCTGGATGATGGCAAGCTTGAACCCTGAAACTGCAGTTTTCGCTTGCTTTAACGACCTGGCGTAAACTTAATTAATTTTTGTTGTTGAAAACGGTAAAAATCTCTTCAACAAAATATTTCCATACCAATTTTTCGCCGGCTATTGGCACAGTTGTTCTTCTTTCCAACCTAATAACTATTTCTCAATGGATGAAATAATAGGTGTCCGTTAATTGTTGATAGGTTTTAACCGCGTACGAACAATTTTTGCTCTACCCATAACCTCTAAAAATTCAGCTAATCAACCTTTCAACGATAAACACCAATTCTTGTGATACGAAGTCGTTTAGCAAATCACATACATATATTGGTCCAACTCTTTTTCCACAATCATACAAAGCTATATTACCGTTTATTTTATTTTCTTCAACATGCCACTCCATGTTAATATCTCCACAAAATGAAACAAAACTGGTTTATATAGCACCTATACATTGTTTACTGATGCATGAACAAGTTCAAAAAAAAAAATGTGGTTTCATTTCTAACGGATTCTTTCAGCTATGGCTGCTTGAAATTTTGTAACCAGAACTTATGGCAGGACTTGATACGTAGACGACACGTGAAATTACAAAACAGCACACATTATTTTATTTGCTACACTTAACGCTCCCATCTATCCTATGTACTTAGCAGGATTATCCATTTTGTAAAAGCAAAATCTTGCCAAAAAATTAAACGAAAATTGTGTCAAGCGCATATAGGAAAAAACATCAACGTATGAAAATATATGTATACCTTTATATGCAAGATTCAGTGATGGCGTTTATAGTGGTAGGGTACTCCACATCAACTATGTTGCCTTGCTTGGATTCTCAAATAATTGCCTTTTCTCTATATAAGAGTACCTGCCCCGAAAGTACGAGGATTTCAACGACGAAAAGTTGTGCACAGATTTTAGAATTTGTGATCTAAATAGGGTTCTCAGCGCTGTTCTATGGCTTTTTCCAAGGAAGAGTGAAGATAAAAACCGTAAAATATAAATGCATATCACCTTCCTTTAAAGTTTTAATGTTACAGTAAAAAAAAAAACTAAAAAGTACGCTATTGATCACCCAAGAGCTTCTCGTAAGCTTGGATTTTGCAATACCGAATGAGCACTTACAAAACGCACTCGCTCATGAGTTCTTAGATGTGTCCAAGCTCAGGAGTGCTCAAGCTCAGGAATGGTTCAAAATTAAGATTTTTTGATTTTTCGATTTTTTAGTTCCAGATTTTCCTTCCTTATTATCAGGGATAGGATTTTGCTAACTTTGTTTGTATTTTTTTTTTTTCAAATTTTGTTTAAGCTAAATTTGTTAAACATTTTGACATTGAGACCGAAGACTGAACAATAGTGGGCTGGCAGAATATATTACTCTCGTGTGACGGTGTTCAATCCATTCCTGGACTGTGTAATGTTTGCATAGAGAAAATATACTAGTAGGACTTTCGGTGCTCTTTAAGCAAGCTTCATTTGAAATGGGCAAAGTACCTATACCAATTTCTTAAAACTGTCGAGTTCTATCCAACATTCCTTGTTGCCGGGCCATCTGCTGCTCTCGTCGAGTTGAAATCGTAGAAGAGATATAATGCAATAATATGTTGCTACACAGCCGCGGCAGTATCAACGTCTAATTCCGTTCGAACGTTTTCTAATTTTTATACCTACTTGTTATTGTGACACGAAATTAAATATACTTTTATACAAAAAATACTGAATTTAAATACTTTTATGAACAACACTTGTCATAAATTGGCATGTCTAGAGTCAATATATGTACATACATATACAAATATACATATCCTTTAAAATTCGTAAAAAAAATATTTGTGGATAAAAATCCAATTTTTGAAGACAGCAACAATCTGGTGCGTCGCTGCCCATGTACGACGACTTCAACCTTCAACCACCAGAAGCAACCATTTCTTACATTTTTGATGTGTAAACATCTATGCTGGCGGTAGAGTGAAAAAAAAAACGTCAACGTTCGTGTGCAACGTTACGTCGTGCACTTTAAGTTGTAGCACGTTACGTTACGAAATCTGATTTGCCCCGACCAAAACAAATTGATTTTAACGCGACCAACAATTAGATTATACTTTATCGCCACCACTCATTTATATTGTTTTTGCCAACTACGAAAGCAAATTGTTTTTATCGCTACCGACGATTTTATCATTTTAATACTTATATTTTCATATTTTTTCCTTTAATTTTTGATTATTCCCCGAACAAAATGGACGCGACACTAGTAATTAAAAAAAAAAACAAAAATAATAATAGTCAGCTGTATGAATTGACAAATGACTAAAGGTATGGTAGGTCGATGGCTGTAGGTATGGTAGGATATCGGATGCGTTCAGTGATACAAATCTGAACTTAAATTCTACGTTTACATTATACTGCTTTTAAACGATGCGATTTCTTCCTGCAATTTTTAGGCACGTAGGCTAGGGACGTAGGAAGCTGGGATACACAAAATAGCTGAGGTTGAACTCTTTGCAGAGTTATCGGCTACTTTTGTACTTGCATAAAGTTAACATTCATTACAAATCACAGCGTCCAATTCCATAGGCGATTGATGGTGTCAATCGATTGAAACTGCGATTTTAGTGATTTCCACTGACAACAACTGCAACTAAATATTCTAAAAACTCAAGATATATAATTCGCCGGCTATCTCATAGTGACATTCATTTGAGGTTCGTTCAGTATAAAATTAAGATTGAACTTTTTGTAAGTTTTACTCGATGGAAAGATGGAGTTTCATAGGGGTTGCAAGTTCGTTGACAGTTCTAACTGGATACTTTAATTCGGCCCCCTTAAGTCAAACCATTAAGTTCCTTTGGAATTTGGGAACTGTGTTATTTAATTGAAATCACGGTTTTAGTGCTCTCCGCTGACAGTTGTTGTTTGTCGATGCTCAGAGAGTGATTACCATAAACAATAACCATGTGTAATGTGAAGTCATCTTAAAGTTGAGAGTGAACTACGAAGCAGGACCTTTCAGTACCGAACCTTCACCGTTCGTTGGACAATTCACCACCAGCCTTTTAGTGCTTGGAAATTTCGTTACAGCGGTTCCCCCACTGGGTATTTTTTGCCGTTCTTTCAACACTTAGCTTTTTAAGCACTGCCTAAAGATAGGTAATGTAGTGTTAATTATTCAATATGTTTCTTTTGATGACGTTCAGTAACAAAAATCAGGCACTTGGACAAACGTTGATGTTTACACATATTTAACCGTGAGTCCCGGCACTCACATATTTTTTTTTTAGATTTTATTTTATTTTGTCTGTATGTATAATTATAATTAATCTTTATTTTTATTTCAGAAACTAAACCGACGTTTTATTCTGAACCTAATGAAGGTTGTTTCGGTTGTACGACATTATAATTGTTGGAACATTGGTACCTATATTTGAAATGTCTAGAAGCCGTAACGCAAGAAAACTTTGAACAATGGGTTTTTTTACCACGGAAAATTATAACAATAGGTAAGACGTGTCAAAATGCATATGTTTGAATATTTTTAAAGATAAAATATGATTCCTGCAAAAAAAAATAAAAGCCGTGTTTTTTGCAAGCCCCGAGCAATTTAAGAAACAAAATGGAGTTTCTATACAAACTATCGATAACAAGTATGCAATTCACGCCGGTAAAACAGTTGTCTCCATGCATAAGTTAAGCCCCGAGAATTCACTCTCCTTGTTTAGCCAAGCGCTAAGGGGATTAGTTGTTGTTGCGTTTAACATGTAAATTTCAATACAGGACATCGTTTTTTTCGACCAATTTCCTCGGGGCCTGCAAAAATACAAGGCTAATATCAACATGTTTATTAGGTAAAAAAACAGAGATCCCTGCTGCTTCAATTTATAAATTTCGTAACTTAATTCAATATGAACATCAAAAAATTATTTTATATTTTTACCAAGTCTATACAAACCCATGGTGTTATTACTGAAGCGTATTTAAACCTATTTACGTTGTTGTCTAGTTTTGGCGAGTTATATTTTCTAAGAATATCTGATAGAAGAAGAGCATTTCTTAAGATCCCTTGTCAAACTTAATCCGTAGTAATGTTTTGTTTTTATTTTGACATTCAGAATATAAATTCTTTGTAGCCAGTGTATCGTGCAGTGGCGCGCGTTCAAGACTCATTTTAACCACTGAGTTCTTGTTCTAATACTCCTCTTAAACAATCTCACCGGTAAGTAGAAAGCTTATAATGCTGTGTAGGGAAATGTACGGAATTCTTAAAAAAAGCTATTTTAGTAATAAAAAAGCACTGAGACGGATCTTGAAGATTTCATTGTAACAGTTAATTCTAATTACGAAAGCAATTTAGGGTAAAAAAAATATGAGTTACATTTAATGATATGAACCTGTTGAAGAACCTATTACATTGTCTTACATGAATGTATCATGCATTAGTATTAGTTGGTATAACTTGATTCTGTACATAATACATTACATGAAATGAACAGTCTCTCATCAGCTCACATCCCAACTTGTCGTAGAAAAATGTGAGCAACAGTTCCATTACCAAACGCTGTGGAAGTAAAAAGTACTTTGGCAGAAAACTGGAAAATATTTAAAAGTCAGTGGGAAAATTATCAGGTTGCGGCAGAACTAGGCAATAAATCTGAAACAGTTCGAATTGCTACCTATATATTGTAATACAGTTACCACGTACTCATGCAGCTTAAAATAAGCGAGGCTGAAAGCAAAACTGTAAAAGGTATATTAGATTCACAAAAAAATTACTATAAGCCCAAGTATGAAAGATACATATGTCCTTAACACAACGAAACAAGAAGATGTTGGATATATTGAAGCGTGTGTAGGGTAGGCAGACTCGGGGATCTTATCAAGAGCGGTAAATATCCTTCTGCGTACGAAGATGATTATAACGGGTGATTTTTTAGCTGGTTTGGTTTTGGCAACACTGGTTTTGACAGCTGACGTGTGTTTAGTACCTTGTGTCACTGTCAAACAGCTTCAGTTTGGTTTGCAATTTAACCATGGACCGTCTTACAAATGAACAACGCTTGCAAATTATTGAATTTTACTATCAAAATTCGTGCTCGGTTCGAAATGTTCATCGCGCGCTGCTTGTGTTCAGCGATGAGGCTCATTTTTGGTTGAATGGGTACGTAAATAAGCAAAATTGCCGCATTTGGAGTGAAGATCAGCCAGAAGCATTGCAACAGCTACCAATGCATCCCGAAAAAGCCACTGTTTGGTGCGGTTTATGGGCCGGCGGCATTATTGGGCCTATTTCTTCAAAGATGATGCGAATCGCAGCGTTACTGTCAATGGTGAACGCTACCGAGCGATGATAACAAACTTTTTTTTGCCCGAAATGGAAGTTCTTGACTTGCATGATATGTGGTTTCAACAAGACGGTGCCACATGCCACACAGCACGCGAAACAATGGCGCAATTGCGAGGCGAGTTTGGTGAACAGTTAATTTCACGTTTCGGGCCGGTCAATTGGCCGCCTAGATCGTGCGATTTGACACCATTAGATTATTTTTTGTGGGGGTATGTCAAGGCTAATGTCTATAGGGACAAGCCCGCTTCGATTGACGCACTGGAAGCCAACCTCCATGCATTCATTCGTGAGATACCGGCCGATATGTGTGAAAGAGTATGCCAAAATTGGACTCAGCGGATGGGCTACCTGAGACGCAGCCGCGGTCAACATTTGCATGAAATTATCTTTAAACATTAAATTGCAAGGTTCAAACTATCGATTCAAATAAATATTTCATTAATTTTTTCGAATTTTTTGTGTTTTTTTTTTAAAAAAAAGTTCTAAACCTCTTAAAAAATCACCCATTATTTAAGATCGAATAATTACAGGTTTAATCGACAAAAAAAGCCGTGTTTTTATGCAAGCCCGGAGGGATTTGGTTGGAAAAAAACGACATCGAGGATTAGGGACGCCTTTGCAAAAACAAACAAACTATCGATAACATTTTCTTACGTAGGTATGTTATTCACGCCGGAAACATAGTTTTTCTCTTTGCTTAAGTTAAGTCCCGATAATGCTCTGGACTTAACGAATCCCGAAGAGCTAATATGAGAAGAAAGATTCTAATGGAAAAAGAGTTGAGTCTTGATAAAGTAATCGTTACTTGTAGAACTATCGAGCAACCAACAATTAGAATGTGCGCGTTGACTGGTAGTGTCGATGACATAGACGACATAATTAATGGGACAAAAAAAGTTTTAAGATTAAATGAAAATAAAAATAAAAAAAAAAGTTACTCACCAAAAGGAAAAGCACTAAAGTATGACCACTAGAAATAGAAACGAACTGATGAACGAAAACCTAAATCTATGTAGACAAGTATTGTGGCAAAAAAAAAAACATAAAACAAAATTATCCAGCATACGATAAGCTGTCGAAAAATAGGCCATTTTGCAAAAGTATGTAAAAGCAAGCAGAAAATTTACCAAGTGTGCGAAGAAGAAGAAAGTAGTTATCCCGAGCGTGAAATGTAGAATGTTTTGACAGACGAAAATATTTTAACAGTCCCAGCACTCGGTCAGGTTTTAAAGGAAAATTTAGAATTTAAATCGAAAATTGGGATTCATATACAGTGTTTTTTTTAGACATGTGGTTTATTTGGCAATACTTTTTTTTGGCGTTGGTGTTTTTGACAGCTGTCACTTGATTTATGCTCAGTTTGGTTTGCCATTTCATAATGAATAGACTTACTCTTGAACAACGTTTGCAAATCGTGCCCAAATCGGCCCAAAACAAGATTGCCGTTGGTCCCAATTTTCATAAGCGAATTTTTTTTAGCGATGAAGCTCATTTTTGGTTGAATGGGTACGTTTATAAGCAAAATTGTCGTATTTGGATTGATCATAATCCACAAGCCATTATTGAGACGCTGCCGTTACATCCTCAAAAAGTCACTGTTCGTGTCCATATTTCTTCAAAATTGAAGCTTTTGTCGAACAAAACGGCGCTACATGCCATACAGCCAACGAAACAATCAATTTATTGAAGGAAACTTTTGGTGACCGCATAATCTCGCGTCGTGGGCCTGTGGCGTTGCCTCCAAGATCTTGCGATTTTGACTATTTTGTGTGGGGATTTGTGAAGTCGCTTGTCTACGCAGATAAGCCCAAGACTATTGACACCTTGGAAGAGAATATTCGGCGCGTTATTGCTGACATACGGCCCCAATTGCAGCAAAAAGTGGTCGAAAATTGGGCCTCTCGGCTGGAATTTATTCGAGCCAGCCGCGGCGGCCACTTGCCCGAAATAATTTTTAAAACATAATGGCAAACCCTTGTCTAAATTCTAAATTCTTGGCCTTAACATTAAATTATATGCGTTTTATTTCTTCTTGAAAACCACACGTCTAAAAAAAATACCCTTTAATTAAAGGAGGTGACTCTAGATATGCCAATTATAACAGTTTTGGTTTATAAAGTTTCTGTTTATGCGGCCCCGCAGGTCAGGGCCCTCCGCCGGTGGGAATACTTCAGGCACCCAAAGTTTTTTTACAAGTTGCGCGAAGCTCGTTAACGCATGCCCGCTTTAAATGCTGAAAGCTGTTATAACTGTTATAAATTGGCATGTCTCTAGTCTCGTCCATAGATAAATGTATGGAAGTGACTCTACACATGCCAGTACGGTACAGTATTACCATTAAGTGTGAAAAACAATATCATTTAAATGGCCTCCTCATGAGATTTTATTGAGGTAATTTTTAACCACTTTTCGCACATTTCGGGCGGTATCTCGGCCATAACTTGATTAATGTCGGTTTTTAATGCGTCTTGAGTTCGGGAATTATTCGCTTAAACAAGGTCTTTTGCATAGTTCGCAGAAAAAAATCTAACGGTGTCAAATTGCATGATCTTGGTGGCCAATTGAGGTCGCCAAAACGTGAAATTACACGACCAGGGAACTTCTCACGCAATAAAGCAATAATTGGTCGTGTTTTGTGGCTTATTGCCCCATCTTGTTAGAACTATATATCGTCCAAGTTGTGATCTTCAATCGCCGGCCAAAAAATATCGGTTATTATTCGACAATATCGCTCCGAATTGACTGTAACCGTAAATTCGGATCATCAGCAACACTTGCACTTGCAGCAATATTTCCGCCTGAGCGTGAGCGTGCATTCCGCTGATGCACAGGCCTTACAATATCAGTAACGCTTCCACTCTCTTGAAATTTTTTCTCAATTTTACCGATTGCTTGCGTAGTCGGTCGAATTATGACGACCATAATCATCGCATAATGCGCGAAAAGTGGCTACGTTTGAATCACCACTTTTATAGTAAGTTTTAATAATTTGTACGCGTTTTTCGATTGTTAAGGCAGACATTCAACTAATATTATGACATTTCAAATGATAGCTGAGTTTGACAGGTGTCAAATGCCAGTGCTACCAACTTGAAACCACTAAATGCATGACCCTGTTCCTTTCACTAGTTTATTGAATGTCACTTAACAACCAAAATCGGCTCATTAGTGATTTGTCCAATTGATCAAAGCATCATGGTGATTCTCTGATTACAATTATATTAAACAAACGCATTCATTGGTTATCGACCAAAAATAGTTCTGACCCAACTTAAACGGTCCAGTCTTCTGTCATATCTATATTATGCGGAGCACCCTGTATTTAAATTCCTTTAGCTCATTCTTTGTTCGCTGTTTCATGTTAAGCCCTGAATATTTATTTATCTATTTATTGACTTAAAGCATCATCATTGGGCTATGAAGTCACATCGTCTGAGATTTGCTCAAGAATTAAACATTGTTATATTTATGTAAAAAATAAAATTTAAAGAGAATAAAAATTGGGTGTGTTTTGGCAATTTAGTAAAGATGACTGTAATACGAATTCGTTTGCTAGGTGTGCTTAGTAAGTGCAAAAATTATCTCAAAGCTCTTGCGAAAATCACAAATCTGGAGGATATACATATAAATTGATCTCAACATCGCACTGAAAATCTTGTAAGTTTCAAGATAACCAGTATACAGTCGATTCCACTTATTTGCAACACAAAAAATGCACAAAATTTGTTGCAATTAAACGGAGTTGTCATATAAAAGAACTTCTTATATAATCCAACCTTGTTGCACTTAACCAAACTTCATATAATTGCAACTTTGTTTCCCATTCAAAAGATGTGATGTGAAATATTTCCAAAAATAGAAAAACTAACTAAACTATAAATAAACAAATAACCTCGAACAATAAATTACCTCGAACAACAAACAAAACAACTTTTAATAATTGTTACAGTTGAAAGGATTGGAACGATGAGAATGGAATGAAACTTAAAATGTCACCTTTTAGGTGTGTTCATAAATGTATGGATGCGTTCAGTGTTTCACTTAAGTGGAGTTGTTTCAGAACAAAATAATTATTTGGAGGAGAGAAAAATGTTTCATTTAAAGGGAGTTTTCAAATAAAAGGAGTGCAGTTATCCGTAGTGATTTGGGTGGAAAAGCCCTAAAAAAAACTGTGATAGTTTTCTTGTTACCGAAAGTTTCATTAAAACGGAGTGCATATAGGCTGAGTCGACTGTACTTACTCGTACTTTTCAGTAGAAATTTGTGTATCAGATTCGATTAAAGCAACTGCTTTAAAAAAGGAGACCAAAAAAACCCAGTCAGACCATTTTTAACAATGTGTTTCATTAAATCATTTTTTTTTTTATATCTTATACCACTCTGAAGGGTACGTAATTTAATTGCTTTTTGTAAGCATAATCCATGCAATAAAACACAGATGAACAATTAATTGCAGTTTGTTTGAATATCGTAAAACAAAAGAGTTTTAACTTTTTATAAAAAGTAACTTAAAGTCAAAAGATAAAATGTTTTTGTTTATGGTGCATATGTACATACATACATTTAATTGCTAGAGATAAACATGTGAACGAAAGAAACATTTCAATTGTTTTTATAACCAGTAGAACTTTTTAACCATTTAAAAACAACAACTTAAAAACTAACTTGTAACTGACGATTCAACCCGCACAATAATAACTGAAGATTTTACTTGTTTTGCTTTTATAAGCTTGCATATTTATTAGGGCAATAAAACGAACATCACATAATATTACTTTCAACAAGTGTGATGCAGTTAAATTTGATCATAATAATCCCAGCAGATGGAGTCATAATAAATTCACTGCTAAAACCTCATAAATATGGAATTTTTGCGAGTAGGTAAATATGCAATATTTATTTTATTAACTTCTTGTTTTTTTATGGTAAAAGGAAATTCATTATAATGGAGGAAACATACCCAAACATTTGGTCGGCTATGCTGTTAAAATCCAATGATATAAATATTCACTTTGCTTTCTTAAACACTCAAACACTCCTTTTATTATTGCTTCCACTTTTACGAATTCATTGCCACTTTAATGATTTTATTGCATACACTTGTGCTGCTCCACCAGCAGAATTCCTTTTCTTTTGATGGGAAATTAGTAATAAATCTCGCGGTTTATTTTACTTTAAATTTATTATGTACCGATATAGGAAGCCAAACACTAACTCACAATATAAAACAAACCAAGCTAAAATTTCAACTCGAAAAGAAGAAAAAACACAGATACGTAAAAGCTAAACAACATTTGTTGATGAGTTCAGAACCGTACAACAGCACCACCGCGATGTTAATTCGTTTAAAGAAAATTTTGAACTGGCCAACAGAGTTCATCTTTAGATACAAAATTGTCGCCTGAATTGAAATGTTTTCCCGCATTTTTTAGATACATCTGCTGTCCATTCCAAAGTATATCTACGGTGTGCATTCGAGAACTTATTTGTAAAGGGATGTTTTTGCTGGAACTAGCATGCGCAAAAATTTACCAACGAATAAGATTTTCATTCATAAAATTTAACAATGTTGCCAGAAAATTTCCTCTTAGGGGTTTTTGTTGCGAATGTCAGCGGCTCTTAAACTTTGTTGGTTGTTTTGATAGATTTTTGTATGTTAAATAGGCAATACTGCTATAAAAAAGACATTGTCTTTAATTTGATTAGAGTAATATGTTCCAAGTTATGATTATAGCAACATTGAAAACAGTCGAAACCTTTTATACAGTTTTAAGCGGTTAAGTTATGTGAATTCTGCCTTAAGTTTTTTGTTTCTATGCGCTAACATGAGTTCTAATATTGTCAGTGCTTATAATAGTTAGACTTATATTATTTCCTAAAAGGGGAGGACCTTTCGTCAGTTCCATTAGTTATGCATGACTCATTATTTTTGTCTGATTTGTTTATAATGTTATAACTAAAAAACACCAAATTGTCTACCTTTCTTCAGTGTTAAAGATTTAAACCCTGAAGGGCTAGTCGAACATTTTCGAAATTACTAAGTTTGAGCCCAAACTCGTTTCTGTAGTCCTTATTTATTTATTAACTAGCTGACCCGCCCGGCTTCACACGGGTAGACAAACCTAAGCTTCGCATACAAATTACAAATGAAAATATGTATAGATAAATATTTAAGCTAGGTACTTTTTGTAATTGACTACTACATACTGAGTTTTGACCCACTTCACGTTGTGAAAGGCGAAATTCGTAAAAAAATGGTCATCTAAGTTCAACCTTTATTACTTTCCCAACGAAGAGAGAATTCTTGTAGGTAATCCAAAACCTTTTTTTTGTGTTTATCCCATTTCACTCTATAAATATCAAACTTTTAAAAATGACCTCTTCAACACAAATAGAACTTTTGATATTGGATACGACTTTTCGTTGCTTCCCCATTTCACTCTATAAACAGCATTTTTTTAAAAATAATCTTTCAAACCCAAAAATAATTTCCTTAATCGGACAATTTTTATTTTTAGCTCATTTCAGCCTACAAATAATAAAATTTAAAAAAAAATATCCCTAAAGACATTTCCTAAGAAAACATTTTTAAACAAAAAAGAATTTCCTAGTGGGACATTTTTTTTATTTTTACTCTACAAATAAAAAATTGAAAAAGATCATCCCTTAATCCATTTCATAAAAAAAAAAAAATATGTGAGTGCCGGGACTCACGGTTAAATATGTGTAAACATCAACGTTTGTCCAAGTGCCTGATTTTTGTTACTGAACGTCATCAAAAGAAACATATTGAATAATTAACACTACATTACCTATCTGTAGGCAGTGCTTAAAAAGCTTATGCTGCATTTACACGACTGACAAATTGGCATTTTTCTGTCACTATACTGCCAAAAGAATGAATTTTTCCATTCTTCTATCTTTTTTTTGACAGTTAAATGCCAGAATACTGCCAATTTGTCAGTCGTGTAAATCTAGCATTAGTGTTGAAAGAACGGCAGCGAAATACCCAGTGGGGGAACCGCTGTAACGAAATTTCCAAGCACTAAAAGGCTGGTGGTGAAGTGTCCAACGACCGGTGGAGGTTCGGTACTGAAAGGTCCTGCTTCGTAGTTCACTCTCAACTTTAAGATGACTTCACATTACACATGGTTTTTGTTTATGATAATCGCTCTCTGAGCATCGACAAACAACAACTGTCAGCGGAGAGCACTAAAATCGTGGTTTCAATTAAATGACACCGTACCCAAATTCCAAAGGAAATTAATGGTTTGACTGATAGGGGCCGAATTAAAATATCCCGTTAGAACTGTCAACGAACTTGCAACCCTTATGAAACTCCATCTTTCCATTGAGTAAAATTTACAAAAAGTTCAGTCTTAACTTTATACTGAACGAACCTCAAATGAATGGCACTATGAGATAGCCGGGGAATTATATATCTTGAGTTTTTAGAATATTTAGTTGCAGTTGTTGTCAGTGGAAATCACTAAAATCGTAGTTTCAATCGATTGACACCATCAATTGCCTATGGAATTGGACGCTGTGATTTTTAATGAATGTTAACTTTGTGCAAGTACAAAGGTAGCCGATATCTCTGCAATTTGTTCAACCTCAGCTATTTTGTATATCCCAGCCTACAAATTGCAACAAGAAATTGCATCGTTTAAATGCAGTATAATGTAAACGTAGAATTTAAGTTCAGATCTGTATCACTGAACGCACCCGATATCCTACTATACCTACAGCCATTGATCTACCATACCTACAGTCAATTGTCAATCCCTACAGCTGACTCTTATTATTATTATTTTTGTTTTGATTTTGTTTTCTTTTTAATTACTAGCGTCGCGTCCATTTTGTAAAGGGAATAATTCAAAATTAAAGAAAAAAAAATAAAAATATAATGATAAAATCGTCGGTCGCGCTAAAATCAATTTGCTTTCGTCGTTGGCAAACACAATATGAATGAGTGGTCGCGATAAAGTCTAATCTAATTGTCGGTCGCGTTAAAATCAATTTGTTTTGGTCGGGGCAAATCAGATTTCGTAACGTAACGTGCTACAACGTAAAGTGCACGACGTAACGTTGCACACGAACATTCGCGTTTTTTTTTCACTCTACCGCCAGCATAGATGTTTACACATCAAAAACTTTCCAACAAAAAAAGGATTTCTTAAATCGGACTATTTTTTTACATTATTACCCCATTTCACCCTACAAATTGAAAATATAAAAAATATCCTCGAAGCCATTTCCTTAAATTAACCTTTCAAACGCAAGTCGAGTTTTTTTAATCGGATACGTCTTATTCATTTTACCCCATTTCACCCCACAAAGTGATTTTTTTTTCATCATAATAGTTATTCTGCAATTTGGAGCGGAGACAAATCTAACAAATCAGAAATCATTAAAATCGGTCCAGCCGTTCTTGAGTTATAAGTGTTGTAACTAAAACGACTTTGTTTTATATAATAAGATTTATAAAACACTTACAAAATAAGACATATGTCTTGTAAATTATTGCAAGCCATTACATTTATTTTTGAATTCAAAAAGCTAATTAAATAAAATAAAATAAATAAATAAAATAAAATACTTACTCTTATCATTGTTTTGAAGAAAAGAAAACAAATTATGTAGGTACATATTTGATAATTTTTTAAAAATTATTTATTACAAAGAAATCCTGAAACTTACTCTTCTACTTTTCTTCAAAGCAAAATCTTAAAATTTTAGTTTCAATATCAATTCAATCAGTCCTTTCTTGCTCAAAAGCCATATGATAGCCAAAATTAGTCTATAAAATCTCAGCTTATGGATATTCAATAATTTTCTAATATTGTAAAGAATTATAATGAAGTAGCAAAATAACTTGTTTTCAAGGGTAAGACCTATTTCCGTCGTTGAATTAAAATGTCATGGCTTTCAGACAAAATTGAGGCATAAGGCAAAGTGGCGTCTACCAATTCTTCTTAATACTCATTTTTTTTCATTTAATTTAATTTTTGATGTATTGAAATCTTTTATAAAGGATTTTTCAATAAGGGCGGGTAGATGTGAAAATGGAATAAAACAAGCTGTGTGTGAGGTATTAACAAGATTCTTTTTTTATTTGAAAGGCCCATGTATGCCATTGTAGGAAATATGACATCTTTTTAATTCCCGCCTCGGCTTCTTACAGTGACACGGATCCGAGTGGAAGAGTTGCAAAAGCTTAAGTCATTTTCTAGCTTAAGCTTGACTTTAATTCACAAGCTAGTTAGTGACTTATGAATTAAAAAAGATTTAATTCCTAAGTCAGTTAGTGACTTATGAATTAAAAAATGTAAGCCAATAGCTGGCTGGTGACTTATCAATTAAAAATATTTAAGTCATAAGTTAGTTAGTGGCTTATGAATTAAAAAAAATTATGAATTGGAAAATTTATAATCTAGCATGATCTTTTTATGATTTTCAAACCAGATTTGAAAGCTTAAATAGATTCAAAATCTTATTATACTAACTAAGCAGGTACCAAATGTTTCGAAGTACTTATTTAAGAAAACGGAATGTTTTTTTTCCAATTTTATTAAATTATTTTAAGGTACTTAACAAAATTAAAAAATCAATTCATTTAAAATATGATAACGAACAACATTCAAATGTATATACATAAATGTATGCAGGGACTGCATAAACGGCAACTCACACAAAATTCTCCAAAAGTTTGAAAACTAATTTCGTTAATAATTAAATAATTATGTAGTCAAAGCAAGCTTAAGAATTTTCAATCTACCAACTAGCTTACGAATTAATTTTTTTTAATTCATAAGTCACTTAGTAGGTTGTGAATTATTTTTTTTTTTAATTCATAAGTCACTTAGTACCTTGTGAATTAAATTTTTTTTAATTCATAAGTCACTAAATTTCTCATGACTAACATTCTTTTTAATTCATAAGTCACTTAGTAGGTTGTGAATTAAATTTTTTTTAATTCATAAGTCACTTAGCAGCTTATGAATTGAAATTTGTTTAAACCATAAGTCACTAACTAGCTTAAGAAATAATTTTTTTTTAATTCATAAGTCACTAACTAACTTATGAATTAAATTTTTTTAATTCACAAGTCATCTACAGATTTATGACTTAATGATTTTTTAATTCAAAAATTCGCAACCCTGCCGAGTGGTCAAATTTTCAAAAATTTCCGCAAAAATCCGGCTGAATTTGAGCGATGGCCTGTGTTATGTTCACCTTAAAGGCATCGGTCGATTGTGGTTTTTTCGCATAGACCATCCTGTGACTTCAGGAAAACCCACAAGAAAATGTCTAATCGCAGAGGTCAAATCCCACGATGTTGGTGGCCAATTTACGACACCTCAGCGAGAGTTAGCCTTACCCTCAAATCGTTCATGCAGAATGTCGATTGCTGTGTGGCACGTACAACTTTTCTGTCGCAACCACATGTCTTTCACATACATGTCATCCAATTTAGTCTAAAATTAACTGTTCATCATCGATCGGTAGCGTTTTCCGTTGATGGTGATAGCAAAGCCCTTACCGTTTTGGAAAAAGTCCGGACTGTCACTGACATCGGCGATGTTTGCGTTTCATTGATGTACAGATGTTGGCTGACTGTTCACTTAATCGGTCGACCACCAAACGTTGAATAGTCGACTTTTAAGACCAACAAGATATTTTGATAGTAAAATTTTAGAAATTTGGACCATTGAACAAATCGTGTAACTTGCCATTGTGATTTGGCTTCAGTAATTGAATTGATTTGACAGATATAGCCAAAATCTACACGTGCCAATTGAAAATCCCTTTATTAGATTGGTATAAATCTTTAAAGTTAAAGTTATCTGTATCATCAGGTGTAAAATCAGATGGAACTGATGGAGAATCCAATTATATCCTGAAAAGGCTTCCACTTGCTTCAGTAATCGTGTGATTTTGCCTTGGAAAATCGATCATCGCTAAAATCTAAAATCACTCCACACTGCATCCGCTGATAAAGTTCCAACACGACACCCTCAACGCCCTCAACAGTCATTGAGTCACCGTTGGATGCTTTCTGGATGTCGAGAAAGCATTTGATAGCGTTTGTATTCTTCATGTATTATTCCTACCTCCACCACTAATAAAACTGGACAACTACAAATGACACATGAAGAGCATCGCAGAGCTGTAGTCGCTCAAAGCTCAAAACTAGGACCCTTTCTGTACAGCTTGATGACGTCAGACAAACCCGTTCCCACTATATGCGAGAACCTTAGGATGCATGATGACTCGTTCACCTACGCCACATTAATGTCACCACTAATCGAAGCCCGAAAATAAGAGGCCCACATCAGCAGACTGTTCCTATTCTACAAGAAATGGGGTATCGGGATCAACCAATTCGGAAAATGTCTGCTTCAGGGGACCTTCAACTGGTAGAGGCAGTCGCACCGCAGACAAGTGCAAAAACATTGTGCTGAAACTCCCTGACGGATCTAGGATATCAGCCAAACGGAACGTGAAGTACCTTGGGATCCACCTCAATGAGCTGAAATTCAACCCGCACTCAATAAATGTGCTGAAAAAAGCCAGCTGGGCCTTCCATCTTCTACACCCATTGATAAAAAGAGAAACAGGACTAAGCCAAAAGACGTAGACATTGATCTATAAGCAGCTCCTGCTACCAGTCATGAGCTATTCCTTCCCAGTCTGTTTCCCAATCTTGAAGACCTCCATGAAGGAACTCCAAGTGGTCGAAACGAAGATACTCAGGATCTGCACCGGACTGTACAGGAACGAATATCTCTACACAGAAGCGAACATAGTCCCGCTGGAAATATACCTAGTGCTTTCAACAGAGAAGCTAGTAAGGAAAATCATCAACCACCCAAATCAGCAACTGGAAAGGAAGAGGCCATCCCGAGTTAATTTATTATTATATTTAATTTAATTAATTTTTCAAAAACTGTTCACTTAAACAACCTTATTTAAGTGTTACCGTTTTGTTTTCTGTTTATAGTAAATGCTTTAGAAAATACCCCCTCCCGGCTAAACAGAAGGGAATAGACTCCCCTCTTTGTTTCTTGTCTTGACACAAGTTACACGCTCTAGCTTTTTGTCATACCTAATATTAGCATACACACAAAGTTAATTCAAAATCTTTGGAGTTGTTTTCGATAATAATAAGATATCCCTTATAGCATTTAAAACAGTTAATTTTGGCTGTATAAGAATAAGTTTTGTTTAAAATATTCTTGATGATAATACAAAAGTTTAATAATAATCGACTGAGTCTTCTTCGAAATAATGAGCTTTCAAAACAACATATGGAACTTCTTTTCAAATATCGCATTCTGACTTATATCTTTGGTAAGAAAAAGTTATCACGTTGTGAAAATTCGACTATAATTTAAATTATATTTAAATTAAATTATATTTAAAATATAGAAAAATTCAACTGCTTTAGCTTTTATCGTTGCTATTTTTCGGATCCGATTGATTGTTTCGATGCAAAACCAAAAAAAAAAAAAAACGTTTTTCACTCTGTTAGCTTTCACTTTTGAAAATGTCAAGGGTGTCTTACGGCCAATTTCTTCACAGACTTCTAATGCTAATACCGGTACTAGTCCTAAAATTAGTACTCAAGTTGGTATCAACTCATTTCTTCACACAAGTTCTAGTCCCTAGTCCTGTCAATTTGGTACCGAGTATCAGTTAGGACTTGGTACTAGGTGAAAAATGTCCAAAACTACACGCAAAAAATAACACACAATGTTCCACTTCAATTAAATGCTTCATCTGGAAGCTGATTCAGAACAGAGCACCACGGATCACTCCTGTTTTGCTATTAACTGCCTAAATTAAAGACCGGAAATTTTTTTACATCACTTCCAAATCACAAATTTCGAAGTTGATGCTGCTATCGGGAGAGATAGTCATCGCAGAATGGATATTATGTCCTCTTTTTGTTAAAATAAACATAATCTCTTAGAAATAAAAATTAAATAAAAATCGCTCAATCAAATAAATATCAAAATAATATTTGAAATGCCAAAATATTGTCGAAATCAGAATTAGACGTTTTAAGTCCTAGTACCGCTTGTTGTATTTATATCCGGTACTGGTGGTGTGAAGAAATGCTCAGGTATTTATTTTTCGTTAGGACCGAGTACCAGAGCTAGTCTAACTGGACTGGGTACTAGGCTGGCTTAGTACTTCTGTGAAGAAATTGGGTGTTTAATTCACGCACAATTGGAAATAGTGTTCCCAACGAAAAAAAGACAGCATGACCAGTCGAGGGAAATTTAGAAGGGAGCGCTTCATGAAAGAAAAGTGCTTTTTCATTTTTAAGCAACATTTTTAAAATAGTACTGGCTTTGGCAGTGATTTTTCTAACAAAATTATTTTCAGCGATGATGCTGATTTTCATCATGATAGCTTTGTCAATCCAGTCTTTTGATAATCCAGTCTTTTGTGCTTACCCGGTATATTATTCCTTGAGTAACGTTACTGTTAACTTTATGAATTGATACAAACATTTATTTTTATATTTATAAGACCCATGTTTCTATCAAAAGTGCTTCTTGCGTGAATTTTGGGACACTCTTTATATTTATATACTTTTGAGCAAAATCTGTCCTTTGTGCACTAAACTACTTAAAAAAATCAACATTTAAATACATTTTAAGTCATATACATATGTATTATTTAGACAATATTCTCATATCATTCTGCAAGTCTCGAAGCTCTTTTAACATGTTTTTTGTGAGTTGGCCTTCTGGTGTGTTAACTGGTTCATGCAATAGCATCCGAATTGCTTCTCTAAGCATAATTTCAGCTTGTCGAAGAATTCCCTATAGACAAAATAAAAAAACAATTAGTGCTAAATTCCAATTAAAAAAAAAAAGTACTTTTTACCAATAATTCCAATTCATTGATCTCATTCTCATGAAACCTTAGTCGATTTAACTCTGCATATGAAGTAAACATTTCATACAGAGCAATCGCTTTAAGTCTCGATATACCAGGTTGAACTATTCGCAGAACTGCCAAAATGTCCTCACAAAGTGATGTTTTTCGTTCGAGTACCAATTTTCCAGGTCTGCAGATGGGATTCATTAGAAACGAACGCAATATGGCCGCCACATTCTGCTTAAGATCGATGATAAAATAATGGTTTAAATGAAAGACCTTCGAGAACTTTGCTATGAGTCCCTCGTACTTTCGGATATCGTCTTTTGCCAGGAATAGTTCTTCCTTTGCCCTACTTAGAATCCTATCGACATATTCCTTATCCATTGTGAAGGCACATCTTTGACACACCCAGTTGGTTCCTTTTTGAACAATTATGCCTCCGCCGTCACCGGGACATGTATTGCAAAGAAGGCTACTCATGTGGGAGCCTAGTTCTGTGGGATCATCGCATCGAGCACAATTACAGTGAAAGTATTTTCCAATCATCAGAGAATTACGTCGTTCTTCCGTTCCCTGAAACAGACTTCTTTTAGAAAATTATTTATGATTTCATTAGGTACTATTATCAATTACCAACAATGGGTTCGTATAACAATACGTCAACATTTCACCTTTCTCCACATCACAGTTGGCATAGATCTTCATTTGATTATTGTCGTCTATCGCTATGGAAGTATTGGCTACACACTGATGAGCCAAGAGTGAAGCTTTCAAGTAAATTGCTCGCATTGATCCGTCGTCTGGAGCTCGAATCTCAAAGCTATTAACGTCAATCACTCCACAAATATGTTGAATAAGTTCTTCGTTAATATCCTTTGTTTGCTCAAAAAAAGGAATAATTCCTGAGGAATTAATTGGTTCAACTATGGTTTTTGAATTCTCAGACCAAATTTCACTTCCTCTTCTTTTTTCTTGATGAGATTCAAGACTGCAGAACTGTTCAAAAATTTTTCTTGTATTTGGATTTTCATTGAGGAGCAGGCATTTGACAGTTCCGTACGAGTTCATATTCGATGAGAGGAAATTGGAATTAATATTTTTTAGTTTCTCAAAGAAGCAGCATTCGAATTCGTGATGTGACGGACAACTTTCACAGAGAGGAAAAACTTTGCATTTTCTGAAATTAATGAAAAATATACAATTATATAAAGGGTTTTTCAATGGGGACGCTACAAAAGCAGAGCAACAAGGACAGCAAACGATGCCATATTTTTTGCCGCTCTTTTGACATTTCTCTTTAGTAAGGTTTGCCATTTCATGATGGAAAGATATACGAGCCAACAACAAGTCGAAATTATTAAAATTTACTACCGAAATTCGGAGTCAGTGGCCTCAACGTTAAGAGCGCTACGTCCAATTTATGGTCGTCATAATCGTCCTAGCAGATCAACAATTGAGCGTCTAGTGGAAAAATTTGAATCCACAGGCACAGTACAAAATGTTCCCGTGCCAGTGAGACAAAGAAGTGCCCGTAGTGTTAAGAATATTGCTGCCGCTGAGGCTTCAGTTGCAGAAAGCACAAATGTGTCTCTCACACGTCGTTCTCAAGCGTTGTGCATCTCTGTGACGTCGTTGTGGCGAATTTTGCGAAAAGATCTTGGCCCACATCCTTACAAGATTAAATTGAAGCAAGAACTGAAGCCGCTTGACCACCAGAAGCGTCGAATGTTCGTGAATTGGGCTGAGCAACAACTTGAAAATGATTCGGATTTTCATCAAAAATCATCTTCAGTGATGAGGCTCATTTCTGGCTGAATGGCTTCGTTAATAAACAAAATATGCGGTATTAGGCAGGCAGCAATCCACACGTACTCCATGAGTCATCATTGCATCCCGAAAAAATTACGGTTTGGTGTGGTTTATGGGCCGGCGGCGTCATTGGGCCGTATTTCTTCCGTGATAATCAAGACCGGCACGTTACTGTGAATGGGGATCGCTGCCGTTCAATGATAACCGAATATTTTTGGCCCCAATTGGATGATATGGACTTGGAGGACATGTGGTTCCAACAGGACGGCGGCGTCACAAGCCACACAGCGAATGTCACAATCAATTTATTGGAAACCAAGTTTGGAGAACGTGTTATCTCACGAAATGGTCCAGTCGTTTGGCCGCCTCGGTCGTGCGCTTTGACGCAGTTAGACTATTTCCTGTGTGGCTACGTTAAGTCTATGGTCTGTGTCAACAAGCATAGATATTCGAACTTCGTACGAATGTCGAACGTGAAATTGCAGCAGTATCGGCCGATTTATGCTTGAAAACCGTCCAAAATTGGGTTCAGCGTCTGGAATTCTGAAGCGTGCCAGTGGTGGCCATGCAAAAGAAATCGAGTTCCATACATAATGGCATTGAACCTACTTTCACATGAATAAAGAATTTCATTGATATCTAAAACCGTTTTTGTTTTATTTAAAAAAAAAAACTTTTGTAGCGCTCTTATTGAAAAACCCGATACATATATACATGGCTGTTCTAATTTCCATTCGAATTCTATATCCTCACGTTTTCGAATTTTCGCTGTTCCGAATTCCGTATTCGAAAACGTTTTGCGGATTCGGCAAAACGAATGCATCTACAATCCTCCAAATTAACGTTTTAAATTCGGTTATCCTTTTGTTGGGGGATTACAATTTCGTTTTTGACAGCTCTTGCATACATAACAGCTGATTTCGAAAATGTTTTGTTGATCAAGTTGGTAAACCTTAAAAGTAAATCCGACTGGAAATCAGAACAATCGTTTTCAATCCGCACGGATTCAATTTTCGTTTCCATTTTCAAATTCGACCGAATATCAGAACAGTCGTAATAGTCTAAGAGCGACCTAAAAAACAAGTTTGCCTAAATCTGTAATTCAATGTCCAAAAGCATTAGGAACGTTTGAAAATGGAAACTAGCAATCTATCATATAAAATCCTATTTCCTCTAAATTTAAAATTCTTCTGAAAAATGCGTTTTCTAAAAAAACAAAACTAGGTAGCTATCTATCTTGTTTTATTTATTTTATAAGTTTAAACAAAAAAAGTACATACAGCTAAGACAAATTTTACAATTTTATAAAATAAAGAGCTAAAAAGTCACGAATATCTTGGCCAACTCTATTTTTAAGCCCAGTACGCTAAGCTTTAGATCCTATTTTTCTCTGCAAACGTCAAGTAAAACGCTTAGCTTAGTTTTGACATGAGAGCGTTGTGGAGAATATGTTACAGAAAACAGTTACATATATTTAACAATTTCAAAGAAAATGTTTTCATTATTTCAAGTGAATTTAATCAAATAAAATGGACCGAGATAAATCGTTTTTTTCGAAGTATTCCTCCGTGTCGATTTTTATTTTCACAAAGCAAAGTTCAAGAATTATAGAATCTGTTCAAATTTAGCTCGTGAATTAATGTGCCAAACAGTTATTTCGTGAGCTGAATTTTGACAGATAGTGATGGACAAAAACAAAAAATGCTTGACTTAATTTTAGCTTGGCTAAATATTGGCGAGAATTTTTTATGAAAACTTAAATTTGGCGCGATTTGCGCACTTGGCAGTCAGTTCATCACCCATTGAAACAAAATTTCAAAATGTTTATTTTTTTTGCACACTCAAGGGGTTTCCAACTAACAAGTTAACTTGTATAAGTTTCTAAACAAGCTATTTTCAGACTGCTATAGAAACAGTAAAAGGTCTTATGCAAGTAATTTTGGCGCACATTACGCAAGCTATTTAACAGCTATAAGACTTTTGTTGACAGGTGTTATAACAGCAAATAGCTTGCAATTACCTTGGCTCAGTAGGATATTTTATGACAGCTAATGCTAAAAGCTTGCTTTGTGTGTTATAAAAAGGCCCACCAAATGCCATGTGATGACAGTTATTGCTAAAAGCTTGCTTAAGATGTTAAAAAAGGCTTTAACTAGCCCTTTTAATGACAGCTATTTGCTAAGTGTTTGTATAAAGGTTCAGGTAAAACAAATTTCGAAATAAAAAAAAAATATTATTTTTGTATTGTTTAAGTAGGTATTGTGTTTTCATTGCATTATTTTTATTTGTATTGTATTTTTATATATTTTTCTCTTCGCAGTAAGCTCCCGAAACCTTTGCCATTGCATT
Source organism: Leucozona laternaria (assembly GCA_932273885.2). Lineage (NCBI taxonomy): Eukaryota > Metazoa > Arthropoda > Insecta > Diptera > Syrphidae > Leucozona > Leucozona laternaria. The sequence goes on along the minus strand of OW026368.1, from coordinate 61,582,249 downwards.
CTGTAATGATTGAAGTCATATTTTAATTATAAACATTTTTAGTTAACTGGGTCCTGGGGTTTGAACTCAAACCTTCCGCGTATCACTCCAGCACTCTACCACTACCCAACTTTGTTGTTGAGAAAAATGTCATAAAATGGGAACTACTTGATAGCATATAATTGTATTTTGCATAAGGCCTTTACTGGCAAGCCTTGCACAAGTTGTTTGCATTGACTTGTCGTCGAGAGCCTTATAGTAGCTATCATATCTTTAATTATCAGTAAACAACTTCGGAAGACCTTATACAGGCAATTTTTAACCTTTACCTAGAACTTGTATAGAACTTTCCAAACTCACTTTAAAAGGCCTTATAGCAGCTATTTTTTAATTGCCAAAGTGTGAAATGTGTAGCTTGCGAAAATATGTTTTATGCAAGCTATTACTTGCCAAATTGGACCTTATACAAGCTAAATTGTTAGTTGGGTTGTAACTACGCTTATACTGAGAATATACAGTGTGAACAATTAAGAAATTTGGAGAGGATTTGAAAGAAGATACCGATGCATATTGGTTTTAAATGTCTGAAGATCGAAATGGTAAGGGTTAAGCATTCCACATTCGTGTAGTTCGACTAAAGAAACAATCTCTGTATCCTTAACAGTACGTCCAAAGTTGGACACAAGGGTAAACTGATGCACATTCCTTGATGTACGAATATTGCTGTTGAATTGTTTTAGGGGAGGAATGCAAATCGCTTTTTCACTAGAACACTGTTTATAAATGATTATGGTTCTATCGCCTATCATCTTCAAAGCTCTCTTTTGAATTATATCTAATAGATTCAAGTGGGTTGTTTGAGCACCTGCCCAAATATGAGAATTATATTCCGTTTGTGGACGAATTAAGGCTTTATAGATTACAGCCAGATCAGAGGGGGAGACAAATTTCTTACATCGACGAAGAAAACATGGAATTTCAAATGAAAATGTGTGTTTTCTTGATCTTGTTTTTACTGACTGTCATTATTGTGTGAAGTTTCTAATGTCCAAGACTACGCATGTTACCTAAGGTGCCTCATTATTGTGCTTTACAGTGTCATATTACACTAAGTGATGAGCTGAACAGATTATCTCTAAGCACACCGAAATATGCATTTAACTTTAAAAAAATAAATATTGATAAAATTGATTAATTTTTTAATAATCTTGACTGGACTAGAATATTGATTGCCGATGATGTAAACAAGACTGTTGAAAATTTGTGTGGTATATTGAATAGCTGTATAGTGTTCCTACTAAAATATTGAGTCATGACCATACATCGTTTCACTGGCTAAATAAAGTTCAAAGTCGTTTAAGGAACTTAAAAAATAAATATATTCGTAAAATCATGTAAGTCTCACATTTCGTCCGCTATGACATTTAAATTTAATTGTTCTCTGTCAACTGGTGTTTTTCCTAAATTGTAGAAGTCTTCTTACTTAATACCTCTTTATAAAAAAAAATCTAGTTGAAATTTATCGTGGCATGACTTTCATGCATTCTAAAATTATTTGAAAATATTGATTGCAAACACACTCAATTTCACTGCAAAGGATTAATTCCACAAGAACAACATGCTTTTTGCAGTAACAGATCAACTTCAACAAATCTTCTTGAATTCACCAATCAAGTAAACAAAAACTTGACCGAAGGCCTTCAAACTTATGTATTCTATGGTGACTTAAGTAGAGCATTTGATAGAATTTGCAATAAAATACTTCTATTTTAACCCAATATGTCAAATTGAAAAATGTTATTTAAGGTCTTATCAGGAGTTCCCCAAAGCAGTCATATTGGACCTATTATTTTCCTAATTTTCTTCAATGACATACACACTGCTATCTTGTATAGTAAGATTTTGATGTTTGCTGATGATTTCAAATTAATTTATGGTTTTAAATGGAATAATGGTTTTCTGTTTCTTCAACATAACATTGATAAGGTGTCTGAATGGTGCTCACAAAACGGAATGGATCTTAACACTTATAAGTGTAAGATAATGACCTACTCTCTGAAACGATATCTGGCTGATTCCTTCTACTTCGTTGACAATATTCTTGTCAGCCGAGTTGATATGTTTAATGATTTGGTGGTACTATTTGACATTAAACTTTCATTTAATCTTCATATTCATATCGATACAATAATAAGCAAAGAAAGGGGCCATCTTGGATTAATAATGAGGTTCTCAAAGTTGTTTAATGATCCTTACATCTTTAAAACACTTAACTGTGCACTTGTTCGCCCTGTGTTGTAATATTGTAGTTGTGTTTGGTTTCCTAGTTATGACAACGCTATTAATAAACTTGGGGGTGTTCAAGAACGTTCCCTGCTGTATGCCCTTCGACATCTTTCATCGAACCCTACGAAACACTTACAACCATACGAAAATCGATAAAATCTTCTAAACATTTCGAAACTGGAAAAAATGAGAGAGGTTAATAATGGCATATGTTCTTATTTCAACTTCTGTCGGGATCTTTCGACTCATCTTATATTCTAAGTAAATTCAACATCAATACCCGTCCAAGATCGACTAGAAATCCAGCGTTCTTCTACACATCTAGCTCAAGGGTCAATTATGGTTTAAACGAGCCTCTTTATGGTATGAGTCGAGACTTGAACAAATTTTATAGTTTGATTGATTTCAATAAATCTGGACCTTGTTTGAAACTTATTTTGTATTCAAAACAGTCAAATTAAATATGATTGAACCTTTGTAATATTTGTTATTTGAATTGTTATGTAAGCAAATTGTTAAATTAAACTGTAAAACATTTAAACAACTTTGACGTGATTGTCTGTAGTTGAAATAAATAAATAAATAAATTCCACAAAAGGTCGTCTGTGATGCACATAACAAGAACTGAAAGTTTTTCCGATTCCTCGGTGCAAGTGTCGCTCATAAATAGCGACACTAGGGCCTATGGGTGGGTTTTGCTTTAACGACAGAAGGCAGAACTGTGATTTTGAAGTATTAAATTCTACGTGATTTTTATTTCCCAATTGGACAATTCTTTCGAGATCAGAATTTAATGACCTTATCATACGCTGCCGATGAAGTTCCACATCCGACAGAAAACGAATATGAAAAGCTGAGGGTGTTGTCGTCAGCAAAGAGTTTAATGGATTAGAAGTTTCAGACAGAGATCATTTATGAATATTAGGAAGAAAGTCGGAGACAAAACGAAGCCCTGGGGCACACCAGCGTTTATAAGATGAGTTTCAGACTTAAAACCATCCAATACAACTTGTATTGATCGGTCCAAAAGGTAATTTCTAAAACAACAAAGAAGAGATTCATCGATAGCAAATGCATGCATTTTCGATAAGGGAGCTTGATGCCTAACGCAATCAAATGCTTTTGAAATATCAAGTGCAATCATCTTGCTTTCACCGAAACTATTTAAAGATTTGTGCCACTGTTCGGTGAAATATACCATCAATCACCAGTGGACCTATTACTACGAAAGCCATACTGACCGTCATTAAGAAGCTTTCGTTCTTCAGGATATTTCTTAAGCTGATGGTTAATCAGCGTTTCCATGACCTTGGAAAGAAGGGAAGTAAGTGCAATTGGAAGATAGTTAGAGGGGGGAGAAGATTCGACTTTTTTAGGGACAGGCTGGGCAAATGGTTTTTTCATGCACTCGGAAAGAGACCAGTAGAGTAGGATAGATGGAAAAGTTTTGGCAGAGTAAAAGACCACCTCTTCAGAACTAGCGGATTTGTGTTTATCGAGATCTTTCAACACTCTTGGAACTGTAGGAGTACGAAAGTAGATTGGTCCCATAAAATCTGTTTCGTTCTCAAGTACAGGAGATGTCATATCACTTTCTGGCAGCGTCGAATTAACAGCAAACTGTGCTGCAAGTAAATTGGCTTTATCTAGTGAGCTGACAAAAGGGGTGTAGTTGTAGATGAGCGTTGGAACCGAAGACGAAGTAGTATTTCGAATATTTTTGTACAAATGACCAAAAATGTGTACAGCCTTTGGGACATTGCAGTATTTGTTGCCTTAAATTTTGATCATGCAAAAACTTGGTTCGTCGAATATGACCGTTCTAAGTCTTTCTAGTTAGCTTGAATTTATTTCGGTTTTTGGCTTTATGATTTCGGAAACTTACTCCTCTGACCCTGATAGGCTGTTTACAGTTCAAATCAAACCATGCGTTTTCTTTCGGTTTGAAAGAGAAGAATTAACTTTGTAATTATATCTACACTGGAGTCTAAGTCACTATCGAGGAAGCATAGTGACCAGTTAAAGTTTTTTGAAGAAATCGTTGAGGCCGTCCCAGTTGCCTTTCTCGTATTGCCATACGGTTCTCTTCGGGTTTTTTCATTAACTGGACTTTGTTGACACGAGAAACTGGCAGATATGACACAATGACCTGATGGGCATAGTGGCGATAATACACTAATAGTGTATTTTCCAGTGTCAGAGGTAAGAAAGAAGTCTAGTGTTGGCGGATTGACCCGCAACGTTACACTCAGAGAAAAATACTATAAAATCAATGGGAATAACCATTGTTTCAATGGTTTTATACGATTAAAATTGGTCAATGGGACATAGACCATTACTTTAATAGTTTTGAAACTATTGTTTTAATGGTACGTGCGTACTATTGTTTCAATAGTTTCACAGTATTAAAATAATGGTACGTCTTATAAATAATCAATGGGTTGTACTATTAAAGACTTAAATTGATAGGACATGTCCTATTGAAAATCAATGTGGCAATCCTATTGATTCAGTAGTGAAATACCATTGTTTAATTTCGAAATTCGAAGTCTACTGTATGTGTTGTACTATTAGCTTAATAGTATTATCTTATTATATTCATTTTCGAAATTGTTTTAATAGTTTAATACTATTCTTTTAATAGTATCATACTATTGTTTTAATAGTATAGTACTATTGGTTTAATAGTGTAGTACTATTGTTTTAATAGTGTTGAACCATTGTTTTAATAGTGATATACCATTGTTTTAGTAGTATAGTGCTATTGCTTTAATAGTATAGAACTATTGTTTTAATAGTGTGGTACCATTGTTTTAATAGTGATATACCATTGTTTTAGTAGTATAGTACTATTGCTTTAATAGTATAGAACTATTGTTTTAATAGTGTGGTACCATTGTTTTAATAGTGATATACCATTGTTTTAGTAGTATAGTACTATTGCTTTAATAGTATAGAACTATTGTTTTAATAGTGTGGTACCATTGTTTTAATAGTGATATACCATTGTTTTAGTAGTATAGTACTATTGTTTTAATAGTGTGGTACCATTGTTTTAATAGTATAGTACTATTGTTTTAATAGTGTGGTACCATTGTTTTAATAGTATAGTACTATTGTTTTAATAGTATGGTACCATTGGCTTAATAGTATAGTACTATTGTCTTAATAGTGTTGTACCATTGTTTTAATAGTATAGTACTATTGCTTTAATAGTGTAGTACTATTATTTTAATAGTGTAGTACTATTGTTTTAATAGTATGGTACTATTGTTTTAATAGTATAGTACTATTGTTTTAATAGTGTGGTACCATTGGCTTAATAGTATAGTACTATTGTTTTAAAAGTATAGTACTATTGTTTTAATAGTACAGTACTATTGATTTAATAGTATAGTACTATTGTTTTAATAGTGTGGTACTATTGGTTTAATAGTATAGTACTATTGTGTTAATAGTATGGTACCATTGGCTTAATAGTATAGTACTATTGTCTTAATAGTGTTGTACCATTGTTTTAATAGTATAGTACTATTGCTTTAATAGTGTAGTACTATTATTTTAATAGTGTAGTACTATTGTTTTAATAGTATAGTACTATTGTTTTAATAGTATAGTACTATTGTTTTAATAGTGTGGTACCATTGGCTTAATAGTATAGTACTATTGTTTTAAAAGTATAGTACTATTGTTTTAATAGTACAGTACTATTGATTTAATAGTATAGTACTATTGTTTTAATAGTGTGGTACTATTGGTTTAATAGTATAGTACTATTGTTTTAATAGTGTGGTACCATTGACTTAATAGTATAGTACTATTGTTTTAAAAGTATAGTACTATTGTTTTAATAGTGTGGTACTATTGTTTTAATAGTATAGTACTATTGTTTTAATAGTGTTGTACCATTGTTTTAATAGTATAGTACTATTGCTTTAATAGTGTAGTACTATTGTTTTAATAGTGTGGTACTATTGTTTTAAAAGTATAGTACTATTGTTTTAATAGTATAGTACTATTGCTTTAATAGTATAGTACTATTGTTTTAATAGTGTAGTACTATTGTTTTAATAGTATAGTACTATTGTTTTAATAGTGTAGTACTATAGTTTTAATAGTATAGTACTATTGTTTTAATAGTGTGGTACCATTGGCTTAATAGTATAGTACTATTGTTTTAAAAGTATAGTACTATTGTTTAATAGTACTATACTTTTAAAACAATAGTACTATACTATTAAGCCAATGGTACCACACTATTAAAACAATAGTACTATACTATTAAAACTATAGTACTACACTATAGTATAGTACTATTGCTTTAATAGTATAGTACTATTGTTTTAATAGTATAGCACTATTGTTTTAATAGTATTATTTAATCGCTTTCATAGAATGTATTATTGAGAATCAGTGGTAAGCATTATTGTTTTAATGTGGTATCTATATCAATCTTACTACGCAACCACATACCTTTTGTTTTAAATGTAGTATAGTAGTATTAAATTAATAGATATGAAACTAAAAAATAATACGAACCATGTTCCAAAAATACAAAGCTAAAACGATAAAGCATTATAACACATTAGGTATAAATCCTAAAAAATATACTTACTTTTACATTATACTCAGTCATAGTTATCCATAACCTGTTTAGTAAAAATAATCTCCAAAAAATATATACAAAATTTGAGTAATTTTTCACTATTTAAATTTTATAATTTATTCAAAAAGTACTTAAAATTTAACATTTTTTCTTAAAACTAAGTCTTTTAAATGGATTTTATATTTTTCCTTAAATCTAAGTCTCTTAAATAGGTTTTCTATTACAAAAAAGGTAAACTAAGTTCAATACCTGTAGGTATGATTAGATGGATATAACGATACAAATTTGAAGTTGAGTTTAAAATAATATTTTATGTTGGGAAACAAATTTGTGTGTTCCAAAAAAGGTTATTAAATTTTTTTTACTCGAAACACTTTCAACCCATTCTGTAAATAATGAATGTGGATTGGAGGGCTGTCAAAATCATTCACACAGTGTAAGGAAAAAGTTTTTTGGTGTTTGTCTATTACAAATGCTTGCAGATGTTCATTGAAATATTTTATGTTCCACTCTTCACAAAGAAAATAAATCTTTGATTCATATTTAAAAATTTCTTGAATTTCAAAAAGCAAAAAAGATTCATCGGCTTTAGTCAAAAAAAAATGTTTTTTGTATAATTTTCCCTTAAATGTTAATTTTGATATGCAATTTACTTCACAAGGAGTTATGCTAGATTTGTCATAATTAATGTTTTCATAGAGAAGATTTAAATTACATGCATAAATTGACTTCTCATCGAAAATAAAATCGCTTTCAAAAAAACTTTGTTTAAGAAGATTGTGGGAAAATTTAAGTCCAGCTTTGAAAGCAAGAGTGTATGAAATATTGATTCTTGAATTTGTAGCTTTTGCAGCCTGCTTGTTTTGTCTGTGTAAAGCCTCAAAACGCATGCACCACAAGGTTCTAAGTGTTCCGCATTTTCGAATTGCAGAAGGATAATGCACCAAAAAGTGAAACTTGGGTTTCAATGGTTCTTTAAATGTTTTAATAAACAAAGAGTTATGTTTGGCGATTAAGTGTTCCAAGGAATTAAGTTGTGATTCATTTATTTTTGGTAAGAGTATTAAATCAATCATTTTAACCAGTGTTAAAAGAAGTTCCCATATCTTATTATTTTCTGGTACAAGATCTCCTATCATCAAGGGCAAAAAATGTATTAGAGTCATTGTTTCACGAGCAGTCATTTTCAAATTGTTTGCTTTTAACAACGACAATACAAATGGAGGCGAAATGTTACCTATCTCCGTTTCTCCATAGTTAAACAACTGTTTACGATTGTTAAGAACATCAATAGAAAAAAATTTTGAGCTCTCGATAAAGTGTACCAAGATCTTTGATATATCATACCTGCAAATACCTTCAAAAATATCATGCATAATATCAAAATAAAAATTTTGCGATACATGAAAAGACTTGATTTCGTTAAAAACACAATTTTCTTTAATACCAGTCAATTTTTCGTTTCTTATCTCAAGATCTGCTTGATAATTGTCAGGATTACGTAAGTAAGAGGCATACTCCTTTACGTCAGACTGCATATCAATTCTGCTTCTTTTGCAGGCTCTGCAGTAAAAGTTTGAATTAAAGCTACTTGAAAATCCCAAATAAGTGTTGAGACCCAGGTTATCTCCGACAACAAATGCTAAGATGAAATGTATGTGGTAACTCTTTTTATTTACATTTATTTCCAAACCCTCCCTTTCAAGATTTTGTATACGATCAACAAATGGTTTCATCGAAAAAGAATTACCAAATGAAGACCTATCTTTTGTTTTGAAAAAACCGGCTACAAAAATGTTTCTCAATTTCGACAGTTGATGCTTAGGAATGGTTGGGAAAGTATAATACACACCACAGATCGATTGATCTTTAGCATGTGAGCCGAGAGGATTGTCTATACAAAAGTCATCTAAGAATAAAATAAAAGGTATTATTAATTTATTTTCAAAACTCTGTGCCTTTTCCTTCCAAACTTGCGCATTTATTAAGCTGTTGTGAATACCAGGTGCACAACTATTCAGCATATTTGTATTCTCTAATGTCTGATGCAAAACATTTTCAGACTGAAAAAATCGTTGAATTTGAAATTCGATAGGCATGATAACTCCTGTAACCTTATTAGTATCTAATGTGGGGGCGTTATTAACAATAACTTCGCATACTTCTTCATTTATAGTATAATACAGAGGTTTCTTAAACAAACCTTTCGTTTCTAATTCTTGAATTAATTTGTATTCTGTACTGACAGACCTGAAATGAAGTGAAAGCTGATCTAATATATTAATAGCACTAGCCCTGTTTGTTTCGGTTTCAATAAGAGGCACAATTTTCAAAACAACAGCTTTCAATAGAGGGTTAATTACACTCTTTTGAACTTGTTCGATAATATCTGAAACGTTTTTTCTATTGAAGTTATCATTTTTGTGTAGAGATAGGGCGAAAGTAACTCCAACTATATCCATTGCAAAATCTTCGGAGCTTGGTGTAAATTCAGGTATATTCTGAATTAAGGTTTGTGGAAGAGATTCTGACATAATAAGAGGAAACAAACTTGTTGTACTCGAAACACTTTCATGGGGATTTAAAATGCTTTGAACTGTTTCGTTACAAATGTGATTTGTTTTTGGTTTAGAAATTTTATTTTCGTGCACTCTTTGTAAATGGCGTTTAAACGCGTAAATGTTTTGAAATTGCTGTAGACAGCCTTCTTCCGAGCATAAAAAAAAATCCAAACTTTTTAAGATGTGGTCGCATTTCAAATGATTAATTAAATTCTTAGACGAAAAATAATTTTTTGATTGAACACACAAAAAACATTTCATTTTGACTATGCTAGTAATTACTAACTAAATTTGTATTCAGTTATTAATTTGTATTCACGCACTAATTTTAGTATAATTATAATTGAGCGTTCGATTGAACTCCAAAGTAGTAAGATAAACTATCGATAAACAAAAAAAGATTTACCTTTCTTGGGATAGTAAAAACTCTTTACATGTAAAATTTACAATTTACAAGCAAAAATTTTAATGAAATATAAGATCTATACAAAATAATATTGTTTTCTAATCTTTACCTATAGAAAATTTTAGCGGGGCTTGGTTTCAGCATGTTCTGATGTTAACTGGTGGCTTCAACACAGCATCAAGGGGAGAAAGGATTACAAAATCACGTAAATCTGAAAAAAAATACAATACCATATCGAAATTGTGTTACTTAATTTCTCAAACTGTTTTTTTGTATGAAAGAAGATTTAATAAAAACAAAACCCAGAAAAATCTATCCGCGGTGGACTGTATCCGTATAGTGGACGTTAATTTTGTATGAAATACAAATAAAATAAATAGTTCGGTGTTTTAAATGGAATTTCACTTTCCCTGTACACCACTGCGGAAAGCTTTTCTGTTATACTTATATGTATACATATGCATATAAATAAAATCAAAATTTAAATGAATCGAAATGTTATCTTTACCTGTATAAGTATTTTCGAGTTCCTTTATTACACCAATGAGGTGTTGTCTTCTATTTTCTGTTGCAAAATTAGAATAATTTTGGTGATGAATGCTGGCCAAAGTTGAAAAAGCTGGATTTGTTTGTTGGACTTAAAATGTCGTAGTTGATTTAAACCTGAAATTTAAGTTTAAAAACTGTTAAAATTAACTAGATCAACGTTACGTATTCATTGCAACAAAGAATAAAATATAACACATCGATTCTATATTTTAAGACAAAGTCTCATCAAAAGCATTAGTGGCAGGATTACTTGACATTAAATTTCCCAAAAGTAATGCTTATGACTTTTAATTTTATTCGAGTTGGAATTCAAAAGGAGAAATATTTTCAATACAATACAACTATTGTATACCAGAAATTATACCAAGTCTAAATTAGTGCATGAGACAATTTCATGAAGATGACTCATAAAAAGTTCAATTAAAAAAATTGTAATACAATAAATTTTAAATGTTAATAAAGTCCGTATTTAAAAAGGAAAAAAGGGAGAAAGGATTACGAAATCATGTTAATCTGAAACAATAATAAAATATCATATCGAAATCGTGTTACTTAGTTTCTCAAACTGTTTTTTTTTTGTATAAAAGAAGATTTAATAAAAACAAAACCAAAAAAAAATCTATCGGCGTTGGACTGTATCCGTATAGTGGACGTTAATTTTGTATGAAATACAAATAAAATAAATAGTTCGGTGTTTTAAATGGAATTTCAATTTCCCTGTACACCACTGCGGAAAGCTTTTCTGTTATACTTATATGTATACATATGCATATAAATAAAATCAAAATTTAAATGAATCGAAATGTTATCTTTGCCTGTATCAGTATTTTCGAGTTGCTTTATTACACAAATGAGGTGTTGTCTTCTATTTTCTGTTGCAAAATCAGAATAATTTTGGTGATGAATGCTGGCCAAAGTTGAAAGAGCTAAGATTTGTTGTTTGGGTTTAAAATGTCATAGTCGATTTCAACCTAAAATTTAAGTTTAAGAACTGTAAAAATTAACTAGATCAACGTTACGTATTTATTGCAAAAAACAATAAAATATAACACATCGATTCTATATTTTAAGACAAAGTCTCATCAAAAGCATTAGTGACAGGATTACTTGACATTAAATTTCCCAAAAGTAATGCTTATGACTTTTAATTTTATTCGAGTTGGAATTCAAAAGGAGAAATATTTTCAATACAATACAACTATTGTATACCAGAAATTATACCAAGTCTAAATTAGTGCATGAGACAATTTCATGAAGATGACTCATAAAAAGTTCAATTAAAAAAATTGTAATACAATAAATTTTAAATGTTAATAAAGTCCGTATTTAAAAAGGAAAAAGGGGAGAAAGGATTACGAAATCATGTTAATCTGAAACAATAATAAAATATCATATCGAAATCGTGTTACTTAGTTTCTCAAACTGTTTTTTTTTTGTATAAAAGAAGATTTAATAAAAACAAAACCCAAAAAAATCTATCGGCGTTGGACTGTATCCGTATAGTGGACGTTAATTTTGTATGAAATACAAATAAAATAAATAGTTCGGTGTTTTAAATGGAATTTCACTTTCCCTGTACACCACTGCGGAAAGTTTTTCTGCTATACTTATATGTATACATAAGCATTTAAATAAAAACAAAATTTAAATGAATAGAAATGTTATCTTTACCTGTATAAGTATTTTCGAGTTCCTTTATTACACCAATGAGGTGTTGTCTTCTATTTTCTGTTGCAAAATTAGAATAATTTTGGTGATGAATGCTGGCCAAAGTTGAAAAAGCTGGATTTGTTTGTTGGACTTAAAATGTCGTAGTTGATTTAAACCTGAAATTTAAGTTTAAAAACTGTTAAAATTAACTAGATCAACGTTACGTATTCATTGCAACAAAGAATAAAATATAACACATCGATTCTATATTTTAAGACAAAGTCTCATCAAAAGCATTAGTGGCAGGATTACTTGACATTAAATTTCCCAAAAGTAATGCTTATGACTTTTAATTTTATTCGAGTTGGAATTCAAAAGGAGAAATATTTTCAATACAATACAACTATTGTATACCAGAAATTATACCAAGTCTAAATTAGTGCATGAGACAATTTCATGAAGATGACTCATAAAAAGTTCAATTAAAAAAATTGTAATACAATAAATTTTAAATGTTAATAAAGTCCGTATTTAAAAAGGAAAAAAGGGAGAAAGGATTACGAAATCATGTTAATCTGAAACAATAATAAAATATCATATCGAAATCGTGTTACTTAGTTTCTCAAACTGTTTTTTTTTTTGTATAAAAGAAGATTTAATAAAAACAAAACCAAAAAAAAATCTATCGGCGTTGGACTGTATCCGTATAGTGGACGTTAATTTTGTATGAAATACAAATAAAATAAATAGTTCGGTGTTTTAAATGGAATTTCAATTTCCCTGTACACCACTGCGGAAAGCTTTTCTGTTATACTTATATGTATACATATGCATATAAATAAAATCAAAATTTAAATGAATCGAAATGTTATCTTTGCCTGTATCAGTATTTTCGAGTTGCTTTATTACACAAATGAGGTGTTGTCTTCTATTTTCTGTTGCAAAATCAGAATAATTTTGGTGATGAATGCTGGCCAAAGTTGAAAGAGCTAAGATTTGTTGTTTGGGTTTAAAATGTCATAGTCGATTTCAACCTAAAATTTAAGTTTAAGAACTGTAAAAATTAACTAGATCAACGTTACGTATTTATTGCAAAAAACAATAAAATATAACACATCGATTCTATATTTTAAGACAAAGTCTCATCAAAAGCATTAGTGACAGGATTACTTGACATTAAATTTCCCAAAAGTAATGCTTATGACTTTTAATTTTATTCGAGTTGGAATTCAAAAGGAGAAATATTTTCAATACAATACAACTATTGTATACCAGAAATTATACCAAGTCTAAATTAGTGCATGAGACAATTTCATGAAGATGACTCATAAAAAGTTCAATTAAAAAAATTGTAATACAATAAATTTTAAATGTTAATAAAGTCCGTATTTAAAAAGGAAAAAGGGGAGAAAGGATTACGAAATCATGTTAATCTGAAACAATAATAAAAGATCATATCGAAATCGTGTTACTTAGTTTCTCAAACTGTTTTTTTTTTGTATAAAAGAAGATTTAATAAAAACAAAACCCAAAAAAATCTATCGGCGTTGGACTGTATCCGTATAGTGGACGTTAATTTTGTATGAAATACAAATAAAATAAATAGTTCGGTGTTTTAGATGGAATTTCAATTTCCCTGTACACCACTGCGGAAATTTTTGCTGTTATACTTATATGTATACATATGCATGTAAATAAAAACAAAATTTAAATGAATCGAAATGTTATCTTTACCTGTATCAGTATTTTCGAGTTCCTTTATTACACAAATGAGGTGTTGTCTTCTATTTTCTGTTGCAAAATCAGAATAATTTTGGTGATGAATGCTGGCCAAAGTTGAAAGAGCTGAGATTTGTTGTTTGGGTTTAAAATGTCATAGTCGATTTCAACCTAAAATTTAAGTTTAAGAACTGTAAAAATTAACTAGACCAATGTTGTGTATTTTTTATGAAATACATAGCACATATGTAAATACTTTATAACTGACTGACTCTGTAACGCTGTTTAAATTGAATTAAAGGCAGAGCAGAGAAAGTGGCCATTTTGTGAGGACATTTAAACCATCAGTTTTTATGTCTATGTACCGCTGTTGAAATACTTGCAGTCCATTTTTTCTGAACTTCAGACCATGGCTCATTATTATGCGTCAACCAAATAATGGTTTGCTCAGTTTCTTCAAACAGAATTTCTCAAAAATAATGTTTAAACCGATTGTGTTTTGTTTGTTTAGCCTTATGGTCTTTGCTTTCATTGATTAATTGCATTTTTAATCCTCTATGCTTAATTCTCGCATTTACGGTTTTATCGTGCAGTTTACCTGTTGGATTACCTCTTTTTTGCAGATAATATTCCTGACAAAAATTAAATAAAAAACGGATTAAAAGCAGGTAGGTATCAAAGTATATGCATTTGATTTATGTCGGTTTTCATTGTAGAAAAGATTGGATCTGTTTGCGAAAAAATTTGATTTTTTTCCATATATTTACATGGACAATTGAAAATTTGTTGGTTTTAAATTTTTATTATTTGTGCCGAGGACGCGACATTCGACGTTATTATTAAAAAAATATGTAATACAAATTTAAACATTGGATTTTGAAGACGAAGGAGTTTTGATTTTCAGATCGAATCTTTCAGTTTTCAATGAAAAACGACATTAGTGATCATGTAAAGTTCTGTAAAAAAAAGCTTACTTTGATTTCTGATGGAAAAAGACAATGAATAGCATTTGTGGCTGCTTCTATATCTCTCATATTCATCCTCTTATTGAAAGAAACATAGCTGCCAACAAAAATGGACACCAATAGTTGTTTAGACGAAAAAAGTCTAAACAATGTTTTTTTTCATAGTATTCCAAAACGCCCTGGCCCTTCTCTGTTTTTCTTACAAGTTCTAGGAGTATTATATCACCCAAAATTTTTGTCTCATAGCCAAGGAAAGCGTGTGAAGATTTGGCTTAACTTTTAGTACTTTATTAATATTTTTCTTTTTCTGAGCACAAAATACTTTTTAAGAAGTTATCAGATTTCAAAAGATAATCATGCCGATTATGGAATTCGCAATACTGGATTCATGGCAAATGAGTAAAGAGAAACGAGTGCTTGCACTGCGAATCCAGAATTACGAATTCGATAATCGGCATGAATGTAACCATTTGGACGAAAAATAAGTCCATTAATAAACACACAAAAATCATTTGATTGAAGAATACATTAAAAATTTTATTCACGCAATGATTTAATAAGGCTGTTAATGTTGGCGTTTGGGTGCTCACCAAAATTGTAAAAAAAGCTTTCGATGAATGAGTAAAAATTTTTACCCTCTTTGGGGTAGTTGAAATTCATAACATGGAAAAGTTTAAAGGTTATATCTACACATTTCAATAAATTAGGGAATTTATATAGTATGCCATCGTAAAACGTATAAAATAAATCAAGATTTTGTTTATCTTTACCAATTCCAATTATTAAAGGCTGGAGAGTTAGGCCCTTAGTTAAATATTTTTGTCTCAATGACTCTACCCTGTCTGCATAGTCCGATACTGATTGGCAGTAAATAAGGCAGGAATCTTGGGCGTCTTTGATTGATGGTTTCCATTTGGATTTTTTTGTATCCCTTTTTCCAATTGATAAGACCGGTGGTTTCAACACAGCATGGAGCAAGGAAAGGATTAAAAAATCGCGTGAATCTGAAACAATAATAAAATAGCAAAACGCAATCGTGTTACCTAATTTCTCAAACTGTTTTGTATAAAAAGTTACAAAAAAACAAAACCCAAATAAATCTATCCGTGATGGACTGTATCCGTATAGTGGACACTAATTTTGTATGAAATACAATTGAAATTTTTATAGAGAGATTCATTTGGGTTTTCCCCCCTTCAGCCATGAGGGGCAATTTTCTAAAAAAAATGGCTTAAAACTGAAAAAAAATTATTAAAAAACAACGGTTACACTTACAATACCATGATACACCTTTTTGTAAAGATAGAAATCTCTTCTTTTATGTTTTTTTTTTTTAATAAAGTTGTTTCAAAGAATCGTATTTGAACACTTAGTTTTCAAACTTAAAATTTTGAAGAAAAAAATTGAAAAATTTTGTTCAAACTAATTTTTTCCAAAATTTAACGTTAAGTAGTAGTTATTTTATATTTAATATGTAATGTTTTAATTCATTTTTAGTCAAATACCAAAAACTGAATGCTAAAACCTCTTCTAATTTTACAAAAAGGTGTAATTGTTGTAAGTGTAAGTGTAACTTTTTTTTTTAATATTTGTTTTTATGTTTCAAGTCAATTTTTTAGGAAATTGCCACTCCTGGCTAAACGGGGGGAATAGCCCCCCCCTTCCGATACGATTTTGTTCTTGTCTTAAACCAGCCTACACGCTCTAGCTTTTTGTCACAAATTAAGCGTATCACCCTGTATATGGTATAAGTAAAAACAAAATGTAAATAAATCGAAATGTTATCTTACTTGTGTCAGAATTTTCAAGTTCCTTTAATAGCACCAATGAGGCCTTGTCTTTTATTTTTTGTTGCAGAATTGGAATAAGTTTGGTGACGAATGCTGGCCAAAGTTGAAAAAGCTGAGATTTGTTGCTTGGGTTTAAAATATCATAGTCGATTTCAACCTAAAATTTAAATTTAAGAACTGTAAAATTTAACTAGACCAATGTTGCGTATTTTTTATGAAATACATAGCACATATGTAAATACTTTATAACGGAATGACTCTGTAACGCTGTTTAAATTGAATTAAGGGCAGAGATAGCGCATAGACTTACAAGTGTGTGCCCCAAAGAATGTTTAAAAAGTGGCCATTTTGTCAGGACATTTAAACCATCAGTTTTTATGTCTATGTGCCGCTGTTGAAATACTGCAGTCCATTTTGTCTGAACTTCAGACCATGGCTCATTATTATGCGTCAACCAAATAATGGTTTGCTCAGTTTCTTCGGTGCTTAAAGAACACTCGTCAATTAGGGAATCACGTACAGATGTTTCTAGACATAAACAAAATTACCCAAAAATAATGTTTAAACCGATTTTGTTTTGTTTGTTTTACCTTGGTCTTTACTTTCATCGATTAATTGCCTTTTTAATCCTCTAAGCTTAATTCTCGCATTTACGGCTTTATCGTGCAGCTTACCTGTTGGATTAAGCCCACGACCTCTTTTATGCAGATAATATTCCTGACAAAAATTAAATAAGAAATGAATTAAAAGCAGGTAGGTATCAAAGTATGCATTTGATTTATGTCGTTTTTCATTGTAGAAAAAATTGGATCTGTTTGCTAAAAGATTTGATCTTTTTCCATATTTACATGTTTTATCAAAAAAGTTTAAGAGTCGGTAATTTTGTTGCATAAGTTGTGGACAGGCTATTTCTGTGTAATTTTCCTCTACACTAATACTATATCAAATCATGCTCACATCCCAGCAAACATTTTAATTCAAAATTGAATCATAAATAAATCACAAAAGTGAAGAACCTGACCGGAAAAGAATTCACTTATGATGCAATTTGAATTCTTTTACCTGGGCACTTGGACACCGATATGAATCGCTTTTGTGAATGATTTATGATCTTCATTTAAACTTAATTTAAATCAATGTATATAAGAGTCTATAAGATTATTTCTTTATCTTTTCTGAATCATAAATATGATTGCATTATGATTCATTTAAATGAAGGTATTTACTCAGAATCCCTTCTCTTAAATGAACATTCACAATTCATTCACTTAATTGGAATCATTTTTGGTGAAGAAAGTCTGAACCTTCAGAAAATGTTTGCTGGGATGTTTCATTCAAAAGCGCACTTCTCGAATTTCAGATCGAATCTCTCAGATTTCAATGAAAAACGACATTAGTGATCATGTTAAGTTCTGTATTTTTTGATTTTTTAAAGTAAAAAAAAGCTTACTTTGCTTTCAGAAGGAAAAAGACAATGAACAGCATTTGTAGCTGCTTCTATATCTCTCATATTCATCCCCTTATTGCAAGAAACATAGCTGCCAACAATAATGGACACCAAAAGTTCTCTATTTTTTTCGTCTAAACAATGTTTTTTTTCAAAGTATTCCAACACGCACTGGCCCTTCTCAGTTTTTCTTAGCAGTTCTTGCAGTGTTATATCATTCACAATTCTTGTCTCATCGCCAAGGGAAGCATGTGAAGATGTGGGTGAACTTATAGTACTGTACAATTCAGTTGTATTTGGAGTACTGGTTGTACAATTGTTCTCAATCCAAGCCTTACAGGCATCTGAAACGTAGCTTGGCAACTTATAATTAAAGAAGAATAAGAAGAAACAAAACATACAAAAATTAAGATTCGAAAGTTAAGGCAATTGAACTTTGAGTAACCTACATTTCTTCTCCACACGCTTAAATGGTATTTGAATTTTGCCCTTGTACCTAAAAGGGGAGCAGGAAACAGATCATTTATCTCAGATTCAGTAACAACCAGAAGACTTTCAATGTCAAACTCATTATCTATAATATATTTAAGAATAATATATTTAGCTCTATAATTATGATATAAAGCCAGAAAGTCATACCAACAACACGCTTATAGACCATTTCCTCAAATCCGAATTTATTGCAGATCAAATCTTTCAATTCATTTTCAGGCTGGTCTTCAAACCTCTCAACAAACTCAGTGATAATAACATTTTCAGAATTTGAATTTTCATTTTGTTTGCTAGTACCATCAGCAGCCGAAATGATTATATCTTGCACATCAATATTTATTATATCTCCGATTTCACACCTATCCATAACTGTTTGGGATAAAAGATCTTGCTTTTAAATAGTGCCAGAAATTTTAAAAAGTCAAATCTAATAAACATGAATTTTTTAAAAAGTTTGCTTTTAAGATATGAATGTATGTACATTGTATAGGATTTTGCTAACTTTGCCTTGTTTTCTGTAATCAAAAGAAAGCATCGACTTTATACAAACTTGTTTCATGTTCCCTGCTTTCCTTTTTTACCAGTTAGTGCCTTTTTTGCCTACTTTTCCTTTTTAGCAAAAAGCCCTATTGCAAATGAAGTATTGAAGAAGTTCAATGCTGTTTTTATTGCAAATACGGGACCTAAAATTATTAAGCAAATAGGTGTTGTAATGAATATTGGCGTCAATTCTAAATTTCGCGGAAACGTTAAATTAAAACCCCGATAATTATCTGGAGTTGGGTAACACTATATGGAGTAAAGTTATTTTTGTATTGATATGAATCACATTTGTTAAAAAAAAGTGGGTAACATCAGTTTTGCACTCACAGCCTCATTTAATCTCACAAAAACACGGATATATGTAAATAAATATTTGTTTTTGTTTCACAATAAACTTTCGTATAGGATGTTATAAAAAATTACAGCTTATAGGTAGGAGACAAATAGACGCCCCCCTCCATATTACTGTTGTCTGGATTAAATACAAGGATTCAAGCCTTTTATTGTATCTTATCCCAAGGATTTTCATATAAATCACCTGTTTTTTCTTTCTAAACAAACCCTTATGTAAACCAGTCATTTTGTATCCTAATATACCTACTATAGAGGTCTGCATGAATACATTAATTTGCTTCCTCTAAATGGGTATAGTAGCTCAGTGTACACTGTTTATACATATAATCCAGTGTACACTGAACCAAGTACCCGTTTTTTAGCTTCAAACACTGTAAACCATTCATTGCCTCATTATCAAAACTGGTACAGTATTTGGTCTCTCTCTCTCAAATGAGTGCATGACTCCACGAAACGAGTGTACAACTCCAACCGTGCATTTTACACTGACAATTAGTACACAAAATACTCAGTATATAAGTGAGAGGAATCGTATGCTGGAATGCATTCAATAAAACGATTACATAGTTTAGTTGGTTTCTAGATTTTGACAAATTATAAAGATAACAAATATAAAATAAATGAAAAAAAAAACTTTATTTATTTGTTTGTTTCATACTATGCCCGTTTGGTAACTAAAACTTTCACCAAGAAAGTGGGTTTTTTTCCTATGGGTTTTGACAGCAATTTGTGAAAATTTGTTTAAAAAAATTCACGTTACCAAACAGACCGATTATATTTTACTCCATTTCTTTACAGACATTTCTCACTTACATATTGAAGAACAAATTTGAATGAAAAGAAAAGTAGGTAAATCCGTATTTGGAGTATACCCACTACTCAGTGTACTAGATGCACCTACTCAGTGTACTTAGTGATGTGTCCACTTGTTTTGTGTTATAATGAACACTACTCTCAGTGCTTGTTTTAAAATAAGTGAAGGATTTGTATGATAACAATTTGAAAATTGATTCATTCATTCTATTTTCAAGCATATTGTACAGTTAAAAAGTTTGTTTTGGAATTAATCGAATGTCTTTTGAAACTGCTTTCAAGACATTCATTGCAGCCCTCTAATACCCACTAGTTTCCAGCGTTGCCACCTTAAAAAAAAAATTTGCGCACTAGATACCTATGTTTCGAGTTTTATTATTTATAAATAAACCAGGTTGTGTTGTTACTAAAGAAGTTCTGCCCCCTCAAAAGTATAAAGAAAGTGGTGTCCTAGAAAAGGTTTTTCTAATAGTATACTCCCATATATATAATATGTATAATGGATATGTTAAGCCCTTTTGATGTTACTAAATCAGATGCATCTATTATGTCAGATTTCGTAAATAATGAAAACAGTGTATATAACTGTTGATTTTTTCTATTGCTGACAGAGGTTTAAGTGATTCTGTTCCGCATCTTGAATTTGTTTGCATATAAGAAAAACTCGGATATAAGAAAGAAATTTCTTGGCTTTTCGGAGTTTCTTATATCCATGTTGTACTGTATAGTGGAATTCAAAAATTTCAAAATACTTATATTATCAACATAAATTCTATGAAACATACCTAAGTTGCACTCGTTTTATATTTTGTTTATTTTGCTATTTTTTTCACTGCAATTTAAACTAACTAGTGAAACCTTAGTATTTTATGGGATATCATATTATCGCTTAGAGGTAATGCGATACATAATATTAAAATCTAATGGAACTTTTGTATGATGCATTATCTCAATTTGATTTAAGAAAATTCAAACAATTTGAAAACACTTAATGAAACACTGTTATTATTAAAATACATTCTATGAAACATACCAGAGTTGCAGTCGCTTTATATTTTGATTATTTTGCAATTTTTCCCACTCAAATTTAAGTTAAAAACTTTTCAATATGAACTGCACAGCTTCACGACAATGAAAATAATGGCTTGACAACATTTTTGCCAGCCTATCAAGTGAAACCTTAAAATTTTAATAGGATGTACTATGAATTGGAGTGAAGTAATGGGATGTATACTATTAACATCTTAAAAAACTATATGTTTCAATGGTATATACTATTATTACTTCGAAGTAATGGGATATATACTATTAGATGATAACGGAACTTTTATCGAATGACGCCTAAATTTAATGGGATATCCTATTATCGCTTAGAGATAATTTGATACATAATATCAAACTAACGGAACTCTTGTTTGAGAATCTGAATTAGATTTTAGAAAATTCAAGCAATTTGTACACTTAATGAAACACTTTTGTTATTAAAATACATTTATGAAACATACCTGAGTTGCACTAGTTTTATATTTTGTTTATTTTTATACTTTTGCCACTAAAATTTGAGTTTAATATTTTGTATAATAGGAACCAAACACCACATAGCTTGACGACAACGAGAGTAATGGCTTGGTAACATTTTTGCCAGCTTTTCTAGTGAAACCTTAAAATTTTAATGGTATTTACTATAAATTGGAGTGAAGTAATGGGATGTATACTATTAACATCTTAAAAAACTATATGTTTCAATGGTATATACTATTATTACTTCGAAGTAATGGGATATATACTATTAGATGATAACGGAACTTTTATCGAATGACGCCTAAATTTAATGGGATATCCTATTATCGCTTAGAGATAATTTGATACATAATATCAAACTAACGGAACTCTTGTTTGAGAATCTGAATTAGATTTTAGAAAATTCAAGCAATTTGTACACTTAATGAAACACTTTTGTTATTAAAATACATTTATGAAACATACCTGAGTTGCACTAGTTTTATATTTTGTTTATTTTTATACTTTTGCCACTAAAATTTGAGTTTAATATTTTGTATAATAGGAACCAAACACCACATAGCTTGACGACAACGAGAGTAATGGCTTGGTAACATTTTTGCCAGCTTTTCTAGTGAAACCTTAAAATTTTAATGGTATTTACTATAAATTGGAGTGAAGTAATGGGATGTATACTATTAACATCTTAAAAAACTATATGTTTCAATGGTATATACTATTATTACTTCGAAGTAATGGGATATATACTATTAGATGATAACGGAACTTTTATCGAATGACGCCTAAATTTAATGGGATATCCTATTATCGCTTAGAGATAATTTGATACATAATATCAAACTAACGGAACTCTTGTTTGAGAATCTGAATTAGATTTTAGAAAATTCAAGCAATTTGTACACTTAATGAAACACTTTTGTTATTAAAATACATTTATGAAACATACCTGAGTTGCACTAGTTTTATATTTTGTTTATTTTTATACTTTTGCCACTAAAATTTGAGTTTAATATTTTGTATAATAGGAACCAAACACCACACAGCTTGACGACAACGAGAGTAATGGCTTGGTAACATTTTTGCCAGCTTTTCTAGTGAAACCTTAAAATTTTAATGGTATTTACTATAAATTGGAGTGAAGTAATGGGATGTATACTATTAACATCTTAAAAAACTATATGTTTCAATGGTATATACTATTATTACTTCGAAGTAATGGGATATATACTATTAGATGATAACGGAACTTTTATCGAATGACGCCTAAATTTAATGGGATATCCTATAATCGCTTAGAGATAATTTGATACATAATATCAAACTAACGGAACTCTTGTATGAGAATCTGAATTAGATTTAAGAAAATTCAAGCAATTTGTACACTTAATGAAACACTTTTGTTATTAAAATACATTTATGAAACATACCTGAGTTGCACTAGTTTTATATTTTGTTTATTTTTATACTTTTGCCACTAAAATTTGAGTTTAATATTTTGTATAATAGGAACCGAACACCACACAGCTTGACGACAACGAGAGTAATGGCTTGGTAACATTTTTGCCAGCCTTTCTAGTGAAACCTTTAAATTTTAATGGGATGTACTATAAATTGGAGTGAAGTAATGGGATGTATACTATTAACATCTTAAAAAACTATATGTTTCAATGGTATATACTATTATTACTTCGAAGTAATGGGATATATACTATTAGATGATAACGGTACTTTTGTCGAATGACGCCGCTTAGAGATAATGGGATACATAATACTAAACTAACGGAATGCTTGTATGAGGCTCTGAATAATATTTTAGAATATTCAAGCAATTTGTACACTTACTAAAACACTTTTATTATTAAAATAAATGAATGAAACTTACCTAAGTTTTACATTTTTTTGTTTGTTTAGCTTTTGTTTATTTTTTTACTTTTTATTTTTTCCTTTTAAGTTGAATATTTTTTTTTTTATTATTTCCCGAACACACCGAACACCGCACAACTTCATGAACAACTAAAAAAAGTAATGGCAACATTTTTGCCAGCGAAACTTTAACAAGGAAAGAGATAGTATTGCTAACGCACAAGCAACCTTAGAAAATTGGGCTTTTCGGGAAACTATCTCTGTCTTTTCTCTTTCTTGTTTTACAGTAGTAAAAAGAATCCTAGTCAGAGGTAAAACAAACAAATAGGTACAAACATACAGCAGCGAATGATATTTTCAGTGATTTTTATTATTTGCGGTTTTTTTTAATAAAAATATAAGTTTTAAATATGAAAGGATTCTAAAATTTTAGAAAAACAACATGTATTCAATAGTTTGAAACGTTTTTGTGAGACAAAAGAAAACAAGCATTAGGTAGCAGGAAAAATACATTGTTTAGGTATGAGAAATTTTCCAAAGTGAAGTCAGATTCCAAAGTGAAGTCAGATTCACAAGCTAAAATTTTGAAGTGTTAATGTGTTCTTAACATTTGTAGTAGAACTTTGATCTTAAAGTTATTATAAACAATAGTTTAAACAGAGTTAAGATTGGGAAAATTGAGTATTGCGACTGCTAGCGTTTATTAATTTTAATAATTAAAACATAATGTACTTACCTTTATTCATTGTCTATTTGTGTTTCATACGTAAAATAACATCACTTTTCACTTTCACGGAATTAAAAGTTAATGACATTTATTTGATTTTCACTTACACTTATCCATAAGTAATAAAATATCGATGTTTAAGCATTAAAATTATCAATTTGCAGTTTCGGTGATCAATAAAGTTCTGTTTACACGTGCAATTTTTTACTTTTGAGTATGCGATTTGCATTATTTGGCACATTATATGCTTTGTGAAGCCCAAGTTTCAGATAGGACATGAAATATCTTGCTTTTTACAACATTTTTATCAAAAAAGGAGAATTATTGTTTTCTTGAAATTGTTTTCTTGAAATTTATTTGATTTTCACTTACACTTATCCATAAGTAATAAAATATCGATGTTTAAGCATTAAAATTATCAATTTGCAGTTTCGGTGATCAATAAAGTTCTGTTTACACGTGCAATTTTTTACTTTTGAGTATGCGATTTGCATTATTTGGCACATTATATGCTTTGTGAAGCCCAAGTTTCAGATAGGACATGAAATATCTTGGTTTTTACAACATTTTTATCAAAAAAGGAGAATTATTGTTTTCTTGAAATTGTTTTCTTGAAATTTATTTGATTTTCACTTACACTTATCCATAAGTAATAAAATATCGATGTTTAAGCATTAAAATTATCAATTTGCAGTTTCGGTGATCAATAAAGTTCTGTTTACACGTGCAATTTTTTACTTTTGAGTATGCGATCTGCATTATTTGGCACATTATATGCTTTGTGAAGCCCAAGTTTCAGATAGGACATGAAATATCTTGGTTTTTACAACATTTTTATCAAAAAAGGAGAATTATTGTTTTCTTGAAATTGTTTTCTTGAAATTTATTTGATTTTCACTTACACTTATCCATAAGTAATAAAATATCGATGTTAAAGCATTAAAATTATCAATTTGCAGTTTCGGTGATCAATAAAGTTCTGTTTACACGTGCAATTTTTTACTTTTGAGTATGCGATCTGCATTATTTGGCACATTATATGCTTTGTGAAGCCCAAGTTTCAGATAGGACATGAAATATCTTGCTTTTTACAACATTTTTATCAAAAAAGGAGAATTATTGTTTTCTTGAAATTGTTTTCTTGAAATTTATTTGATTTTCACTTACACTTATCCATAAGTAATAAAATATCGATGTTTAAGCATTAAAATTATCAATTTGCAGTTTCGGTGATCAATAAAGTTCTGTTTACACGTGCAATTTTTTACTTTTGAGTATGCGATTTGCATTATTTGGCACATTATATGCTTTGTGAAGCCCAAGTTTCAGATAGGACATGAAATATCTTGGTTTTTACAACATTTTTATCAAAAAAGGAGAATTATTGTTTTCTTGAAATTGTTTTCTTGAAATTTATTTGATTTTCACTTACACTTATCCATAAGTAATAAAATATCGATGTTTAAGCATTAAAATTATCAATTTGCAGTTTCGGTGATCAATAAAGTTCTGTTTACACGTGCAATTTTTTACTTTTGAGTATGCGATCTGCATTATTTGGCACATTATATGCTTTGTGAAGCCCAAGTTTCAGATAGGACATGAAATATCTTGGTTTTTACAACATTTTTATCAAAAAAGGAGAATTATTGTTTTCTTGAAATTGTTTTCTTGAAATTTATTTGATTTTCACTTACACTTATCCATAAGTAATAAAATATCGATGTTTAAGCATTAAAATTATCAATTTGCAGTTTCGGTGATCAATAAAGTTCTGTTTACACGTGCAATTTTTTACTTTTGAGTATGCGATCTGCATTATTTGGCACATTATATGCTTTGTGAAGCCCAAGTTTCAGATAGGACATGAAATATCTTGCTTTTTACAACATTTTTATCAAAAAAGGAGAATTATTGTTTTCTTGAAATTGTTTTCTTGAAATTTATTTGATTTTCACTTACACTTATCCATAAGTAATAAAATATCGATGTTTAAGCATTAAAATTATCAATTTGCAGTTTCGGTGATCAATAAAGTTCTGTTTACACGTGCAATTTTTTACTTTTGAGTATGCGATTTGCATTATTTGGCACATTATATGCTTTGTGAAGCCCAAGTTTCAGATAGGACATGAAATATCTTGCTTTTTACAACATTTTTATCAAAAAAGGAGAATTATTGTTTTCTTGAAATTGTTTTCTTGAAATTTATTTGATTTTCACTTACACTTATCCATAAGTAATAAAATATCGATGTTTAAGCATTAAAATTATCAATTTGCAGTTTCGGTGATCAATAAAGTTCTGTTTACACGTGCAATTTTTTACTTTTGAGTATGCGATTTGCATTATTTGGCACATTATATGCTTTGTGAAGCCCAAGTTTCAGATAGGACATGAAATATCTTGCTTTTTACAACATTTTTATCAAAAAAGGAGAATTATTGTTTTCTTGAAATTGTTTTCTTGAAATTTATTTGATTTTCACTTACACTTATCCATAAGTAATAAAATATCGATGTTAAAGCATTAAAATTATCAATTTGCAGTTTCGGTGATCAATAAAGTTCTGTTTACACGTCCAATTTTTTACTTTTGAGTATGCGATCTGCATTATTTGGCACATTATATGCTTTGTGAAGCCCAAGTTTCAGATAGGACATGAAATATCTTGCTTTTTACAACATTTTTTATCAAAAAAGGAGAATTATTGTTTTCTTGAAATTGTTTTCTTGAAATTTATTTGATTTTCACTTACACTTATCCATAAGTAATAAAATATCGATGTTTAAGCATTAAAATTATCAATTTGCAGTTTCGGTGATCAATAAAGTTCTGTTTACACGTGCAATTTTTTACTTTTGAGTATGCGATTTGCATTATTTGGCACATTATATGCTTTGTGAAGCCCAAGTTTCAGATAGGACATGAAATATCTTGGTTTTTACAACATTTTTATCAAAAAAGGAGAATTATTGTTTTCTTGAAATTGTTTTCTTGAAATTTATTTGATTTTCACTTACACTTATCCATAAGTAATAAAATATCGATGTTTAAGCATTAAAATTATCAATTTGCAGTTTCGGTGATCAATAAAGTTCTGTTTACACGTGCAATTTTTTACTTTTGAGTATGCGATCTGCATTATTTGGCACATTATATGCTTTGTGAAGCCCAAGTTTCAGATAGGACATGAAATATCTTGCTTTTATCCATTGTCACACTTTTACTTTATTTTGTTTTATTAATAGTATGAATATAAGTTATCCCATTATTTCAATGAGATATACCATTGAATTTATTGTGTTTTTTTGCTCATAAAAAGTTTAATAACATGAAACTATTGAAAGAATGGTACGTCTTATTAAAGCTGAGTTGTCAAATACCATAAGTTCAATGGTGCGCCCCATTGAACTAATAAGACACACTATTAAACATTTTTTTTGTTTTATTAATAGTACGAATATTAGTTATCCCATTATTTCAATGAGACATACCATTGAATTTATTGTGTTTTTTTTTGCTCATGAAAAGTTTAATAACATGAAACTATTGAAAGAATGGTACGTCTTATTAAAGCTGAGTTGTCAAATACCATAAGTTCAATGGTGCGCCCCATTGAACTAATAAGACACACTATTAAACATTGTTTTGTTTTATTAATAGTACGAATATTAGTTATCCCATTATTTCAATGAGACATACCATTGAATTTATTGTGTTTTTTTTGCTCATAAAAAGTTTAATAACATTAAACTATTGAAAGAATGGTACGTCTTATTAAAGCTGAGTTGTCAAATACCATAAGTTCAATGGTGCGCCCCATTGAACTAATAAGACACACTATTAAACATTGTTTTATTTTATTAATAGTACGAATATTAGTTATCCCATTATTTCAATGAGACATACCATTGAATTTATTGTGTTTTTTTTGCTCATAAAAAGTTTAATAACATGAAACTATTGAAAGAATGGTACGTCTTATTAAAGCTGACTTGTCAAATACCATAAGTTCAATGGTGCGCCCCATTGAACTAATAAGACACACTATTAAACATTTTTTTGTTTTATTAATAGTACGAATATTAGTTATCCCATTATTTCAATGAGACATACCATTGAATTTATTGTGTTTTTTTTGCTCATAAAAAGTTTAATAACATGAAACTATTGAAAGAATGGTACGTCTTATTAAAGCTGACTTGTCAAATACCATAAGTTCAATGGTGCGCCCCATTGAACTAATAAGACACACTATTAAACATTGTTTTGTTTTATTAATAGTACGAATATTAGTTATCCCATTATTTCAATGAGACATACCATTGAATTTATTGTGTTTTTTTTTGCTCATGAAAAGTTTAATAACATGAAACTATTGAAAGAATGGTACGTCTTATTAAAGCTGAGTTGTCAAATACCATAAGTTCAATGGTGCGCCCCACTGAACTAATAAGACACACTATTAAACATTTTTTTTGTTTTATTAATAGTACGAATATTAGTTATCCCATTATTTCAATGAGACATACCATTGAATTTATTGTGTTTTTTTTGCTCATAAAAAGTTTAATAACATGAAACTATTGAAAGAATGGTACGTCTTATTAAAGCTGAGTTGTCAAATACCATAAGTTCAATGGTGCGCCCCATTGAACTAATAAGACACACTATTAAACATTGTTTTGTTTTATTAATAGTACGAATATTAGTTATCCCATTATTTCAATGAGACATACCATTGAATTTATTGTGTTTTTTTTGCTCATAAAAAGTTTAATAACATGAAACTATTGAAAAAATGGTACGTCTTATTAAAGGTGAGTTGTCAAATACCATAAGTTCAATGGTGCGCCCCATTGAACTAATAAGACACACTATTAAACATTATTTTGTTTTATTAATAGTACGAATATTAGTTATCCCATTATTTCAATGAGATATACCATTGAATTTATTGTGTTTTTTTTTGCTCATGAAAAGTTTAATAACATGAAACTATTGAAAGAATGGTACGTTTTATTAAAGCTGAGTTGTCAAATACCATAAGTTCAATGGTGCGCCCCATTGAACTAATAAGACAGACTATTAAACATTATTTTGTTTTATTAATAGTACGAATATTAGTTATCCCATTATTTCAATGAGATATACCATTGAATTTATTGTGTTTTTTTTGCTCATAAAAAGTTTAATAACATGAAACTATTGAAAGAATGGTACGTCTTATTAAAGCTGAGTTGTCAAATACCATAAGTTCAATGGTGCGCCCCATTGAACTAATAAGACACACTATTAAACATTGTTTTGTGTTATTAATAGTACGAATATTAGTTATCCCATTATTTCAATGAGACATACCATTGAATTTATTGTGTTTTTTTTGCTCATAAAAAGTTTAATAACATGAAACTATTGAAAGAATGGTACGTCTTATTAAAGCTGAGTTGTCAAATACCATAAGTTCAATGGTGCGCCCCATTGAACTAATAAGACACACTATTAAACATTATTTTGTTTTATCAATAGTACGAATATTAGTTATCCCATTATTTCAATGAGATATACCATTGAATTTATTGTGTTTTTTTTTGCTCATGAAAAGTTTAATAACATGAAACTATTGAAAGAATGGTACGTCTTATTAAAGCTGAGTTGTCAAATACCATAAGTTCAATGGTGCGCCCCATTGAACTAATAAGACACACTATTAAACATTGTTTTGTGTTATTAATAGTACGAATATTAGTTATCCCATTATTTCAATGAGACATACCATTGAATTTATTGTGTTTTTTTTGCTCATAAAAAGTTTAATAACATGAAACTATTGAAAGAATGGTACGTCTTATTAAAGCTGAGTTGTCAAATACCATAAGTTCAATGGTGCGCCCCATTGAACTAATAAGACACACTATTAAACATTATTTTGTTTTATCAATAGTACGAATATTAGTTATCCCATTATTTCAATGAGATATACCATTGAATTTATTGTGTTTTTTTTTGCTCATGAAAAGTTTAATAACATGAAACTATTGAAAGAATGGTACGTCTTATTAAAGCTGAGTTGTCAAATACCATAAGTTCAATGGTGCGCCCCATTGAACTAATAAGACAGACTATTAAACATTATTTTGTTTTATTAATAGTACGAATATTAGTTATCCCATTATTTCAATGAGATATACCATTGAATTTATTGTGTTTTTTTTGCTCATAAAAAGTTTAATAACATGAAACTATTGAAAGAATGGTACGTCTTATTAATTTTCGGAAGTGAAATACTATTAAAAAAAATTTGTATGGGTCAATAGTGTTTATTTATGAAAATACTATTGATCTAATGGTCCACCCCATTGGGTTTATATTATATTAATAGGATTTACTATTAAAACGAAGTTTTTTTAATGGTATCACTACCATTAATAATCAATGGTATTTTTTAATGGGACAATGGTATACCATTAAAATTATTAATAGTTTTTTACTATTGAACTAATAGTTTTTACCATTGAACCAATAGTTTTTATACTATTAATAATAATGGTTTCAAAACCATTGGATCAATGGTACAAAATCCTAGAAATCTATTGTTTCAATAGTAAAATCCCATTGAAACACGTACTATAAAAACAATGGTTGTACCATTGATATTTCAATGGTATGTTTTTCCCTGAGTGTAGGAAACGCGATGCAGTTTTCACACGACATAATCATATTATCAACATTTTGAATTTATTTTGAATTTGCTTCATCAGATATCCCGGCTTTTTACGAGTGGCTTTTTCCGTAGGGCCAGTCGCCTCTTCAAATCATGCGACTTGCTGCACAGCCACAGCTGTTATGCCTGCTTCGTTGATGAAAATGATTCTTTTTATGGTGTTTTTGTTCTTGTTCTTTACTGTATTTTCTTATAATTTCATTACTTCGCGTTGTTGAACTCGTGAACTCCTTTTCACATCACAAGGCAATATATTGGAGCGGTTATTTAATTTATTTTTATTAAACAATCGATAAACTTTAAACACATTTTGTATTGATTTGTGTGAAAAATAAGTGTTCATACTAATATGTATCAAATGAAACGCATGAGTCAACCACATAATAGATTCAGAATTAACTCTGCAACTTCTTAAATTGAGATGTTTTATAAATACCGAGTAAATGGTCGGCGGCCGGCGACGGCGTTGCTTTTCAAAGCTTTCTAAAATATTTCTTATAGCGCTTAAATTTTAAGCTTGCAAAAGGAATTATGCTCCGGTTAATATAAATATGAAATAGGATTCCCGATAACATTTTCACTTGATAAATTCTTCTCAAAAACCAACTTCTATTTTTTGAGTTTATCACAAAGTCTAGTTCGGAAAAAACTTACCCGCATTTATTTTTAGTTAACCTATAACAATTTGTGCATCTCGTTTCACTGCAAGTTGGCATAATCAATGTCGGACCTTCGTTCAATAGAACTTCCCCACCAAAAATTTTTCTACCAGCAATTACATATCTATTGAAATAACATTTTGTTTAATAAAGTGTTAGCTAGCAATTATCATTAAATTTTACCTTCCTAGAGTATCATTTTTCAACACTTCACATTTTTCACTGAATTCAAGCATATTTGTCTTGTTTTTTCTTTAACAACTGTTCCGTCAATTACGATCAGAAAATACTTAATTTATTATCGTCTCACCGCTTGACAGAATGAAACACCGCTCTACGAGTGCCAGTACATTGAGTAATTTCTGCAACACGAAATTAATTAGCCTCTTCTTATCGGATTAAATAAAAAGTGTATTAACGAGAGAGTAGCATTATTCACTTGGTACGGTTTTATTTGTATCTTTTTCAGTTCTTCTTGATTAGAGAAATAAATAATTATTGTGATGACTAAATTTAGAATTGAATGTACAATAACGAGGCATTTTTATACTTAAAACATTTTACATGACAAAACAACATGGAATAGTTGACAAAATGTGTAAACTGTATAGCATGAAATTGCTCTTATGGTTCAAGTTGCTTGGAATTTGTAAGACTGTATAGTAGATATACATTTATATATGTATTAACATAAATATGTATATGTAATTAATAGCTTTAATTTCTTTTTTTTTAATTGCTAAAACAACTATTAAAATGTTTTAATCTCAAAATGAGAAACGTCGCGCGCCGTCTTTATTATTAAAAAAATTGTATTGGAAAAAAAATTATAAATTTTCGTTCGAGCGGTTTTCTTAAAAAAATAATTTTTCATATGAAGGGTTTATAATACAAATTCTAAAGACTACTGAAATACATCAGCCAAGTAGAAGACTTAGCACTATTTAATTGGACTTGTTGAATTATTTGGGATACGTAATTTCAATATTTATTAGACATCAATCCGTTTCAAAAACAATCCAAACATTATTTTTTTTAATTTTTGTATGCAATAATATTTGAATTTTAAAGGACTTCCTGTATAAAATTTTCATCAACATCGGTTCCACTAATAACAGTTTTTTTGAAATCTGTTTTAACATAACTCCGATTATAACTAACAGTAGTGCACACGAAATTTTTTATTAAAACTGTTAGAGCATTCTCCAAGATAAATTATTTTTTCATAACGGTTATATGGCAGGTACCGTTAATGTTAGAGCTAAAAAAAGTTACAAATTTTAAGAAAATAGCTTCAGTCGTTTGGGTTGTAAGTCGATGTACAGATGTAGACAGACAGACGGAATTGCCGGACCCACTTTTGGCACTTTTACGTGTTCTCTATCATCGTTATTTAAGTAATGATTTCATTAGAAAAACGTATTGCCTTTATCCTCAATTCGTTATTTTCATACCATCTAACCTGTATTTTACATGGTAGGTACAAAAATTCAACTGAATTCAATGCTTTCAATGAATTCAGCATACAATTTCAGTAAACAAAATCATAAAATGATTTTACTGATTAAAAGTAATGCATAGCTTCATGAGTTCGTGATTTGATTTGGATCCTCTGCGTTGTTTAACAGACTTCTTCCCGAGAATAAGAATAAATAAAGAATTTAAAATTGCATTGTCTTAACCTGCCCCGACAAATACGAGAATTTCAACGATGGGGAGTAATGCACAGATTTATAAGTTAGTGGTCTAATTTGGGGTATATGCGTTTTTCAGTCCCGAGAAAGAAGAAGTAATACAAACATAAATAATTGCCTTTTCTCTTCCTGCTTCGAGAAATGCGTGGATTCCAATGCGTTGTTCGGGTTTTTTTTTTGCGAAAGAGAAATGATAAATAACCATTTTCATCGAATATAATTCGTTAATGAATAACCGAGATAAATTTCGAAAATGATTTCGATGGTGAATATTCATATCACAATTCACAAAGAAGACTGGCATAGTGACTAAGCAACTCCTACTTACCTAGTGATATATCACTGTTTAATATTCATGGTATTTTTCATCAAACATAATTCATTTATGAATACACCACCTACTTAGTGATTTCACTGTTGAATATTCAACAAAAAAGTCACTTCGTGAGCGTCAATGACATCCCCATGTTAATTTAATGGATGGATTCACCTCAAATTCCTAGCTCCCATTCCTTGATGAAAAAGCTGGTGATTCCTCTGTGAATTTTTGGAAATTTTCTACTGGGGTGTGTTCCAAAATGTTGTTTATAAATATTTGCTGTGGTTGGTTACCTGCACGTTGTACATTTCGTTTGATAAAAAATAATCGACACTTTTGCAAAATTATTACTATATATTTTCAAATTATTTTTTTTTTGTGCAGAGCTCAGATGTGGTAATCTGGAGGGTTTATAATTTTTTCTGTGGGAATATTTTTTTTCATCTGGTAAAACTAACTTTTTTGAAGAAGTTTTTGTTTTTTTTTTAGCCCTACTCAGTGCTTCCAGAGATTAAATAAAGATTTTAAAGGGAGAAAACAAACCTCATCTATTTTAGTGGTAAAATGTCTTATTTCTGTAGAACCAAGAAAACACAATTAAATATATAGGTACTCTTTATTTCTGTGGCTGTGTTCGCAAAGTTTTCATGTTCCCATAAATGTTACCATGTCACGACAGTACATACTAAATTGTGTGTCATGATTATCGAGAAGACGTGAATTGTTTTATAGCTTCACAGATATGGAACGAACTATATTTTTTAATAGATTATCTGGTTCAAAATGTAACCGGAAAATAATAAAATCAGTTTTTTTTTCTCAATAAAAAATATTTTACGGATTTTTAATATCAGACAATACAATTACTTGTGGAGGCGCACTTTGGTATTTATAAATTAATAATAATTAAAAAAAATTGTAAGTGAAAAACAATCGGCTACCGACAGATGGGTCAAGCCATTAATACTTTTCAACCCTCTTCATTCCTTAATTTCAACATTCTTTGTCCACTTTTATATCTTTTTTCGATTTTAAGCTTTTATAAGTACTCGCGATTGTAATTAATTTCTTTTACTTAACTTCTTAATAGACTTAGGTACCGCAAAAGCATTCAATTAATTTTAATAAAGTTATCAAGCGCGGTAAGTCCGTTCAGAAAATTATATATTTAAATATAAAAACGCTTTTGTATCCACTAATTTGCTTGCTTATTTTTCTGCACTTTTTGATGGATTTTGTTATTGTTTACTATATAAAGGTTGTTTTTTTTTAGACGAGTGGTTTTCATGAAGATATAATTTAATATTATGGCCAAGAATTTAGCTTTGCCATTATGTTTTAAAAATGATTTCGGGCAAGTGACCGCCACACAGTGGGGCAGAAATGCCAAATCAACGCCGATAATTATAAAGCATTTTGTTGCCATACCAAAATATAATTTTTTAAAAGTTTTTTTTGTATGCTTAGTTCGAATCCGAAGTCAAAAAAAACTCCACCATTTCAGGTTTTTGAGGTCATCCCGTTATAAATTTTTAAATACGCTTGCTGGTATGTTTTGGTGTATATTATTAGATTGAGTATATTTTCCTTATTTTAAACTCAATTTTAAACATTCTTATATCATTTTTTAGTTCAATATTCTAATATAAAGTTACAATTTTTGAAACATTTCAACAGCAAAATGATTGAAGACAAATAATATAGATTTTTAAATATGTATTTAATATCTGAAAAAAAAAAATAAAAAAAAAAATTCGTTTAACTTGGTTTGGTGTAGTAAACAAATTATTTGTGCAACAGTTACTATTCTGAGTCCGAAAAGTAATTAATATTTTCAGTCTTCGGTTGGTTGTTTAAATCGAGCTCTAAAAACATTTCGGTAGCTTCAGACTCATATGGAATTTTCTTGGAAGGTTTTCAAACTCTCTGGTTGCTAATAAATGGATCCGAAGATATTAACATTCGGTTCATAAAGTCTTTTAATGTGTCTTGTCTAGATGTTTTTCGACTAAAATATTCGCTGTATATTTTAAAATCCTTTAAGGGCTTCTTATACGCTTATTCACTCAATTCTCCATTGGACAATATACTTTGAGAAATTATTTCATGTCCATGAATAAGAATTTTATGAACTGAAGTGGATGAAGGATACAGCATTAGAAACAACTTCGCAGTCTCAAGACAATACTAAAGCCACTTGATAAGCACTGCAAAATTATATGAAATTTTTGTTATCAGATTTTCATCCATACCGGTTATTTTGATCGATTTTTTTGAGTTTTTGAAAAAACGCCTGGCTACATTTCCCGTATTTATATTGCCCAATTAACTTTGTTAATAAAAATAAAAAAATTGTTAAAGTCAGCTCCGGGGATAACTTTTAAACAAAGTAATTTCATATTTGTTATCTACAATAAATGCTCTTTCAATCCACATAATATGTTTTATTTTAATCCGCTCTTCGTTTTTCGCCCATACATTTCTCGGCATTCTCCTTTAAACTGTATAAATTCTTTTCTTAGGTCTGACACATGATTTTCAGTACAGTTTGTTCTTGTCATTAAAAATTTCTCAATATATTCAATTTTTTTTTTTGTCAATAGGTATAGTTCTAAATTTACTGTTAAAAAAGATTTCGCAGAGTTCCTGCCTTTTTGCAAGAGAAAAACTGTATGTTAAGCCCTTAAACATAATGAAAATGGTTTAATATATTGCATACTTTTGAACACAAAAAAATTAAAAAAAAAATATTTCAGGCAAACATTTTTTACTTTCAACTTCAGTTTCGAATAAAGAATATATTTAACCAAGAAAAACATTTTAAATCTAATTTTAATGTTTGCCTAATCAAAAAGTACTGTTATTTAAAACAAATTTTATTGTTTTTATAAGGAACTGACATTTTTTTATTTTTTTTTTGACAAATTTACTACATAATCGAGTTAAAACTAATGCTATTTAAAAGAACATAACTGATTCACAAACTCTATGTAAAATTTTTGTATTAACAATAAATTTTCAATATAATTTTTGTATCACAATATAGGCCACTTATTTCGGTTATTTTAACACAGAACATAATTTTAACTAAACTGTCAACTTTGATGCCGAATGGTACAGTGATGAAACCACCATTTTTATTGAAATTTGTTACATTTAGAAAAATTGCCGTGGACACGATAAACAGAAACAAGGTATGCTCATTAGCTGTAAGACCTCACAATCATCTGAGTTTGTTAGGAGTGCAAAAAGTTAATTCCATTTCATTATATTGTTTTGGTTGTTGTGAACAATTCTTATCACTTTAAAATAATATGTTTGAATACTGAATTCTAAATTATAGTCTTCATTTTAAAAAGAAAATAACACCCAAAGATGATTGACGTCAAAAAAATGCGAAGATGGCGATTTGCGTGTATCTAATGAGCATACCTTGTATCTGTTTATCGTGGCCGTGGCTGGCTCAAATAAATTCCAGCCGAGAGGCCCAATTTTCGACAGCTTCAATTGTTGCGAGCGATTGCGGATGGACTCATTCTGGTCTTCTTCGATACTCTGTTCGACAGTAGCAATAGCGTCTTCGGTGCGCACTGTACGACGTCTCTGAGGATGCGCATTATCCACTTCAGTAAACGTGGTGCGAAACCGATCCATGGTTGTGCGATTTGTCGACCGAATATTGGACTTAGCGCGCTATGCGTCGCGGAAACGTTGTTCAGGAGTAAGTCTATAAATTAATTATGAAATGGCAAACCAAACTGAGCTTAAATCAATTGACAGCTGTCAAAAAGACTAACTCTGAAAAAAGTATTGCTAGATTGAAAACCACACGTCTAAGAAAAACACCGTTTGTAACGGGTGATTTTTAAGCTGGTTTGGTTTTGGCAACACTGTGTCACTGTCAAACAGCTTCAGTTTGGTTTGCAATTTAACCATGGATCGTCTTACAAATGAACAACGCTTGCAAATTATTGAATTTTACAAATGAACAACGCTTGCAAATTATTGAATTTTACTATCAAAATTCGTGCTCGGTTCGAAATGTTCATCGAGCGCTGCTTGTGTTCAGCGATGAGGCTCATTTTCGGTTGAATGGGTACGTAAATAAGCAAAATTACTGCATTTGGAGTGAAGATCAGCCAGAAGCATTGCAACAGCTACCAATGCATCCCGAAAAAGCCACTGTTTGGTGCGGTTTATGGGCCGGCGGCATTATTGGGCCTATTTCTTCAAAGATGATGCGAATCGCAGCGTTACTGTCAATGGTGAACGCTACCGAGCGATGATAACAAACTTTTTTTTGCCCGAAATGGAAGTTCTTGACTTGCATGATATATGGTTTCAACAAGACGGTGCCACATGCCACACAGCACGCGAAACAATGGCGCAATAGCGAGGCAAGTTTGGTGAACAGTTAATTTCACGTTTCGGGCCAGTCAATTGGCCGCCTAGATCGTGCGATTTGACACCATTAGATTATTTTTTGTGGGGGTATGTCAAGGCTAATGTCTATAGGGACAAGCCCGCTTCGATTGACGCACTGGAAGCCAACATCCATGCATTCATTCGTGAGATACTGGCCGATATGTGTGAAAGAGTATGCCAAAATTGGACTCAGCGGATGGGCTACCTGAGACGTAGCCGCGGTCAACATTTGCATGAAATTATCTTTAAATATTAAATTGCAAGGTTTAAACTATCGATTCAAATAAATATTTCATTCATTTTGTCGAATTTTTGTGTTTTTTTTCTTAAAAAAAGTTCTAAACCTCTTAAAAAATCACCCGTTATATACATTTGTATATATATATGTATATTATATATTATATAAATAATATTAATATAGGTATATATTTATGAATATCAAAATGGATCTTGGTGTGTTCGGATGCTTAAAACTTGAAAACGACTGAACCAAATTGGATACTTCCTTCTGCGGGTTTCTTCGTAATTTCTTCGCGAAGGTTTAGAAAAAAGAAAAGGAGGAACATTCTCAACAGGTGGCGCTGTAGGCGCACATTTAATTTTTTAGTTTAATTGAATTATCGTTCACCAGGTGACGCTGTAGGTGGTTAGGAAATGGCTTTTGGGATATTCTTTTTCAATTTTTGTTATTTATTGGGTAATATGTTGTACAAATAAAATATTTGTACGATTTAAGAAATTTTTTGTTGTGGTAAATTTATTTCGTTGGAAATGGCCTTAATGAAATTCTTTTTCAAATATTGTTATTTGTAGGGTGAAATGGGACAAACAAAATTGTTTAAATTTTGTTATTTGTAGGGTGAAATGGGACAAAATAAAAACTGTCCAATTTAAGAAACGGCTTTAGGGATATTCTTTTTCAAAATCTTAGTGTTTTTTCAGTGGATGGTCTTAGGGATTTTTTTCAGAAAATTGGCATGTACAGGGTGAAATGGGGTAAAAACGAAAAGTGGCATCTGAATTCTAAAATTCTTTTGTGTTTGAAAGGCTATTTAAAAAAAATTGCTATTCAACGTAGCCACTTGGGTCCACTACTTTTTCTGCTTCTTATAAACGATATACCTGATTCTGTAAAAAATTCAATCTGTCTTATGTTCGCAGACGATATTAAATTGTTTCGTTGCATTAAGTCTCCTTTTGATTGTACCATACTTCAAAATGACCTAAACTCTTCAGTGGACTGGTGTACCTCTAACCAGTTGCTTCTTAACCCTGCAGTCGTCGCGCGGATTAAATCCACTAATGCAAAATTCTGTATTCCCGAAAAACTAAGGATGTAGATTCTTTGTCTCTTTTAGTACTAACAGTTAAATAGTTTGCACGTGCGCTCAGTGAATCACGAGTCCCGGTCGTGTGTGGTTGTGTCACGAGAGCTTTGTGAAGTTGAGTGGATTACTATTGTAATCCGCGTGACGACTGGAGTAAGTATTTTTGTCAAACTGTTTTTTTTTTGTTTTTCATAATTTCGAGTTATTATATAATGTCATAGCTGTTGTATATGTTTTTTATGAAATAAGGTATTTGAGTATTAATTAAGATGACATATATTTACATTCTGTGTGTATATTTTACATAAATGATGACAGCACAGGAGAGAATCGAAAGCCTGAAATGATCACGTACTACAACCGCACAAAAAATGGCGTGGATCTGGTGGACAAGATGTGTTCGCTCTATGACGTGTCTAGGAATTCAAGACGATGGCCTCTAACTGTTTTTCACGATTTACTCAATCTAAGTGCTCTAAATGCACTATGCATATATTCAGCGAACAAAAACTTTGAAAACACTATTCGCCGGGAATTTCTCATTTCCCTTTCCCTAGCATGGATGAAACCACTGGCTCATCGTAGAATACAGCAGAAATCGTTGCCACGAGCTCTAACATTCAAGATAAAAGACTTCCTAGACATTCCTCAATTTAATATCCAGCCGTCAAGCTCAGCATCACAACGAAGTAGTTCTTTGGGTCGCTGTTATCAATGCGGAAGAGTACGTAATAAATGCACTCGACGATCATGTACCGCATGCCAAAAATTCGTTTGTCCTGACCATTCCAGGTATATAGGTTCATCATGCTTGGAAACTAATAATTAGTTTAGATATTGAAAGTTTATTTAAGAATTGAACTGAATTTGAAACTAAAGTTCCTTTTTTTCTCCAAGAAAGTTGAAGTTTTTATTTTTTAATTTATTTATTTTTTTTTGTTTGTATTAAGAAGTAATAACTTATATTTTTTAAGTTTGAATAATATGTTAATTGCATTTGAAGCAAAATAAATTTGAAAAAATATAAGCATCCTGGTTTTAATCTAATTTTTAAATGGATTACATATGTAATCCGCGCGACGACTGATGTAACTTTTTGGGGCGCGACGACTGCAGGGTTAATGTCTCTAAATGTAATTTTCAATCTTTCCGTCGGAACTTTTCCCCCAAAAGTTTTAATTATGTAATAGATAGTATTCCTTTGCAAATGGTTTTCGAAAAAAAAGATCTTCGTATTATATTCGATCCTAAGCTTACTTTCTCCCTTCACATCGACTTTGTTGTTGCTAAGGCAAATTGTTTGCTTGGATTTGTTACACGAAACTCTAAAGAATTTTCCGACCCATACACTCTAAGAGCATTATTCCATTCGTTTGTTAGACCTGTTCTCGAGTATGGTTGCGTCATATGGAATCCGTACTATGCAATACACTCTGATCGGATTGAAAGTATCCAAAAACGAAGCACCAGAATTGCAGTTTACAGACTTAATTGGAATATTCAAATGCCTTGTTACAGTACTAGATGTAAGCTACTGGGTCTTCAAATCTTAAAAACACGTAGAAAATACTTTGAAATTATTTTTATTCGGGATTTACTTAAAAACCAAATTGATTGTTCTTTTTTCCTGTCATTTATAAAACTGTATGCTCCTGGGAGGGCTCTGCGAATGCATAGTTTATTCTTCGTTCCTTACCATAGAGTTAATTATGGACTCAATGAACCGATCACTCGTTGTATTAAACAAGCTAACTTATGTCGTTTTCGATTGGATCTTCGTTCAATTCTACTCCTTTTCAATTCCAATCGAATATAAAAACACTGACTTTCCTAAATTTACACACGCACTACCTAAAGCTGCCATTTAACAAAATGGCTTCTTCAAGTATTTATCACTTTTGACAAGTAATCCAACGAAAAAATTTATATGTATGTGTGTGTTCCTCATCTACTCCAAAATGAAATTGGGGACAGAAGAACACTCCGAAAACATTACTCGGAACAGCCAATCGAAGGCTTTTGGAGTAGTAGGAGTGAAAAAGGAGTGCAAAAGGAGTACTCCGAACATCCAAATGAAAACGACATTAATTTGCAATCATATTGATTTTACCGACACTATTATTAACTTTCCTTAATCCTGGCGGTTGGTCATTAAGTATAAAGTAAATTGTAAAGTATCGCATGTTACTTTTATACTGTCAGTAGTCTATAAGATTGTAAAGGGTGATTTTTTAGCTGGTTTGGTTTTGGCAACACTGGTTTTGACAGCTGACGTGTGTTTAGTACCTTGTGTCACTGTCAAACAGCTTCAGTTTGGTTTGCAATTTAACCATGAATCGTCTTACAAATGAACAACGCTTGCAAATTATTGAATTTTACTATCAAAATTCGTGCTCGGTTCGAAATGTTCATCGCGCGCTGCTTCCATTTTATGATCGGCATTCTCGACCTTCTGAGCAGTCTATTCGGAAGATTGTGACCAAATTTCGCACCAAATTTACTTTGTTGGACATTAAACCACCAACACGTTTACGTACTGTGCGTAGTGAAGAAAATATTGCGGCCGTATCAGCTAGTGTGACAGAAGACCGCGAAATGTCGATTCGGCGCCGTTCCCAGCAGTTAGGCCTTTGTTACAGCACTACGTGGAAAATTTTGCGGAAGGATTTGGGCGTAAAGCCTTTTAAGATACAGCTGGTGCAAGAACTAAAGCCAGCCGACCTACCACAACGCCGAATTTTTGGTGAATGGGCTCTTGGAAAGCTGGCCGAGGATACGCTTTTTTATCGAAAAATTGTGTTCAGCGATGAGGCTCATTTTTGGTTGAATGGGTACGTAAATAAGCAAAATTGCCGCATTTGGAGTGAAGATTAGCCAGAAGCATTGCAACAGCTACCAATGCATCCCGAAAAAGCCACTGTTTGGTGCGGTTTATGGGCCGGCGGCATTATTGGGCCATATTTCTTCAAAGATGATGCGAATCGCAGCGTTACTGTCAATGGTGAACGCTACCGAGCGATGATAACAAACTTTTTTTTGCCCGAAATGGAAGTTCTTGACTTGCATGATGTGTGGTTTCAACAAGACGGTGCCACATGCCACACAGCACGCGAAACAATGGCGCAATTGCGAGGCGAGTTTGGTGAACAGTTAATTTCACGTTTCGGGCCGGTCAATTGGCCGCCTAGATCGTGCGATTTGACACCATTAGATTATTTTCTGTGGGGGTATGTCAAGGCTAATGTCTATAGGGACAAACCCGCTTCGATTGACGTACTGGAAGCCAACATCCATGCATTCATTCGTGAGATACCGGCCGATATGTGTGAAAGAGTATGCCAAAATTGGACTCAGCGGATGGGCTACCTGAGACGCAGCCGCGGTCAACATTTGCATAAAATTA
Organism: Leucozona laternaria; assembly: GCA_932273885.2. Taxonomy (NCBI): domain Eukaryota; kingdom Metazoa; phylum Arthropoda; class Insecta; order Diptera; family Syrphidae; genus Leucozona; species Leucozona laternaria. The sequence continues at coordinate 61,539,423 of OW026368.1, read as the reverse complement.
TCTTTAAACATTAAATTGCAAGGTTCAAACTATCGATTCAAATAAATATTTCATTCATTTTTTCGAATTTTTTGTGTTTTTTTTTTTTTTTAAGTTTTAAACCTCTTAAAAAGTCACCCATTATATCATTATTCACATGTTAAACTGTCTGCTTGATGGAAATAAATAAATAAAAAAAAAAAAAAAATTTTTTTCTGAATTAGGAAAAGAATAAAGGTTGGAGAGGATCGTTTTTAAACATATTTAGCCATTCATAACGTCAAGTAGTCTTACGCCAATAAAGTAGTAGTATTCGATTACAAAAATTGGCTTAAATATTTATTTATATTTTCTTTTGTAATTTTTATGAGAAGCTTAGGTTTGTCTACCCATGCAAAGCCGGGCGGGCCAGTTACTTCCATATATTAGGGGACGTTTTTCAGCGAATGGACACAGTTTAATTTTGGAAGTTATAGCCTAAAGTCGAGGTAAAAGTGTATTCGGAAGTGAAATAAAGTGTGTTTATTTTGTAAAGTAAAAAAGTGGAAGTTATTACTTAAAGGAAATAAGTTTTACTACCGAACCCATGTAGAACATAACAGTATGGTTAATCACCGTTAAGGGCAAGAGGGTCAGTAAATTCAAACGATTATTTATTTAACCTTAAAGAAAGTGTAAAATACTAAATACAAATTTTCACATTACATTTTTTTGGCATTCTTTAGGAGTAGGAATAGTGATTCATATCTTTTTAACTTGTATATTTTGTATCTTAAGAACGGGAAATAATTCTTTCGATTTTTTCCTTATGTCTTTTTACATCTGCAACTCCAGAATGAGATATTTGAGACTATCGCGAACAAAATTTCCCTGGAAATGTTTCCCTCCTTCGAAAATTTAGAATGTGAATAATGATAATGATGAAAGATTCCATCCGAATTTAATGGTATCGGAAATAAATCTTCCAGTGGAGTTTGGCTGTCATTTCCATGAACCAAATTCGAGATTACGAAATGCAGTGGAAAAGTAAAAGCGTTTCAAATTTTCGAAGTAGGGAAACGTTCCCAGGGAAATTTTATTCACGATAGAACCTATTATGCTGCACCTAATATTTACAATGCTGTATATGTACTTTGCTAACGCGTCTAATACTAGGTAAAGGTACAGTTTAGATTTATATTCGAAATGACTTAGGTATTAATTACAGAAAAAGAGTTTGCTTTCAAATGTGCTAATTTGGTATGAGTTTTCATTCACCTTTGAATTTGAATTCATCGTTGATCGCTTGTTTTAGTTGTGATCTCCTCATGCAACTTCAAACGTTCAAGTATCGAGCTCTTACAAGTACAAACATACCGATATTCGTAGGTCCATTCTATAATTCCAATTTGAATTTCATTCAAACTTGATTAAAATAATCTTAATTCGAAATGTGAATTTTGATGGAAAATGAGATTACCTATTTCGAATCGAATTAAGCAATTTTCATCGAATTTTCTTCATTTACATTTTCCGTGATGGAGTAATAGATACGCATAGATTAGTTCCTATTGTTTATTGTAGCAAACCAAAATTTTGGCTTTAGCCCAAGCAAAATGTACTTTTACTGCGAAAAAATAGAAGTGGAAATTCTTACATTCAATAGTTTTTACTTTGGAATAAGGCATACTGGTTAAAAAAGTCCATTGCATGTCGAAAATATCGGCTTTTCACACATAACTTTTAAACTATAAACATCATCATCATCGGCTCGACAACCGGGGTCCGGTCCTGGCCTCCTTCAACAAGTTTCTCCACCCATCCCGGTCTCGAGCCGCCGCCATCCAGTTGCGCACCCCAAGGCTCCGGGCGTCCTGGTCTACGCCATCTCTCCAGCGCAAGCATGGTCTACCACGCTGTCGTCTACCATAGAATGTACCACAAAGAACTTTCCGAGCAGGTTCCTCTTCGCTCATGCGAGCTAGGTGCCCTGCCCACCGGAGTCTCCCGAGCTTAATTTTTGTCACGATATCTGCTTCAAGGTAGATTGCGTACAATTCATGATTGTACCGTCTCCGGAATCGTCCTTCCTCACATATGGGGCCAACAATTTTCCTTAAGACTTTTCTCTCGAACGCGGCTAAAAGGTCGGAGTGCCTTTTGCTAAGCATCCAAGTCTGGGTCCATATGTGAGTACTGGCAGGACCATGGTCCTGTACAGCAGCAGTTTTGAAGTTATGGTGAGATTTCTGGAATTGAAAAGCTTTGACAGACTATAGTAGGCTCTGTTGGATTTGAGAAGCCGCCCGCGTATTTCTTTTTCTATATTGTTATCGGCTGCTACTATTGACCCAAGGTATTTAAAGATTGCACCACTTCAAATTCGTGCTCCGCTACCTTGATTGTTTGACCAACTGTTCCTCTCGCATTCGACGCCACCATGTACTTTGTTTTACCTTCACTAATGTGCAGCCCCAGATTTTGTGCCGCCTGCTCGGTTCTTCCGATGATGTCGTCTGCGTAAGCCAGTATCTGGCTGGGCCTGTTGACGATGGTCCCTCTTGTTGCCGTGCCAGAGTCACGGATTGCTTTCTCCAACGCCAGGTTGTAGGGGAGGCAGGCTAAACCATCCCCTTGTCGGAGTCCATTAAAGATGTTGATTGGTTTGGATAGCAATCCGGCTATTTATACTGTAAACGCTAGAGAGAATAATTTCATGCAAAGCTTTTAGGTCATACAATTTCGTATAGAGTACCTATAGGTCTCCACACTTTTCTTCCTACGATATCGGGATATAAAAAAAAAAGTGACGAAAATGTTGATTTTTTACGTACATAAGTATAGCTCCTAAACGTTCTGTGTTTTCGAAACATTTTCATGCACATTTTGTACATGATGTGACACTTTCATTATTTTTCCTAACATCGATCATTTAACAGCTATATACCTAACTATTTTAAAAAATTCTTCAAAAGTCCAAACACTGGTTTTTCTATCTTTTATCTTCATCGGCGAACTTATCAAAAAATATTGTATGCACATTTTATAGACAAAAATCTAACATTTCAAGATTCTGGTGATAATACAGTAATCAAAACAAGAAGATTCATGTTTTCGCCTACAACAAGCACAGTAAGCCCGGTCTTTTTCCATTGCAATAGCCTTCTTATTTCAATGCGTAGAAACATTTTCATTTTTTTTTTTAAATGACGTATACATTTTGACTGGAGTAAGTAAAAACATATATTACCTATTATAGTGAAACAGTATCTAAGAGCAGTTACCCATATCGACGACCATATCGGTTTAGCGGTGGGGTCGAAGGGGTATTAAAAAACAATATTTCTTGTTTCGTGACCTTTTTAAATTAATAAAAAAAACACCATCATTTTGCAATACTATAACAGAATCAGTCTGACAAAGTCTGACAAATGCATAACTTTCATAAATGCAAATGATAAATGTCAGATTTTCATAAAAGTAAACCGCAAATATTTGCAGCGCAAATGTGCAACTATAAAAACTCATATGCAATCTGAATTTCTTTATTAAAGAAAGATCTGTCAAATTCTTTCCCTATTACCTATGACATATGACGGAAATCAGAAAAATCGTTCATAAATGCAGCGTAAAACACATGCGCAAATATTTTGTATGAAGTTAATATGATTGAAATTGATCGCATCCTGTATATACACGAATAAGGCAAAAATAAGACCATTTTCTCAAAAAAACTTGAAACCAGAGATAAGCTAAACTGTGATTTTCCAATCACAGGTATAACTGTGACTGTGATTTTTGAATCATTGTAAGTTTAACCTGTGATTGTGATTTTCAAGTTTGGAATATCTTTGAGGCCAAAAAAAAAAAATTCTCAGTAAAATATAAAGTATGTTATTAAATGAGGACAACAAATAAGTAATTAAAATTAGCTCGTATGACATAACCATGAATACAAAAATGCTAAAAATCTCAAGTCCAGAATTCAAAATTATCGAATAGCAAAATCTCGAATGTCTTAAATTTGCACTATCAAAATTTTATCACGGCGGCTCGAAAAAAGGAGTACGCCAATCGATTTAGGAGGTGGAAATTACCTTAGTGTCTCGCCCAGCTCTCTAGCTCCAGTGGAAACCCCTAAAATTTGCAATGTCAAAATTTTAGTTTCACTTTTCCTTGTCCTTGTGTACAAAATCACAACCAGGCTAGGACCTCAGTTCACAATTCACTTCTACCTTCTAGATCCTAAACTAAAAATAAAGGAATTAATCTGTTCTTCATATTTTCATCATGAGTCCTGAGATTTTGTTTTTCTGTATTGTGATTTCAGTTGCTAAAATAATAACTAAATCACGACTACAGTTCTCGTTTTGATTCATTTTACTCATTGTTGACTTTTCTCTCGTCGTGATTTTGTTCACATTTCATTAAGTTTATTGTGCGATTGTCGTGATTTGTGAATCGTTTCTTTTTGTGGTGATTTTACTACAGTTTTGATTTTCAATCACATTTAGGGCACTCACAGGTTTATTAAAGAGTCGCTCACAGGTAGTGATTGTGATTTTTGACTCACAGGTCGAAAATCACAGGTCGTGATTTTTTGCTCATCTCTACTTGAAACGGCTAATTTCGTTTTATGAATTTTTTGCCTACGCAATTAAGTTGCATCAGAATTATATTTTTCTGATTTCAAATACATGTATGAAAAGGAAAAAGAAGGTGAATTCTTGGCAAATCTCAACACCGAAAGTAAAAAAATTGAAGCCCGAAGATGGTTTTGTAAAAACCGAAACGAAAGCAAAATGAAATGCAACGAAACGAAAAACTATTAAAACTTATTAAACTTACATTTAACTTTGAAAACCATAATAGAACATTTTTGAGACGTTAAGTAATTCAAATCAGTGATTCTTTTGATGCCATAGCTTATTTGATTATTTAATTATAAAATCTTGCAACAAAAAATTCCTTTGGCCCAACCGTGTACATAAATAATGACTTTTATTATTTGAATGATTGAACTACCCTACCAATGATCATTTAAATTTTAAGTCATCTTGTGTGGAAGGTTGGGCCAAAATTATTTTTTTGTTGGCAAGAATAAAGTTACCACCTTTATGTTGATATCCAAATACTCACTGATTTTAATTTCTAAACACGTCAAAAATAAGAATTAAAATGTTCAAATTTCAAAGATAGCAATAACTGGCGCCTTGAAGTATAATTCATAATATTAACATTCGCTAAGAAATAAAACCGTTTCTAATAATTTAAAATATTTTCTTAGCTTCTTATAATGTTCTTTTGCAAAATATTTATTAAGGTTTAAGAAAACTGCTTCAAAGCGATTTTAATTCGCTTCAACTTTTGTAAGATATTCTTCAATTTGCCTAAGTTCCATCTCAATTCTTTGCACCAAATGTCCTTCTGGTGAGCTAGGAGGTTCGAATGCCAACATCCGGACTGATTCTTGAGACATTTCCCGTGCCTTTATTAGTCTATTCTGAAATTTGAATAAGTTTAATAATTTTAAAAATTGTAAATATTTGAACAAACTTACCTTATACTCTTCTATTGCTATTTCACCTTCGTTATATTCGTATTCCGTTAATTCAACAAAAGTTATAACAAACTCGTATACGGCAATGGCGTATAATCTTGAAATACCAGGCTGCACAGCTCTTACTACTGGCAGCATTTGCTCACACAATTCAATTTTTCTCCGAAGCACACCCCTTCCGGGTTGACACATCGGATTCATCAGGATCGCTCTCAAAATTGACGCAGTGTTTTGTTTCATATCGATTATGAGAAAATGATTTGGGTGGAAATCGCATGAGTATTTAGCCAAAAGAGCCTCGTATTGCCGAATATCTCCATCGGCGTTAAATATCTGTTCAGCTACTTCGGCAAGTAGTTTTTGAACATCCAGGTGGCTCATGTTTGATAAACACTTTTCACAAGTCCACTTGCCATTAAATAAGCTAACAAAGCCCTCAGGGCATGCTTTACACTTGATGCTGCTTAAATAAGTGCCGAGTTCGGTTGGATCCTCACAGCGAGGGCATGAACAATCGATGAATTTTGTCATTTTCAGGTGATGCTGACGTTGACTGGTGCCCTTTAAAAAATAAAAAAGGGAGCATGAACGAAAGATTTTTTTACTGAAGGTTTGAATGAAATTGAATTTATTTAGCCATTGAAATTGCAACGTAAAGCTTTTCTTATAGAACACATCTTAACAAAAACCATGAAGTCATAACGCAAAAAGGCGGAAATGAAAAAAATTGATTTATTTGCTTAAAGGTAGTTTTACTTGTTTTTTTTTTTATTTTGTTGAGCACATTTGTATTTATTTTTAATAATAATAATTTTTAATAACTAAATTACGAAACACAAAAGTTATGACGAATGCATCGGATTTGAAATACAACCGCAAATTTAGTGTTTTAGTAAAATGTTTAAAAATAAGAACGTAATTGAATCATTACTCATTTTTGAAGTTCTTAAAGCAGGTTCTAGGGGAGAATTTAACACACAAAAAACCGACTAGATGGAAGATGGAGCAGATTGTATGAAAACAATCGAAATGGTTTAGGAGAAAGAACCGTGATATAATTGCTTTTCGAAGCATATAACTTGCGTTCTGACAATAAGACTTTCAATGTAAGCAAAGGATAATATTGAGATAAATATCATTTGAGGTTTTATTTGGTTTTTAGTTTAATTATTCCCTTATGTTAAAATATAAAATTGAAAAAAAAAATTGTGTGAGTGCCGGGACTCACGGTTAATATGTGTAAACATCAACGTGCGCGGATCCAAAACGGACTTGTTTTTGCTTGAAGGGGATCTTAAGATTTTTTTCACTGAACGCACCCATCCTAGTATGCAGATCGTAACGTTGCACACCGTAATGTTGCACACCGTAACGTTGCACGACGTAACGTTGCACACGAACGTTCACGTTTTTTTTTCACTCTACCCCCAGCATAGATGTTTACACATAAAAAAAAAACATCCCCAACCATCTTCTTAATATAAGTAATAATAACATATTTACACTGAGTAATTGTAGGGAAGGATTGATTTGATGGGTTTTCTGGCTCCGTTACCTATAACGACCCAATGAAATAACCCCCAATTGAAAAATTAATTAATCCTCCAATCCGGTGAGTAATTTCAAGTCGTGTAAAGTTTCAAAAAAGATATTGCCGAATAATTTCTGTAAATATGCCTTGAAAACAAAAAAATTGCCACACTATTGAAGCTGTGGGGTCTTAGCACGCCATAAGTGGAATATTCGCAAAAGAAGTACATATGTATATGTAATCTAAAAGGTTAAAAAAAGGTCAGCTATTTTCAGAAATTGATCAGCCATAGGAAAAATTTAATCAATGGTTAACATTTTCAAGGTCATAAGCGATTTTTAGCACTTCATTTGTGGGATATTCGAAAAAAATTTATACCATCTGGTATGATAATTTCGAGTAACCTATGTATGAAAAAACATGTTCAAGCTAAGCTGCAAGAGTCAAAGGCAGCCGTATGTGTATCATGGAAGAACTGTATTGCCAATAAATCTATTCATCACTCCGCAAAATACAAATTATTTCCAGCTGTTTCAAAGTCAGTTATGCTGTACTGCGCGCAAGTGTGGGGACATAAAGTGTACGAGGATTCTGAAAAATTACTCCGTTTCTTTTTAAAACGAGTTTTTAGTCTCCCGTCTTCAACACCAAACTATGTACATGCTACATATCGAAACTGAAGTTCCACCGATATTTTTCGAGTCACTTAAGATTCATTTTCATTATATCCTTAAAATTCTTAGAATGGATTCGTCGAGGTAAGTTCACAAAATATTGAGATATCTAGTTTCAAATAAGCTGAACTTTGTAACATCGTGGATAAGCTTATCTGAGTCTGTGGGGGAATCCATGAATTTTGATTTAGAAGATATATATAATGCTCCTGAAACAACAGTTTTACTGCCTTCTATCCAAGCTCGACACGAAAATTTGGGAGAACTTCATCAACCAGGCCAAGGAATCACAATATAGAGAATATTATAAAAGACTAAAATTTGTACTGGGTGAATCAAGTTATTTTCACGGCAAGTATTCTACGGATATGATTTCAACGATCCTACGAGCGAGAGGTGAAATACTATCTTTGAACTTTATTCCTCATAGGCCAGACTTACCGCTTGAATGTGAACTGTGCAATACACACGAAAGAGAAAATATTGCACATTTTCTAGGCTGTCCAATTCTTCGAGAAGTTCGACGCGACGTGTTTGGCCAAAATCAGTTAGATGATGAAGAAGTAATATTGATTCTGAACGGCATGAAGGGATGGCAGAAGCTTTATAGATTTATCCGAACTGCCATGACTTATAGAAATAGAATACTAACAGAAAACTTTTGATCGAATTCTCTTAGTATTTTTTTTTTCTCTTTTTAATTTTATGCTTTAAATTCACTTTTTTAATCTCTTTTTTAATTTCAATTTTGTAAAGCGAAATTTAAACAGTAAATTAATAGTTAAATTATTTTATTCTGTTAATCTGACCGACGGTTTCAAAACCAGGTCGTAAGAGACTTGTAAACACTTTAATTGTAATCCGAAATAATCATGTAAATAAAGTCTAGTCTATTCTATTCTTCTATTATATACCATCTGGAAGGTCTCAGTAACCTCATAAAAGGTCAGCTAATTTCAGTAATTGTCAGCTATAGATTATTTTAAATAATTTTATTAATTATCAACAACTTTTTTTAAAGAAAAACTGAACATCGCAACCAAAAAGGCTGCCATTTCTCGGCATACTTGAATACAGCTTATTCTGCTAAATAGAAAATTATTTGAAAAAATCGTTATCAAGGTTGTCATTTTGCTGCAATTGCGGCACTTTTTTCGAAAAATAAATCTTCTTCACTTCTAGTTTTACAAAAAAATGCTCCCAAAAGGTAAAATTGTTTTAAATGGTAGAAAACTGATATAAATATGTTTATTTGTATATATTAAGTAGTGATTCACAAAAAAACGGGCTGCAGAAGAGGAAAATCAATGTGTTCATGAAGTTGCTAGTCCCAGCTGAAGTTTGTAGGTTTATATTTCTACATAGGTAGTTTTAACATTAAAACTAAGCGTTTTCTTAATGACAGAGTTGACTACGTTGGGGATCAAGAAATTCCAAGACCTAACCGATCAAAATTGGCTTCTTGAAATATAAATCTACTGCAAAAACATTTAATCGACTGCAATTTTTTGGCAAATCTACTTCAAAAACTTTTTTCAAAAAGTGGCAACCCGATCATTTTATGCAGACAAAAACGTGTGAGAATTTGGATTTCCAGTAGAAAAATTTGTTCGTTTTAGGGCAAAATTCGCTTTATTCGTTATAAGGATATCAAAACAGACTACAAAAAAGTAACGAAAAAGCTATGCACTTGAAATCACTTCGTAACAAGGACAGCTTATCGTTATATAGAAGTTCATTATAGAGAAGCTCGACTGTATATGCCAAATATACGCCTGTAAGATTTAACTTTATATTTTTTTGAAATACAACCTTAATTGCACGGCACTAATAGTTAAGGAATGGGATGGGACAAATCTCATTAAACCCCACGAAAGCATTCAATTGAAGCTGGCATTATGGTATTATGGAGCTCAAATTCACACCTCTATAAGATAGCAGTCAAGCACTACAATATTGACACCCATTTTGTGCTGTATTTTGTATGGAACACATTAAATTACTTATTTAAGTTTAAAATAATTACTCACCATCAATGGATTTGTATACGAAATATATATCATATCTCCCTGTCGAATAGGCAGCGTAGCGTAGACCTTCAAATTAAAATCATCATCAACAGCCATCAAGGTGTTCGGAATGCAACTGTGTGGAATTGTTGGTGCTTGAAGGTAGATTCCTCTCACCTGATCACCGTCCCTGTTTGTAATTTCATACGAATTCAAGTCAATCAAACTACAAAGTTTCTGCAGGATTTCTTCATTGACCTTGATGTTCTGGAAACACTGGGCTATTCCAGATTCTAGAATAGGCTGGACTACTTTTTCCCTATGCTCAACCCACGTTTCCGACTTTAAATACTCCTCTAAATGGGCATTTAACTTCAGCAACTCATTCACGCCGCTCTTGCTTATTTTTGGATTTTCCATTTTCAACAAACATTTTAATGGAGCATAAATCGCGTAGTTGGAGATCAAAACATTTTTCGAAATATTATTAGCTCGCTGAAAGAACTCACAGTCGAATTGATCATGTGCGGGGCACTCTACGCACATTGGAAACACCAGGCAAGCCCTTAAATTGTGGATATTTTTAAAACAAGCCAAAAATATGTGTCTGATACATGCTGACTATACTTACTGACACATGACGAAAGAACTTTTTAGGCAGTTCGAACACTTCAGCTGGTCGCTCTCCCATTGCGGACTCATGAGTATGGGCTGCTCTTCCAAGATCACGTCACCTGGTGTTATGTCAATGATCGCTTTCAGACATCTATTTTTTTGTAATGAAAAATGTATCTCATTTATTAACATTCAAACTGGCAGATACACTTTTTAAGTTTAGTTACAATTTGTTATCGTTGAATGATAGCTGGCAGAATTCACTAAAATTTTGCATTTTTAGAACAATTATTTTTTTTATTTTTTTTTAGTTTGTGAAAAAGCAACAGACAGATTTCTTATCTGCTCTGATAGCCAACAGCACACCAACTGCAAAGAACAAATGGCAGATATTTTCGAATCTTGTACTTACAGATCGTTTAAAAGTGAAGGCGAGAAATATTTGAACACGCACAAACTATTTCGGAGCTCGGATAGAGAGAGTTTGCCTCAAATGACTAATTACAGGTAAACATCCAGAGGTGTATTCAAATACATAAGGCCTCTGGACGACCACAGTTCAAAACTATTTGGGTTGGTACCTTTATTAGGAAATTTTTAAATTTAAGACTGTTTCAATATCGATCTTAATCGATTACCCAGTTTTTTTTTTCTTTCGAAAAATGCCTTGTAAATATTCTGATTAAACTTTTAACAACTGAGGGAAGCCCATGAACATAGTATATTCTGTTTGGGTTCCTTTTCTTATGTTTTATCTTTATGTTTCTTTGATAGTTCTTTTTTTTTTAAACTAGCTGTTAAAGTTTGATTGAACGCCATCAAAATCAGTTTGTTTTGTACTTTTAAATAAATTCCAATATAAGACCAAAGAGGAACAAAATAATAATGTTTTTTTTTGTAAATTTAAAATAATTAATATAAATTTTAATTTAATAAAAAGGAAATCAGGCTCTAAACGTGGGCTCTTTGGTGTTAATATAGGTTAGGTTAGGTTAGGTAGGGGTGGCTGTCGACGGAGAGTCGACACACTTAGACCAAATGTTAGCCCGTTGTGATACCACATGGATCTAGGAACATCTTTTCCCTACTCATTAAACCACTTTGAGCTCCTTATGAAGCACGTACATAAGACACCTTATGTCAGTGTTTGCCAGATCACTGGGATCGTTGTAGTAGAATTCTCCTAAGTGCAATCTACGTCTTTGGGATAGTGCAGCACATGTACAGAGTAGATGAGGAATCGTTTCCTCCAGTGGCGGATCCAGAGGGGGGCGGGTCATAGGGGTCATGACCCCCCCCCCCCGCAGAAGCCCAGATCAAAAGATAAACAGTCGTTTTTTATTAGATTTCCTTAGAAAACTTTTGAACAACTAGTCAATAGTTGGACATCTCCTTATTTATAAACGCATTGTAACAGTTGTCTAAATATACATTGTTATTGATAAACTAATATCCCTTTAATCTTTTAATTTCGTGGACTTTCGATACGTTCAATGAACATTTCATTAATTTCAAGAATAATTTTTCAATTCGTTCCTAGACTTACATTAGGAGTTGCACGTATACTCACTTTAGAACTGTTTTTGGACATCCAACTGCAGTGTCTTAGTTAGACAATCGATGGAAAATATTTATAAATAATATTTTTGGAGTTGGGCAGCTGCCTAAAGTAAGACATACTTAAATATATATTTATCAGCTGCAGTCCGAAATATTCAGAAAAAAGTGCAGATGGATGCAAACGCAAAATATCTTATCATCTATGGGAACTTGATGTAATTTTTATCAAAGTCTGAAACTTTGCTCGCTGGTCTAACTGGGTTTGATCTAACGGAGTTTATTTTAATCAAAATCTTGTTTAATTTACATTTTTATTATTTAAGTAGATTTTGATATTATCTGTTCGCGCGTTCTCCCAATTCTCATTATTACAGTATAAATCCGTACATCGGATATACTCTCTGTAAGTAAATGGCGGCGATTTGAGTAAGCTGTGGTAAACAGCTGAAACTGACTGACTGACTGATCACGGACGAATCTAGTAAATAAAATTCAGGCGACTTTAAGATAACATAGTCGTCTCGGTCTCGTTTACGTATTTTTGTATAGAACCAGGGGGGTCATTCCGTAATTCGATTATCGCGACACGATATCGTTTTGACGACAGCTTTGAATCACGTAAAAGCAATAATCACTATCGACTGGACGATATCGTCTTGACGATCGAAAATTTGCTCGCCGTAACTCAAAAATCGTCAAAACGTTATCGTTAAATCGTTACCGTTTGAACGATACCTATTTAGCTATCGTCTTGCGTCGTCTTGTTTGTTTTTCGAAGCAATTTATGCATTTTATCATATGTAGGGTTTTTCAATAAGGGCGCGTAGATGTTTTCGGTTGATCCTGGGATAATAGACATGGAAATACAACCATGCAAACCTTAAAATGGGCGCAACGCACGTATCGTTGCCTAAAAGATTTTTATATTAAAGTTCTTTTAATTGGACGTGTAGTTCAATCGTGTAACTTGCCATGATGAATTGGCATCAGTAAATAATAAACAAAAGATTTAATAGATGTCACCGTCAAAGTCTGCCCGCTGCAATTGAAAACCCTATAATTAATTATACATATGTAGTTTGAAGGATAGGTGGATAACCGATTTGTTTAGGCGACTTCACGTTTTGCCCGCACTTTTCTTCACTTCTTCTAAATAAAAATTTATATTTTTTGGGCGTTACTGACAAAAATAAATTACAGAATTGTCATTTATGACAATGATTGAAAATTCAATCCTTCTCAAACTGTGATTTATAATAAACGATTGTCGAGACGATAGTGATTGTGTTACGTGAAGCAAATTGATGACGATATCGTGCATGATTATCGTTTAGACGATTATCGTTTTAAAAATTATGGAATGACCCCCCAGAGTTTGAATCTAGAAAAAGCTTAGTATGTATATTCATTGAAAAAATCAATTTTATAATTAAAAATTGCAATATTTTAATTTTGTATCTTTTCTGCCAACATCACCTTTGTCTATCTAAATGTTAGTCCGATAATTTTCTCATCTGCAGGAATTCCATGCATTTTATATAATTTTGTCAGTGATTTGTATTCGGGCAACGTGGCCCCCTCCAAACTGAAATCCTAGATCCGCGCCTGGTTTCCTCTTCCTCTTTTTCGATACAGGTCCTGCAGAAATCGTTTGAGTAGACGCCAAGTCTCGTTGCGTTCCTACCTATTAGACAGTGTCCGGTGATGGCACCAATAAGGGAGCTAATGTGCAATCTGCTTAAGGAAATCAAGCCCTTAGAGCGCTTCATATCAAGCGTAGCCCAGATCTGTTTTTTCGCCAAGCAAGTGGTAATGTTGTCCCACATAATGTTTGCTACCTTTACAGCATCATGTTTTAGCATGAGTTAACATGTAGCGATGGGTTTAATATAACGATATAAGCAATATAAAGCTTGGATCTTACATCAATGGTTCTTCTAGCAAAATTAGTAACTTTTTTATGAAGACCGTGGATAGATTGGAGCAGATTGGTGCGTGTATGTTTAGTTCGACTTGGCTAGGATCAATTTATGATCCAATTTGTGGCAGTTCGTCTGCATCTTACTACCTGGAATTTCTATATGGCCAGGAACCCAACAGAGCCTAACGTTCTGCTGTTAGCCAAGAACCCTCTTCGCGGCAGCAGGAAACAATATTTGACGTCATTTCGATGGCAGAGATTGATTTTATTGCTGCTTGACTATCAATGAAAAAGGTAATATCAGCTGGTGGTAATGGGTGATTTTTAAGCTGGTTTGGTTTTGGCAACACTGGTTTTGACAGCTGACGTGTGTTTAGTACCTTGTGTCACTGTCAAACAGCTTCAGTTTGGTTTGCAATTTAACCATGGATCGTCTTACAAATGAACAACGCTTGCAAATTATTGAATTTTACTATTAAAATTCGTGCTCGGTTCGAAATGTTCATCGCGCGCTGCTTGTCCTCAGCGATGAGGCTCATTTTTGGTTGAATGGGTACGTAAATAAGCAAAATTGCCGCATTTGGAGTGAAGATCAGCCAGAAGCATTGCATCAGCTACCAATGCATCCCGAAAAAGCCACTGTTTGGTGCGGTTTATGGGCCGGCGGCATTATTGGGCCTATTTCTTCAAAGATGATGCGAATCGCAGCGTTACTGTCAATGGTGAACGCTACCGAGCGATGATAACAAACTTTTTTTTGCCCGAAATGGAAGTTCTTGACTTGCATGATATGTGGTTTCAACAAGACGGTGCCACATGCCACACAGCACGCGAAACAATGGCGCAATTGCGAGGCGAGTTTGGTGAACAGTTAATTTCACGTTTCGGGCCGGTCAATTGGCCGCCTAGATCGTGCGATTTGACACCATTAGATTATTTTTTGTGGGGGTATGTCAAGGCTAATGTCTATAGGGACAAGCCCGCTTCGATTGACGCACTGGAAGCCAACATCCATGCATTCATTCGTGAGATACCGGCCGATATGTGTGAAAGAGTATGCCAAAATTGGACTCAGCGGATGGGCTACCTGAGACGCAGCCGTGGTCAACATTTGCATGAAATTATCTTTAAACATTAAATTTCAAGGTTCAAACTATCGATTCAAATAAATATTTCATTCATTTTTTCCAATTTTTTGTGTTTTTTTTTTTAAAAAAGTTCTAAACCTCTTAAAAAATCACCCGTTATTTCCAACATTGATAGCCGTTCAGCAGCTTCGGTTGCTGCCTAAACCTCAGCTTGGAAGACGCTGTTGTTGTCAGGGAGTCTATAGGAGCTGGCTAGATCAAGGGTTTCCGAATAGAATCTTGCTCCAACTCCACATTCCATTTTCGACCCATCGCTAAAGACTGCTTCCCATTCTTGTCTACTAGGATTGTTAGAGGTAAATGGTATATAATAGAAATCTAGGTGGGGAGTAATATAGTATGTGCAAACATTACTACTTGACTGTGTTTCCAGACATCTGTTTGGCTTAGTCGTATAGTGAACTTTTTGCTGCTGATTCTATAAATAAGTCAAGAGGCTTAAGATTAAGTATGACTTTCAGCCCCGTTGTCGGGTTGCTTCTCATTGCTCCTGTGATCCATATACACATTTTTCTATTTACTTTGGTTAAAGTTTTGAGATTGGTAGCTTTTTCTACCGCATTCCACCAAATCAGACAACCATTATGTTAGTATTGGTCTCACTATGGCCGTATACATTCATAGAATGATTTTTGTACTAGATCCTCAGGTTTTTCCGAAAATTATGTTGCAGTAGTAGAGGGAAAACATGGCCTTCTGAGCTCTTTGTTTGATATTCAGACTGCAGTTTAACTTTTTGTCTGGGGCTACTCCTAGATACTTTGCACTATCTGAAATCCCAAAGGCCCAACTATAATAGGCGTAAGCGAACTTAAGCTAATGTTCAAAAACATTATTAAGTCCTTTAGATCTTGGTTTGATAATTCCAGTTAACGTTTTTTTACACAACATTCTCTCAATAAATTTCAAAATTTTTCTGAGTTTTTTTCAAATAAATCCAATTAAGAAAGACCAATTCAAATGAGCAAAAGGGAAAAAAGAGAAAGCAAAAATGTATATTCGCGGATTATCTGGATGCTTGAGGATATAAATATTTAAACCGTTTGATATGGAAAAGCACTCAATAAGAATTTAAATTCGAATTTCACATCAATTGAAAGCTAATATAACAAGAAATGTTACACTCGCTGAATTAAGCAGAGAAATAAAAAAGCTTAAGTCCAAGAAAGCTCCGAGATATGCCATAAATAGATATGCAGAAATTTTTAAAATGCTCTCTCGTAAATATTTAGTTAAACTCCTCCCCCTTTAATATTAAATGCCACTCTATGGGCTAGAGTATGATCATCCGAGCCAATGGTTAGTTTGGAAAGTTGTTATGGTTCTGAAACCAGGTAAGCCATCAGAGAAAGTTTTTAAGATAATATTACTTCTGCGCCTTCAGCCAATATAGTAAAAGAAAAGCGCCTAATACCTGAGGCCTGTTTCACAGAATAGACATCACATATAACTACGGTGGCCATCCGTTCATTTATTATAATTTGAAGTAGATGTTCATTATGAATTATTTTGTATTCAAAAACATAAAAATGTTTATAATTTCAAAAGCTGTTCATTATTTGTTCAGTATTTTATTCAATTTTGTTGAAACAAATACGAAAAACTAACCAAATCAAAATTATTTCAACGATAATGCGAACGTGCCCTAATTTACTGAATGTAAAGTCGAAACTATGAATCATCTTTTAGTTACTAAATTTAATAATAGTATTACCTCTTAAGAGTTCAGAGAATATTTAAAACAAAAAAACAGATTTAATTAAACAAATCTATATCTACTTCAGGAAAGTATTCAAATATGTAAACTAATAAATGTTACTTGCATAAGGCAATTATTTTAAATAATGAGGATATTTATTTAGTTTTAAGCGTTTATTTTACTGTTAAATTAAGACAGGAGAGGGGGGTAAAAGTCCCCTTTTGAAGTATTTCAAGTTAGTGACCAATACTATGTGAAATGATTTTGAGGGTTGGCATAGTAAAAAAAATTGCTCAAGAGAGGGGGCCTATTTTTCCCCGTTTATAAGGGAGAGATCATTTTCTAAGACATTGATTTAAAGTGCATAAGCAATCAATTAAAAACAACGATTACAATTACAATACCATACTTAAGTTTTTTAAAAATCTAAAAAACTATTCTATTATTATATTGCTAAACTAAGGTATCTTCGTCAACAGTTTTTTTGAAAATTGAAATTGAAAAAAAAAATGAAATTTTTACTTTATAATTATTTTTTTTCAATTTTTTTTTTGTTGTAGAGTACTAAATTTTTTTTAAGTATCTATACTGTCATCAACCTTAAGTCGAACGCTAAAAACCTACACTACAGAACAAAACTACAGAAAACGTTTTATTCATATTTTCTCTAGAAGCGATACTTAGAGAGATGTGGGGTGAAGTGTAAATTTTTAAGGTAATTATCGATTTTTGACAAATACAAGTTCTTGTAGTAATATTTAATTTACTTTCATTTTGTAGTATGGACTTTTCCGCTAATACGCTTGGTTTTCAAAATATTCGCGAAATACTACAAAAGGGGACCTTTTTTCGGTCGCCATAGAGCCTTTTGAAGGTTTTAACACCTATCCATGGTCGGAAAAAAATAATTTATCATTTTTCGTTCTACCAGTTTTGTTTGGATATTATTTTTGTTTTTTATTATTTCCGATATTTTTGATTATTTTGTGTGTGAGGAGATGCTTGTATTGCATACATGCATATAGAAGTAGAGCACATTAGACTCTCAGCATGAAAATGCATGTGGAGTATGCAAAGTGCATCAAAAGCGCCATTTTTCTGAAAGTCTAAATGGTAAGGGAAAAGATTCTAACACCCTAAGATCCCTCGTTAACAATGGGTGCAACAGATTTTTAAGATACACTGATGATGAGTCTGTAATTTGAGCGTCTCTAACGATTTTGGTTAAACTTCGTACGAGCGCACTTTATTTCACTTTCAAAAGTCATAAAAGCTTGGATAAAGAGATTTTCCAATAACGTTTGATGCTAATTATTTTCAATAATTGCTGCCTCTAAGAACTGTTTAGAAGCAAATATCTATACAAAATCATTTACTCTAAACAACTTTAATATGCGAAGAAGTCCACAATTCTCACCTAAATAATTGAGTTTTCAGCTTTCCTTTTCTTATACCTTTCACTGTTAACATTTGAAAAACAATTTTTTCTGCAAACGTAGCCTAATATTTCTAAAAATAAATTAAAGCAACTACAATTATATTTTAGAGTAAACAATAAACATACAACATAAAACACTTGCGTATATAAGCTGCGCAAGCAAAAACAAGAGACATTTTAATTATTTGCTGAGTACTGAGTGTTTTGTTTTTAAAATTCTGGAATTCAATTTATTATGAATTCAAATTTCATCGAATACTAAGCGATGATTTTTTGAAAAAAAAAAACTTTAAATGAAATAGTTGATAAAATGTTCTTCTTCGGTAAAATTTCACTGAAACTTTATTGAAATGGAATTCTTTTTAGTTACCTAGAGAGTTTTAGTTTGTTTAACAGGTATTAGTATACATAAATATGAGTATATCTTCAGAATAATGATGGAATATCCTTAGTTCTGTTGAACTTTGATATTTTGAGATGTCCTAGCTGAAGTTCTCAAAAATTCCTGAACTATTGGTGAATTTATTTTCTTATTTATTAAGATTGCCATCAAACCATTTCCTTCGTCAAAACAATACCAAAAACTGGTTTTGCATATAATGGAATCTTTTCACCTGAATGTTCAATAAACTGGCCGGAAGTAAGTTTTTGGATTACTTCGGTCTTTTTGGTTTTCCATGTAGACCTTTCGTTCAAGAAAATCAATGAACATTATAGCCCAGTAATTACTAAATAAAAGATTTTGAATACAATATTTATAAGAAAAGGAAATATTTAGTGTCTTTAAAAAAAATAAATATGTACATATTAAGTGGCGCGACAGCTCGTGGAGACCCACAGCCTATAGTGACGTACAGCTGTGTTATCTGTAGGAAAGAAGGCGACTAATATGGGAGGCACTTATTTATGGCAAAAAGATACTCTTGGAGGATTTTTCACCTCCTCGCAAGAGGCAGTAGCCGTTTTTTTGGTATTTATTTAGGTGGTTCTGATTTTAAAAATAAGACTCGAGACGGAAAAAAACTGCCCATTGAGATTGAGTCATTAGCTATGTATATTCTTTTCCTTGTTTGATAATTTATTAAATCGCATATGCACCTACGTATAGTCGTATACGTGTATCATTCCGACTATGTATATAGAGAATTGACGATATCAAAACTCAAACAAAATAAAAAAGGAACAGCCAAATTTGATTTTTTCTGCATTTGTGTGAAAAGCTTTACTCAAAAAATTCATTGTTTTGCACAGCAAAATGTCCTCTCGAGAGTCTAAAAAATTTCCCTTCTGTTTTATTTGTTGTTCAATCAATTTCAGTTCACAGAAATTCAGCAAAATGTCATTTACTAAAAGAACGAAACGAAATAGTACATATTGTGAATTTATTAGAATTGCAGTCTGTAAGTTTATATGCAAAAAGTAAAGGATCTGACCTAAGCTCGACTCATAGGAATAAATTTCAGGAGAATTCAAAGAAGACCCACGACGCAAAAGTAGTCTGGTAATGGGGTTTTCCATTGGCGAATTCAGATTTCAATTTAAGTTGATTTTTTTCATGGCGAATGGAATACGATTGTGTGTCAATATCAAAATCTTCATCCCTTAATGTACTTTTAGAAGAGAAAAATGAGCTTGATGAAGGTAACCTATTCATTTTAAACCGCTTTCATATATTCTGAACAATATTTCACACCCGAAATAAATTAACCAAATCAAAAAATGTTGGTGTTGGCAATATTTGTAAAAACTTGTATAAAAAAAGAAGATAAAACTTCCAGAAGAAACACGGTTCAAATGTATTTAAGAAACAATGTTTATTTGTTGAACGATAATTAAAGACTGAAAAAGAACATAATGAAAATAATAAATACAAAAACATATTCCACATAAGGTATATGATTTAGGAAAATAGTGTAAGGTAGATTACTTGCAAAGTAATTATAAGTAAATTTTTAACGTTTGTATTGAATATAACAATATTGAATTATTAATCTCCAACACGCCCTATCAAGACGAACGTACAATATCTCCCAGCTTTCCAAATCCAAGACTTTTCAGACATCTCCAGTGAACTTCTCGAGTTAAAGGTTTTGTGAGAACATCTGCAATCATCTCATCTGATCTCTATAATACACTGGATAGTGTATTCCACATAAAGTATAACAGATTTTCTGACTCCAATTGAAGATGACAAGTATGTAGGTAACTCAACACTTTGACGTCTGCTATTCACAAAAAAAAATTTGACGTAAGTATTTTACTGTGAAAACAAAATTAAAGTGGAAGGTAAAATTCTTTAGAACCAAAGTAAACAAAGTTATTTGTTTTTATTCTAATAAATTGCTTATTTAATAGTGATAATATATCCTGGACGCCAATCGTACGGGACTCAAGTTAAAGCCTGGGAGGTCATTCCGTAATTCGATTATCGCCACACGATATGTTTTTGACGATAGCTTTGCTTCACGTAAAAGCGATAATCACTATCGACTGGACGATATCGTCTTGACGATCGAAAATTTGCTTTCCGTAACTCAAAAATCGTCAAAACGTTATCGTTAAATCGTTACCGTTTGAACGATACCTATTTAGCTATCGTCTTGCGTCGTCTTGTTTGTTTTTCGAAACAATTTATGCATTTTATCATATGTAGGGTTTTTCAATAAGGGCGCGTAGATGTTTTCGGTTGATCCTGGGATAATAGACATGGAAATACAACCATGTAAACCTTAAAATGGGCGCAACGCACGTATCGTTGCCTAAAAGATTTTTATATTAAAGTTCTTTCAATTGGACGTGTCGTTCAATCGTGTAACTTGCCATGATGATTTGGCATCAGTAAATAATAAACAAAAGATTTAATAGATGTCACCGTCAAAATCTGCCCGCTGCAATTGAAAACCCTTTAATTAATTATATGTAGTTTGAAGGATAGGTGGATAACCGATTTGTTTAGGCGACTTCACGTTTTGCCCGCACTTTTCTTCACTCCTTCTAAATAAAAATTGATATTTTTTGGGCGTTACTGACAAAAATAAATTACAGAATTGTCATTTATGACAATGATTGAAAATTCAATCCTTCTCAAACTGTGATTTATAATAAACGATTGTCGAGACGATAGTGATTGTGTTACGTGAAGCAAATTGATGACGATATCGTGCACGATTATCGTTTTAAAAATTACGGAATGACCCCCCTGATTTTCCTGGACAAACTATGAGGCATTGTTGCTGAACAGCTGAAAAAGAATCGTTTGCCATCAGTTCATCCTCATAATTCAATGCTATATCCTGTGACACATTAATTCCTTAAGGTAATTGCAGCCGGACACGCTAACTTATGCCTTAAAAAGGTCCATAAAAATCGAAATATCTAAAAACATCACTGAATGGAGTTGTTGTACAGAACGGATTGTCCACCACGCAGACAAACAACAAAGCAGCAACTGAGGAGGAGGTTCCACAAAATATTGTTATAACAACCAGACGCCAGTATCCCTTGCCCGATGAGGCCATAGTGTACTGCAACTTCAATCAGTTGTAAAAGATCGATCCATTGACATTGCAATCGTGGGTTTATGTACTGAAACATGTGCCAAATTGAGTTTTGCGTCTGTTGCGTTTCCCAGCTGTTGGAGAACAAAATATCAAAAACATACAGTCGAGGATCAAAGTGTGTAATTTTTTCTTCTCCTCTCTGACTTCTATTAACTGGTTGCATTTTGTTTTACAGGAGTATCTTCTGATCGAGTAATTTTCTTAAATGTAGCAGCTAAAGAAGAACACCTTCGACGTGGGCAATTGGCTGATGTTTGCCCAGATACACCATTTTGTAACGATCACACAACATCTATGGGTGTCCTTTGGACGAGAACTCCAGTCGTAACACTTCCAGGAGAACACTAACTTCAAGGTAAACATATACAAAATAATGTTTTTTTTTTGATTTTATTGAACGTATTTTATTTTTTTTTTTTCAGAGTTTCAGAATCGCAATCACAGATTAGCCATATGAACAATGTTTCGTACGATTCACCCTCCAAAACCCATTTGTTTACATTGTTGTATTTGTAATTTTTTCAGGCGTCGATGAATAGATGTGAATTGCAACAACAATTTAGCCAGGTGTGTGAAGATCCCTACTGTCTATGTGTGAGATTTTTATACACACATTCTCATTTTTTATCTGACAACTGCCAGTTCAAGCTTGTAGGCAAATTAAAATGGCTGCCGGGGATTTTCATCTTCATGTGGCTAATCTGTGATCGCAATTGGAAACACTCGGCTGTCCCAAGTTAATTTCTCGCATTCGTCAAGAATACCAAGAGCTTGCAATCCGCCTTGGCACTGATCGAGAGTATCTTAAATTTAGTATTTCAAATAAATTAAAATAAATAATAATAAAAATCAACCATCCCTTGACAAAAATAAATTAAATCAACAAATTATTCATCTTTAAACTGCCAAAAAAAATTCGATGTTGTAATCAAAACTAACACTACTATCGATCGAGAACTTCGAAAAAGTGGGTTTGGGTTTCGTCATGCCGTCCGTCGGTCTATGTGCGCCTGTGCCTCTGTGCGCCCACTGTAATTTGAGCTAGAGCCTTTAGTGGGTGAACTGATTTGCTTAAAATTTGCTACAGACCATTTTTATGTAATTCCCTAGAGGGGACATTCGAATTTTTGTTTTAGCTCAACTAGAACGGGTAGCTGCCATACAAATATTTTGTTTTTTTTTTTTTAATTTTCTGGAAAACGGCTGATTTTGATAAAACTTAGCACTTATAATGAACAAGTTTATTGTAAGAAAACTGCGTTTCAGGTTTTTGTCAAAAAATTCACATAACGGAATTAGGTATTCAACTTCTTATTTTTGGGTTATTCCCTTATATCTTTTCCATAGTTGAACAATCTGCTGCTTCTCAGCAGTTTAAACAAATTTAAAATTTTGAAAAACTTTGTTTTATAATTAAACAAAAAATCATTTATTTTAATTTTTTGACACTTTTAATGTTTTTTCATTAAATATGTACAACATCATATATTTTTAATTTGTAGTTACACATAGTTGTTCACTACAAGAGCAAGTTCGTGCGATCAAGTCATGCATATTTTTTTAATATGCAAAACAAAATCTTCATCATAGCTTGAAAAAAAAACAACCCATAACCCAAGTAAAATACACACGTACATTTTCTTTCCTCGGTATATTGTAAATTGATTAGTGTACACAAATAAAGACCGCATGGCCTTATTTGATTTGAAATGATGTTAGTTTAATTATGGCCAATAAAGTAAGACAAGAAGAACATTATGCTTTTTGTTGAAAGATTTTTAATTCTGGCCTTTCTTAAATATGGATAAAAAAAAAATTGTGAGTGCTGGGACTCACGGTTAAGATGTGTAAACATCAACGTTTGCTCAAGCGCCTAATTTTTGTTACTAAATGTACTCAATATACATAACTACATACATGCTACATCGTTGCACAGAATAAAGTGCACGTTTTCATTTCACTCTACCGCCGGCATAGATGTTTACACATCAAAAACTACAATCGTATATTGGTGCCTTTTCAATTGTTATGTCGACGTGTTTGGCTTTTTAATGCCTTCCCAGATTTCCGGTGGCACCTCCGCTGATACTAATAAATTTTTGGCAATGGACGCATTTTGCCTTTTTCTTAGTTGCTCAGAAAAAACGATGGAAAGAAATGATATTTCCCCATTTTATTCGCAACAAAAAGGAAACAGAAACCAAAATGATTGGAAAAATGAACGATTGAAAAGAACGAATCATTGAACTGACCGACAAATGAACGATTGAATCTTTTAAAATGAACGATTGACACACCTCTAGGCCAATCGCATAATATTAACAGAATATAACATCGGATTTAAGTGTTTGTTAATGTCTTTTCTTAGTTTGCTTAATGCAGTTTACTCGTACTTAGTGCATCGCCGAAAACTTCTTCATCATCTCCGACTTCTTCTTCATCATGCATATGAATCATCAGCATCATACTCCTCGACCTAAACAAAAGACCACATAAATAAATATTATGAAACTTTGACCAATAGTGAATTACCGAAATGGGATGACTTTATTAAGAAGTATGGTACTATTTACATTTCTGGGGAAACAAATTGTATCCAGTAAGTTGGCTTATCCTCTGTCATACCCGAAATGCTTCTAGGAATACTTAATGTGCAAGTAGTTTCATATTTAGTTTAACTCGCTCCTTTGTAAGTGTTCCAAAAACAATATCATCTGGTATATCTTGAGAGCTTTGCGATTGGAAACTTTGTCTTAGGTGACTTTGTGAAGTTGCCTTACGAAGAAGTTTCTTAATGCCTCCACCGAAGAGTGACCACCATGTAGAGTTGGTAAATTTTTTTCCAATCAGTCTCCATGGAATGTTACAGTCAAATGTTGCTAAAGCATAAACCAAAAGAGACATGTAAGTGGCAACAAAAGTCTCGAGCAGAAGTACACTCAGTCTTCTTATGTCTTCGTCTTTTTCTCCAGCCAGTATAACTAAACTAACTGACTATAGAGCGAACATCAACGACGGTCTGAAGCATACCCTGAGTGTGGGACTTAAAAAAGTAATAAGCATTTATTTTTCTGTACAGAGATTTGGTTTAATTTTGAATTTCATACCTGACGAGCAAGGAAATCCCACAGGCTTCTTGCTGAAGAGTTGGAGAGGAGGATCGGTAAGCGAGTGCTTTAGTAAACAGTTTCTGATCTTGTCAATGAATTAGGTTAAGTAAGTGCTTCACAGATCGACTTTGTTCTGAAAGATATAGAATTGATTACTATTATTATTTTACTATGCAGAGATTTGATTTAATTTTATAGGTACGTGACGAACAAGGAA
This sequence comes from Leucozona laternaria, assembly GCA_932273885.2. Lineage (NCBI taxonomy): Eukaryota > Metazoa > Arthropoda > Insecta > Diptera > Syrphidae > Leucozona > Leucozona laternaria. Next base: position 61,514,423 of record OW026368.1, on the reverse strand, counting down.
ATCCCGAAGAGGAAGATGATCGGTAGAGGCAGTTGCAGTATCAAACAGTTTATGTTCTGTTCTTCTGAAATATATAGAACTTGTTAAAGAATGTTTAAAACGATTTATTTATCAAATATATGAATTCTAAAATATTAAACAATAAGCACTTTGATTGCAGAACGCGAATGTTTGTACCTACTAGCTTACTTAAGAAAAGACACAATAAGTCATATGGATTTTCTTTAGGTATTGGAAGTAAATAAATTTATCTATTAACGAAAATAAATCTCAAATAATATTTTTGGAAACTGCTTTTGCATTACCATTATTATCGGAGAAAATAAACATTTCACATTTTTCACTTCTAAACATCACGTTTGACTTTCAGTTGTCACTTCATATATGTTATACTGTTATACAAAAAAATAGGCAGCTCAACATTATAACAATTCTTCAAATGGAGTCAACTTTTTTTATGTGGGTACGCTATCCAGTTATATATAAAGATCAGTGGTTGATACATGCTCTAATGTAAACATCCCTGCAATAACTGATTCTCGAATAAAATGATGTTTTATGTCGATATGTTTTGTGCGTGCATGAAACACATGATCATTATAGCTAAACACTTTGCTCCACGGTTGTCAACAAAAATTATAGTTTTAGCGAATTCAGAAAATCCAAGTTCCGTTAAAATACTTTTCAAGTAAATTGCTTCCTTCGACCCCTCAAAAAGGCTGCAACAGTACTTTGTTTTTGTGACTTCCATGATATTGCTGCACCACTAACTAAAAATGCGTACCCAGTATATGAATATGATCGATGATCAATCGTTCAGCAACCCCAGTCTGCATCCGTGTATCCAACTAATGGTTCATCAGTTTTCTTATACATGAGTCCAAAATTTGCACTTCCACCAAGATATCTGAGAACACGCTTCACTGCTTGCCAATGACACTTCTTCGGATTGCTAGTAAACTGTGTTAATCTCGATACGGTGTTTGCAATATCCGCACGTGTTGCAACTGCTAAATACATCAAGCTGCCGATCAGTTCTCGGTATGGAAAAGTTTCTTCGGAATCACTTTTTGCAAAATTATCAAAACTAACGTTCATTTCGGATGGTGTCGCAACTGCATTACACTTTTCCATTCCATATTGTTTCAGAAGCCCTAGCGTATATCCTTTCTGGAGCAGCTCGATTCTACCAGTGTCTTGTTTGATTTCCAGACCAAGACAGTATTTTGCCAAACCAAGATCCTTAATTTCAAAATCTTCCATCAGACGGTTCCGTAATTCCAGGGTCTTTTTGATATTCCGAATCAGTTTGAAATAGACATGGTTCATTTATTGTACTGACGCCCTGGCTGCCGTAATCCATAGATGGCCTTCTGCAATCTGTATGCATTGCGTAAACGTTCCAGCATCTCTCTTGCTTGTATTCCAATCTTAGATTTTTCCCCTTGTATTGAAATAATTCTTTGCAGCATTTCATTTAACATCTCAGATACTCTCATCGTAACTTCTTCATCTAAGGTGCTTTTTAAGTATGCCGTCACAACGTCAAACTGCCACACTTTAAGGTCAAACTGAACTGCAAGAGCCAACAATAAACGCAACGTTTCCAGTTTTGCCACTGGAGCAAATGTTTGGTGAAAGATTACTCCATACTTTTTGCTGTATACTTTTGCTACAATTCGAGCTTTTCTTCTCTCTACTTCATCTTCAGAGTTATGTTTGTTAGCTAAGACCCATCGGCACCCAACGGCATTATTCTTCTTACTACTTTCAATAATTTCCCAAGTGTTGTTTTTAAGCAAACTCATTACCTCCGATTCCATGGCATCCTTCCATTCCTCATATTCGTCACTCTTCAAAGCATCTGCAACACTAATTTCAGCAACTCCCGCAAAATTTTCATCCTCACCATCAGATTCGGAAATTTCGTGAAAATCGTCTGCTTTTTTGTTCTTTCTTCTCCGGTCGCCCTCTGCATCTGTACGAATCAAACGTGGCCTTCCAGGAGCTCTTTTTGAATTCTGTTCAGGAATTTGTCGCATCTCGCATGAATCAGGGTAAACTTCCGAAGCAACTTCGTCTTTAATTATCGTTCAACAAATAAACATTGTTTCTTAAATATATTTCAACCGTGTTTATTCTGGAAGTTTTTTCTTCTTGCGGTATCACATATTTCACATAAAGTATGTGATTAAGGAAAATAGTGTAAGGTAGATTACTTGCAAAGTTATTCTTATTATAAGCAAATGTTTAACGTTTGTATTGAATATAACTGTCGATAGTTCAGCTAGTAGAGAAAAAATATGGACAGTAAAAGCATTTTTACCCATTTACCTTTTGTGTTCTTAAGGAGCTCGTCGAAATCCAGTGCCAAAAGAAAAGAAACTTATCAGTTTTATTTATCGAATAATAATAATAATTGATTGACATTAATATCAAAAAACAGGAAAACTACTCAGTGTTTTAAGTAGAGCTAGATTTTGAAGTTATAAATCATATCCACACTCATAATCATTTACTGCATCGCTCCACTTTACGACACATTCCCCTCTTGAAGAGTCGGTGGATTCTTCAATTTTATCAAATGGAAATAAAACCAATTTCTGACATCAGTCTGTTTCATTTATGGCCGAGCAATTGTGAACCATATATTTTCTGCATTTGATTACGATCACGCATTTGTGACCCATAATCGTTTTTAATTACGATCACGCATTTGTGACCCATAATTGCTTTTGATTACGATCACGCATTTGTGACCCATAATCGTTTTTATTTAGTTATAGCCACGCATATTGTGACTCATAACCTTTGCCGAATTATGTTTACGGCCACGCCTATTGTGACCCATAAAACACTGTATATACCTACAGAAATGTTTGCGACCACGCCAATTGTGACCCACAAGCAATTCTGTATATGATTACAGCCACGCATATTGTGACTTATAATCCCTGCAGCATTATAGTCATAGCCACGCCAATTGCGACTCATAACCTATTCTGCTCACACATGTTTTCACATACCTTCCAGCTCTTATTAACTCCTTTTTGGTTGGTTTGGAGAAAAAACTGCGTTATCAATCAATCCCCGTTGTCGCTTAAGTTTTTGCAGAAATTGAAATTTCATGAGCATTGTGGTTATATGTGGCTTTCTTTAATAAGCGACATATAAATTTAACCATTTTAAAATAAATAAAAAATCAAAATCCCACCAGCACCCTTCATACACGGCGGCGTGCAAAATACTGCAATATAACACTTACTAAACCTATTACCTCTTTTGATTTCAATAATATAAATAGATGCCGTTGATGTCTGAACGCGCACCATCTGCAAAGGACCATAGGTACACCGATTCGATCCGGTTCGTTAGGACCATGTCGATAGTTCAGCTAGTAGAGAAAAAATATGGAGAGTAAAAGCATTTTTACCCATTTACCTTTTGTGTTCTTAAGGAGCTCGTCGAAATCCAGTGCCAAAAGAAAAGAAACTTATCAGTTTTATTTATCGAATAATAATAATAATTGATTGACATTAATATCAAAAAACAGGAAAACTACTCAGTGTTTTAAGTAGAGCTAGATTTTGAAGTTATAAATCATATCCACACTCATAATCATTTACTGCATCGCTCCACTTTACGACACAATAACAATATTGAATTATTAATCTCCAACAATATTAGCCCACTTTATTATGGAATTTAAATGGGTTATAAGTCTACAATTGATTTATGGATTTATAACCCACCCAAGTGAAATTACAATTTTTTTCCTCAATTTTTTGACAACAAAACTGAGTAATTTTTCTACATATTATATTGCTTATACATATATCAGTATAGCGGGTGTTGTTTTTATGCCCAACATATCGCCCTGTTTTATTTTTTAAGTATATATAAACACGGGCGTATTCGAATGCAATGGTGTGTCAAAATTTCAAAGCAATCGGTTAAGGACTAATACAAAAATTGGTATTACTATTAGTGTCTGATTACATGGGTCGTTTTACTGAAGAGCGCATCGGTGAGACAGGTAGATTTTATGTGCGTAAAAAAGAGAAGGTAGATTCCACCCAAATTTCACCGATGCACCAGTTTCATTTAATATTTTAGGATTCGACATAAACATTTCGTTTCCAAATTATTTCACTTTTGACAGAAATCTTCATTTGCTTTTTGCGCTGAAGCAGTGAAGACGTATTTGATGAGCAACCCTATTCCAAACTATTCCGCCACCATCGCATTTTTATTAAATTCAAATTACATACTTGGACTCGGCAGCGAACAATAAATTTAATAAGTTTGTATGAGCAATATCCTTATGCTTATTAAGTTAGGGATGTAAATCACAAAAATCGTGCTTAAACAAGTCGATGTTTAAATGAAATCGTTAATAAAATTCAATAAATTCGCTCAAAAACAGTGGCCAACGACATTTCTTTAAAAATTAAAACCCTGAGAACCCAGACAGATTACGTTTAGCAAATTCAAAACGAAGTGGTGCCGGTACTAGTAATTTATACGAAACAAATTTGCAAAAATCAGTTGCAAGTTCGTATAGGAAAAGTATAACCTTCGTATTACATCGGAAACAATTATTTTTTGGTCAATTTATTTTATTAGGTCTAATTTTTTTTCAACAATATTACCACTTAAATTCTATTTTTGAAAATATATCATTTTCCGCTGCCAGTTTAGCTAAATTTAATCACGCGACCAATAAAAATGACTTCTTTTTTTTTGTAGATTTAACTACAGCATAGTTCCTTTGGAGGTGGCTAAGTACTCATGAATGGAGTCGTGTTTTATTGGTAATTTTATAGCTAGCGCAGTAAAATTTCCCTCGGTATAAAATAACAAAAACTAATAGTGCCGATAAATTAGCCGGCAAATTAGTGAAGATAAAAGTGCGCAAAGAGTGTTGTGCAGTTCAAAAATATTAAAGACTTGAACCTTAAATGTCGGTAATATAGATTGTTTTTCACTTAAAAATGGATGTGTTCTAAGATATTTGTTATTTAAAAAATACTGAAGCGCGTCTTCACACGTTATTGACATGCCCGAATGAAAATCCGAAAATTATTTTAGTCGAGATAAAACTGATTTTATAGTATCTCGTTGACGTTTTGGATTTAATATTCTATATACGTCAAAATATAGTTCGTTCCATATTTGTCAAGCAATTAACTGCAACGTAGGATTGCTGAAACATCATAGCCACGACAAATTTCACGACTTGTTGATAATCATGACATAAAGTTATGTACTGTGGAAACAAAGAAACAAGAATACGTTGCGAATACAGCCCCAAAAATAAAGAGTGTACATAAAACTGGATATAGCGTTTTATTGGTACTTGGAATGCTAAGCTAGCTATAAATGACCAATAAAACACCTAATGCCGTTTTCAATGGAACACATACATAGTGGGTTTCCCATTTCCCTTTAAATCTCATCCACTCTTTGGTAGTACCTACTAGATTATTATCATTTGCACTTGCATCTACTCATTAGTGGTTATAATAATCAAATCATTTTAATGTTGTGTTGTTGTTGATTGGGTGTAAAAATTTTGCTGAACTGGCACCAAAACACAACTATTAATTATTAATTAAATATGACTTTATGCCGTTGTCTTTCTATTGTTTTAACGGGATTTTATTTACACAGAGAAAGAAACCACGTGGAACGCAGTTATAGATCAGCGTAGTGGAAGCTGTCAGAGTACACAAATCTGAGGTTCTATATTGCGCAGGTTATCAGTTAGAAATTAAACATGGCGGCTCCAGTGCTCCCAAAAACCAAACATGGCATTACTAGAGACAACAACAAATATGAGCATTTTGACAAGTGAAGAGACACTGCATCCGCCATTTTCACAGATGCGCAGAACTGGACAAAAATGAAAACGCATGTGAACACTGTGTTCAGCACTGCTGTCGAAAGAACTTCAAAAGCAATACATGTTTTACATAAATACAAATGCTAAAATATATTATTTTGTTCAAAATTTAAATTTTTACTCACATTTCTCAAAAATAAATTCAACTAAAATACAACTCCGTTAACTCCAGACATGACAGGTAACAAATCGAGTGAAGTGACGTAAGTCGCGATCTCAAACTACCACATTCCGTGAACGAGCTACTCGTTTACGGAGGACGCAATTCGGCCCCAGTTCTATTGAATGGATTTCATCCAGAGAAATGTTATCAAAATACAAATAATCTAAGAAGGCAATAAATGTTTTGACCATCCAAAATTTGTATTGTTAACCTTAATGTAAAAAATACTATTAGCTTTATATAGAGTATGTGCTCAAATAATCAATAATATAAATATTTGATGAAAATAGTTGATTAATTCATAAAATTGATGAACCTTCAGTGAATATCTGAAAAATAAAACGAAAAGGCTTGTAATTATAAGTAATACCGTTTTTTTTTGCTTTAATTAAACGTTATTTAAATAAAAAAAAATATTAAAATAAGATTTTTCTGCGTATGGCTTTTCTACTAAATTTATGCAACAATTTTTTGAATGTATTGCTCTGGCCATTTCTAAAACGACAGCACTGGTTCAGAGCCATTAACAAAATAGTCTATTTCTAATAAGCCAGTTTGAATTTGAACTGAATGAAATTAAAAATGAAGATCTTTTGGCGGAGACGAGGGGGAACATATGTGAAGTTGTTCGAGAAGCCCAGATTATGCAAAGAAAGTTTAGCACTGCACATTCATCAACACCCAGTGCAATGACCAATACAAAGAGCAGCAAAACAAACAAAACGTTCGAACCTATTATCCTATAGATGATATAAGCCGTGTTCCATTGGGCCTTGCAAAGTACTTTTTAGTACTTCACAGTAGATTATGAATGGAATGCTTTTATTTTGCCAAAAGTAAAATCTTACCTCAATATAAATTTAATTTCGGCTGTCTGTTTTTGTATTTTGCTTTTAATTAGAAATATGGCAACAACAATAATCTACTACGGAATTTCTTTTGAATGGTGATGTCTTTTTCTTGTTTGGAAACATTCTGTAACTAGATTAATGAACTACGTTGAACTACTTCGACCACAGAGTAGAAGTAGCTGACTGCAGCCAGAAGTACTTAGCAGTAGATACTGGAGCCCAAAGGAACACACCTATAGATGAAGATGATGCTTCCGCAACATCAACGTCGAAATTAATTGAGTATGCAATGGAGGATGTGTTCGATTAATCAGACTTTAGCAGTTAGTTTTAAATAAGATACAAAGATTTTTTAAATTTGACTTTTATTAAACGGATTTGATGTTTTATACCTACATATTGGTTTTGCCACGGCAGCTGTCCTTCTTGAATGAAGTATGCAGCAAACTCATCTCTTACTGCCGTAACTATTTGCTGGGGATTCCTTTGACTACATGCAGTTTTGTCAGGTAATGATATGTTCTGTCTTGGGCCAGCCTGTGATACATCAAAATAATTACTACTGTTCTCTATTAAAAAATTATGCAGGACGCAGAAGGCCTGAACTATTTCCTTAACCTTATCTGGACGCAAGTTAAAAGTTGTTTGGAATACTCTTAATTTATTTGCTAGCATTCCAGAACTGTATTCTATACATTGCCTTACATGACTCAGTCGAAAATTGAACACTTTTTTGCTTATATTCGTCGAACTGTATGGGAAGGGCTTCAGCTTCAGTACTCATTAGAGCTATTCAGTATCGCACAAAAGTCACTTCTGTTGAGTACTCCACCGTCGCTTACTCTCGCATTAGTAAATTTATTACTTGCATCGCACAGAGCTCTTTTATAATTGCCATCCATAGCACCAAGATATAAAGGGAAGTGCCACCTATTGAAGAAATTCGTTGCAATTTCTTCCCAATCCGCAACTGAAATAGACGAAAAAATGCTTCAAGAACAAATCACATATGATTATGAATGGGTTGGCAGGCTACATCCCAGGAGATTCATTAAAGGGTGTAGCATATATGTCTCCTGGGAGATGCAATTATTTTCTGCTACGAGAACAACAGTGCAATATGTATCGAAATGACGAACCCTTAAGTAATCTACATTGAAACATTTGAAAATAGCTGCAGAACAATGAGGTATACATTTTGAAATGAATGACTGCGATAATCTTGGTTGAAAGTCTAAACTACGATAGTTTCTCCAGTAGCCAAAAATCGAAGAACCAAAGCCAATCCTTCGTCAGGTAATGGCATCTCGCATTTTCTTTTTGGATTGATATTTTTACTCTGTTCAAGATCATTACAAAGCAATCTTCGTCCATTCTAAGGTACCTCCTGCATGCGTCTTTATCCTTTAATCGAAGCTCCTGATTCAAAAGATTAAGTGAACTTTTATTACTTCTCAATATTCTCGAGGGCTTAATTCAATGCCGTTTTATTGCTTTTAATGTTTCTATTTTAGCTGCACATGTTAATAAACTAGGGATGTAAAAAGTGACTCTGCCACTGCAAGTAAAAAATCGGCTACATGAAATTTGGCCCCCAATGGAAAATCGCCCCAAGCAAAAAATTAAAAATAGCCTCAAAAAATTATATGAAAGCAACAACAAAAAAAAAGATTGAATTTTGTGAATTGGGATGATTTTTCATGATTTGGGGTCATTTTACATTTTGAATTTTGGGATAAAATTTCACTATGAAAAATGGCCCCATACTTTTAATCTTAAACAATAAATGAAAAATTGCCCTAAATCATATGAAAAATAGTCCCAAAACTTCGTTCAAATTAAAAAAATGCCTCACACCAAACATGACGCAATTTTTTGAACGATTATTTAATTAGATTTTTCAAAATTTAAAAGGATCGTTCTAATTTTTGTACGATTATTAAAAAAGAGAATTCTGCGATAGTGCATTAAAATGTGAATAGCTAGTAATTTTTAATTTTGAAAAATCTGATTTAATAATCCTACATACACAAAAATCGCGCGATTTTTCATTGAGGACCAAATTTTCTACTAGGATGTCATCGTCAACCAATACCAAGGGAGTAGGTACTATCAGATATACATTTACCTAATGTTACACCGTTAAATTGAAGAATTTGAATACATTGGTTATATTCAATAGTTTGCATTAATTGAATCAGGTATCGTTACTTTTGTAAACTGTTTATTCTGTGTTAAAAACAATAAAAAGTAACCATTTTATTGGGTCTCAATATGTCCTTTCGGCGTTCGGTGCTATAAAGTAGATTGAAAACTACTGTATGGAAAACTATCTGTATTTTTTTATGTTTTAATAATACATTGTGAAAACAAAGTTTCTGAAATCTGATGCAACAATAACTTACAATTTCTTTAATTTTCAATGATCGACAAAAGTCATCTCTACCAATAAACAGACCCACGCAATAAGAATCGAATGACGGGCAAACATTCTGATTAGATTCGTAGAATTTGGTTCGAATTAGTTGCAGCTTACAACACATTGTTGGGTTAAGAACTCGACTTTAATTTAACTCACGACAAAAATCTAAGTGCTTCTTAAGTTCGGTATTATATTATCGTCATTTCCCTTATTTTGGTGTCTATATATTTGTAGAAACTCTCATAAAATACATCTGAGACCCCAAATTTCATCCGGCGCCCGTTGAGTACTCAGGCGAACTTAAAAGCAACTGCATAGTGGGATTAGGGCACAATATTACGGTGCACATTTATCTGAATAAGTAGCACTTAACTCTCCCATATTTGTCACTTAAGTTTCAATATAGGAAACTTAAGTGCTACTGTCCGTGAGTTTGCACTGTTAAGCTGGCCCTAAATCTATTTAAAATTTGTTATAAGCTAGTAACGAATGTCACAAAAATTGTTTCTGTTTTTGTAAAAGAGTTGTTGCAAAATTTTGTTAATTTGCTTTAAAAAAGTCAATGTGAGTTCAAATTTTAACTTTTCAAGATTGTCTCAAAAAATTGTGTGAGTGCCGGGACTCACGGTTAATATGTGTAAAAATCAACGTGCGCGGATCCAAAACGGACTTGTTTTTGCTTGAAAGGGATCTTAAGATTCTTTTCACTGAACTCACCCATCCTAGTATGCAGATCGTAACGTTGCACACCGTAATGTTGCACAACTTAACGTTGCACACGAACGTTCACTTTTTTTTTCACTCTACCGCCAGCATAGATGTTTACACATCAAAAATATTTTTTTAATTAGATAATCAAATTGTTATTTAGCGTTGCAATATCAATAAATAATAATTATGTAGCAGCAGATGAAGAAGAATCTTGCCCTAGAAGACGAAGAAAATTCAGTTTGTATTTTATAAGTTACTATAGTGATAGTAATAGTCAGGTCGAACTTATGTTAAAAACAGCGATAAATGATTCTCTCGGTTTTGTTGTTATCACAGCTTGAAGCGCTTTACACCATTATCAATCAACCTTAGGGGATATATAATATGAAGTGCTTGTTTTTATTCGAATGCGGAGCTTTCATAGGGGTCGGTGTTCAAGTTTTTGCAAGTTAAAGGCACTGAGTTTTCTGCACATTGGAGAAAAAAAAACTAAAAAAGAAGATATTGAAATCCTTAAAATAATAAACAAACACTTATTCATTTCAAGAATTACTTCAAATTAGAACAATTTAGAGATAAAATAAGCATATATTATGACTTATAATTGATAGCAGCGGTACGATATCCTCTAACAGCCAAATAAATAAACGTGGAATAGCGAAGGGCTAGGCCTTATTCCTTGGACTAAGTGCAAAGTGTTATTAATAAAACAAAATTTCTATTAAGTGATGTTTACCAAGCTAAACCACCGAAGTAGGTGGTTTAGCGTAGGAATTAGAACTAGAATTAAATCCCTCTTCTTTTTGTTTTCTTGGTGGTTGTCATTCGCAACGAATAAAAAAAATCCATGTGAAAGAAATGTCAAAATGTAAGAATATTCGTTCATTCGTTGGTCGCTCTCATGTGAATAGTCCTTAACAGTGATCTTCGATATCGGCAGCTGCTCTCTTTAATCTGCGCCTGATTCGTTTTCTGAGTATTCATATGGAGTTTCAAGGGAATAAGATCCAAAGTTGTATAGAGAATACTCGATATACTGATCATATTGTGAAATATTCTGGTAATTCAATTAGGCGATACGTTTTCTTCACTCATATACCTTGGCGATGAAGAGTGGTGTGATTCTTCTTCAAATTTTAGAAGTTCTTGTTCCATCACAATTTGTGAAATTTTCATTTTAGTGATGGCTTGCCTTTTTCTTGAGTACTTTTTTACACTTGTTGCATATGATTTAAATATTAAATCGACTTCTTCCATATCTTTTTTCTATTTTCTTATTTCAAAGTATGGACGGATGTTGTGCTGTAGTATATTTACCAAGTTGACATTTTCAACATCATCGTAATCAACTAGGTACAGTTTCGGGAAGATACAGTGTATAAACTTCTTCATTAGATATTTCGGTGATATTTGATGAGGTTTTTACGAATTGCATAAGAGGACTGAACATATCCATCTGAGCTGCCCATTGCCATTTTTTCCGAGTTTTGAAAGCCTGACCAGTTTTAGTTTTTTTTCGTTTTCAAATATCTCGTGAAGGTATCTCTCAGGCTCTTCCATTTTCTTTACTTCATCACCTGAAACAAAATTATTCAATGTTTACCTGTTTTCATTTTGCAGATATCTTGCAACAGGTGATACTATTATAATTGGGCATAGTTTCAGAGTTGGCTTTGAAACTGTAAGTCAAATTGTAATAGAAGTTTGCCAAGCTATTTGCAAGAATATGGGGAACCTTTTTATGCCCGAACCGACAACTGAAATCTGGGAACAATCAGAGAAAGGATTTAAAGGGATTTGACATTGCGCTGATGGGAAGCATGTCACTATTAAATGCCGAAACAGGATAAAATCACTTTAGTAACTACACAAGTTTTCTATAGTTCTTTTGGCTATAGTTGTATCATCAGACTATAGATTTATCTGTGTTGACATCGGAGGATATGGAAAAATTAGTGACGGCGGAAATTTGGAGGCGTCCAATATGGGACAAAGGTTTGAAACAAGGCTGATGAAAGCTCCTGGGGCCATACTATGTAACTTAATTCTACTTTCGAGTGTATTCGAAAAAGGCCATATTTAATGAAACCTTTCCCTTACCGCCAGTTAAAGAACAACCTTCGTAAGGAAATATTTAATACCACTCTGCAATGCAAGAAGGGTAATTGAGAATGCTTCTGGGATATTGGTTCAAAAGTGAAGGATGTATTTAAGACCAATGGCAACGAAAGTTGAGACCACTACTCTGGGAATCAAAACATTCTGCATTCTCCATAATCTTTTGATAGAAAGAAAAAGCGAATCGAACTTTGGTGAGTCAGGTAAAGACCCTACCCTTGTTAATCTATTAAACCAAATGGAAACAGAGTCCAAAAGAGTAACAAACTTGGAATTTGAAGTAAGAGACCAATTTGTTAAATTTTTTTATAATTAGAATATATACATATCTGGTTATTGCAAATAATGATAAGCTATCTAATAGAATATATAATGCACGTTTCTTTAATTAAAATGGAAAACCAAAAGAATGGCAATCAATGAATATACATATAAATTAACTTACCACTTTCAATCAATTTTAATCCAATTTCCTGCAACACTGTCTTTTTTTCTGATGTTTTTGTACTCCTCGTGGCACAAATTCTACAAAATTGGTTTGGTTTTAACTTCTAAATAATCCAATTAATTTTTCTATGAATACCATTTTACTTTTACGAATTAAAAAACCAAAGTGAAAACATTTTAAAGAAAAATGAGGGCGTTGACAGTGACGCGTCGACACTTGAAAGTCACCAGCGAACGTTTTAAAACCGAATCGATTTGTTTCTGTCAATTGAAAGGAATTCGTAAAAGAACCGATTTTTTCGTGTGATTGTGTGTGTTACTAAGCACTCAACTCCAATTAATTATTATTGTAGTTTGGTTTTGGATAATTTTATGTGATAGGTAACTTACGATTTGAAAAATTTTTCTTTCGTCAAATATTTTTTTTCTTAAATAAGCATTTATTAGTTTTCCTGCCAAAAATTCTATAACAAGATACAAAATATAATGAAAGATGAATGTGATCAGATGACTCCTTACCAAAGGATACTTTCAAGCAGAGCAAAAAATTACAAAGTTGAAAAAAACAAAAACAAGGTGGCTATAACATGTAGGTAGGTAGAACAACGCACCAGGACTTAAAGGGATTGCAAAAAGGCCAAGAATATTTTGACCTATAATCTGTTTTTTGTATGGAAAATTAACAGTTCGAGAGCGAGTAACCGGCAGACTTACGGTATTCCAGCAAGATGCATATTAATGTCGTTTTCGTTTGGATGTTAGGAGTACTCCTTCTGCACTCCTTTTTCACTCCTACTACTCCAAAAGTTTTCGATTGGCTGGTCCGAGCAATGTTTTCGGAGTGTTCTTCTGTTCCCAATTTCACATTGGAGTAGACGAGGAACACACACATACATATACATACGTACGCCTTGAATTTTCTATTCGCCGCAAATGTTTCCGCCGAAAATTTCACCTTTTTCGGAATTGCATTAAAGTGCTACGTGTCAGCGCTCAGTTTGAGCGGAAAGTAATTTCAATAAACTAATGAATCAATTTGTCCACATCTCAAAAAACCTTAGCGGCGCAAAATTTTACAACGCAAATTTTTATTGATCTGGGACGCGGCTTAGGTAGATATCTGGTCTCTGGTGCAGTACCTATACTCGAGGAACGGAATTTTGAAAATAGGTCACCAAAATCTCAAAATAAAATACATTATTTTTGGAAGGTAAAAATATTTTTGTATTTTGTAATTCAGTTGGATCTTTAAAGTTTTAATCTGTGAAGTTCATTTTATAAAAAAAAATGAAAATTTCATCAATAATTCCGTTTCCCTTCAAGGGAAGAGTTTGAAGAAAAATACATTTCAAGCTGCCGACCTAGTAAGCAAATGGTCCAAATTGCTGAATCTAATTTTAGTGTCGTATCGTCATATTTCATTAGAGCTTAGTATTTTCGACGAATCCAATCCAAAGGTTGCTACATAACTTATAGTAGGTACCTAAAACATCCGATGTGAAAAATGAATGACTGTATCAGTGTGTACACGGTAGGGTAGAATCGCTAGTGGCCGGCCCCTTAAGGATTTTTGCTCACATAATATAGCACTGTAACAACAAATATTATCATTTTAGAATAATTCTTGAAATAAATGATTCTTTAATAATTTCTTCCTCGTTGAAATAAGAAAAAATTTTACTATTCTAACTCAAAAATTATTTATTTAGATTTTTGTAAAAAAAGTCATTTTTTCTAGTGGCCGGCCCCTTGTTTCCTATTTCCGACCAGCTGTTGTCCCACGTTCGGCCACCCAGTAAATAAAGGGTTTTAATTGTTAAATATTTTGTATGTAAATATTTTATCATAGAAAAGTTAAGAAATCGTAATTTCTATTAATAAAAATAAGTAAAAGAAAAATTAACTCAGTATATTTGAATTTTTGAGGCTTAAACAATAAAAACAAAAAAATCTTTAAATTTGATTCAGTTGGGAATATTTTTTTTTTTAAACTAATAGGAACAATAAAGATAATTTAATAAATAAATATTATTTTTTAAGGCACTTGATTGTATATGTAACAAATGCTTGATTGAAAAAAATCATTAAAGTTTTTTATCACATTTTGGACACATAAAGTCAGCATCTGCAAAACGCATGGTTGAAAGATTTGTGCATTCGAGATGAAACCAAGTTTCGCAGTTGTTATCACAGCATATATTCTTAAGTTCTTCTTCTTCAACGTCTGTAAGGACATCTTCATAACATGAGGGATATTTTGGGACAGTCTTTTTTCGCCGCTTAGTTGATTCTCTTCTCTCTTTTTTTTTTTGTCGCTCAAGCTTCCTTTTTTCACTTCGGGAGCTTTAGTTTTTTTCATCTTTGTTTTTTTTGGAACGTTTTCCAAGCCTGAGATGAAATTGAAATTGGCGGTTTGCGAGAGTTTTAAAATCTTCGGACGGAGTTTTGTATTGGTTTCGGATATTTTAAATACTTTTCAAAAACAGATGGGCTTTTTGAAGGGTTTTCGACGCTTTTTGAGGTGTGCGGTTCTGTAAAATGGTAAAAATAATAATTTAAACTTTTTAAGTCCTAAAAAATGAAGCATACGAATTGTGGTTGGTGTATTTTTCTCAATAATCTGGGAAGAAGTATCATTCATCTCGGATGAAAAACTTTTATCATTTTGTATTTCCAGCTCCATAGTATCTTATAGGTAAAAGAAAAATAAAGTATTCAAAAGGCATATTCCTAATTAGGAGCTATAGGTAGTTACCTGTAATTTGTTCCCAATCATCATGTGGACTATTATCTGGTAAGCAAGCTTCTTGAACACTGTCTCCATAGGGTTCAGGTACTCTTAACAATGTGCCGTCGCAGGTAACTTCGTATATCCCTTTAATAACTTCGGTACTCTGAGAAACGCCAAAAATGTTTTCTTTAGCCTGGCGAAAAACGTCAAGCACAACTTTATGGTCGATATTTTTACTTAGGAGATCATCTTTTAGGTGAAGTATTACTCTTTGGGCTTCTAAAAAAACTTGCATGTGAAATATCTTTAACATTAACACCACCAACATCCACAATGCGGCCTAAATCGCAATCTAAATTGACCACAAATTCATCGTTAAGACCATTCCCAAGATCACCGCTTACATCAAAATCCAAATAACCAACATCATTCTCAGGATCGCGAACAGACACACAACCAGAATCTGCTCCAAGATTGCCCCCAGAATCCCCATCGCCACCAGAACTAACGTCAGGACCATCACCAGATTTACCACCAGGATCACCAACATTTGAACCGCTGCCAACATTGCCACCAAGATCGGAAACACTTTTGCTAGCATTTAAATCTTCTAACACATTTTTAATGCATTTCGAGTAGTCAACGGCATTTGGATCGAATGGAAAAAGTCCACATTTTTCGAAAGCCTTTCGTATGATTGTCGTCCTATCCTTGTAATTCAGGAGCTCGTCTAACACATCACAAAAACTGTCTTTGTTGAAAGTGCTTTTTATAATCCGACTTTCGACCTTTAAAAGCACCTACATCTGCCAGCCAATTTTTAAGCTTGTTTTCTTTCACAGGGCAGGGACAGCACAGGGCAGGGACCAAATTTCCCAATGTTATCTGCGGTTCTGTTGTCAACTCGGTCCTGAAGAGTCGTCCTTGGAATCTTAAATCTTCTTGCCGCTGCTCTGATTGGCAGTTTATTTTCACGGATTTCAAATAAGGCTTGTTCTAAATCTTTGTCATTATATGGAATGACCCGCTTTTTTTTGTCCTTAGCTTGCTTCTTATTTGCCCGGGTCATATATATGTATAGCTTAAGTAAAGAATTTAAATATCAGGATCAAAAAGTAAGTGCGAACCATATAAACATTTGTTCCAAACCTAACATAAAACAACGGGCCGGATTTAGGATACGTGTGTCTCATATCCGGCCACCAAGATATCTTGTTGAAAAGGGAGGACCGAACACTGGCAAATTTTGAATGTTAATGAATTTTTTTGCTAAAAGATGATCACAGTAGGTTTGTTTATCATTCTGCGAACTCAGTTAAAAAAAAAAAAATCGAGTTGCCTATCTTCGGCCAGGGGCGGCCGACAATAGGAAACTACGTTTATTTCTGTGTCCTATCTCCGCCCCCCCTAAAATCAACAATGAATACGAAAGTTTTTCACATTTAAAAGCTAATTTCAATGAAAAATAATATATTTCACACGAAAAACAACATTTACAAACACTTACCCAAAATATTTTCACACAAAACACTAATTCCGACAGCAATTTCACTAACGATTTTGACAAAAATTCGCACTAAAACGTTCCCCAGTACAACACGACGCAAATGAGTTAATTTTTCGGAAGCAACAGAGCCCAGGTACGCAGCAACAATTTTGACAGATTAAGAGAGAAGTTTAAGGAAAAAATTAAGTCCAAAAAATTGGAAAGAGAATTATATATGAATTCACTAGTTACAACGAATTTTCTGAGAGGTGGCCGGACACTGGGGCGGGCCGCAATTAGGCTAATCTACCCTACGGTACCATTGGCCACCGCAAGTTTATAGATGGACACTTCACCACTGCCAATTGATGGATCTTTAAGACCTGCCATTTAAGTGCCGCCCGTTTAATTATCAGATTGTTCATGTCCCGATATTTTGTTTTTGTGTTGGCAAAGTAGAGTAGATTTTATTAGAAATGGTTAATTCACAATAAGAATTAATTTATTTTGTGTTCAATAAGATATCGTGTTCTTTTTCAACTTATTTAATCATTTGCATTTAATTTATGAACATTTTCAGAACAGCGACGAAAAAACACGAAAATTAAAAATAAATTATGCAAATTAATAAAAAATCATTTAATAACACTATTTGCACTGGCGGGAGACAATTTGTTCGTGTTTTATTGTCACTAAAAGCAAATTAAAATTTGCTTCAAAAATTGAAACACAGGAATTCGCTTGTTTAGTAAGATTTCACTTTACATTGCAATGAATAAAATGTTCGTAAATGTTGCACCATGCAAAAGTTTCCAAACAAAACACGGGTATTACTGGCAAATCTGGGCCCGTATCGCGTAAGACTAAAGCGATCGCTTTATTAAGTGATTCTATTGTGACCAACCACATGTAGGCAGTGTTTAAAAGTCTAGTGTTGAAAGAACGACAGCGAACTACCCAGTGGCGGAACCACTTTAACAAAAATTCCAAGCACTAAGGCCGGTATTCACACAACGCTCATCACATAATAGACTCATAAACCTGTTCACCAAGCAATAATAGTGAATATTTATGAGCGCGCATAAGCCTTATGAGTGGTCCCGACCTTTCTTAAGTTATGAGAGCTCTCATCAAAAATTTTCTAAGTCCACGTGTCAACTATCACATTCCTTGAGTTTTTTTGGCAATTTCAAATTTCAGTGAAAAAACACGCCAATGAAATAAATAAAATGAAAATAAGTGAATAAATGACACAATGCAAAACTGCAATGAAATAAAGTGCTTTTAAATTAATTTTAGCCGTTGTGAAAAGATTTTAAAATTTTTCAACAAAAAACAACTTCATTTCACAGTTGAAATTAATATGATGCTAATTTAATAGGATGCTATGTAGGACTGTCTACATTAATATTATCTGTTGCGATTCATTAGCATTAAATTTAATTTGTATATTCTTTCAATTTGTTTTCCAAAAATTAACAATAACCTGCAGCACAACAAAACATATGCATAACAACTCATGTCACTTTGGCAGTTTTTGCTTTACCTCAACTCGCCACAGCAAAATACCTAGGTCTACTTCAGGGCGACCCCAGGTCTCAAAAAACACAAAATTTTTTCACCAGGGTGACTTCAGGTTTTTCAAAAAACGCTTTGGAGCGACGCCACGGTGACTTCAGGGCTCAACGAACAAACCTATTTACTTTCTTTTCCTTGGCAAATATTCTCATATCAAAAGTTACCATTTTTCTTGGAATGCCCCTAAATCATCAGCGTGTCAATAAGAGTTTTGCATGAAGAGGAATTTGAAGAAAGCCTATGTA
This sequence comes from Leucozona laternaria, assembly GCA_932273885.2. Classification (NCBI taxonomy): domain Eukaryota; kingdom Metazoa; phylum Arthropoda; class Insecta; order Diptera; family Syrphidae; genus Leucozona; species Leucozona laternaria. The sequence goes on along the minus strand of OW026368.1, from coordinate 61,495,766 downwards.
CATATATCGACAGCCAAGAACTGTATCCTTTAGGGATACCTCGAATCCTTTAGAGTTGCCCCAATGATTGTATTTATAATAGACTCATTAATCTATCTATAGGTAAAAAATTGCTCATTTCGGACAAACCCAATACCTACATAATAACAACTTCTAAGCCATTAACGATCGAAAACCACAAAAATTTAATACAAGTTGGACGCTTTTTAAAGTCTTTTGAAAACTACCAAAAGCGACTGTATTAATTTTTATTTTATTTGACTCCATATATACTCCAATAACATTACGGTAATTGAAAAAAGGTTATGTTTACTGTGACAAAAAATAATAATAATTCTGAATGCGATGAATGAAATGTATAAATGTTTTGTTTTATTGTTATTGTTTTTTTTTTTTTTTTGCTTTATTGCACAGCCTTGCCAGCTTTCTTTTATCTAAGAAAATTCTCATAATTCTCTTTTATTGTAGATCTTTTTATAATATTGGTTTAAAATATTTTTCTTTATATAAGGGATATGATGAAAAAGGTATAGGTTCTAAATAATAATAAACATAAAGATTTTTAATTTAAACATAAAGAAAAGTGTGCAGCATTGTGTGATGTTTTTTTTAATTTTTTTTTATTTTTTCGTAATTTATATAACGACTTCTAACACGTCTGACACAATTATTGTTTTTTTTTTTAAATCATATTTCACAAATGTTTGTGTTGGTTTCTTTTTTTTTTAATATAATTCTTCAGTGCATCTGCCCACACGTATGTATATGCTATGTTACACTAACTAATTAATAAAACATAAGAAAAATAATTTTTTGTAGTCAAAAATACATTTTTTTTTATTTTTACATAAAATCTATGATATATTAACTTTGTTTTGTTTTTTGTATTTAATTTTTTTTTGTTATAAAAATATATACATTTAGTATTTTTTATTTTGTTTTTAATTTATTTTATTCTACTAAAAACATAAAAGAAGTGTGTCTACTGGATGATGATGAAAACATGTTTTTTATTTGTGATTGTTTTTTTTAGAGAGCAATGCAATTTGTTGATTTTTATTATATTGGCATTTGTTTTAGTAAAATTATAATAAATGTTATATAAAGTAATGCATTTATTAGTGCGAATGAAATACATATTGTTCAACACGTAAGCGATGAGATTTTTAAGAGGGGTTATTTGTATATCACAAGACAAAAGAAAACAAAGTTTGTATTGATTTAGATCACTTATTTTTTTTTTAAATGATTTCAACTCCGTATTTTCATTATGGGCCTCGTTTCATTTAAATCAGAATTTTTAATATAGAAATTAAAGAATATTTCTGAAGTAATTATTAAAAATATTGTTAACTTTATCCCATTAAAAGCCGAAGTATAATTCAAATGAACTCGTTACGTTAGTTTTGTATAAAAACTTGTAGTTTGGATTTTCATTAATATGAAAAAAAATAGCATTTCAAGCGCTTAAATGTTTGCTGTTTCAGGGTTTTTAAATAAGAACTATTGCAGATTTTTGTTTAAAGTAAAACTAACTAAACTTGCAAGGGACGTCATCCATCGAAACTTATGACAATGTACATTTCGGTACCAATACATTGGAATTATACTTTTCTACATTTAGTGAATGTATTACTATAATTTATTCATCTCATTTCTTCCTATTACATCCACAACTATCCAAATTTAGCTATGCCCTGTTTGTGTATGCTTAAGTACAGCATAGGGTAAATAAAAAATACATAACTAACTTAAAATAGAAACCTCGTTACCTTTTTGCGACAGTCATCGATCTGAAAAAAAAAAAAAACAATCGAAACATTCTGTACTTATGTAAAATATTTGTTACTTTTTATATGTGAACTTTCTTTTCAAACTTAATTGTGGCTAATTTAAGCGGGCTGTAGGTCAATTAAAAGATGTTATGTTACTGCCACATGTACATGTTTTTCATCAGGAAAAATTCAAAAAGAAAATAACTAAATTGTACAGCAATATCAGAGAAAAAAACATCATTATCACCGAAAAATAAGTTTTGATTCTGAATGATGACGATGATTTTTTCTCCTCTGTGTTTTTCTTTTCTTCGTTTGGTTCTTTTGACAAAATTGTAAAAATTTTAAATCATTTTCTTACTTTTCGGAATGTGATATTGCTATAAAACTTAGTTATTTTATTTTTGAGTTTTGTCTGATGAAGAACATAATACATGTTCGAAACGTCGCAGTAACATAACATCTTTTAATTGACCTAGAGCCCGTTTAAATTAGACACAATTACTTATGTATATCTCATCGCTTTATGTGTTCAACATTTATAAAACGAATTGAAAAAAAATAAACATTCACTATGTGAATATTTTATAATTCAAAAAACAGAAAACTAGAAATTTACAAAACAGGCCAAAAAGAATGATCTTCTTTTATTTATTTTTTTATATTTCTAATTTTCTTTATATGTAACTGATATTTCCATATAATATTCATGAAGGAGAGATAGAGTAGAAGACACAGATATGTGAAATTTATGTAGCGGCACAACAAAAATATTGTTTTCATTTACCACATTTTTGTTTGTTGTTTTTTTTTTGTTTCTTTCTTTTAAGTACTATTTCTAAAATTACACAGATTTCAATCATTATCTATACTTAAAAGAAAATAGAACAAAGAACTAAAAAATAAAATATTTTGATTTGTTTGGACATTGAGATACAGATCACTCATCACTTCAATTATTAGGAGAGCTCATCTTAATACTTACTCCCCTAGATTCATTGTTCTTTTGTTTACACATTGTTAAATATCAAAAATCAATTCTGATACAATATATGTATGTGCTATTCATAACAAATAACGAAGAATAATCTACGTAAATTACAATTTCGTCCGAGCGCACACTCTTCTTAAAAATTAATGTTTTGTTTTTCTTTAATTGAATTAAATGTTTTTGTGTAATGTGTGAAAAATAAAAATATTTTCTTATTTTGTTTGTAGGTTTAAACAATCATTTTGTAATATTATTTTTTGTTTGTTTTAAAATTACTTATTTGCGCTTGCTACCACTAACATTATGACACCTACTGCCTTTTTGTACTCTTCGTGCTTTCTTTGTTTCATTAGTAGCCAGCAAACTTAGAGATGTTACATCTACAGCGGGCACTATTGGCTGATGGTTGCCTGCGCCATCCTCAGATCCAATAACGCTGCTATCAAATAATAGAGTTGATCCCACTGTTGTGGCAATATTTCCTGATGTGACAGCTTTGTCAGTGGATCCATAAAACAAACTGGCTGGATATCCTGTTGTTCCAATGTTGCTGTTACCGACTGCTCCTCCTCCTATTGCAAACCATCCACTATTGTTATCTGTAGCATTAATGCCATTACGTAAAATATCTAAATTGAGATCATTTATGTTGGTGGATATTGTGGATGATGTGGACGCTAACACTGTGCTCCGTTTACCGTTGGCATTGTCAGTGTTCAACATTGAAAGGTCGCTATTTGTAGATGCTCCGTTATCACCATTGCATTGTAATTGATTGCCATTGGATGAACTAGCACTGCTAGTGTTATTGATACCGCTGCTGCTACTACTACTATTGTAGTGGCGTTTTAAATTCTTTGATGCCGTGTTAACGGCTATCAACTTGGCGGTAGTCGACTCATCAGGAAACGCAAATTCGGTACTCAATGATATAGTATTGCTACTTGTGTCACTCTCGTCTGTATCATCCAAATTGATATTTATATCTTCGGGTTTGACACCTTGATTCACCAGTGCTTGGTAATCTTCAAGTGGGACAATTGGTGTCATTTTCTGACCACAAGATGTGCACATAGGCGTAGCAGGACTCTTTGAGCGCCAGTATTGAAGTTCTGTTTTGCATTTGTTGAGTTCCTAAGTAGAGAAAGTGGAAAGTGTGTTATACATTAAATAAAATAAAACAAGGACTCTATGTCAGTTGCTGTTAGGCCCATTTGCTGAAACGAAACTTATAATAGAACCTACTCCTAGAAGATAACTATCAATCCTTTGCCAGCCCGGACGTCGATGTTACTGCGGCTGAAAACCCCGCTATAGTACAGAGGAGGCAGAGGATGGATAGAGGCGAAGACCCTGACATTGTCTGATGCCAAAGTAACCTCGACTATAAAAGGATCTGGCAAAAGTGTACCAACCGAAGATCCATACCATCTCGAAAGTTCGATGCCCGCATGGGCCAAACCCGATCAAGGAAAAACTGGCAAGAAGAGCCGTGCGGAATTATGGCCGAACTGATCCAAAAAAAAAAACCTTGATCGTCTGCTCTCCTCCACCAGCACCTTGCCTTTGTCGACGTTTAAGGGATTCAAAGTTCTCACGTGCTGTGATAAATATACCCTTAACTGACTAAGAGCAAAATTCGAGGAAATGAAAGAGCTTCCGCAGGGGCAACGTTAAAAGTTTCTTTTAAGAATTAAAGGCCCACGTATGACGAAGGAAATGCTTGAGAGCTTCCTACGAAGACTGAATCCCTACTTTCCGAATGCGGAATGGCAAGTGGAAGAGCCTACAAAATCAGGCCAGACCATGAGACAATGGCACCGGCATTAATGAGATTAAGGTACGACCGTCAATGGTAGCCAACTAACAAAGCAAAAATAAAAATGGTGATAAAGTGCCGCAACAAAACTTTCAGAACAGTAAGTTGGGCTCAGCCACCTTAACCTCTTTCTTATCTAAAAAAAAAAAAAATCGATATCGCCCTAAAACAGAAGCCATGGGTCAACAGTGGCAAAATCTGCGGGTAGATCCAAAGATTATATCCTATACTTTAATAAAGAGCCTACAGAAGGTAATTACCGTACTTGTATTGTTGGGAAAAAACACATAAAGCTTTTCCTCTTATCTCTCCATTGTAGCAGAGACATGGCGACTCTGAAGTGCGAAGGAAAGGGGGCCCCGCCCTGATCAGAGCTCTCACATACTTGCCAGGATATTGAAAAACATATCAATAAACTAACGTCATCTATTCATGATTCGTCCATGCCCCATTTTCAAAGGAAAAGGTAAGCTCAACCCCTTATGGTGGATAAACGAGCAGTCCATCCTTAGGAAAAGCTCAAGGAATCTTTTCAATAGAGCTAAATAAAGTAAAAACCTGCTGACTGGGATCTCAAGATCAGCAAGATTTATACAAAAACCGAACCACTTATGAAAAAAGAGCAGCCTGGCGGAAATTATGAAATTATTGAGTCTACTTATGATGCTGCTAGGCTTAGGAAAGTCATGTCAAAGGGCTTCTTAAAAAGATCCGATAAAACCTGGACAGACACCTGCTCCGAGACTTTAGAGTCACTTATGAGTACCCACTTCCCAGGATGCGTCAGTGATTCATATCCTGTGGACAGAGAACCTAACATTAGTGAAATCTCTAATATTGGTAGCCAAATCGTAGATAATAGAAAGGTTGCTTGGGCCATTGACTCCATCTCAGCAAACAAGTCTGCAGGACCTGATGCCATAATTCACAACACCAAGTTGGAGAGATGTCAATGTTCTTTTCATCCCGAAAGCCGACAAGCCCACTCACACTAAATCAAAAGACTTAAGGCCAATAAGCCTTACCGATCGAAATTCTGTTTTCAAAAATTCCTGGATTTATCTAGAAATAGCTGTTTCAAAAATCAAATACAATCACATCAACAAGATTGTTTTATTTGATGATATTTCAATTTACTATCCAGAAAAAAAAACTAAAATTCCAAACATATTTTCCATACCTGTAACAACGTAGAAAACTTCCTTGACATTTCTTCGTTCTTTTTATCATTTTCATCTAAACGATTTGCATATTCCAACGCTTGTTTTTGCTGCTCTGCTAAAAGTTTTTGTTGCTCGGCAATTTGCTTTCCTTGTTCCGACGATTTCCTTTTGCAATTTCGTAACTCACTACGCAGCATTGACAATTGATTATTGTACATTTTCATTCCTTGTTTTATTTTACGAATTCCCTTTCGTAAGACCATATTACTCTGCGGAGGTGAGGGCGAGTTTGATGAGCTATCCGATAGTTCTGATGATACTTTCAACGAACTGCTACTTGCTATAGAGAAAATTAAACAAGAGCAATACTAATGTAATCAATCAAAACGCGCATCAGATAACCGGTTGCCTTACGTCTCTTTGTGCTTGGCAAATTAAAGAAATCCTTATTAAAATAGGCAATGTCGGGAAGATTTGGTTCAATGTGATCCTTGAAATATTCCATGGCCATAGTTGAAAGATCAAATAATTCGTCAGTAACACGGTAAGGTTTTTCCAGCCTCGATGTGTTTCGAATATAACTCAAGACATTGTAAACTTCATCTAAAATCTGCGAATGTTTTAATTTATAAATAAGCAAATAATAATATTCGATTAAAAGATAAATTAACTTACTCCGCCTGGGAAAAAGCAACAATGCTTGCGTTCGATATGTTTACCGAAGGTCATTTGTAAAAGAGATAGCCTCATGTAGCATGTCTCGATAATATCACACTCGCATGCAAGCGGATGATTTCTGCGAGCAGATTCACGACGTGGCATCTTGGCTTTGATGTTTTGGAAACGATTCACCATTTGATTGATCAATTTTGAAAATGTGGAATTCAATACTGCCATACATATATCATTCATTTTGTGAGAAACCTGTTGATAAATAATTTTAAAAAATTGAAATGAAGCCTAGACATTTATTACATACAGGGATTAAGGTTGCTAATTTGAAATAGATCAGGAGAATTATGATCAAAATGAGGCAAATTTTGACGTAACCTAAAGGAGATGAGTTTTTTGGTGGGATTCGATTATAAATAAATATGTTAATTGCTCAAAAAAGTGTAGGTTCTAATGCAGGTACTAATGCAAGAAAAAATCGGGAAGTAAAATTTCATTCATTTTACTCTGCACAAACTTTTGTTAAGTGCTTCATCGTATTTTTTAGCCAGCGAAACTTTTGAGAAAAGAATCGAATGGTTCTCACAATTTTTCGTCTAGAGTCAATGGGAAAGTTATAGTTTTTCCTTACACTGGACCAATTAGAAATTAGGTAGTATCAAGCAAAAGCTTACAACTTAAAGGAGAAAAATAGAATTAGAAAGAATCAACATGAATTTAAAACGACAAGAATAGTAGACACTAATGAATTCTATATACCGATTACATCTAATCGGAAATATTTTGTTTTATATTGATTCTACAGGGTGACCAGATAGCAATTAGAGTTTTTCCAGATGTCAAAATATTCGGTAAAGTTGCTATTTCATCATGCATCGTTTCACGCTTGGCAAACCAGTGGAAATTATAAAAAAAATATTATCGAAATTCCGGCTCAGTTGTAGATACGCGACGTGAATTTCGTCTTTGGGTTGGTCGTCATCATGGCTTCAGTGCGCAGGCAATTCATCGGACCGTGGAAAAGCTTGAGCATGAGTAGACTCTTTTGGGCCTTAAGCCACCAACCAGACTGAGAAATGTTGGCCGGAATTCCGGATTTTGGCCAAAAAGTTATCTTCTCGTACGAGGCCAATTTTTGACTCAGCCAACAAGCAAAATTGCTATTGTAGCGAACACAATCCAGAAGTGTTTAACCAAGCATCAATGAATCTACAAAGATTGACTGTTTGGTGCAGTTTATGGCGTACATTGGATCTAGTCAACAAAAATTGGACTGGCCGCTTAAAGCACTGTCAGCGAAGTTCTTGAATAATGTGCTATTCCATACATAAATGGCATTAATGTAGTTTTAAAATACATTTGTTGTTTTATTTAAATTTTTTCTCTTATCGTTCTTATCTGGTCACCCTATATATTCATTGAAATTCCTTATGGGAAAGGTGTACTCAGCCAAACACACTTTACACTTTTCTAATTTTAGAAAATTGGTAGACGGCGTTCAACAAAGATGATTGAGGTATACTGATATGAAGAAAAATTAATGATATTTTTACATCAACTGCAATCAAAAGAACGTGAACGACTTTTTTAAGACTTCAAAGAATTAAGCAATGTATTGTTTTAACTTTCAGACTTTTAACTACTCAAAATGATTGTATTATTAAAGACTTTAAAATTGAATAGGAATTAACTATTTGAAGTAAAAATACTTATAAAAAGTATTTAATTGCAATCGTAAAGACCAGATAATTGACTAGGATTTCAAAGGATGATATACCAAAATATTGCATTCTTTTACAATTCTGCAAGGAATAAAGTATATCCGCATTCCACATGAAGCAGAAGCTGTCATTTTATATTGAACCTCACCGCTTCAGAACATGATTCTGCAACAACTTAAATTTATTGGTCCAAAATTTTAGACGATTTAGTACAATGAGAATTTTTAGTATGATGTTAGGTTAAGAGGATTTTCCAAATTTTAGACGAGAAAATAGAATGTTTGCTTAATTTTTGAGTTTATTAAGAAAAAAGGTTAAGTATGAAAGTAGTATCATGCTAACACCATACAATTTTCCGCTTTTAAATTATAAAGAAAATACACAATTACTTCAAAAAATTACATCGCCCTCAATCGACTCTGATTGCTTCGTCCACAAACAATTAAAATATGCATGAACTTGCTCTTGTGGTTAACATCTCCGCTTATGAACTAAGAGCATATAAAAACAGAATAATAAGTATTATAACTTCAAAGCGAACAAGTGAATGCAAAGAAACACACCTAATATTATGATACCTATCTTTAACGAGATATTAAGTAAAACAAAAATGAATTTTTTTGTTTGATTTTTTTCGAAATGTTTAAATGCAATATTTTTTGAACTATTGAGAAGCACCAGATGGCAAAATTATAACAAAATAGGTCTAACCATGAAAAAGATATACGCGAATAACCCAAAAATAAGAGCATTTTCTCAAAAAACGTGTAATGCTTTTTTCCGTTATATGAATATTTCGACAAGAACCTGAAACGCAGATCTTTTACAATTAGTTTGGTCATTTCAGATACGAAGTTTAATCAAAATCGTTAAAGACGTTTTTGAAAAAAATAGAAAAAAATAACATTTTTGTATGGCAGCTAACCGTTCTAGATGAGCTAACAAAAATTCGAATTTCCCCTCTAGGGAATCACATAAAATTCTCTGTACCAAATTTAATGCAAATCGGACCACCCCTCTAAGTTCTAGCTCAAATTACAGTGGAGGCACCGACGCACACACCGAGAGACGGCATGAAGAAACCTACACCTTTTTGGACTTCCTGGTAGTGTTAGTTTTGATTACAACCTCGACATTTCCTTTTAAAACGAAACCAAAACCAATAGAGCAAGTAAAAACTAGAGTAATACAAACACAGAAAAGGGAACCCCCTGGATAAGACATGTCAATGCATTTGCTTCGAAGTACAACCACCATCATATTTCGGTGCTTGAATTTCAACACAAAACAATATGTACATATATGAATATGCCTTAAAAGTAAAGCCAGACATGCAAAGCATAAATCCGAAGGCGTCTACATGTGACATTGAAAGAGAACTTGTTCTAAATAAAGGCTACACTCGACTCAATATGCATCATTGCACAGGAATTACACATTAGGCTGGCAATTACCGCTAGTACATAATGTCGCTCAATATCTTTGCTTCGAGGAACACTGAATGCTGGTTAAAGCAATAATTATTATTAAGGATTCAAACACAACGGTGCGTACAAAATGTTCAATGTCTGGTTCTGTCGCTGCTTAAAGTGAGGACGAACTTCTCATGGGTTGAAGAGAATATCCAAAAGGGTTTCATACAATTCTAAAGGACAATACACTAAGGATAGTTAAGTGCACATGCATCACAATGTGTACACACCGCATTCAAGCAAATAGTATACATTAAGTCGGTCTTTAATACATAATTATTAATCCAGACAATTAAGTGTAATTTAATTAAAATTAAATATAAAACAAAAAAAAATAGATGACTTACCACTCTCAATTGGCCGACCTTCTTGTAAGTAACGTAAGAAAAAATTTTATCCAAAATCTCCATTGGCATTTCTAATAGAAAAACGCTTTGCGATGTAGAAGAAGCATTTGATGATCTGCCAGCAGCTCCCATTAGATTCGACGGTGATGATTGTGATTGAATCTGCGGTTGTTGTTGGAAGTTTCCATGTGAAAATGCACTAGTTGGAGCTCTTGACACGGAGGCGATTCCGTTTCCAGTTGATGTAGATATCATTACATTACTACTAGAAGCGGCTTGTCTGGTTATAACAGAGAATCTCTGCATGGATTCCACCTCACCGCTGTTGCTACTAGCTCCATTGTTACCCGATAAGCTTGTACTCATTTGGCGCGTTGAAACCATTTTGTTTGTTATTTACTTTTAGCTTCTTAGATATAATAACCTATTTTTTGTTTCTTTGAGCCAAATTATTAGTTTTTGGATGAAATGGGGTGTTTGTTGGATATTCTGAAATGAAGAATAAATTGTAAGTATTTTATTCAAAATTGTAGTAAACAAAATAATAAATGTTATATTATTTTTTTTTTATTGCTGCTACTGGCAAGCAGTTAAAAGCCAATTACTGTGACTCTGGTGTTAGAATAAACGGGAATAATGTATTCCGGCACCGAAGTTTACAATAACAACTGTTCTCTAGTGAACCGTTGGCCAGAAATAATTCTATCAGGAGTGTTTTGTATATGACCGCACTGAACAAAATATATGGAAGTAGGACGAACACAATGTTTGGTGCAGAAATCAAACAACTCTCTTGAGGTTTTTGATGCGCTTAGTTCGAATCCGCCCTTAACATTGCTTTATTACGTGAAGATTTTGAGAGCATCCAATCTAAAAGTGCATTCAATCGTTGTTTCTATATACTTGAGACTATTTAACAACACGATTCGGGAATTAAGTGGGTTAGGCAAAGTTTAACACCTACATATTCGATTTCTTGAAGCTATAAGGTTCAAAAAGAAATTCGAAACACTTTTTTTTTAAATACAAAAATAAAATTTATGAGTTCTATTTCATGCTTCCCGCACAGTAATGAAATATTACCAAGTGAAAAGGATTATTTTGAATTGACCACTAAATTAACTAGAACACAATTCTATTGAAAATGCATGGGAATTGAAAAGATGGGTTGAACAAAACGAGTTCTACAACAAAATTGATTGAAACGGTAATTTAGGTGTAATTCCGAGACGAGGCATTAAGAGAAAATTGCAAAAATCTGGTGCAAATAAGTGAACATCTTGCCAACTAATTGTGTTATATTTCACCCGAAATGACTACTCACAATAAGGGAGAATTATTCGAACATTTTACATTTTTCGAGTGAAACTTACAATAGGCGAAAAGAGAAATGTCAATTTTTCCGGGTGGAATGTTGTATGTGTAAACTCACAATAAAGCCGATTAACTTTTGGATCACAAACGTGGAGCATAAACGTCAATGGACTTCAAAGTCTTACAACTACCCAGAGAACAACAGAAAGATACTTTTAAACATATCCAAAAAACTAACGAGTGAGAAATACCATAAATAATTTATTGAATATAACATTTTTTAAACATTTTTAAGAAAAAAAATTGGTACGCCAATTTTAAGAATTTATTAATTTGGAGTTAAAAATAAAATTTCACAAAATATTCTCCCACCCGTTTTTGAAATATCGAGTTTTCAAAAAATTATTTTAATTTGTTTTTTTTTTTTTTTAATTCGAAAATACTTGTTTGAAAAATTACAATATGCAATCATTTAAACTTATTACAAGCTTCTGTGTAAGAAATATAATTCTAATCTATTAATCAGATAATGAGATAGTCGAAAATCAAAAAACCGGTTTATGAGAGGTAATGTCAATACAGTCAAACTTCTTTATAACGAACTTTGCTATAACGTTATTCTCGCCATGACAATTTTCATTTTGTTCATCTTCCCCTTGAATTAATAATTCATTTGAATTAAGTTCTTTATAACGAAATTCTATTTATAAGGAACTATTTTTTTTTTGTACCCGAAGGCAAAGTTGTTGCTTTATAACGAAATGTCAAATTTCAAATTTGAAAACAAAGCTTTCTACGATTTTGTGTTCCTTAATTTAAAAGGAAAGTCCCCGTTTTGGCAAGAATATGTACTGTACATAATGTATGGATGTAAGAAAAAGTGTACGTATACAATAGTTTGAGTCTGCATTTTAAGTTCGTGATACGTTTATACAAAAAAAAAATTTCGATGCGAAAGACTATTTCTATATAGCTATATACTATAGAAATTGTCGAATATTGAAAAAGTAAAAAATGGAGAAAAGAAAAAAGACAATGATAAAGAGAACTGCATTTGATAATTTACGAAGTTTTATTGAATTGGTTTTCTTAATTGGAAGATTTTTATAATAAAAAAAAAACAAAACTGTTTATGTACAATCAAAAATTTATTTTGATTGATTTTAAATAGAAAATAAAAAGATATAAACATATTTTCCTTTACAATGAGTTCTATTTTGTGACAATTTTCTTTAAAAATATAAAAGAACACTTGCAGTATTTATAAACGAAACAATTTCTATATAACGAATTTTGTTTAAAATTTCTTTATAACCAAGCAATTTTTTGTTCCCTTGAAGGTTCGTTATAAAGAAGTTTGACTGTAATAGCAAAAACGATTCACAACAAAATTTTTATCAACATCGCACTAGTCATGTTTGAGCAAAAAAAACATTTTCCTTAACGGTTTTTAAACATTTGTATGGGAGATGCCGTTATTTTTGGTTATAAGAATAATTTTATTTAAAATCTTCTAGATAATGTTTAAAAAAACTGCCTTTTGCCAAGTTTGATAAACATCGACACAGTCGTTTTTGAAATACAAATCGAGTTTTCAAAAAAAAATTCACTTTTTTTAAATAATACAAAACAATATTTGTTTGAAAATTTTGGTACACAATATAATTAATCATGCTTCATAAAAAATTGATCGCAATCAGTTGAACCGTTTTCGAGAAAACCGAAAATCAAAAAAATTGTTCTTTGGGATGGAATAACCATTTTTGGGAACCATTTTTTTTAAATGAAAAGCATACCTATACAAATTTATTGAAATTTAAAAAAAAATCTGTCTAGCCAATTTTGAGAAAAATATGATTTTCCTTTTAGGACAAAAAATTTTGTATGGCAGGTACCATAATTTTTAGTCCTGAACAAAAATTTAAAAAACGTTTAGTGCCAAGTTTAAAGGAAATCCACCCATAGATAAGGCTGCTTAAATCTTTTTTTTAACTTTTGAATTTTTTGTTGTTGTTAGTGCCTATTATTAAACCATTACCTTAAATCTTAGGTTTGAAATCGTAAGATCGTATGGGAGGAGGATCTATTCCCCCCTCCCAGTTATCTGATTTCTTTTATAAAGAAGTGAACACAGTTTTTAAGGAAATTTGTATAGAGTATTATTTAAAAATTTCAGATATACATTGGTGTTAACAAAATTTGCATACAATTGGTGGATTCGTTTTTGAGAAATTTTGAAAAAAAAAAGTTATAAAGGTCATAGATATAAAAACATGGATTTACCTTTTTTTTTGCGATTGAAGAAATTTGTTTGTAATATTTTTTAATAAGAAGTACAAATGTGCAAAGTTAGAAAAAAATCCGTCTAGCCATTAAGGGGATATAGTGAAATAAACCAAATATCGGGCCTTATAGTCCAAGTACAAGAATTTCTCATTAACTGGTCGAGTAAGGGATAGAGATATATGTAATTCGGAAAAAATTAGACCAATTTTTTTATTTATTTTTACTACCTCTATAGCACAAGTATTGGTGTCGTTTAACAAAAAAAATTCGAGCTTGTAATCAAACTAACACTACGATGATCGAGAAGTCAGACAAAGAGGGTTTCGTCATGCCCGTCGATCTGTGCGTCCACTGTAATTTGAGATAGAGCCTAAGCGGCTGGCCCGACTTCCACGAAATTGGGTACACAGAATTTGTATGTGATTCTTTAGAGGGGAAAATTCGAATTTTTGTTTGAGCTCATCTAAAACGATTAGCTGCCATACAAAAATTTTGTTTTTTTATTTTTCTCAAAAACTCCTCTTTTGATTTTGATTAAACTTCGTACTTTAAATAACTTAAGTAATTGTAAAAAAACTACGTTTCATTTTTTTGGCGAAAAATCCACACAACGGAACTAGGCATTACACGTTTCTTTTTTTTAAGAAAATGGTCTTACGTTTTGGGATATTCGCACATATAATTTTCATGGTTAGACCGATTTTGTTATAATTTTGCAATTTGTTGCTTCTCAAACAATATCGCATTTAAACTTGAAAAAAAAAATCAAACTTTTTAACATTTTCTCGTTTAAGATAGGTATCATAAACGGCTGTTCTGATATTCGGTCGAATTTGAAAACGAAAACGAAAATTGAATCCGTGCGATGATTTCCAGTCGGATTTACTTTTAAGTTTTACCAACTTGATCAACAAAATATTTTCGAAATTAGCTGTTATGTATGTAAGACCTATCAAAAACGAAATTGTAATCCGCCAACAAAAGGATAACCGAATTTTAAACGTCAATTTGGCGGATTGTAGATCCGTTCGTTTTGCCGAATCCGCAAAACTTTTTCGAATACGGAATTCGGAGCAGCGAAATTTCGAAAACGTGAGGATATAGGTATGTTTTTTGTACTCACTTGTGGGTTTTAAATAAAAGTGCACAAAAACACGCCAAGTATAATAACATTGTAATACTATTTTTGAGACTGAACCGTTATTTTTATGAGAATAAGCCGCAAACAATAGATGCCCACAAATTCCCGAAAAAACACAGAAAGGTCTTTGACAAAAACCACTACGATTTACTTTTCAATGGTCCAGTGTCCTGATAGTATACAGGCACCATTGTTTGAAAAAAAAAGATCCATGACAATTTTTGTTGTTCTAAAGTTAAGCTATTTGAATATAATATAATGTTTGTGTTCAAAAAGCAGGTAATTCTTTTTTAGTTTTGAACTTACTAATGGTGACATGGATTCAAACAGTTATAACTTTTGATTTAAAATTAGCTGTGGTAATTTGTATAACTTTTTAGAAATTGCAAAAACAGGATAAGCTTAGATGTAGAGTACTGACAAAAAACAGGGGAAACTCTTAAAATACTACTGGAAACTAGTAACTTTTTGTACCATATATTTAAGTTTTGATCCATATATTTAAGTTCAAACTAAGTTTTATACGACATTTAAGATAATCCATTTATTTCTAGCATTGTCTTTAAAAATGCTTCTGGCTTGTAGTAGTAGTAAAAGTAGTAAGTGTGATTTTATTGAACAAAAGAATTAAAAATCATGTTTACAAAATGTCACAATATATAGCGTTCGCTTTTGCCGTCAGCCAGAAGAAAAAAGAGTATTATTCTCGATTGATTACAATTTTTAATTTGCTTTATAAATATTTAAGTAAACGTAACTATATACATATCTATTGAAAATTAATATTGAAAGATTAAAATTTTCTAGAGTTATCAATATGCTTCATTTATATTTTGATTACGATATCTTAAGGCGGCTTTCACATAACCGTATAACACAGTCCACTCTTGTCCATTTAGGGCTTCAACAGCTTCACTCGAAATTAAGGTAGGGTTTCCCCAATAGGCATGTCTTATTTCTTTCAGAACGGGGCAGATGGCTAAGAAATGATATGTGTTTTCTGATGACCTGAGGTTGCACAGTGAACACTCTGCATTTCTCACTGGGCCATACGGTTGGTAATTCAGACGAAGTAGCTCCCCTCTGGTTTTAAATATTGTAGAGATTGTGTCAATCGAATATGGGTCATTGAAATAATTATTGACACCAAGGTTATGCTGCAAACTTTTGTACATGGTTCTAGACTCAATCCGTAGCGCGATCTCTGCAAACTGTTCAAAACATGTGTCCTCGATCTTTGCCAGCAACACCTCAAAAGTTCTACTCCAGTCCTCCAACCTTCTCTCCACCAGTTCGACGTTATACTGGAGTTCTAGCCGTGACCATTCCGCAAAAAACTGAGATTTTCGCTGCAGCATATTCCTTGCAATTATGTTTGGTAGCCGATGATTTGGGAGGGCTAATATTTTTCTTACATAATTAAAATGCATTCTGAGTGAGAAAATGTAAAGCGGCGAGACACCAGTCTCCAGATGCAGTATATATGTAGGTGTATTTTCCGGTAATCAAAATATCTTTTTGAGAAAGTACCTTAACAATTTTTCTACTTTCATCAAATTGTTGAAAACCCCAAACCTGACCAGCATAGCACATAATTGCTCGCACCAACGGCTTCAAAAAGCTTGTATTTAGCGCTTGGGGCAACATTTTTTTTTCCAAGGACTCCGTTCCAGTTGCAATTGATAGCCTATTTTTCATCTATGAGTTTACTTTGTAGATGCTTTCTAAAAGAAAGTCGTGGCGTTATGAGTACTCCGAGATATTTATATTCCTTTACGATTTCGAGCGGTTCATTTTCCCAGGTCCAGTTTTCCTCTCTTGCATATCTGCCTGTTCGATTTGTTGGTGTTAACTGTGAGGCTCCACAAGCGACAGTAGTCTTGCAATTTGTTAATCATCATTTGCATTATTTTCGGGGACTCAGCAAGTATGACGATATCGTTAGCATACATTAGCACTTTGATGTTCACTCCAGAAAAACTAATACCTCCAGTCAAAGCCGATGATCCAAAAATAGCGAAAAGAGAAGTGGACTAAGCAAACAGCCTTGTTTAACTCCAGTATTCGTATGAAACCAAGCAGACTTCTCGTTTCCATTCCAAACTGCAGTTGCATTATTTTCATAAAGACCTTGTATTACCGTTAGCATTTTTGTGGACATTCCGAGGCAGCTTAACTTGTAAAAGAGGGCATTCCTGACGATTGAGTCAAAAGCTGCTTTGAAATCGACGAAGAATCCATATAACTTTTTTCCCCTGTCCAGGTAAGACCTAGCAATACAAGTGAGTGAAAAGTTATTATCAACTGTGTAATACTCTTTCCTGAAACCGGCTTGAAACTCGTTCAGTAATTCGTTTTGTTGTACCCTTGGCTTGTTTTCAAATTAAATATCAATTTTTTTGAATATATTGAAATGGATATTTTACTTTATTTTTATACTTTTTATGTACTAAGATTTAGTAGTTTCTTTTAAAACACAATTCTTTTTAAATCAGAGTTGCAAGTTGTTTATAACCACAGGTTTATACATCCTTAAAACTAAATATGCTTATTGTGTTGTTTTATATAAATAGTATCTTTGGCAACACCGAATATCGTAACTGTAACTGTGTGGATTATAAAAAGAAATGTAAGAAAACATTTATTCCTTTTTAGCGTTGAATGAAAACATATTGTCAAGAAATAATTGTACGTCCATTCATTTAAAAAGATTAAGTGTCCACAAAAGACACAACACTTATTCCTAGCTATAAAGTTCCTAGCAAAAGATAGTTCTTATGCAAACGGAAATTCAAAATGACGTTAAAATTCTTGACAAATAAAATATTAGGATTTAATGACATTACACGCTATAAGAAAACTACATGAATTCTAAATTTAATCACTCATTTCTCAGTTGTGACCCATCCACATCCACAAAGCATTTTATAAACAAATCCTTTTCTTAATTGTTGAATAATTTCATTCGCACACCATTTAATAATGAAAAAAACGGGTCATCTCTATTCTTTTATTGGGAATTTTTTTCCAAAGTTTAATGTGTAAGAGAAACCCTTTCAAATTATTTATTTTAAGCTTCGCACTCGCAATCAATCTCAACAAAAAACAAGTTTCTTGCTTATTTATTTATGGGTTGAATGTCTTTTTTATGTATCAAAGGCTTCATCTCAAATATAAAACTGGGTTTAAAAGGTCACAGTACGCTCGTCTTATGTTAGACTGAACGTCTATATTAAAAATTCAATACATTTTTTGATAATTTATGTAAGTAGGTTGCAAAGCTTAAGGAAATGAGGATTTTAATTATAAATTAATTAAAAAGTATGTGAATTTTAGTCAAACATTTGATAAAGTTAGTATTGCCTTTTCTGATTAAAATTGAAGTACATTATATGAGTATGTTTATGAAAGTTTTTCTTTTGGTAAACAGATACCAAGTTCATAATTCCAAAGATTTAAATTTTAATTGTTTTATCAATACAAAACAAAGTAGTTTTATTGAACCAACTGATCAATGTGAAGCCAATACCCATGTCATAAGACCTATTTAATTTTCTATGGTGAGTAGTAAACTTAAGAACTATTCCCCAACACGTTAAGTTTTTTGTTTCTTTATTTTTCTGAAATTGTATCAAAAATCTGCAATATAGTGAATATTAAGTAAGCAATGAGAGCTGATTGTTTATTTTGATAGAAAAAATATTTCAAAAATCTTAAGTACATGATTAAAAATTCACGATTCATCTCACAAATACAACAACTAGTTCAAGTAAAAACGATGATCACAAACGAAAGTACCTACTGGAGATCTTTAGAAAATGAACCATCAGTGGTTTAATTATCAGATGAAATTTCCTTTTCATGGAAGTACAATAAAAACTGCTTCAAAGAAAATGACGTTTGCAAAGCTCGCAGACACTAGCAGACATATACTTCAGCCCTATTCTGCTATTCACGTGAATCGTAAATTCGATTCGTCCATTCGATTCCCTTTCACTCTACCTTTCATCGGTTGAACTACTTTATTCATATTCACGTAAACAGCTGTTCATGAGAAAATCTTGGGAAATTTAGATAAATTATTTTGGTTTCATTTTAAATTAAAAACAATAGAAAAAGGTATTGGACTTTTTTCCACTTCCAAACAGAGGAATAAGAGAATCAACAAACAGACAACTTGTTTTTGGCAACATCTGGATTTAATTTCATTTCAGAAATTAGTGTGATGAATTGATCTCTATTTGTTGTTATACCCCTAAAAATGTTAATAATCAGTTATTTACAAAAAAAAAACTAAATTAAGCAATCAGATATAGATTGAACCTACATTTTACTAATCACTTTCCAGACCATCCAATAACAATGAAAAACTTCGATACATTTGGTAAGTGAAAATTCAAGAAAAATTCCTCCCGATTAATAGCAGAATTGTATTCACATCAAACGGAAGTTATTTTTTTTACACGCTCTATTGGGCAAGTATTGGTTTAGCGTAAAAGAATATTTCGAGGTTGTTATCAAAGCTAACACTACGATGACCGAGAAGTCCGAAAAAATAGATTTCTTCATGCCGTCCGTGTCGGTACGTCAGTGCGTCAGTAAACGGGTGGACCGATTTGCTTAAAATTTGGTACAAATCATTTTTACGTAATTCCCTAGAGGGGAAATTCGAATTTTTGTTTTCGCTCATATAGAACGGGTACAAAAATTGTTGTATTTTTTAAATTTTATAGAAAACGGCTCTAATGATTTTGATTAAACTTCGTACCTGTAATAACTAAGTCAATTGTAAGAAAACCGCGTTTCATGTTTTTCTCAAAAAATGCACAAAACGGAATAGTGTAAACAACGATGTATTAAAAAAAATTGAAAAACATCGTTTTATAAACAAACAAAAAATCAATTTTTTGGTGGGTGCTTTTGACCTTTTTTATATTTTATATATACATCATGCATCTTCAAGTCGTGCATATTTCTTGATAACGCTTTCAGTTTAGTCAGACTTGATTTGGATTCCTGTTATTCAAAGTTGTAGGTACTACTTGCAAAGACGATGGAGTAAAGAAAAATATGCACGACTTGATCGCACAAACTTGCTCTTGTAGTTAAATACTGTGTGTAACCCCACATTGAAGATGCATGATGTATATATTTAACGAGAAATTATTAAAAGTGCCAAAAGTACTACAAAATTGATTTTTAGTTTGATTTTTTTTTTGTTTATAAAAATATTTTTTTAAATTTTTAAATGCATTATTGTTTAAACTATTGAGAAGCAGCAGATTGCAAAATTATAACAATATCGGTCTTTACCATGGCAAAGATACACGCGAATAACCCAAAAATAATACCATTGTCTCAAAAAACCTGGAATACCTAATTCCGCTATGTAATTTTTTTTGAGAAAAACGTGAAATGCAGTTTTCCTACAATTGACTTGGTTATTACAGGTACGAAGTTTAATCAAAATCGTTAGAGCCGTTTTCGAGAAAATTTGAAGAAACCAAAATATTTGTATGGCAGCTACCCGTTTAGATGAGCTAAAACAAAAATTCGAATTTCCCCTCTAGGGAATCACATTAAAATGCTCCGTACCATGCGAATCGGATCACTCGTTTAGGCTCTAGCTCAAATTACAGTGGACGCACCAATGCACAGACCGACGGACGGCATGACGAAACCCACTTTTTTGGACTTCTCGATTATCGTAGTGTTAGTTTTGATTATAACCTCGAATTATTTTTTCTACACGAAACCAATACTTGCCCTATAGAGCAAGTAAAAAATTATGTACAAAATTGAACCAAACAACCACTTAAAAATGTAGGTATATTAAATTCTTAACAATAAATAAAAGCAATATTATTAATGTAATTAATTAATTTTGAACAGAACACTATATTTATATGTATTAATATTTTTTTTCCTAAAGTGTCATTTGCGAAAATTCCCTACGAGTTAGGATTTTTTTCTAACATGTTCCATCACTTTAAAGAGACAAATTATGGCTCACTGTTGTTGACTGATTTCTACTTAGAAGTTGTTTATTTGAAGTTTAAGCTTTATTTTAATAAATAAATTTATTCATTTCTACAATTATTGATGCTTTAATATTGCATCCCCTCCATTTTATAGATTAAAATTCAGACAGAATTGCATATCGCCGATTTGCTAAAAGACCGACATAACTCAAAAATTGACGATTTTGAACAAACCATAATATTGTGATTATAATCTTTTGTTCTTTCTTGTTGTAATATGTCTGTACATATATCATACATCTATACATTTTATTAATTTAAAATAAGAGCGCATTATCTTTTGCACTACAGTCATTTTTTCATATATTTTTCACAAAAGCGAAATTTTCAATCGCATTTATCTCGAAACAATAAATTTTGAGTTATGTTCGTCTTGTAGCAAATGAGCGATATGTACCTACTTTTTTTTAATTTTCCAAGTAAAATCTTTTTGTGATTGATAAAATTAAGAGTGCATAAACCAGCTAACAATTATGTTTGTAGGAGCTGCAATAGGTGTTTGAACTATGCAACCACCAACTTTGTGAAATTATTTATTTATTTTAATTGAGAAATACTTTCTTTTCTGTGCAAATAACCAATTCCCGTCTGATTACGAAAGGATAAAGTATCGTAGAGAAGGATGACATAATGATCGTTTCATTCGGTTGTAGTGATATCAAATTTCAATCATTTCGAAATTCGTAAAAGTTTCATCACTTCGAATGTGCTACGAATAGAATCTGTGATACATAATTTCATTCGTCGAAAATTTTTGATATCGAGTATCGCGCTAATCCGAACTTTTGTTTGGCATTATGTACTATGTATATACATAAATTATGTACTTGATAATCCCAACCTACCCTGATTTGTGTAAAAACATACAAACGCATTGATTTTCACAGTAAAATGAATTTGCTTAATTTTTTTTTTATAAATAATGAAAAAGTATTGATCACTCAATTTTTGGTTTTAAGAAGCAATAAATATGGATTTTTTTTTAAATATCTAACGTTATCTTTTTCTCTTTCAGTAATCATTAATCCGAATATTTTGTTAATATTTGTAATTATTTTTCCTTTCTCCACGCTCTTTGTTCTATCTACAAATTGTTCCTCGTCCCAGACTGAGACATAAAACTAGTGAAGCCGACTCAAAATCAAATGATGTTAAACTTTACCTTCAATTTTGTTTTATTATAGTACCTAAAGTTAAATTTGATGGATTGAAAAGCAGACACCAACAAAAATATTGAACCGAATTCTATGTGGTATTTTACGCATATTCCAAAAAGTCTGTAGCTTACTTTTATATATTTGCAAAAGAAAGTGTTATAAGGTATAAGAGCAAAAAAAACAACAGAACTATGTATAATGCGTGTAAAGCATGTGAATAGAAATTGCTTTGTTTTTTTTGGTAAGTTTAGTGTTCTTAATTGTATTTTAACAAAATGAAATCAAAATGAAAGATAAAAAAAAGTTTCTATTGGCTAACAGACAAATTAGTTTTGAATTAAAAAACGACGTAAAGACTATTGCCGATATTTCGAAAATAGTGACACAGACACAATTTTTCTATTCAGTGCTATTGCAACAATTAAACAAAAAATAAACACAATAGCCAAGAAGCCAAGATCTGGCCGTCCAGGGAATATTGATCTTAGGCTGAAAAAGCAAACAGTAAAAAGTGCTTCAGAAGATCCGGAAAAAAGTGCACCTATTACTGCCGGGAATTTGGAAACCCTAGATGATATTAACATAGGTATGTATATCCTTAGACCTTAAGAAACGCACCTAAAAGATATAGATTTCATGATGGAAAAGGAAAATTTGTTATGGAATCCAGTCAATCAATTAATCTTTATTTTATTGCTCTATAGGGTGTTGGTTTCGTGTAAAAAAATGTCAAATGTGTAAAAAAATGTCACTAAGATGATCGAGAAGACCAAAAAAGTGGGTTTTGTCATACCGTCCCGCGGTCTGTACGTCAGTGCGTCCCTGCATCCACTGTAATTTCAGCTTGAGCCTAAATGGGAAAACCGATTTGCTTTAAATGTGGTTTCCTAGAGGGGAAATTCGAATTTTTGTTATATATCATCTAGAACGAGAAGTTACCGTACAAAATATTTTTCTTTAATTTTCTAGAAAACGGATTCAACAATTTTGATTTAACTTTGTACCTGTAATAGCCAAAGTAATTGTAAAAAACTGTGTTTCAGCTTCTTCGCAAAAAATTCACATAAAGGAAGTAGCCATTCCACGTTTTTTTGAGAAAATGTTCTTATTTGTATGTTATTCACGTATATTTTATGAAAGTGACTCTAGACATGCCAATTATAACAGTTTTTGTTTATAAAAGTGCTGTTTATGCGGCCCCGCAGGGCCAGGGCCCTCCGTCGGTGGGCATTCTTCAGGTACCTAGAGTTTCTTTCCATTTTATATATTATAATCTATTATAATCAATATTATTTGAGGTATATATGTAGAAGAATAAAGCTCGAATAATATTGCATTTAAAAATAACTTTAAAAACAAAAATTAATTTTTTAGTATTTTTGACATTTTTAATATTTTCTCGTTATACGTTTTTAAACCATTTACATGCATTTTCAATGTGTGAATTTCTGAACTACAAGAGCGTCCATATTTTTTAGTTTCTGGTTGCGATAAGCAAAAGTGATTTCCTCTGTATCTTGTAATCGTGAAAATGTTAGTCCCCTACGTCCCCTTTCACACGAGGAAACTGAGTTGCCAGCAACAATCAGTTTGTTGGTGAGAAGGGCAAGAAGTAAGAGGGGAAAATGAAATCTCCCCGGTCAACGATTCGAGGAGATTTTTTTGACATTCCTCTTCACACACACAGTAGAGTGTGTTTAACCAAGCTATTTTAAAAGGAAAATACAGAAAGTTTCCACGATTTTGTTTCTTCGTGTGAAAGGTACAGGAGATTTTTAAGGAAATTAAAAGAAAACGTCAAAAAAATCTCTAGCAACTGGTTTCCTCGTGTGAAAGGGGACTTAGGGTCTTTATTAAACTCGCGGCAGACCTATAGAGACGACATTTATAGGGCAATGTATAGTTTTGGCATCCCTGCCATACTCTTCCGTTTGTGCTAGTAAGCTGCTCCATCAAGGTCAGCAATGCGCTGTTATTCTACTTTTTTTGCAGAGCATAACCATAGGCAGTTATAACTTTGAGGTAGCCATAGAATTTTGTGTTATGTCAATTTGCTTTACAAGAAAAGATATTCATGCATGGAATTTACAGTTTAAACAACAACATTTGAAATAAACTAATTAAACAACTTCTAGAAATATTGTACACCATTTGATTTATTTAACAAATATAAACAAACATACATTTGTTGGCGCGACAGCTCTTGCAGGGCTAGGGCTTATTGACTTAAAACTCCCAACCATTCATGTGTGCGTGTTCATAGCAGAAACGGAGGGGACCTACCATTTTCTGGTGGACGAGGCTGGGAATCGAACCCAGCCCACCAGCATGACAATCCTACGCACTAACCATTACGACACCGGTTACAAAAATTAAGATTCGTTAGAGCGGTTCCATGAGAGGTATTGTTAATAATAATAGCATAATGTAAAATTAAGAATTACAAATGATAGTAAACTCCTCTGGAATAAACACATAGAAATTACCGTCGGGAAAGCCACAAAGGCCCTTATGATATGCAAAAGACTTGTAGGCAGATCATGGGGTTGAAAATCAAACATCCTTAGGTGGATGTATACGATGATCATCATTACCTATGGTGCAGTTGCATGGCACAAAAGAACCGAATTATTAACAACTATGAAAGCGTTAGAAAAAGGCCCGCATGAGGACTTGCCCAACAGCAGGGATGGGAGTTATTCTCCATCCGTCCCCTTTACACTACGTCATCGAAAGTAAGGCTGAGGGAGCCATTATGAGACTTGCCAAGGAGGAAACTGGGACAGGCAAATGTATGTCTTAGAGAAAAAAAAATAGGTTGGAGTTAAAGATATTTCACGGAAATCAACAGGCTCATCAAAAGCTCGTCAGCTCTTAGTCTAGTTTCGAATCCCATCATTGACGAAGTTTCCACTCAAGAATATACATACATACTTAGACTAAGCAGCATCACTTAAAGGGTCTGATGTTCGAGTTGGTCCGCGTGAAATAGCTATAGCTAATGTATATACAGTTGTTTCATTTAAATTTTCAATATTTTTGTGATGGGGCTAAACAACTTTGTTATAATTCAAAACATTTTCAACTAGGTATGAACTTTGAAGGATTCACGCGAACAGACATATGAGTAGATTTGAAATCTATTCGACTTATTTGAAATCCTTAAAACATACACACAAAATACATACAAGCTAATTGTTTCAGTAATAGAAAAACTAGTAATTTCATGAAATTAAAGTACATTTTGTTTTGATATTATTCAATGACCTCAACTCCAAAATTCGTTTAGACCACGAACGACAGTGGATTCATCAGTAAGATGCTGTCGTACTATTCTAAGATGTCATTTGAACTTTAAATTACATATTATAATGGAATAATATTCAA
This sequence comes from Leucozona laternaria, assembly GCA_932273885.2. Taxonomy (NCBI): domain Eukaryota; kingdom Metazoa; phylum Arthropoda; class Insecta; order Diptera; family Syrphidae; genus Leucozona; species Leucozona laternaria. Next base: position 61,470,480 of record OW026368.1, on the reverse strand, counting down.
TCACTCCACCTAAATAGAAGACATTTTTCTAATTTTCTTCATCTTCGTTCTGGTATTTAAAATGAAATATAGCTGTTTTTCAGCAGTATCCAACTTTTGACTGGAATTGCAAAAGGAATTCGTAGAAGAAAAAAGTCTTCTATCACTTGAGTTGAAGCAGAATATGTAGTTAATTAAGAATTTATAAAATTTCATAAAATAATCAGAAAGCATTGTTTCAGACATGTTAGATACGCTCGGCACGTTTTTGTTTCGAAAAATGGACATTCTGCCCTACTGTGCGTCGCTTCAGGTTTGTGTGTAATTATTCAGTTGTTGGAAATCGAGATATATAATAGTTTGAGCTCTCTAAATGGCTATACAGAGGCAACAACAAAAAGTTCTTATCGCTGAAATAAAAAAAAATTTGATTTATTATAATTGTTCATTGTTGAAAAATGTCTAACAAATTGAACTATTATTTCAACCAATAAAAACATTTAGAAAACTATTTTTTTTTCAAAACCGGGGAGGTCATTTTTTTTTCAAGGAACACCCCTCGCAAGCACCGACTTTTTCGAAAGTAAATAACTTATCAAAAAAATACAAATAGGAATATAGGTAGTTCTACAAAAAAAAAACTTACTTTTCTTTTATTTTAATGTAGTTCTAGTTTCTTTCTGAATGTAGATTAAGCAGACTATGGCTAAAGCTCGATGAAAACTCTCGCGATGTGGTTTGGACAAAAAAAAAAATAAAATGATTTGTAAAATTTTGATTTAACACATTTTCAAATTCACTTCATTGTTGCTTATTCCTCATGATAATTACATTAAAAAAACTGTCGTCTTTATATTACTCGAATCTCTTCTAGTCTTTTTTCTACAGAAATGTATAAATGGCTGCGCGATGTATCGTAGAGGAAGAAAAAAAAGAAATTTCTACGGATTTCGGATTTTAATACAAGTTTTTTTCGTTACGATGAGAAGGCAACCAACTTTTTGCTTTCGGTCAACATTGATCACAAAAGCAACTGTGATGCTTTACCAAAATATAGTTACTAGTTTATATTTTTTGTAACATTTTCGCCTCTTTTTAATTATTACAGAATGAAAAATTCAGTCGAACTAAAAAAATGGCGGTTTCAACGATTAACTAAAACAGAAAATCTGTGGTTCTGTAATTTGTGGATGGGGAATCTCCTCGCGACTCGACACTTCGATTCGACAGAACAAACGACAAAAAATATAAAATTTTGCTGGTTGCTACTGCTTCTGTGGGCAGAAGTAGGAAAAAATATCCGGAAAAGAGAGGGACAAACATAAAGCGAATTTCCCTTCAGAACTGTCAGTTGAATCGCGAACCCTCCTAGAATAAATTATAGATGGAAAACAAACAGAACTGCGTGAATTTTGTTCCCTTTTGAGTTCAGTACACTTTTACAAAATGGATGTATTCAGCATACATATCACCTCCTGAGTCATTAGGCGTGTACCAAAAAATAAAATCTTTAAAAACTTTTACCGTTGGACACTTCACCACCTGCTTTTGACCACCAGCCTTTTAGTGTTTGGAAATTTCCTTACAGGGTTTCAACTGGGTAGTTAATATGCCGTTCTTTCAAGGCAAGACTTTTAAATACTAATAATATATTTAATAAGTTTTGTCCATAATCTTCTTCAAATCTCGAAGATTTCCATATAATTTTATTTCGTTATACTATATTCCCACAAAAGTTTTATCTCAATTTAGGTTAAATAAATCTATATAGTGCTTCTGCCACACAAAAAGATTAGAAAATAGATTAACTTTGACAGTACCTTTCAAAATGAAAATATTGTTTCATTTTTTGGTTTGAAGTTGAAGTGAGACAGAAAGTTTTGTTTGTTAAAATAAGCAAAAAGGTTGAATTTTAAAATGAATGAGTTCAGCGCATGACATAAAAAGGTTTGTGCGATTTGTAATTTGATTTGTCGTTGAAAATTTCCAAATTCGATTCCAAATTACTTCAATTCCCATACGAAATGAGGTAATTTCAACGAAATTAGGTTGGAAATTACGTTTCAACTTTATGGACACACCCAATTGTAATCCATTTTAAAAGCTTTAAAAAGCTTTTTTATTGAAATGTCAAAACTCGATGTGTGAAAAATAGAAACAGAAAGAGAAAACAACAAAAACAAGTAATTAACGGCCAAATAAAATTCGAAATCAAATGAGCTGTCAAACGAAATTAGCAAATTTGATATGAAAACATTTTTTTCCGTAATTTGCGAAATTACCTCTTTTAAAATGGATTCCAATGGTGTGTTCGTAATACTACGTGCGCATTAGAGCTGAAATGAGGTAAAATCGCAAATTACAGAAAAAGTGTTTTCATCTCAAATTTGCTAATTTTGTTTGACACCTCATTTCATTTTGACTTCGATCTAGTTTTTTGTTGTTGTTTTAAATGAATTCCACATTGAATGGATTCCACTTGGGTGTGTTCATAAAGTGTTTACGTAATTTCCTACCGAATTCCGTGCAAATTTGGTTGAAATTATCTCATTTCAAAATATGAATTTGTATGGTAAATGAGGTAATTTCGAATTTTAAAATTTTCAACGAAATAACCTCATTTTCTCTACAAAATGTCGTGCTAGTTAAAAAAAGAACGTTCCAAACACTTTCAGAATTGCAACCAAAAAAAGTATCCAGAATGTTGTTAACGAAAAATTAAATCCATCAAAAATCTTGATATTTTTCGTAAAAACAATCGGTCTTAACAAAGTTGAAAGTCGTTGTCCGATGACCAAGAAAACACGTGCACCATCGCATATAAAGCTGCATATGAATTATTGTTCTGGTGGGCCCCAGTGCTGCGCTGACAACCTGGGACCGCCAGACATTCAACTTTACATTTTTGTAACCTATATCAAATTCATTTTTTTTAGCACTTGATTCCTTTTCAAATAAACAGTACCCACCCAATTATACGTTTCGTTTATTTATAATTTATTGAAGAGTTTTCTCATCGTATATATATTTTTATAGTACTATCATGAAGAGGAACGAACGCAACGCCACCTGGACAACCGCGCCTAACTAAAATTTGTGCACAATTAGGTGTCTAGTTTTAAGAGGAGGCAGAGTAGGAAATAATTTAATTGAAAGTAGGAGATAAATAAGAGAAAAAATTATGAAGGCTAAGGGGAAATTGGCCATAGAGAAGAATCTATACAAAATGTATGGGAGTTCAAGGGGGACAGGAAAAAAGCTACTTTGTTCTTTTTGCTTTTATCATTTTTGATAGAAAGGGGAAAATGTTTTTTTTTTGTTTTGTTTTTTTTTTTCGGTATAGAAAGAACGAAAATAAAATATTGTTCAAAAGAAGGGTGAATTTTTGTCCTTTCTGTGACGGGTGTTTGGGAATAGGGCAAATGTATAATATGCATACCTAGGTATATGTATAGGTATAATATGCATGCAAATTATTTAAACTTGGTTACCACTGAGAAAAATAATTTTGTTCTGAATAAATACTTTTTGACTGAATTTTATAGCGAAGGATGTTATACACTTTTGTATGTAGGTTTTCCGTTGAGATTAAAGTTAAGTAAATAGGAGGTATTATAATATTTAAGATTTTTGTTTAACTCAAGTTAGATGCCTTACATTAGGTAGGTATTTATTTATATCTATATCGCTAATGTTGTAAAATTGAAAAACTAACCATCAGATTGAGCTGAAAGTTAGACAATGTAGGTAGATATTTGTTTTTGAATCAGAAGTGCACGTCAATAATTTTTTAAACTTTTCTTTAAATTGAGCTGAACATAAAAATATAAAAACTAGTTAAAAACTCAGGAAATAATAATCCAATTTAGCTGAAACTTGAAAAATTTTAAATTTACTATCATACCTGCGTATCTTGTGATGAATTTATTACGTGCAGTTTTTATTTAATTTTTAAATTTATGTGACCTAAGGTTTTTTATTCAGACAAATTTATTGTTAAGACTTTAGGAAACAAAAAACATTCTTATTAAATGAAAATTGGTGTGGTTTTTTCTGGAAAATTAACTATCAATGTTCTGGAAAGATGAAAGACAATTATTTTTCTGCATTGGGTTTTAATTTAATAAAAACATGATGGTAAACGCAATTAGAAATATTGAATTAAGTTAAATTTTGTAAGAAATCAGTATGAAATGCTAAACAATTAACAAATGTGGTAACTATGTATTACTTTTTCTTATAAGTTTGACCTTTTTTCGGATATATAGGTTGGTTTGTTTCTTATAGTAACGACTAAGTGGGTGTTTGAGTGGGAGTGGAATTAATTGCTTGGGAATAAGTTTAAGAGGTCTTTTGAAATAATATTTTTTTTTATTTTATGCTCACAAAAACTATTTATTAACTTAATTTTATTAAAAAAAATAGTTTTTAGGAGTATTGAAATTGTTTTTTTTTTTAAATAAACACCAAAGTTTAGTCTTTTTTAATTTTTTTCAAAATTATCTGTATTTATAAAAACTAATTTTTTTTCGAAATAATTTCCTTAATTTTTTTGAAAAAAATAGTTTTTAGGAGCATTGCAATTGTTTTTTTTTTTCAAACAAAAACACGAAATTTTTAATTTTGTTCACATTTTTATAAATTGTCTACTCATAAAAACAATTTTTTTCGGAAAAAATATGCTTAATTTTTTTAGAAAATAGTTTTTTCAATTGATTTTCAAAATTGGTAAGCTAAATTTAGCAGAGACGGTTCGTAAAACTAAAACATTTTTGGGTCGTCGTGAAGCACCTTGTCGGATCGCAATACAGAAATTGGTGGACAAATTCGAGCTGTTGGGACAAGTTAGTGATGTGAAGAATAAAACCCGTGCACGTCGCTCAAGAACAACTGAGAATATTGCTGTTGTAGCCCAAAGTGTTGAAGAAAACCCAGGTTTGTCCATTCCTCGTCGTTCTTTGGAATTAGGCATTCCACAAACGTCATTACACCGTATTTTGCATAAAGACTTGGGTCTTAAGGCTTATAAAGTTCAGTTTACACAAGAACTCAAGCCGGCTGATCATCAACAACGTCGTGTCTTTGCTGATTGGGTCCTTGAAATGCATGAAAATGATCCGGAATTTCATCGAAAAATCATCTTGACTGATGAGGCCCATTTCCACCTCGGAGGCTACGTCAACAAGCAAAACTGTCGCATCTGGGGCTCGGAAAACCCAAGAGTTATTGTTGAAAAGCCTCTCCATCCTCAACGCGTGACTGTTTGGTGCGGTTTATGGTCCGGCGGGGTCATTGGACCTTACTTTTTCGAAAATGAGGCTGGAGCAACAGTTACGGTCAATGGATTGCGCTATCGAGAGATGATTAATGATTTTTTATGGCCGGAATTGGATGGTATTGATCTGGACAACGTTTACTTTCAACAAGACGGCGCTACGTGCCACACAAGCAATGAAACCATCGATCTTTTACGGGAAAAGTTTCCGGACCGTGTTATTTCTCGAAGAGGTGATCACAATTGGCCACCGAGATCTTTTGATTTAACACCTTGCGACTTCTTCCTTTGGGGCCACGTGAAAGATAAGGTCTACGCCAACAGCCCAGCGTCGATTCAAGACCTTAAAGATGGAATTCGTGAGGCTATCGAGGACATAGGGCAGCCACTTTGCGATTTGGTTATGGAAAATTTCATGAAAAGGATATGGTCCTGTAAGCGTGGTCGTGGCGGCCATTTAGCTGATGTTGTGTTTCATTATTAACGGCATACCTTCTTCTTTATAATGAAATAAACATCCGATCATTTATTTCAAAAAATGCCATTTTTCTTTGAATATCAAAATAACACCTCTTATTGGAAAACTTTATTTAGTTTTTTTTTTTTTTTTCTTAATTTTGCCCGAGGAAAATTTGGGGCGTTGATTCCACCGATACGCACAGCTGTCTGATTTTAACATCACATTTGTCAATGAAGTTTCGTACTGCAGAGTTAGGTAAGGTTAGCTGGGGTTATGCTACGGCAAGCCGCATCATCTCACTCGGATCTCCGTGGATCCATTGCATTTCCCGGGGTAAAGGTATGTTGTTAAGATGGGTAGGGAGGGGAGTGAGTGGGACTCTTAGGTATCGGTATGGGTAGCCTCCCTGAACCATCCTGAATTTTGGATGAATTTCAGGATGCTTTCCAGTGGCAAGGTTGAGATGTCGCACAGTTAATTTTTCGAGGTTAATTTTTCCGTTTCTGGCTAGGCTGGGGCATTCACAGAGAAAGTGATATGAGCCCTCTTCCGACTCTTCATCATTACACCATCTGCATAAGTCAGATGTGCCAATGCCCATTCTGCTCATGTGGGTTCCCATTGCGTTGTGACCCGTTAGGATTCCAACAAGAAGGGATAGTTGAGGTCTGCTTTACTTGAAAACTGGCAAGTGTCCAGTGATGACCACCTGTCTTTTGCGGCTTTGAGGAAGTTTTGGTGAATTTTTAGGAGCGTGTCGACGAATAAAACTCAAAAATGTATATCTAAGGATTTATTATTTAAACCAATTAACAAAAGATGGGTTGACAAGCTGAAGGCCAAAACACGAATGAATTTAATACAAGAAAACAAGCAAAATGGTTGGTTGCTTCAGTGTCGGACTCTTGCGGTCGATCCGTGAATTAGTGCTATTTATTTGAATTGAATATTTTGAATTTTCAAAATAACGGACGACTACATAACTCCCCCTCCAGTGACTTTGTTACGATGTGATAAGAGTTAGTCCTTATATATCCCAAGTCTGTCTGGAATTCGAACGGATCTCCCTGATCGTGTCTTTCTGATAATGACGTCATCAGATGTTGCTGGAACGACGGATTGATATGATGGTTGTTCTGAGTTGGGAAGATTGTTGTCCTTGTCAGCTGAAAGTAGAAAAGCAGGTTTTAAACGATCGATTGAAACTGTTACATCTTTTCCTCGAATTTTGAGAACGAAGAATTTGTCTGATCTCTTCACAACGGGAAATGGACCTTCATATGGCTGTTGTAGTGCGGTTCTGACTGCATCTCTGCGGATAAAAACGTGGGACGTTGTAGACATTTCTTTGAATACAAAGATCCCTCTTGAGCCATGACGAGAAGCTGGGACTGGAGATAGGTTTTCGAAGTGAAGCCGGAGTTGGTTCACAAAAGTTGTCGGGTCACTGACGTTGTCTCTTCGTGGTGACAAAAATTCACCGGGGAGTCTAATGGATTCTCCGTACAGCATTTCGGCTACTGTAGCTTGCAGGTCTTCCTTGAAAGATGCTCTGAGTCCGAGCAGTACGACAGGAAGTTGATCGGCCCATGCTGGTGATTCATGGCATTCTATAGCGGCTTTCAGTTGACGATGAAACCTTTCGACCATGCCATTAGCTGCGGGGTGGTAAGCAGTTGTCGTCAGATGATTGATGCCAAACGATTTAGTTAGAGCCTGGAAGAGATCAGATAAAAATTGTCTGCCACGGTCAGATGTTATCTTGAGTGGCACTCCAAAGCGTGCTATCCAATTCGCGAAAAGGGTTCTTGCAAGCGTTTCAGCAGTAGAATCTTCTAACGGGTAAGCTTCAGGCCAGCGGGAATACCGGTCAACCACAGTGAGACAAAATCTGAATCCTCGTGAGTATGGAAGAGGTCCAACGAAATCAACATGGATATGCTGAAATCTCGAAGATGGTGTTTCGAAGTCTCTAATGGGGGATGACGTATGACGAGTTATTTTCGACCGTTGGCATGGAATGCATGCCTTTGCCCATGCTCTGCAGTCTTTGCGAATTGAAGGCCAGACGAATTTTGAAGAGACCAGCTTAACTGAAGCGTTGGTACCAGGATGACTCAGGCTGTGCAGCGATTCGAATACTTGACGGCGGAAATGTTTTGTCACAAAGGGTCTAGCAACACCCTTAGACACATCGCAAAACATTTGCAGCTCTGAGCCTGGAAGCGGAAATTGGACAACCTGTAATGCAGAAGCAGATTTAATAATGTTTTCAAGTTCTATATCACCTTTTTGTGACGCTGCGAGTTCTTCAAAATTCACCAACTTGCTGATGCCTTCGATTCTTGACAACGTATCAGCAACTACGTTTTCGGTTCCGGCGATGTGTTTGATGTTAGTTGAAAACTGTCCAATGAGGTCAAGACATCGAAACTGTCGAGGTGATGCTTTTTCAGGCTTCTGTTTGAAGGCAAACATTAAAGGTTTGTGGTCTGTAAAGATGGTAAAATTTCTTGCTTCCAACATGAACTTGAAGTATTTAATAGCTGAGTAGATTGCTACAAGTTCCCTGTCATACGTGCTGTATTTGCGTTGGGCGTTGTTGAAATTCTTGGCGAAGTATGACAGCGGTTGCCAACCAATAGGTGTTTTTTGTTGCAGGACTGCGCCCATGCCACAGTCTGATGCGTCGGTGAAAAGTTCCCACTCGAGTGTTGGATCGGGATGTGCAAGCAAAGCGGCGTTCATTAGTCCCTCTTTACAAGCACTAAATGCTTGCTGAAGTGGTTGTGTCCAAGTGATGGTTTTATTACCTTTTACGTTCGGACCTTTTAGGCACTCGTTCAGTGGAGCTTGAAGCTTGGCTGCGTTTTTGATGAAGCGTCTGTAAAAATTGATGGAACCCAGGAATCTTCTGAGCTGCTTAACCGTAGTTGGTGGTTTGCAATCAATGATGGTCTGGATTCGTTCGTCAGGTGGTTGTATGCCATTGCTCGAAATTAAATATCCTAAAAACGTGATTTTAGACTTACCAAATTCGCACTTAGCAACGTTAACGACAACGCCAAATTTGTTGAGTCGTTCAAAAAGAGTTTGGAGATGATGATAATGCTGCTCTTCGTCGTCTGATGCCACCAAAATGTCATCTACGTAAGGAAAACAGAAGTCGAGACCATGTGTGACTTCATCGATGAACCTCTGAAAGGTTTGGGCGGCATTTTGGAGTCCAAACGTCATGAACGTGAACTCAAAAAGTCCAAATGGTGTCACGATGGCCGTTTTTTGTATGTCTTTTGTGGCAATCGGAATTTGATTAAATGCTCTCACCAGATCAATCTTCGAGAAAATTTTCTTGCCTGCGAGATTAGCTGAACAATCTTGTAGATTTCGTGGAGGGTAGTTGTCTGGAATCGTACGAGCGTTTAAAGCGCGGTAATCTCCGCACGGACGCCAGTCGCCTGATTTCTTGGGGACGAGGTGGAGTGGAGATGACCAGCAGCTTTCAGAACGACGAGTTATTCCCATTTTAAGCATTGTTTCGAATTCGCTTTTTGCGATTTTCATCTTGTCAGGCGCCAAACGTCGTGCTTTGCAGCTAACTGGAGGACCTGCGGTTGTATTGATGTGATGAACGGTGGAATGTCGAATTTCCCTGAAGCTTCCATCTGGTCGAGTCAGACTTGGAAACTGTTTGAGCAGCTCGATGTAGTTTGAAGTTCCAGAAACTGATTTCACGTGTGATGAAACCTCGTATGCCTTACAACCTAGTGTGGTGAGTCCAGTGATTCCATCAAGCAATCTGCTGTGCGACATGTCCACAAGAAGTTGAAAGAAAGCTAAAAAATCAGCACCTATGATAGGTTTACTGACGTCAGCTACCACAAAACGCCATGTGAAATCACGACGCAGTCCTAAGTTCAACTGCAAAGTGCGAAAACCGTATGTTGATATAGTAGTTCCGTTGGCGGCGAAGAGTGTGTAGTCGGATGGAGTAGACTTTCGACGTGGACCGCTGTAAGGAAACACTGAAACGTCCGAGCCTGTATCTACCAAAAACTGCACCTTCGTTGTTTTGTCCGTGACGAAAAGACGGCTGGAAGTTTGGCTGTCATTTACCGTCATCAATGAAGCCTGTGCTCGTTTCCCGCCTGCTGGTTGAAATCGCATGGTTGGCGGCAATTTCTTGCTTTTGATCCCCAGTGACGGTGAAAATAGCAAAAGGTAATCGGTTTGTTTTTCTTCTCGTTCGAAGCCGGTGTAGCGTTTTTGTATTGCGTGCCACGGGATCGTGACCTAGATCTGTTCGGCCTGCGATTTTGATCTCCGCGACTCATGGACACTGCCTCAATTTGCCTAGTCAGCTGTTCCACTTTTTGTGTTAGACTCGATAATGCTGACTCTGGTTGGAGAGATGTGCTAGCAACTTGTTGTTGTGGGATGACGTCGTTGATTCTGTCTGCGATGAGACCAAGATTGTCCAGATTCGTAGGGTTCTCAGTTGTACCAGGAGGATGCGCAGCAAGTATGGATTGAGTTTGAACGGGAAATCTGTCAATCCAAATCGCCTTTAAAGCATCATCGGTCATCGTGCCTCCGGCTAAATCTCTCAAACGTCTTAGAAATTGAGACGGTTTCCTGTCACCTAGTTGTTCTCGATCTAGCATTTGCCTGATCTGTTTGTCTCTAGATGGGGCCAAACGAGAAATAAGTTCTTCTTTTAATCGAACATATGTATTACCTGTTGGCGGATTTATGATGACGTCTTGGACTTCCGTGGCGGTGGTCTGGTCGAGATTTGCAATGACGATGTTGAATTTTCGGGCATCAGATCGCAAATTCACAAGCGTAAACTGCGCCTCAAGTTGTGCAAACCATAGCTTCACATTTTCTCGCCAAAATGGTGGTGGTCGCACACGTGCATGGCTAGCATCAACCTCTGCACCTGGCACTACTTGTGCTTGATGGGAAATTAGTTGTTGCTGTAGTTCTTGCAACCGATTCAATTGCGCTTCGACTGAATTGTCTTGCGGTAGAATGATTGGAGCGTCAGTCTTAGCTGTGTCTGGAGCAGGTGGTTGCTGCTCGTGTCCAGGCATTTTATTGTTGAGAAAAAAGGTAATCACAACAATGTATTTAATTATTTTTAGTCGGCGTACGCGTCGGGGTCACCAATTTAGGAGCGTGTCGACGAATAAAACTCAAAAATGTATATCTAAGGATTTATTATTTAAACCAATTAACAAAAGATGGGTTGACAAGCTGAAGGCCAAAACACGAATGAATTTAATACAAGAAAACAAGCAAAATGGTTGGTTGCTTCAGTGTCGGACTCTTGCGGTCGATCCGTGAATTAGTGCTATTTATTTGAATTGAATATTTTGAATTTTCAAAATAACGGACGACTACAAATTCTATTCTTTTCTTGGTCCAGTGGCATGAGTACCGATGATAAGATTTGGCTTGGATCAAGAGATGCCCCGTTTTTGTCCAATTCATCTGCCATTTCGTTCCCATGTATATCACGGTGTCCTGGGACCCATTTAAGAGTAACTGTGTTTGTGGCGCTGAGTAATCTCAAGTTATTATAGGACAACAATCCACCAGGTTTGACTTTGTGATGAATGAGGACATGGCTTTAATATTTCTATTAACTACTTCACAAGTAGCAAGATGTTTTGCGGCTTCGCTAACTGCCAGAACTTCTGCTTGGAAGATACTGCAGAAATTTGGAAGCTCTATTGCCCTATTTATGGGTGCGTTATCTGAGTAAATGCCTGACCCTACCCCCTTATTTGTCTTAGAACCGTTTGTGAAGACCGAAACATGGTTTTCATTTATCACCCGGTTTTGCTTCCAGAATTCCCTTGTTGGGATATCTGTTAGTCGTAAATAGGTCGAGCGGGGCTAGTGAAAGGAAGGTTTCTAAGGCTGCGGTCGGTGTAGTTCTTATGGCACTTAGCACCAATACACGCAAGTCTTTGACGGTGTTCACATTGGACTCACTCCGCGCGACTCATTTTGACATCTCTTTCTTTTATCTCACTCTGCACAACTATATGAGAAAGTGAGCCAGGATTTTTGATTTTTTTGAAAAATCCTGCTTCACTAGATTCTCTCTTTCTCATCATGAGTTGGAGTGAGATAAAACAAAGAAATGTCAATATGAGTCGCGCAGAGTGAGTCCAATGTGAACACCGTCTTTGGATTTTACTCATGATTTTCAGATTGGTTACTTTGTCTAGGGCTGGCCACCAGACCACGCCTGCATACGTCAGAATTATCCTTATTATGGCAGTATACATCCAATGAATGGTTTTAGGGCTGGGTCCCCGGTCTAGAACCACACCCAGATATTTGACTGTCCCCGAAACACGTAAAGGTATTGCGTTTATGGTGGGTGGGTCCATGTTTGGAATGTTATATTTCCTTGTAAACAGAACCAGTTCTGTCTTATGTGGGTTCACATTTAGTCCGCAATTGTTGGCCCAACTATTGAGCTTGTTAAGCGCCGTTTGTAGGAGGTCGTAAAGTGTAGGAACAAATTTTCCAGAGGCCATTAACACAATGTCATTGGCATAAGCGACAACCTTTACACCGCACATACAGAGTTTAACTAAGATCTGATTAACGACAAGGAGCCAAAGCAGAGGGGATAAGACACTCCACCCTGTGGAGTACTTCTGGATGTCTTAACTTTTATATTTCTACCACCCATTTCTGCATTCACAACCCTCGATTGGAGCATATGGAGTCAATCCAGTTAACCAATCTTGGATCAATGCTGAAGAAGTCTAGGGCTTTACGAATTGCAGTGTTATCAACGTTATTGAAGGCCCCTTCTATGTCAAGGAAAGCTACCAGGGTAAATTCCTTCACATGGATTGATTTTTCAATTGTGCCAACCACTTTGTGAAGCGCAGTCTCCACAGATTTGCCCTTCATATAAGCATGTTGGGCCTGCGAGAGCGCACCATCACTTAGCTTCAGGCGAAAGTGCGTTTCAATTAGTCTTTCTAAGGTTTTGAGTAGAAAAGAGGATAGGCTTATTGGCCTAAAGTCTTTCGGTTCAGTATGTGTGGGCTTTCCAGCTTTTAGAATGAAGATTACACTGACCCCTCTCCATCTGAAGGGAATATAGGCGATGTTTAAACATCCCCTAAAAATTTTCTCCAGAATTGGAACGAATGTGTCTTTAGAGCTTTGGAGCATAATTGGAATTATACCATCAGGCCCTGCAGACTTGTATGCTGAAAAGGAGTCAATGGCCCAGGATACCTTAATATTGTCTACTAATTGGTTACCAATATTAAAAAATGTACTTATGTTAGGGCCCTCGTCCACAGAAGATGTATATGTCACGCAACCTGGGAAGTGAGTGCTCATAAGTGATTCCATATCAGAGCAGGAGTCTGTCCAGGTATTATCCGGTCTTTTCAGGAAACCGGGAGGAGTATAGAACTTTGACATGACTTCTAAGCCTTGCAACATCATTTGTGGACTCAATGTCCGTACAAAATTTCAGCCAGGCTGCTCTTTTTGCGTATGTCGTTATATTTTTGTATGCATTTTTACTGATCATGAATAGATCCCAATCAGCAGGCTCATTACTGTGCTTAGCCCTATATTGAAAAGATTCCTTGAGTTTTTCCTAAAAATCGACAGCTCTTACCACCATACAGGGTTCAGTCTGCCTTTTCCTTTTGTTATGGGGCAAGAACTTTCATTGACATGTTTTTCAGTGTCTAAGCTGTTTAACATTGGTTGCATTTCAGAATGTCCTAAAGACGATGCCAATCTTAGACTGAAGGCTTCCCAGTTCACTTTTCTGGAATTTCTATAGGGTTTTGGATTACTTGTCTCTTGTTCGATTTGGAATGTTATCATTCTATGATCTGAGAAAGTTACATTACTTGAGACTTTCCAGATACTGAATCAGTGTTGGTGGAAAGTGTCACCTCGAGCACCTCTTTTCTATTTCTCGTAACGAAGATTGGTTCATTACCTCTATTTAAGATCAACATATTATTCTTAGTTATATATTCAAAAAGTGACTCACTCCTCGTATTTGTGTCCGTGCTCCCCCACTGTAGGTGGTGAGCGTTAGCGTCGCACCCGACTAGGAGGTCCCAGCCTCTCTTACCTGTTGTTGTCACCAGGCCACCAAGGCAGTTGGCGGTGGTGGGCCCGGTTCGTCACCCGGCATATAAGCGGAGGCTAGGATCAGGGGCGGGGCCCCTTCTCTTTCGCACTTCACTGTCGTCATATCTGCACTACTGTGGGAAGATAATAGGAAAAGGTTAATGCTTTTTTCGCCACTATACATGTACGATAATTACCTTCTGCAGGCCCTTTTCTAAAATAAAGGATATATTTCGTCTACCTTGGCTTGAAGCCATTTCAAGGTGGGTTCATCACTGCAGGATCTTCAACCCTTTTATTGTCAACAGCGGCCCGAATTTTGGAACAAAACCTGTGGAGGCAAGTATCTCGGTGTTCACACACTCGCGAAGCAATTTGGACCTTTGATCGGTCCCACATTGGGGTTATTGCAAGTCGCTTTGGAGGAGGAGGCGCTTTGGTCTGTTTGCCTGTCTTGTTTTGCTTTGTTTTTGGACGGTTTGTTATCAGTTGCTGGCTCGCTCTTGGTCTCCGTCTTGGCAAGAAGCTTACGTGTCCAGCTCAAATGCTTCCAGTCCCTGAGACAAAGCTTTTTAGTATCGCCTTGGCCAAACCTGCGTATGGCTCTCCTTGCGTTCTCGTTCCTCTAAAGATCTGGATTCAGATCCCTTCCCTTGGTCTGTTTACTTGGATGTACCTTTTTTCCTGCAGAGTAGTCCATTGGTGCTATTTTTGTGAAAATGGTACATGCATTGTGATAAAAAACTGCATTCACAATGCCTTTAAAAATAATGCCAGATTGATAGGTCTTCTTTTATTGATGTGGCGTTCATGAAATAGTTGCGGTGAATAAATTTACGACGAGATAAGTGTAAATTATAGTCTAGTGTCAGTAATATAAACTTTTTTTAAATTTATGTAACAATTGGTACCTTTGCTTGAAACTGTAAAAATAATAGGGAGGCATTTAATAATTATTTCAATTCAATTCAATCCTCTCAACTTCAATTCAATTCAGTTTTATTGGATAATACAGTAGTTTGGTTTCACAAATATTTAACGGGCTTTTAAATTTTCAAATGACGTATTTTGTATGGAACAAACGTCATTTTAAGATTTAAAAGATTGTTAAATAGTTAAAAGGGTTTTATGAAATCGGCCATAATACTTTCTTTTTTTAGCATTATAACAGAGTGATAAGATTGTAATTATTATAAACTTACGGCCATATATTCACTCGATGCATCCAGATTAAAAATTTAAATTCAGATGGAAAGCATACAAATTCAATTCGCCTTACCAATAACCAAACGCTAAACACGCGTTTTGATAAATGACAGGTTAAATTTTAAAGACGAGTTAATTTGTGTGTTAACCAATAATAACCAAATTAAACACACCTTTTACTAATTAGTGCTCTATTACAAAATCTAGTACAGTATTTGTCAAATAGACACAGACAGCTGCGTTGAAATGACATTTGTGTTATTTTGCAAAATAAATAAACAATTTTTCTGGTTCCAAACAGAGATTTAAACTTTTTTCACTTAACAAATTGAAAAATGAGTTCCGACGACCAGGATATAACTGATGCCATTAGTATTTTGGAGGACGTGGTACAATCTAGCCGAACAAAAATATATATAAAAGAATAGATCCTTTCGAAGGATATGATGATATAGATTTATTTCGGGACTACAGGTTAGTCTTTTTTTATTGCAGTAATAATCATGTTACAAAATAATAATTATTTAAGGATTGATAAGTCCACTGCGAGGTTCATCATAAGTTTTGTTCGAGAGAACTAACCAACAGAAGTGGGACAATTTCAGCGGGCTATACTGATTCGATTAGGAACTCCTTCAGCTGGAGTCCAATTCGAGGAACGACTTCTTTTTGACGATTTTGCAGTCATTTTAAATAATTCAATCTGAAATTTCCAATCAATTAAGCAAACGGAATTGATTTGATTGGATATTGCTTACATTTTTCAATTAAAAGCGCTCAAACTCTAGTGAGAACAATAGACGCGACAGATAAGAAATATTATTTTTTATTCTCTGTCAGATTGACAGCACAAACAAGGTGTTTACACAATTAAACATGAGTTTCTTCACTTTAAATTTAAAGACACGTTTAGCGTTAAGCTGAGTATTAAATTGATTATTGGTATGGTTAATTTTTTAGAGTCCACTTAAAAATTTAAGTTATCTGTAAATTTGGTTATTGGTAAGGCAAAATGTAAATACATCTGGATTTAAGTTTTCATCTGGCTGTATCTAGTGAATGATATGGCGGTTAGTAATAAATACAATAACATTATCTTCAAATTTCCTTCTTTTTTTTAATATTGTTTTTTGTTCCTTCTTCAATTAAAACAAACAAATAATATCACTGTTGACCATAAAGTTTGCTATCTCTGTTATCTGTTTAATTCTTAGTTACAAGGAATTCCACAAGTGACTCCCATTAACAAAGAAAAACATTCAAATAATAATTACGATTCATTTTAAATTTAATTTCTGTCTTTTTTTACTTTATTTTAATATTATACAATACAATTGAAACTAAGAAAAAAGTCTTAAGCGGGATATACATTGTTCAAATGCTTGTTATGCATGTGAGAGTGTATTAATAATTTTTTTTGACGTTGCATATACACAATTCATGCATGAGTCTTCAATCATTTATTTATTTTTACATTATTTCAATTCTGGCTTTAGGGGGGTTCACATTCAACGACATGTTCATCAACACGTGTCGTTATGTCAGATTTTTGTAGTGTGAACACCAGTCGAGCGACCGTCGATCGACTTACTCTGTAGTTAATTTTTTTTGAAAATTTGCTCGGTCGGACGACCGCTGTAGTGAATGTGAACTCCAGTCGAACGACCGATGATTCAATTTTTCATCTTTTTTTCTGTTTTTTAAGTAAGATTTGAAGAAAATGGTTTACAATCGAAGTAAACAACAAAAAGAAAGCGGTAAAAATTAAAATGGATGCGGTAGAATTGGTGCAAATAATGAAATTCGCAGCATGTTGGCTCTCTAAAAATTTTCTTGAAAATGATGTCGGTAAGATAGTCGTTGAATGTGAACGCTAGCAAAACGACTCAGGTCGAACGACACGTCGTTGAATGTGAACCCCCCTTTTCTGATTGAACAAAAATCAGAACTTTTTGATTTTGCTTCAAGCATGCACACATGTATACGCGTTTCATTTTTACTAATACACTCTCTATTCATGACAAGCATTTGAACAACTATTTTGGGGGGTTGAGAAAATCGAAAGTATTACGTTTTCATTACAGCTGAAATGACGTAATTTCGTAAATTACTGAAAAAGTGTTTTGATTTCAAATTTGCTAATTACGTTTGACAGCTCATTTCATTTTGACTTTGATCTGGCATGTTTTTGTTGTTTTCAATGAATTCCACATTGAATGGATTCCACTTGGGTGTGTTCATAAAGTGTTTACGTAATTTCCTACCGAATTTCGTGCAAAATTGGTTGAATTTACCTCATTTCGAAATGTGAATTTGTATGGGAAATTACCTCATTTGCTCTAATGAAAACGTAGTATTAAATAAATTGAGAGTTAATCCATCTTTCAAAATTCAAAGAGAAAATTCAAACAAATAGCCCTTAGTGGTTCTGAAAACCATTTTCAATTCGAAGAAAAGATTCCAAAAAGTGTGGTTAAAATTAATAATGTACATCCCTATACTTACCTCACTGTGTCTCAGATATATTATATATTTGTATGTATATTTTATATTAGGATATGGTCCTTAACATAAGCAAATTGCCTTCAAATAAATACAAAAATGCTCCTTTTTTTAGAATTTTATCTTACTCGCCCAGTTTCAATGAGAAATATTCTTGTACTTGACTAGAGACCGATTTTTGGATTATTCCCATATATCTCCTTAATGGCTTGACCGTTTTTTTTCTAATTTTGCACATTTTGAATTCTAATTATTTTTAGCAATACTGCATTCCAAAATTTACAAACAAAATTTCTTCAATCGCAAAAAATCGGAAAGTAAATCCATTTTTTTTAGTAATCTATGACATATTTCTCAAAATTGCCCAAAAACGACTCTACAAATTTTATAAAAATTTTGTTAACACATACATCTGAAATTTTCAAATAATAATTTCAACAAAAAAAAAAAATTATTACATAGCTCCTATATGTATCAAAGCTCAACATATCTTGTCCCCTTGACCTCTTAGTAAATTTGTGTATAATAGAGGCGTTTCTTATTATCAGAGTTGATCCATATAGATATTCCAAATACATGCATTACAACAAATAAATAAACGTAAAAGAAATAAACGTAACAAAGTTGTCACTTAGGCCGGTATTCACCGAACGCTCATAAAAAAAAATTATTACATAGCTCCTATATGTATCAAAGCTCAACATATCTTGTCCCCTTGACCTCTTAGTAAATTTGTGTATAATAGAGGCGTTTCTTATTATCAGAGTTGATCCATATAGATATTCCAAATACATGCATTACAACAAATAAATAAACGTAAAAGAAATAAACGTAACAAAGTTGTCACTTAGGCCGGTATTCACCGAACGCTCATAAACGGCTCTAAACTTTACGGCCGGTATTCACCGAACGCTCATAACTTAATAGGCTCATAAACCTATTCACCAGGCAATAATAGTGAATATTTACGAGCGCTCATAAGACTTATGAGTGGTCCCTACCACTCTTAAGCTATGAGGGCTCTCATCAAAAATGTTCGAAGTCCACATACCAGCTCTCACATTGCTTGCTTTTTTTTTTGAATTTCAATGTTTTTAAATTCAAATTTCAGTGAAGTAACACGCCATTAAAACAAATATAATGAAAATAAGTAAATAAATGAAAAAATGTATGCCAAAAAATGCAAAACTGCAATAAAATAAAATGATTGTAAATTGTAGCCGTTGTGAAAAGATTTTAAATTTTTTCAACAAAAAACATCTGCATTTCACAGTTTAGGCATGTTTGGTTGTGAGAGAGCGGCTCTCATTTTCAAACTTCGAAAAGTACTTATGAGTGAATGCCACAAATAATTTTCAAGTTAAGAGCCCCGTAAAGTTAAGAGCCGTTTAAGAGCGCTCGGTGAATACCAGCCTACGAGGCTCTTAACTTAAAAATTATTTGTCGTATTCAACAACCACTCATAAGTATTTTCGAAGTTCGAAAATGAGAGCCGCTCTCTCACAACCAGACATGCCCAAACTGTGAAATGAAGCTGTTTTTTTTAGAAAAAATTTAAAATATTTTCACAACGGCTAAAATTAATTTACAAGCACTTTATTTCATTGCGGTTTTGCATTTTTTTGCACACATTTTGTCATTTATTTACTTATATTCATTTTATTTATTTCAATGGCTTGTTTCTTCACTCAAATTTGAATCTAAAAATATTGAAATTGCAAAAAGAAACTCAAGCAATGTGATAGTTGACATGTGTGGACTTCGAAAATTATTGATGAGAGCCCTCATAACTTAAGAGGGGTCGGGACCACTCAAGTCTTATGAGCGCTCCTAAGTATTCACTATTATTACTTGGTGAATAGGTTTATGAGCCTATTAAGTTATGAGCGTTCGGTGAATACCGGCGTAACCCCGTATTGTTTTATTTTTATAGAGGCCTACACACGATCAATGTTTATTGTCAATATTCGGTGAAAAAGTCATTTTTCGCTAAAAATTGATCGTTCGTATGCTCTTTAATGTCATTGTCAATGAACATTGACGGCATTGATGGGAATCAAAATCGATTTGGTTTTCTTCAATATAATTGACAATACTAGCCGTGTTTTTTTTGCAAGTCCATATGGATTTGTCGAAAAAAACGACATCGGGACTAGTAGTTTTACACGTAAATACAACAACAACTTAAATCCATATAGACTTAGCTAAGTCCAGATAATTATCGGGACTTACGTACTGTAAGTAAGAAGTTCCTAAGTCCCGATGTCGTTTTTTTCGACAAATCCATATGGACTTACAAAAAAACACGCCTACTATGATCGTGTGTTGACGGCTTCAATATTATTCATCATGTTGATCATAGTCGGTGGCAAAATAAAACGAAACAAAACAGAAATGTGTGATTTACGGGTTAATTCTGGTGAATTCCAAAGGGAATTTATCGAAATATATCGCGAAAACGAATGTTTATGGAAGGTTAAATCCAGTATTTATATTGTCAATATATCATATTATATTTACTTTTGTCAATATTCATTGATACGTTTGGTGACATTTTTTCATCAATGTTCAATGCATTGACATGAAATATCTTCAATAATTATTGTCAATTAATATTGATCGTGTGTAGATCGTGTGTATATATATGGATCATCGGCGATAATAAAATGCGGTATATTTTTCTCATTTTCTATTATTTTTGGTTTCTCGTTTTTTTATACTCTATACAAAATCTTTTTTTTCTCTATCTCGAACTCTCATAATTAACGTTAAAAGAAACGTAACGTAAAATTTTTCACAAATGTTCATAGGAAAAAAACCTAGTTTTGGAAAACCTGGTGAAAGGTTTAATGCATTGTTCCCGTGGGTGCGGTCTTACCTTACTACGTTTTGTGATACCCTTTCACTCGAAGAAACAGCTGGAGATTTTTTGGCGTTTTCTAAAAATCTACTACAACTTTCATACGAAGAAACAAAATCGTTAGAGATTATCTGTAGTTTAAAGACCATTGACTATTATATATGGACTGCTAGTTGGTTGTCAATTCCATACAAAACCTGCGGAGGTGAAGGTTCCAGTTCTCAAAGCGAAATCAGCGACAAATTCGGGCCTACCGACAATAATAAATACTATTTTTAGCGTCATCTGTTGCATACTTCGCCTTAGAATGAAATTTCATTCATAGAAGGTAAGGCTATTTATTGTCATAGGAAGTCACCAATCGGTGAAATGTTGGGGGAGCACTGAAAAAAATCCTTTTTGGATTTATTTTATAAAACCATTAATTTTAGAGTCATATACGAAATAAAAGATTTTTCAATGAAATTTATTTTCTCCATTTCAAGTGAAGGAAGATATTTAAAAACATTATTTCAAGGAAAAATTCGTACAATCGTATTTATAAACGCGTACTTAGGCCAGGCGCGCACATGCAACTAAACAGTTTGGTTTCGATTTTGAGCACTCGGGATTATATGAGACTCCGCCGGCTTATGTGCGCGGACTCTCATATATTCCCATAGTTCTAAAAATCGCAACCTAACTGTTTAGTTGCATGTGCGCGCCTGGCCTTACTTAAGACGGCCTTCCAAGTTATAAAAAAATTTGTAATGTCTTAAGTTTTCGTACCTTAAGACACGATAAATTCGACTCGCCACTAGGCAACTTCCGAGCAACTTTTTAGATATCTTATTTTTCTTGAAAACGTTCGTATTTTTTTTGATTATAACTTATTCATAGGTTCATTCCTTTATTTTAAAATTCTGATTTTTGTGCATTTCAGTCCAAAAGTTCTGTCAAAGTTCATAAAAAACAATAAAATTGTACTAAAATGCACACAAATTTGGAGTAAAGGAACGAACCTTACTTTTAATTTATCAGTAAAATCTATCTTAACCGAAATTGTAGAGGATTAGAATTCCCTATACAAACGCGCTTAAACTGTGTTTTTAAAACTACTAGGCGTGTTTTTTTTGCAAGTCCATACGGATTTGTCGAAAAAACAACATCGGAACTTGTTTAACACGTAAATACAACAAAAACTTAAATCTATATGGACTTAGCTAAGTCCAGATAGTTATCGGGACTCCATATGGACTTGCAAAAAAACACGCCTACTATATGTAAAGCAAAATACTACCTCTACTCATTTACTTTTCAAATCTGCCAATTTCTACTTATTTTATTTTATTTTATGAACTTCGACATAACTAAAATTTGTACAAACTAACAGTTTTAGAAATTAAGCGAGAAGTTGTTTGTAAAAAAAAGGAAATTTTCGGATTTGGTTACGGGATTTTTTTTTTTTAAATAACCCTTAGCACTGGTTTGACATTTATTGTTTGTTTTTATTTTGCAATTCAGTTTCAGATGATGTTTGTTTAGTAATTTGTTGTTATTAATCAAAAACAATATGAAAACAAAGTTGAATCATTGCGAAACTAATTAATAATAGCAACCAATGAAATCAACAAACAGCGGTAATGGTTATCGATTTAAGAGAAAGAAAATTGTATTTGCTCTTAGACAAGAAGTGAAAAACCTCAGTCACAAAGATATCAACGATTTATCTAAACTTAAACTCCTACGTGAAGGATGTCGGAAACACAGAATGCATGTATTGAAGAAATTATAATATAAACTTATAAGTCAAAATAGTACTGCATATACAAATATATATACCGACAACTTTTCAAAGAAATAATCATACAATTCGTAATTCATTTGTATGAGGTGTTTTTCAGATAAAAATATTATTATAAATACTATCTGCACTAAAATGACATCTCAAAAAATAACTAGTTCCTTTTGAAAAATTTGCGTTCAATGAAAGCACTTGACTACATATTTAGTCCCTTGTGTCTGCTGAACGTACCCAATGAAAAATGAAATCGGATGGAAAAAATCCCTCAAAAAAATCCTCGATACAAAGTAGTATCTGTATTTTCCGATAGGACTGAACCCAGTGCTTGTAACGCATAGCTTAAAGTGGCGTCAACGTGAAGTTGGCTCCTGGCAGTCCATATATAATAAGTCAATGTTAAAGACTCTCCCAAACCAACGCGAATATTTCAGAACGAAGACGAAACTTTCGCCTGTCTTAATTTATTTACATGGAGATTAATGAGAGCACCCACACTGACGCGATGCGATTCTTCGAACATTATTCAGTCGTCGCATATGCGCGCGAATGTTTCGCGTTGGTTTGGGAGAGCCTTAATTCTAAATACTACGTTACGTGTGAAAAGGAATGTCAACAAAATCTCCTAAATTGATGACCGGGGAGATTTTGTTCACCCCACTAAGTTCGTGCCCTTCTCTCCGCCAAAATGAAAGTTGCTGGAAACTCAATTTCCTTGCGTGTTGCGTGAAAGGGGACTTATCATTCGCACCATGATAGTACAATATAATTATTTTATACATGTACAATACATCAATCATCAACCTTTTTGTTCCCGAACTGCATACTGGGCTTCAAAGTGTAATCATGTGCTTAAAGCAACCCCAAAATAAAAATGTAGTGATTACCTAAAAATCGCATGATATAATATCTGGCGTCTGCATGGCTGCCACCATAAGTGCACTAAAAACGAAAAATGAAGTTTAATGTGTCTATTTGATGGATCAGTCAAAATGGGAAATTGAAAATTCTTCTTCAGTACGTTTTCAAAAAATTATTTAAAACTAATTCAAAATTTATTTGCATTTAAAAATTTCCTTGATGAAATCATAATTTTATTAAGATAATAAAATTCAAAGATCAAATCACATAAGTCAGAAATTCGGATTCACCAAAATTGCCGCGTATCTGTGAATTTCCAGGAAGGAAATAATCTAAAAAAAAACCCTCAAGAACGTTCAAAATAGGTGAATAATAAAATAAATCTACAGTGAAATTACTTTCTTTCATATGTATTTTGCAAAATTGCTGAAATTTGCCTCATTTCCATTGCCTTTGATATATTTTCGTAATTGGCGAGCGCGCGTTGTAGTCAAATCAAGTTGAAAACTTTATCCAACATAGTACCACCTAGGAAACTAAGTAAAAAGCGGGAACAAGTCATCATCATCCTTTGAAAACTATGGAAAAAGGTATGTCGATAAAGTTAAAATTATTTAAGCTAATGAATTCATCTATTGTGAAACTTCAAAAAGCTCAAGGAAAGTTAATACTTTTTTTTGAATTTTAAATTGAATCATCATACGGTCGATGGTGATAATGAAAATGAAAACAACTGGGTCGTCACGGGTTGTGGGTCCTATTTGATACAAAAATACGGTCTGTTTGTCGTTGGAGGAAGTTGAGTTTAGTGATATTTGTCAACATAAATTCAGTGTCGAACTATTTTGTTGCAGTCTGAAAATTTGAAAAGGATTAATGTTTGTTTACTTATCGGATGCGATATATAATTTGTTTGCATATTTTGTTGGCTAGAAATAGCTGGCACAGGTCAACAATACAAAAGTCAGCTCATATTTAACCTATTGGCTGAACTACAGATTTCTCTTGTTTTATAATAATGCAATTTTTTTTTTCTTCTCTGAGTTTAAAATAGCCGATTGAAAACAGCTGTTAACCTGATATGTACCTCGCGAAATTCTGTATTTTATCGACGTACCAAAATTAAAGTCCTAGGTTGTTTAGATTTGAAATTAAATTCTTCAATGAATAAGAACACTTTATTTCTAAAATTTCAAGTCCTCATCGTTAAAAACTTCAAATAAAGTAAAACTGAATAAAACCACGAAACAAAATGTTGCTCCCATTTTTGTAAGATTTAGTAGGTACCTAGTTGAACTTTTCAAAAAGGTAATGTATTTGCATCTCATTTTATTATGGACGAGACTAAAAAAATGCCATTTAGAACAATTAAAACGGTTTTTCGCCATTAAAAAGAGGAACGAGAAATACCAATTTGAAAATTTATAACAATTTATCGCTTCGCGCGACTTGGCAAAAAACTCTATGCCCACGGGCGGAGGGCCCTAGTCCGCATAAAAAGTTCTTTAATAAACAAAGCTGTTATAAAATTACCTAAATTCTAACAACACCACTTATTTTAATCCATGATAAATTGTATAGAACGTTACAATTTTTGGACGAGACGAGACAGTTTACCGCCATTAAAAGTAGGCGTGCATTTACGCGCTAAACGCCTTTTGTAAAAAAAAATTCTGGTTGCCCAAAGTATGCCCACCGGGGGAGGGATTGGCTCTGCGTGCCCACATAAACAGTAGTTCTGTAAACAAAACTGTTATAAATTGTAGTGTCTAGAGTAGATATTGCAATTCCGGGATGTTTCTTAATCCTGGGATAGAAAATTTCAACCTCGGCATTTTCAAAAATATTTTATTTGTTTCGTCGGGGGTGATTTTATTTTTGAGGTTATTGCCACGAACTTTTAAAAATCCGGATGTGTTACGGTCCCCAACTAAATGCTGACACAGAGTAAAATATTATGTGGCTTTCGTTTCAACCAATTCAGATATGGGTGTCAGATCTCAAATTTTACTGGCAAAACGAACACAAAACGTGATTTTATTTTGTTTTATGATTGTATGAGTGCCTTTTTTAAAACGACACTGGGTAAAAGTCACTTTTCTTTGATGTGTGTGCAAGTGCGTGTGAAAATCTGTGTAAATCTTGCTAAAAATCGAGGTCTGCAAAATCGACTTCAGATCGACAAAAATTCGATTTTTTTGGTCGAAAGGAAAGGAGAAACTTGTCACAAATCAAAAAAATCAAAGAAAAATCGATTTTTTTGGTCGAAACGAAAACCACATTAGATACTTCATTTAAATTTAAATGTCGGGATATGACATGACTAGATCTAATTAGTCCCAATTTACGATATCATAATTTGAAGTGTTGGAGTTAACTGGTATGAAATTCCTTAGTTTTTGTTCACAAAATCGGTGAGAGCGTTGACAATTTGATCGACATTTGACAAGGTTGGCCTTAAACCACACTCATAGGGACTGATCAGTTTGTTGAAAAAGGTCGTTGATGCTCGCAAAGTATAGCAGTCATGATTTTATATGCGGCGTTTAAGAGTCTTTATCTGTAGTTCATATTGCTGGGGCTAACCGCCGATTTAACCTCGGGAATACTTTCATTTAAACAAGCTCAAGTTCTTGTATGCCAAGTCATCAGCGACGTTTTTAAAAAGATATTTTTTTAAATTCTGATGGAGAAGTCCAAAAGAAGTGGTGTTGTCTCAACGTTATTCAGTTCTATGCGTCTGTGCCTCCAGGTGTACATATGTAAATCGTAAGCAAATGGCTTCTAATTTTGCAAGTGGTTATCTATAATGATGTAATAACTACATCATGAAGCAAAGTGGGCCTCCAATAGACTTCGTTGCATGCGTTGGGTCGACGTAACAAACAAAAATATTTAGTTCAATATTTAATTAATAAATTATAAATACAACATGATACATTAGCAGAGATTCCTTGCTTTACATTAATCAATTTCAGTATGTCAAGCATCATTCGTATTTGTTTTTGTGGGTTTTATCATGACATTATTTTGGTGTTTGTTTCGTTATAAATTTTCTTTCCGAAAGAACCCAGTATCAGCTCTCCCTTTCTGCTTGTTGTCCAAAACTCGTCGCCGTAAAGCAAGACTGGCAGTACGAGGATTTAGCAGAGTGTGGCCTTCGTCTTAGGGCTCAGCCACGCAATGAGCGATGACCAAACAGAACGACAGAATCCTGAGCGGCAGAAAAATTACAACATATGTGATTGTATGATTGCGCCACGTAATCATTGAGCGAAAAGCGACATTTCTGAGTTAATGTTTTTCCAAGGTAGATGCACTCCTTAGGCGGTTCAGATATGCTTGTTTATTTGTTTGTTTCTCTTGGTCTCGTGCTCGTCCTCGTTTACCGCCAAAGATGTCGATATCGTCCCGCATTCCCAATAAGTTAAACGGATCTGTTATAGTGCCTCCTATCTTAACGTCTGTGCTTCACACTATCTGCTCCCGAAACAAGATTAAAGAAGTCACACGATAGCGCATCTACTTTTCGAAACCCTGTTCTTTTTTGGCGAAGTTCGGAAGAGCTAAATATTCCCGAGTTGCACATTGTACCGTGTGTTGCATCAATTTTCCCGGGATCCCGAGTTCGGTCAGTTTTTAACATTTATGAACATGCAATATCTTTTCATTTTGTTTTAATATCATCACCACCGTTTTGTTCCGAGCTCTCCAACTCTTTTGCCTACAAACAACGATTTCCCATGTTAAATTGCTCCAGTGTGTGATGGCCCAGTTACATGAACAGGATTTCTCAGCCATATTTCTCAGTTTTGCTGTCAAAATCCTAATGCCTGCCGCCCACTAGGCAACTTTTAGTTGCTCCCGATTCAATTACATTGGCTTTTATGGGAGAGCGCCCACTGGGCAACTAAGTCGCCTATGCAATTGAATAGGGAGCAACTCAAATCTGCTTGGGTGAGCAACTAAAAGTTGGCTAGTGGGCGGTAGGCCTAAGGAAAATAATTTTTGGATTCGCTTTTGACGGAGCGAAATGAAATCACGTTTTGCCTTTTTCATAATTCTGTGCGATGTTGAATGATTTTTCGCTCCTTCATTTTTAAATTAAAAGTAATATTATTAACGCGTCATATAAATTTAGTTAATTAAAAATTAATTTTATCGAAATCAGTAAATCTAAACAGCCCAAACTTTTGGTCGCCATTTATATACTGACATTTTTGACAGCTGATCTGCCCATCCAAGCAATAAATAGAGGCAAATGGTCTAGGCGCCAGTAATAACTTTCATTGAAAACTATCATTGAAAATTTGTATTTTTAGTTTTGAGGTACTTTAAATGCAAAATCCGTGCATATTTTGATATAAAGGTGGTGACTAATTTATTAATTATTGCCAAAAAATAATTCGTGTTGGCCCAATCGTCCACATAAAATGACTTTTATTGTTTCAGTGATTTAACTCCTTATCAATAATCATTGAAAAATTAAAGGTCATTTTATGGCAAAAAATTTGGTAGCGAATACATTTTTTTTCACCAAAATAATAATATTCAAGCCGCTTCATGTTTGCATCAAAATAATTACTGACTTTGATATTTAAGTGCTAGTGCCCGAAAAGTAAGAGGACAACAACTTTTTTTCGTTTTCTATTTTTTTAATAAAAATAAAAAATGTATTTTAGAAAATTTGATGACCTTTCTTTTTTACCTACAAGATATTCCTATTTATAAAACCGTTCCATGTGTAACTTTAGAAAGCTGTCTTGCACCAAAAATTTAATTTATAAACATTTTTCATCAATTTACTAAATAAGACAATTTGTTGCCCAAACCTTTTCTAAAGTGCGAACATTAGTGAACAAGGCAAATTAAATTTCTAATTGATTAGTAGTTATCTTGAAATTAATGAATTACTACGTTTACATGAGCGAATTCACGGATCGGATTCAATCTGAATCGAAATTTCGATCTAGGTATATGAAGATGCCAGATCGAAAAATAGAATTCAAATAAAATCGAAGTGACTGTCTTGTTTTTATTGTGTGCAATAAAATAATTATACAATAGCACACACACACCAACAATCAGCTTAAAACTCCATTCTAATTCTTCGATCTAGGTATACATTTATATTTTCGATTCGATCCAGCTCGCCGAGCTGGATCGGATCGAGTAATCCCGATTCGATTCGATCCAGGTTTACAAATACATAAATCCTGATTCGATTCGAATTGAATTCTCCATGTAAACGTAGTAAATGTTTAATGAGAAATTCTAATATAGTCTTTCTCTCGGGCCAGCGTTGCCGGATTTTTTTTTTTTAAGTGCCAACGCTGCCAACAGAGAGTGCCATTTTAGGCCACTGGGTGCACCAACGGTAATAGTAAAAAAAATATGATTTCATAATAATTTTTAATTTTATTAATTGCACCTCATATGAAACTTAAAGAATAACACGAATAAATGAACACAGAATTAATAAATAAAATAACTATATACGAGGAATTTGTCAATTAATACCAATATAAGTATGAAATGTTGGCAAGTTTCGGCCTTTATTATTTTATTAAACCCCAAAAGTGATTTCATAACTTTACAAGAAGGGCAATTTTTACTATTTATTTTAGGCCTGCCGCCCACTAGGCAACTTAGTTGCCGGCAACTTTAAGTTGCTTGGTGTTGCCGGCAACTCCGAGCAACTAAAGTTGCTTGCCCTCGCCCACTAGGCAACTTTTGAGAATTAATATTTGTGTTTTTTTGTATTTAATTTTCTATAAAAACGTGCTCCACCTAAACCTATCTCAATTTGACCTGTCTGAAATGCAAAATCAATGTAATATTTCAATGGACAACAAATAAAATCGTTAAATTTTCGAAAATTCCTGAAAGTTGCTCGGAAATTGCTTAGTGGGCGGGGGTCAGCAACTAAAAGTTGCCCGGAGTTGCCGGCAACTAAGTTCCGCGAGCAACTCCGAGCAACTTAAAGTTGCCGGCAACTAAGTTGCCCAGTGGGCGCTCTCCCATATAAGCCAATGTAATTGAACCGGGAGCAACTAAAAGTTGCTGGGGTGAGCAACTAAAAGTCCGATAAAAGCTATTTTGAATCAATAATTCAACAAGTCCAATTAAATAGTGCTAAGTCTTCTACTTGGCTGATGTATTTCAGTAGTATATAGAATTTGTATTATAAAAACCTTCATATAAAAACAAAGCCTGGCCCTGGGCAAAATTTCCAGCTTAATGATTAAGAATTTTAATCTTGTTGGATATAGTTCACATTGGATTTTTGTCAAAAAGTTCATGTAAGTTGAACTGAACTTAATAAAAATTGCGTATTGACAAGGCACTCACTAGTCAACTGATGAGTCCAAGTGAGATCGCCGGGACGAAACGCCAATTTTTATGGACTAAAGGCCGATAAAAGCTATTTTGAATCAATAATTCAACAAGTCCAATTAAATAGTGCTAAGTCTTCTACTTGGCTGATGTATTTCAGTAGTATATAGAATTTGTATTATAAAAACCTTCATATAAAAACAAAGCCTGGCCCTGGGCAAAATTTCCAGCTTAATGATTAAGAATTTTAATCTTGTTGGATATAGTTCACATTGGATTTTTGTCAAAAAGTTCATGTAAGTTGAACTGAACTTAATAAAAATTGCGTATTGACAAGGCACTCACTAGTCAACTGATGAGTCCAAGTGAGATCGCCGGGACGAAACGCCAATTTTTATGGACTAAAGGCCGATAAAAGCTATTTTGAAGCAACTAAAAGTTGCCTAGTGGGCGGCAGGCCTTAATGTTTTAATATTATTTGAACGTGAAAAACCCTTTCAGCTGATGCACTACCATGTGGTAAAACTTTAAGTCTGATCATGAATCGATAAAATTCTGACCAAAACTTTGTTGAATCCTGAAAAATGCTGTATAAACATTCTAAGAAACTCTTTTTTAACATTGTATTTTACTAGAGTGCCATTTGAAGTGTTTGAGTGCCACAGTGCCATTTAAATTAAAAGGTGCCAAAAGTGCACGATGGTGCCACATCGGCAACGCTGATTATTGCTTGGTGAATAGGTTTATGAGCACAGATTAGCCATATGAAGATGAGAATGTTTCGTACGTTTCACCCTCCAAAACCCATTTGTTTACATTGTTGTATTTGTAATTTCTTCCCGCGTCGATGAATAGATGTGAATTGCAACAACAATTTAACCGGTGTCTGAAGATCCCTACTGTCTATGTGTGAGGTTTTTATACACACATTCTCATTTTTTATCTGATAACTGCCAGTTCAAGCTTGTAGGCAAATCAAAATGGCTGCCGGGGATTCTCATCTTCATGTGGTTAATCTGTGTTTATGAGCCTTTTAGGTTATGAGCGTTCGGCAATACCAGCCTAAAAGTAGATGTGCGTCAACGCGGATCGAGCGACTTGACAAAAAAGCTAGTATGCCCACCATTGGAGGGCCGTGGCCCTGCGGGGCCACCCAAAGTGTACTTTTAGAATTTAGAAACAAAACTGTTATAAATTGGAATGTCTAGTCACTTCCCAAATTTTAATAATCACGCGTCTTTTATATCAGATACAAAAAAATAAAGGAAATACAACTCACGGAAGTGGGTCTATTTGAAATTTTAAGTGTGGCACATTAATTGATTAAATCAAACGCTTCAAATTATTATAAAAAAGCGTACCAAACGAAAGTTTAATTGTATTCTATTTCTTTTATAAGGTGGCGGGCTCGCGTAACAGCAAGAACGTGTGTCGCGGCGCGTCTGTTGACTTGTGTTTGGGTAGATTGTTTCCTTACCCTAGTCGCCGCTTGAGGATGTCTCCCGGTGACACAAATCTTCTCTCATGCGATTTGGCTTTATTCACAAACTAATTGCATGTTTCACGCACAGATGTCGTTCTAAATTTGACAGAAAAATTCAATTCGATTACTTTTTTTCATTTTATGGTTAGTTTTACGCAATTTTTTGATCTATCTTCGTGGGGGAGGCCGAAAGATTACAATTTTGTGTAAAAAATCCATTAAATTATATGTGAAAAGTTGGTAAAAATATAATAAAACAACTAAAAAATCATGTCTGGCTATGTAGGATTGCGTGCGGTTTCAGCATTGGGACCAGTTTTGCTTGGAAGAAACATCATCAATAAGTTGATTTTCAGCAGCAGGAATTTCACATGTGATTTCTGTCGTAATGTTCCTTCGATCTCAGTGGCGGCTTCGAGTCCCTTATTTAGTCAATCGGTGAGAACATATGCAGTGGAAAAGAAGGTTTTCGAACGTTCAAAGCCGCATTGCAACGTAGGAACAATTGGACATGTTGACCATGGCAAAACAACACTCACCGCAGCCATAACCAAAGTTCTATCCGACCGCAAGCTGGCCGAGAGTAAGAAATACAATGAAATCGACAATGCTCCCGAGGAGAAGGCTCGTGGTATCACCATCAATGTGGCCCATGTTGAATACCAAACTGAGACACGTCACTATGGTCACACGGATTGTCCCGGACACGCTGATTATATAAAGAACATGATTACCGGCACAGCTCAGATGGACGGGGCTATCTTGGTCGTGGCAGCAACTGATGGCGCCATGCCCCAGACACGAGAGCATTTGCTGCTGGCCAAGCAGATTGGCATCAGCCACATTGTGGTATTCATCAATAAGGTTGATGCAGCCGATCAGGAAATGGTTGACTTGGTTGAAATGGAGATTCGCGAACTGATGTCGGAAATGGGATACGACGGGGACAATGTGCCCGTGGTCAAAGGTTCTGCTTTGTGTGCTCTGGATGACAAGAGTCCCGAAATCGGCTCAGAGGCTATCTTGCAGTTGCTGAAGGAAGTTGATACTTTCATTCCTACACCAGCTCGTGAGTTGGACAAGCCGTTCTTGTTGCCAGTGGAAAATGTTTACAGTATTCCCGGTCGTGGAACTGTTGTGACTGGCCGCCTGGAGCGTGGAGTCGTCAAAAAGGGTAACGAATGTGAGTTCGTTGGTTACAACAAGGTAATCAAGTCTACTGTCACTGGTGTCGAG
This sequence comes from Leucozona laternaria, assembly GCA_932273885.2. Lineage (NCBI taxonomy): Eukaryota > Metazoa > Arthropoda > Insecta > Diptera > Syrphidae > Leucozona > Leucozona laternaria. The sequence continues at coordinate 61,438,363 of OW026368.1, read as the reverse complement.
ATGTTCCATCAGATCTTGGATGAGGCTCAAGCAGGAGATCAATTGGGAGCCCTCGTTCGTGGGCTGAAGCGTGATGATATCAAGCGTGGCATGGTCATGTGCAAACCGGGTTCCGTGAAAGCTTTAGATCAAATCGAAGCGCAGGTTTACATATTGAATAAGGAAGAAGGTGGTCGTACAAAACCGTTTATGAGCTTCATTCAACTGCAGATGTTTTCACGAACATGGGATTGTGCTGTGCAGGTGCAAATCCCCGACAAGGAGATGGTCATGCCTGGTGAAGATACCAAATTGATACTGAAACTCATTCGACCGATGGTTTTGGAGCAAGGCCAACGATTCACATTGCGTGATGGCAATTTGACTTTGGGAACTGGTGTGGTTACAAAAGTTCTACCAATTTTGTCGCCAACCGAACGTATGGAATTAACTGAAGGAAAGAAAGCTCGTGAAAAGAAGCAAGCTGTTAAAAAATAGGGGCACAAGCATTTCCATGTATTTTTGGCCCCTTTAGAATAGTTGATTATTTTGTATTTTAAGTTTTTATTCACATAATTTTGAGTATGATATCGAAAGAAAGTTCATTAAAACGATAATAAAATCATAAAAATTTCAGTTTTTTTTCTATCACAGAAAATACTTTATGTAGGACGTATGAGAATATTATAATTTAAGAATGAAGAAAAACGAAAACAATAGAAAATGTATTGTTTTTGTTTAAATGGACTATATTCAAAAAATTCAATTGAAAGTTTTTTGCGATCTTTAATCCAAATGCGTTTCGTCTAGGCACGACACTTGAGCATCGACTAAAATCTAGGGTCTTAGAAGGGTAAAACAACATCTAAGTGATGAGCCCAATGCCGTGCCTGGGCGAAACGCATTTGGATTAAAGGGTCGCAAAAAAAATTTCTATTATAATTTAATTCACTGTCGAGTTCTGTGAAACTGAAAATTTGGGTTTCAGTGGCCAAATTCCTAAACGCAAGATTTGCAAAGCAAAACCATGCAAAGCAAATGCAAGAAGCAAGTTGAAATGCCTAAAGCATGTGTCTGCAATTCATGCATATGACGTTTCGGAACGGACATCTACTATATTTGTTGATTGTTGCTGGAATAAATAATGGACTCCCAACCTAAAATTATTTTAATAAAGACCTTAGTGAATTGTTGCACCACAACACAAATTAAAAAAAAAATAATGCAAATATAAAACAAAAACTTGGTTCAAAAAACATAAAGTTCTTGATTTTACTCTTGATCTTTTCATTTACCTGAGTAAAAAACCTCCTCATGCGCTAATCGAATTGTTAACAACAATTTCACCTCCTGATGTGTCCAGTTTTTAAAAATTTTACTAACTTTTCTCCATTTTGTTCACCCATTTGCTTCAAAGAACAAATAAAGTAAATTTAACACGCCAGAGCCAAGCAAATTCAAATGCAAGTGAAGTGCGCAAGATATTTTTTACAACTGCACAAATGCGTTAACATTTGCGCAAGAAAAAAAAATGCACTGCGTTTTGGGACAATCTGCTTTGCAGGGATTTTTATGTTTGCATTTAGGAACTGTTTGCTTAGCATAATTTGCGCAAGTTTTGCATTTAGGAATTTGCCCAGTGATGATGTGAGCTGACGTAATTCCTTTTTAATTGTGGCCTGTACGAAGTTGCATCGAACATAAATGTTGGTGAGGGTTTATCAGCTCACCAAATTGTTTACAAGCCAACAAAAACAAATCACTTTGTGTACAAAAAATAGCAAATTATTTGATAATCACTTTTTTATTATTGTTTGCGTGTAAAAATTCATACCCTCTCACCAAACCACGGCTATTGTTTTCTCCTAAGCTGAGATGTCATCCCATTTCACCATATTGATATTTGTACGGCAGATTAAAGTACATCATATAATCCGCCTCACAAATCTCCACTGCCCTGCCTGTATTGGAGCTGGAAGATAGTTTTTTAATTAGAATAATTTGTATTTCAACAATTCCAAATGGAATTGACTAGACATGCCAATTTATAACAGTTTTATGCATAAAAGTACCGTTTATGCGGGCTCGCCAGGGCTAACTGTTATAACTGTTATAAATTGGTGTTTATTGCAGGTACACTCAAGCTACGAGCAGACGGCATAAAAAGTCCAAAACGTTTTGCGACTTTGATGTCATGTAAAAAGTCGCAAATGTGTTGCAAATTCTATATCTACATCAATGCTGGCAAACTTGTATATGGGGGGTTCACACGATATGCAAAAACTGCTCCAAAAGACGCAATTGCATTTGCGGTCAAGACACTCGCACATCGTGTACGCAAATGTGATCGCAAATGTTGTGGTCGATATGCGAGGTGTTCAGACGATGTGCTATAAAGTCCGCATATCACCCAATGCCAATCATATGCAGGTTTGCGAACATTTCGTAATTTTTTGAAACTGAAAAATTCTCATCTGAAAATTAATAATAAATGGATTTTGGTGGAGAAAGACGAGAGCAGCTCTGATTCGGAAAGTTTTGGAATCCTTTTTCCATTGAACTTTACATAGTTTTGCTGTATTTTGTATTTTGCCAATAAAATGATTTAAAAAAAAATAGAAAAACAAATAATGAACTGCATATAAAAACAAACAATTAATGAAATTTATAAAACCTGTAGCTGAGTTACATATAATATCATCCCCAGAACTACCCACGCTTAATTTTAAATTTACGAATATAATTAGAGTTCCATTTTATATGTTTATCCAATAGGTACGGTGACCATATGTTTTAATTCCAAATAATGGAAAAAAATAAAATAAAAAATAAAAAAAAATAGAACACAAACATTCAGTATTTGCTTTAGTTAATTAAAATTAATATTACAGAAGGAACTCTTGATACGTATGTAAGGCAAAATAAATAAAATTCAGTCTTTACTTTAACTAAATGTAAGAGTAAAATAAACGCTTAAAACTAAATAAGTATCCTCATTATTTAAAATAAGGGTTATAATGCAGGTAACATTTATTTGTTTACATATTTGAATACTCTGGTTTTTGTTTTAAATATTTTCTGAACTATTTCATAGTTAAATTTAGTAATTAAGAAAGGTTTCATAGTTTCGACTTTCATTCAGTAAATTAGGACACATTCACATTATTATTTTGTTGAAAGAATTTTGATTTGGTTAGTTCTTCGTTGATTCAACAAAATTAAATAAAATACTGAACAAATAATGCACAGTTTTTGAGATAATGAACATTTTTATGTTTTTGAATATTAAATAATTCATAATGAACATCTACTTCAAATAATGAACCACCATCCGTTCCTATAGGTTAATGCAAGAACTTGACACAACAACAAAACTACGAGTAAAATGAAGAATCACAACAGCTGATATGTTGCATACGTGGAGATGTACAATGGTCTGTTTTCGTGCCATTGCAAATGCTTGGGATGGTCGCATATGGCCGCACATGCTCGCAAGCTTTCGCAAATTATATGCGAGAGCGTTCACATGATATGCAGACAGTCGCAAACTTATATGCAATTTTGCAGACTCCCAAAAGGGTGTTCAGACCATATGCTATCAAAGTTGCAAATGATGACGTAAAAATGACATCAGAGTAGCAAACGTTTGCCACTTTTATATGCCGTCTGCTCGTAGCTTAAATACTTTTGTTCTGAAATACATTGCTGTTTTTTAAATATTAATAATGCTTCAATCACTTCAATTTTTTGATAACATTTTTGAAGAATTATAAAATAAAGCAAACCACTAGAATAATAAATTAATAATTAATTTTTCCATTCATTTTTCTTTCGCTTTTGTTGTGTCCAAAATAAAGTTAAAAAATTCAACTTAAATTATTTTTTTTTCTGGAGAAGATATAGACTCCGTCACGGGCTTGGCGTTTAACGAGTCGAAGTCTTCTGGTTTTAAAAACGGGTTCAATTTCAAGCTCTTCAGTCAACTCTTTTTCTGTTCAAATGGTGCTTTTGAACCCAATTTTGTTTACAATATTCCAAGAAAGCACAGATCTTTTTCAAAAATTCTGTTCAAATACTGGCGGCCAAGGCCTTCGTTCAACCGTGCCCTGCCCTAACGCCGGTGCTGATAATAATTCATTTTTCAATTCAATTTTCTTGGGTCTTTAGTCTGGTGGCAAATGTAATAGGTCTGTTTGGTAATATAAAATTTCTTAAGTTCACAGTTTGCTGCCAAAATCCATAGGAAAAAAGGGGGTTTTGTGAAAATTAAAAAAAATTCTAAGCTACTCGTATTAAAAATTACAGCGTTTTAAATTGAAAATGCAATTGGAAAGTAACTAAAAGGGTCACAAATATTAATTATATTAAGAATAGGTTTGTTCGCTGAGCCCTGAAGTCACGGTGGGGTGGTCCGAAAGCGTTTTTTGGAAAACCTGAGGTCGCCCTGAAGTAGAACTAGGTGTTTTGCTGTGGCGAGTTGAGGTAAAGAATAAACTGCCAAAGTGACATGAGTAATTATGTTTTGTTGTTAATGCACGTGGTCGTTATTGTTTATTTTTGAAAACTAAATTGAAAAAATACACAAATTTAATTTAATGATAATAAATAGAAAATGGAAACGTTAGAAAGCGTTTTTTATTCATTTTTAAGACATATTTGTAACAAATTTTAAGTTTTCATTATCTAAGCACAGAACTTTTTTGTCTTGCATTAAAAGTCAACAGTCCTGGAGGTTTTTTTTAGAACCGGAAAACCCAGGTTTTTTTGACAATTCTTGCGGTTGTCAAGAAAACCTAGGTCAACCGTGGGTAAAGTTCAACGAACGAAGCTAATGAACGAAAAGAATTAACAATTAAGAACAAAAACAATCTGAATTAAATCAAAATTCAATAGGGCAGTTCACATTCAACGACATGTTCATCAAAACGTGTCGTGTCGTCAGATTTTTGTAATGTGACCACCAGTCGAACGACCGTCAATCGACTTGTAAATTCAAAATCTCTAGTTTATTCATTATTCTTGACTTTTAATAACGAATTGTTAAATTTTACAAATATATACTTTTTTATTAATTACTAAAAAAAATCTATCTAAATCTATAGGTTCGCGCTCGATTTATTCACAAAATTGGCCTTTATTGCCTCTTTTGTTTTTTGTCTCTTCACTTATTTCTTTATTGATACATAATCATCACTCAAAACCCCTTTGAAATTCAAATATGAATATGCCTATTATACATGTGATATTTAGTTTCGAAAAATAAAATTCACCAACGTATCCTTTGATGGCCACACCATCTGGATCCGAAGTGGAACGTGTCGATTTTCTCTTTAATTTAATATTATATATATGTTTACGTTTAGCTATCTGAATTTCAATCATTTAAATATAATTATGTACGTTTTGCGAACCGATATACCTTTAAACAAACTTTCCTTTTACTTAAGAATAGCAAAGCAAAATTATTTTTTTAAAAATTGATTTTCCAGCTACGATCAGCGTTTTTAACCCAGTACTATGACCGGTTTTACTTTTATGTGTGAATCCATGTCTTATAAGCTTCAGTTTAAAATCCTGTTTCAGGCTGTGTGGAATCGGACTGTGTGGAATCTTCTTTTTCTTTGTACGAGACTGCTTCCTTACGAACGAGTAAATCGCCGGATAGCTTGATCCAAGCAAAATATCCAACGGCACGAACGTCTTAGCCGGCAACTTATTTTTTTTTTACTATAAAATAGATAAAAACCAACTTAATTATTAATTATCTTTTATTTTATTTGAAAAGTTATTGTTAGTTAGCTTAAGTATACTTTGTTTACACTTAATTTTGATTTTTCCTTTTGTTTGTAAAGCTAGGAGCAGACGGCATATAAAAGTCGCAATCGTTTGCCACTCTGACGTCATTTTTACGTCATCATTTGCGATTTTGATAGCATATCGTCTGAATACCCTTTTGGGACAGTCCGCATATGCTCGCAAACCATTTGCGGAATATGTGCGACACTCAAATTGCATTTAAGTTTGCGGCTTTCTTGCATATCGTGTGAATACACTCGCATATAATTTGAGAAAGTTTGCGAGCATGTGCGGCCATATGCGACCATCCCAAGCATTTGCGATGACACGAAAACCGAACATTGCATATCTCCACATATGCAGCATATCAGCTGTTGTGATTCTTCATTTTACTAGTAGATTTGTTGTTGTGTCAAATTCTTCCATGTACCTATAACCCATAGGATTTAAATTAAAACGAAATAAAATGCAACTTTAATTATATTCGTAAATTTAGAATTAAACGTGTGTAGTTCTGGGGATGATATATTATATGTAACTCAGCAACAGGTTTCATGAATTTCATACAGTGTTTGCTTTTATATGAAGTTCATTATTTTTTTTTTAAACTTTGAATTAGCAAAATACAAAACAGCAAAACTATGTAAAGTTCAATGAAAAAATTATTCCAAAATTTTGCGATTTTGTTCAACTTCTATGTCCTTTTGATATTTCCCCCCAACCACAACTCATTTATTATATGATAAGAATTTTTCAGTTTCAAAAAATTATAAAATGTTCGCAAACCTGCATATGATTGAAATTGGGTGATATGCGGACTTTATAGCACATCGTCTGAACACCTCGCATATCGACCACAACATTTGCGATCACATTTGCGGACACATGTGGTCTGTTCTTTTTCTTAAGCTAGGAGCATATGAAAAGTCGCAAACGTTTGCGACTCAGACGTCACGTAAATAGTCGCAAATGTGTTGCAAATTCTATACCTACATCATTGCTCGCAAACTTGCATATGGGGGTGTTCACACGATATGCAAAAACTGTCCCAAAAGTCGCAAATGCATTTGCGACCAAGGCACTCGCACATCATGTGTCCGCAAATGTGGTCGCAAATGTTGTGATGGATATGGGAGGTGTTCAGACGATGTGCTTAAAGTCCGCATATCACTTTATTCCAATCATATGCAGGTTTGCGAACATTTCATATTTTTTTGGAACTGAAAAATTCTCATCTGAAAATTCATAACGAATGAATTGTTGTGGGGAAAATATTAAAAGAAAAATTAAAAAAAAATTAATTAAAAGGAAAATTGTGGAATAATTTTTTCTTTGAACTTTACATAGTTTTGCTGTATTTTGTCAATAAAAAGATTTAACAAAAATAGAAAAAAAAATAATGTACTTCATATTATAAAAGCAAACAATTTTATTGAAATTTTTAAAACCCTGTTGCTGCTTTACATTATAATATCACCCCCAGAACTACCCACGCTTAATTTTAAATTTACCATTTTATTTCATTTAAATGTAAATCCTATAGGCTATAGCTATGTACATGCAAGAATTTGACACAACAACAACAACTCTACTAGTAAAATGAAGAATCACAGCAGCTGATATGCTGCATATGTGGATATGTGCAATGTTCGGTTTTCGTGTCATCGCAAATGCTTCGGATGGTCGCATATGGCCGCACATGCTCGCAAACTGTAACAAATTATATGCGAGGGTGTTCACACGATATGCAAGAAAGTCGCAAACTTATATGCAATTTGGGTGTCGCACATAATCCGCAAATGGTTTGCGAGCATATGCGGACTGTCCCAAAAGGGTGTTCAGACGATATACTCTCAAAGTCGCAAATGATGACGTAAAAATGACGTCAGAGTCGCAAACGTTTGCGACTTTTATATGCCGTCTGCTCCTAGCTTAACAATAGTTAAGTATTGTTCACAGTACACAAATATAAGGTAATATATTGCGCAGGTTGTCAGTCAGAAATTAAACATGGCGGCTCGAGTGTCTACGAAAACTGCACATGGCAAATGGGTACGTTCAGCAGACACAAGGGACTACATATGTAGTCAAGTGCATTCATTGAACGCAAATTTTACAAAGGAAACTAGTTATTTTTTTGAGATGTCATTAATGCCAAAATTGGAACTTTACTTCCAACCTTTACCTTCCATTGATAGTGCAGATAGTATTTATAATAATATTTTTTTTTTGAAAAACACCTTACACAAGTCAATTACGAAATGTAATTTATATTTTTTCAATACTTCTTACTTATGATGCATTTTTTAATTAAATCTTTTCTATTATTTTGATAAAGAACTCCTCCACCCAAAACAATTAAACAAACGTTGAAAAAAGAAGTCACTGAACAATGAAGTCTTCTTACTTCTTACTTATGATGCATTTTTTAATTAAATCTTTTCTATTATTTTGATAAAGAACTCCTCCACCCAAAACAATTAAACAAACGTTGAAAAAAGAAGTCACTGAACAATGAAGTTCAGCTTGCTGTTTAATGACAAAATATAATCAGCTGATATTTTGACATAAATGCACTTGACTTGAAATGAAGGGAGATATTTCTTGACTAGCTTTCCAGTCACTTTCCAATAAAAGTTGCCTTAATTGGAAGGAAATTTTGCGACAGCTGGCCAATCAGAGACGAGAAACTTGCCTTGCCTTCAAGTCCCTTCGTCATCTGAACGTACTCATTGTTAGATATTGTTGATCTGTCAAGCGAATATTAATGAAAAAATAAAAAAAATATTAATATTTTCATTTTTATGGCACAAAATCATAGTTGTTGCAATGTGAATTCTGCTTTCTCATTTTCAACTGGAAAAAATGCATTTTAATCTTGTTCGTATTTCTTACTTCACAAAAAGCACCAAATATTTTATTTGTTTTGTAAACAAATCGGCTCACATGTGTACTATGACAGATCAACACTTTCAATTCATATGATGGACATGAGTTGAAAATAGTTACAAAACGTAACTATTTGACACTACAAAATTAATTAAGGAACGATGTTAATGTGTCAAATAGTTACAAATCGTAAATACTTTTGATTAAAGGAACGACAATAGTCGACTATTGTTAACAATAGTTAACTATAGTTAGAAAAAGAAGGGACCAATGATGTGCGAGTGCATTGTTCGCAAATGCATTTGCGCCTTTTGGGACAGTTTTTGCATATCGTGTGAACACCCCATATACAAGTTTGTGGGCATTGATGGACTTATAGAATTTGCAGCATATTTGCGACTTTTTACATGACGTCAGAGTCGCAAACGTTTGCGACTTTTCATATGCCGTCTGCTCCTAGCTTAAGGTATGATTAATTGTACCACAATATCAGGTATGGATATGTACTTTGATATGTTCTTAACTTCCGCTGAGGTTTATTAAATGTACTGTTCCTACCTACCGTAACTAGCAATGACTTTTTGTAATAGCCTGTCTGGTGAGTTCCTACTTCAGTTGATTTACGCTATAGATTCCCCTATTTCCAGTTTCAGTTTAAAAATTTTCTCCCTCTGCAGACTTGGATAAACTATTCTTTTTGATCACAGATTAGCCACATGATGCTGAGAATCCCCGCCAGATATTTTAATTTGCCTTTTGCCTACCCTACAAGCTTGAACTGTCAGATCACAGATTAGCCACATGAAGATGAGAATCCCCGGCAGCCATTTTAATTTGCCTACAAGCTTGAATTGGCAGTTATCAGATAAAAAATGAGAATGTGTGCATAAAAACCTCACACATAGACAGTAGGGATCTTCAGACACCGGTTAAATAGTTGTTGCAATTCACATCTATTCATCGACGCGGGAAGAAACTACAAATGCAACAATGTAAACAAATAGGTGGGTGAAACGTACGAAACATTCTCAAATTCATATGGCTCATCTGTGTTTTTGATCTTAATTTTTTTTTTATTTATTTTCTTTCCTTTTTAATCTGGCCAAAAATGAAATAGAGAATTAATTTGTGACAGCTATCCCTTTCTTCTCAACTTGCTGCAAAGCCTGCGTTTGTTGCTATCTAAGAACTAAACTCCTGTCAACAAATTCGTACCGTGGCTTAGTTTATAGGTTTGTTCAGCGAGGCTGTTCGGAACAGTTTAGAACAGTTTCGAACAGAAAAGTACAACTTTTTGCTGTTCAGTGAGGAATTTTCTGTTCTAAACTGTTCTGGTTTGCTGTTCAGTGAGGCTGTCTAGAACACTTTGGAACAGTTTCGAACAGGATTTTCTGTACTAGCTTTTTAGGTAGAACAACTTAGAACAGATTTCCTGTTCTAACTTGTTCTGACGTTTACTACGAATCTGTGCTGTTCTGTTCTATTCTGTTCTGTTCTAATCTAACTATTTCGTCACTGAACAAACCTTATATAAGATACAAATACTCTCTAAATAATATTAAATAAAATATTCGGTATCCGTAACATGATCTTAATAAAAAAATAATAAAAAAAATTGTTTTAATCGACAACTCAAAAATATTTTAACGTTATTTTAAAAATCATCGATAGCAAATTGATTTTTTTGCTGAAATAGCAATTAATCCCCGAAAGGTTAATCCCCGAAAACTATCGGGCTTAGCTAAATCCGTTGGGAATAAGTTGTTGTTTCTGGGAACATTTTAATTATAACCTGATTTTTTGTCCACTTTCCTTAGGGCTAGGGAAAAAACATACCTACTTGTAAACAGCTTATCCCCGTGTTTTTCGCTAAATTCCATTGGGGCACGAAAAACTAAAACTACATGTGAATAGTTTAGCCTGGAACTCATTCTGTTTTATTTACTGTTTTCCAATAGAATCAGAGTGAAAAATTTTGAAAATCGAAATGTTTGTTTATACAGTTTTTGTAGAGACATATGTACTTGGAGAGAAAAAAAAAAATGTAAAACGTGCAAAAATACAAATTTGTATGGCCTTATGTCGTTTGCTGAAAAATTTCGTTTTTTTTGACAATTTTTGGGATTTTCAAGAAAACCTGGGTCAAACCTGGGTAAAGTTCAACAAACGAGGCTTATAATATTTTCTATTTGACATGAAAGCGTTTACATGAGTAGGTGAATGCAGATCAAATCTCCCAAATATAAGAAGCATCGCTTTTTTTCTTATTGAAATATCAACTAGAAGGCATATTTTTCGGAATAAAAGATGAAAAAATTGAAGAAAGGCAAAAAGACCAAATCTTTTCTACAATGGAAAACGACATAAGATTACAAGCGCGGGTTAATGACCTCGGACAAAATTTGGTTTGGTCAATAATTTTATTTGTATTTTTTTTAATTAACAGACAACCTTATGTACATATACATTATTCACACATACATTATTCACATATACATTATATTATGTACATACCTAATGTACTTAACAAATTATTGTTGCTATGCGTATATAAATATTTTTTTCTCTTCAACAGACGATGTAAACTATAAAACTGAGGAAATAAGCTTAGAAGATATCTTGAAATCCGATGAAGATGATGCTGGTGACAGCAAAGATACCGGCACAGATGAAGATTTTGAAAATGAACTAGAAATCGAAGAACAGCCAGAAGACGACGAAGAAAATGATTATGAAGAAGAACATGATGATGACTATGCAAATGATTTTGGAGACGATTATGATGATGACGAAGAGGATCATAAAGACAAAGAAGAAGAAAAGAGAAAACAGACAACACAACAACCAAACGAAAAATTTACTATACAAAATCCAAAAACTAAAACTATAACGATTGTACGCAAAGATATAAAAAAACCAACCGCATCACCATCGACATACAAAAACTATTCAACACAACCAACTATTTTAAATAATATGATGCAAAATAAGGTTGTAGCATCTTCATCGGGTTTTATAAGGATTGCTCCGAGATCAACGGTTACAAGCGTCGCCAACCCTTCACCTTCGTCGCCGTCAGTGACGACCGTTGCCAAAAATGCAAATGGCAAAATAATATACTTACAGCGTCCGGGAGGTAAAACTGTTCCAGTTCGTGTTCCAACTTCGATTACAACGAACGCCCCCTCAAACAGTCAAACAAAGCAGACACTTGCCATTCATGTAATGCGGACTCCGGAAGGTAATTTTGTGCCGTACAAATCAAGCAAGGATGGCAATACTTCCAACTCAATGACTGGAAGCAACAAATTGACCGCTAGCCCTGGAGGTGGAAAAGTACTTATGAAAGCTCCATTAAAGGCAGCTCCTAGTGCGTCTGCGCAATCAGGCTCAAGAACAATGGGGTCAACTATTATATCGTCTGTTGAAACAAAACCAAAAGTCCGGCAAGTTATCACTACAAGACAAGTTATAACAAATTCAAATAATGGAGGTGGCAAAGTTTTAGTGCAAGGTGCATCTGGAAATTCTCGACAACTCATGGTGTCAGGAAATATGATAAAATTGTCGCCAAACACTTCAAGTGGACAATTGCAGGCTGTTCAAATACCTGGAAAGTCAGGTTTTCAGTACGTTCGCGTATTAAACAGCACTCAAGGTGGAATGTCACAGCACAAAGTTGCCTCGTCTGATTCTTCGACTACTCACAAGTACACAGTAGTAAACCAAGCTAACAAGCAATCAATCGTTGTTAAATCTCCACTCACTGATAAGGATCGGGTAAGGTTTTTCTTTACCATTATGATAAAATATTTAATTTGTTTTCTTTATAATTTTCAGCACATAAAAATGACAACAGTTCCGACTTTTCGTAAAATAAACGACGTAATTGTACGAACAAACGAAAGCGGTGGACAAAATTTAGTGCGAACTCAAAAAATTTCTCAAATCAATTCGCAAATTGGAAGATTTTGTGGCACGTCGAATTCGAAAAGTCAAAGTAAGACCGATGCACCCACAAATAAATGCTTTGTTGTATCTAAATCATCTTTGATTCGCAATTCAGTTACTAGTCAAAATCAGAGAATAATGCAACAACGTCATTCGATAATCGAATCCCGCACAGATACAGGATCATCAGTTATAGCTAACTCCAACATTTCACCGCCACCGGCAAAGAAACTTTTTAGCATCCTCCGGCCGACAGCCATTGAGCCACAACAAATTAAATCTGAACCAAAGGTGGAGCTTTTGGCTTCAAAGCAAAAAGCTGAGCCTTTCATTTCAAAATATAGTAAACCAACTGCAACTCTTTCATCTAATACCGCTGTTGCCAAAGCAGCAGCTAGATTATCGACCGGGGCATCGCCACCACCTTCGGATGACTCCAGCAACGTGACTATTCGAAGAAAACACTGTAACTGCACGAAATCACAGTGTTTGAAATTGTATTGCGATTGTTTTGCTAATGGAGAATTCTGTCAGGACTGCAACTGTAAGGATTGTTTGAACAACTTAGAAAATGAAGACGAACGGCAGAAGGCAATACGAATTTGCCTAGAACGAAATCCAAATTCTTTCAAGTAAGTTTATAATTTTATAGTATCCGTGTTTAGGTGAAAGTCTAAAGCCCAAAACAAAAACTAATCCTCGCAAACAATATCTCCGCTACACATCTTTGCACACAAAATCTACTTAAAGCTTAATTTCCCAACGACACATCCTCGCCAACAAAATCTTGTGAAAGCTAAAACTTCGCTGCGACACATCCTCGCAAACACAATGTTAGAACTGGCTAATGTATGCTATTCAGTTTACCGTGGTATTTGTTCGCTAGGCGATGGGGTCTCAAAAGAGAAATGGGTGGAAGGAATAGTAAAGCTGAATGCGAGTGGAGTAGCGAACATACAAAAAGCGTTGGATTTAAAAATAAATGAAATTGACACAGGTTATAGCTGAGATAGAATTATAAACAAAACAAATATTTTTTGATTTAAATAAAAATACAAATTGGGCGCATTCACTAATGTAGTTTCTACTCTGATTGGCTAAAAACAACTAAAAACTTAGTTGACATTTCCCCTCCAACCAAGTGTAAAATTTTCGGATACAAAGTTAGTGGATAATAATTTTGACATTTCACAATCAGCTGTTCGACGAAAATACAAGTTTAATTTTTGGTAAAAGATATTTTCAAAATGAAATTATGGTGCAATATGAAAATATATATTTTATACATTTTGTTTAATTTAAACTGAAAAAAAAGTTTATTAAAAGTTCTCAAAACACAAATATTTCTTATTTAACATCTCTATATCTGTTATTAATATGACCGTTTAGGATTGACTAGCTTTGTAGTGCAATTTTGCATTCAGAAAACTAGTTGAATTCGGACTACGTAGAAACTACATTAGTGAATGCGCCCATTCAAAATAGTTTGTAACGGCCTTTAGTCCGGTGATCTCTTTTGGACTTATCAGGTGACTATTTTGAATTAGTAATTCAACAAGTCCAATAAAATATGCCAAGTCTTCTACTTGGCTGATGTATTTCAGTAGTATATAGAATTTGTTTCATAAAAACCTTCATATACTAATATGTGAGTTTATTATTGTGACCCAACCTCATCTATTAAAGAAAATAAGTTTACGACAGAGAAATTGAGAGTGAATGACAGTGACAACAAAATAATTTCATCTTCTGGAACTCTTCTTTTAGTCATGGGAACTCTTCATAGGCAGAATACAATTTCGCCTTTTCGTTGCCAAGTTTCAAATTATACCCCCGATAAAGAAGTTTCACTTCAAAATTTTGTGTCTAGATGTATTCATTTTTACTAATATTTCGATCTCTTTTAAGTGCCAGTTATAGCTTTCATTGAAAATTTAATGTTTGGTTTTGACGGACTTAAAAGCAAAATCAGTGGTTATTTTGATGCTAGTATGAAGGAGGTTAATTATTATTATTAGGACTTAATTATTAAATCTTGCCAAAAATAATTTACGTTTTGGCGCAATTGTCCACATAAAATGACTTTTATTATGACCTTACCAATGATCATTGAAAAATTAAACTTCATTTTCTGGCAAAGTTGGACCCGAATCACAAAAATTATGATTTAAGCCATTAGCCTTATTTTTGCGTCAAAATAATTTCTGAATTCACTTCCTAAACGTCTTTAAATGAGTCATTAAAATTTTCAATGCTGGTTTTCAATGAAAGCTATAACTGGCACCTTAGGCGCCGCAGTTAAAGCCTATAGGTATAGGTCGTAGTAAAAAACAAAACAAAAAAAAATATTTTGATGCTCTGAACATTTCTGGATATACATACATAGACAGCGGTGACTTAATTCATTCGCCGATATAAATTTAACCGCAATTGAAAAACTAAACTAGACCACTCGGTATGAATTCATTAGGCAGTGTGAGTTACACACTAAAAAAAAACAGGATCATTGAAATTTAGGGTTCCGAGGTAAACATCTTAAAGCACTGGGCTAGAGGCGTTTTTTCATTCTTTATTTGAGGAAATTACATCCCGCTTAAATTCAAGTTGTACCACATCATGGGTTTAAAATAAATTTATGTCAAGTGGGGTGCAAATTATTAATTTTAAAATGTATATCCACTGTACAAATTAGATTCAAATTCGATTCAAATTAATTTTTTTCTTAGCATGCTTTCTTTCTTTCCTTTCACGTATGAATAATACAAAGAAAAATCGCAGAAGGCGAATGATATATGTATGTAATTCCTTAATTTTTGAAATAATTTTAATTTAAATTTTAGACCGAAAATCACAGCTGCAGCCAACGAAAGTGACCAACGATTGCATAACAAAGGTTGTAATTGCAAGAGGTCAGGCTGCTTGAAAAACTACTGCGAATGCTACGAAGCAAAAATACCATGTTCATCTAATTGCAAATGTGTCGGTAAGTTGCATTTTATTTTAATATTAGTTTATTTATTTACACAAAATATTTACACATGCATGTGCATTAAACTGTCTGTTTTTATTTTAGGCTGTAGAAATGTAGATGACCATCCTGATCTTGATATGGATACAAAGAAATGTCCAGTCCCCACCAATATTTCGAGCAATCGAGGAAAAAGAACCTATGAAATGATTACACCGAAAGTTCAGAGTACATCGTTGCTAACACCTGCTGTTACGGCATCAATGGTTGCGGCTAGCGGTGCAACAGTAGAAAAGCAACCATGTAATTTCATCACTCAAGAAGTTGTGGATGCAACAATCCAGTGTTTAATAGCCCAGGCGGATGAGTGCGAGAAAGGTGACCTTACACCTTATCAAACGGAAAAAATGGTCATGGAAGAATTGGGCAGGTGTCTTGTGGAAATAATTGACTTTTCGATTCGTAATACTGATTAAAATTTATAATATTCCCTAAAAAAGTTGACAAAACTTAGTATGTCAATAAAAATAATATATATGTAATATGTATAACAATTATTAATAATTTAACAATTTAACTTCGCAATTTATATTAATGTATAAAGCTTCCAATATTTAGTTAGTTTTAATTCGATAAAATGGATATTTAGCTCCAATTTTACTTTATAGTGGTTCGTGTTTTTATTTTAATTTACTTATTCTTTTCAAAAGAAATCAAATAATAATTGAAATAACTATTCAATAAATATAATTGTTTCTATGTAGGATGACAGTTTGTAACTTTGCGTGGATTTTACATTATTAAAGAATTAAGTTAGAAAATAATTTAAGAAGTCGTTGAGTTTTATTTTATCAACTTTTATAATTAGTGAGTCATTTCGCCATTTTTTTGAACAAGAAATGGAAGTAATCTAGCGCAGACTAAATGACCCTGGAACATGGTTTGTAATTTAACTGGCTGAACAGAATAGAAGCGCGTTCGAACGCGCGTTCGTACCTGTCAAAGTTAAAATACGTGAAATTTCGTTAAAGTGAATACAATGGAGACGCAGCCGCGAACGCGACTCTGGGAGGTAAATAAGTTTTAATAATCACGCGCGTGCGAACGCGCGATCGAACGCGCGTCTATTGTGTTCAGCCAGTAAGCTGTAGCAAGAAATGTACGCCATTTAACAAATTAACTGAACCCACCTTCTCTGTCGTTCTTATCCTTCTAAGATATAAGTTTTTGTTTGCCCACTGGCCATTTGTTTCATTGGCCACGTTCGGGTGCCAATCCGATAGGCTATCCAAGATACCTTAGTATCCGATATTTTTTCGAACGACCATACGTATGTATATTTACAAAAAAAATTTGATAACCCGAGCTGATAAAGATGGTGAAATGTAACACAAAACGTGAAATTCCAGCCGATTCTGGGAAGAACTGGAGAAATTGAAATAAACAAATGAAGTACATAGGTACTTAATTATCATCATTGATTAACTATTATTTTACATACATGGATGGTTAAGCACTTAGTTCCTTATTATGATCTGCTTGTTTATCAAAAATTGTTAACGTACAATTGATTTTTTAATTAAAGTACTAAACATATTGATGAGTTCGTATGTCCAAATTGCGAATGAATGTGTGAACGATGGGATATATCCGAGCGTAGTAGGTAGTAGTATTTTTGAGTGGACAAAACGTAAGCCCGTCCCGTATTCATCAACGATGAATGACATCATTAATAATAAAATAAAGACTGGTGCTGCGGTTGCCCGTTTTGCGGCAGATTTCGACTTGAACCATTCTTTATTCCTATCTAAATAAACACATTTGTGGGCGCGACAGCTCGCGGAGAATCAGGGCCTAGTGACCTCAGATTAGCCACATGAAGATGAGAATCCCCGGCAGCCATTTTAATTTGCCAAACAAGCTTGAACTGTCAGATATCAGATACAAAATGGGAATGTGTGTATAAAAACCTCACACATAGGCAGTAGAGATCTTCACACGCCTGGTTAAATTCACAGATTAGCCACATGAAGATGAGAATCCCCGGCAGCCATTTTAATTTGCCTACAAGCTTGAACTGGCAGTTATCAGATAAAAAATGAGAATGTGTGTATAAAAATCTCACACATAGACAGTAGGGATCTTCACACACCGGGTTAAATTTTTGTTGCAATTCACATCTATTCATCGACGCGGGAAAAATTACAAATACAACAATGTAAACAAATGGGTTTTGGAGGGTGAAACGTACGAAACATTCTCATCTTCATATGGCTAATCTGTGGTTAAATTGTTGTTGCAATTCACATCTATTCATCGACAACAAATGGGTTTTGGGTTTTGGGTCTCATCTTCATATGGCTAATCTGTTTTGCATGTATGTGTTGCCTTTTTCTTAACACTAACCGATCTTTTTCTTAACTTGATCCCGATAGAGAGCAGAATGTAACGCATTTTTTTGATGATCTTTATGGATCATATCTGATAATTAAAAAATGGATATTATAAAGTAAACATAAATAAGTGCTTTCGATTTCGAATTGCTTTTTGCTTAAATTAGGTCACTTTTTTGTACGCAAAGAATGTAGAAACAAGTACATATTTATTTAGTTTGTTAGCTAATTGTTTGACGAGTTAATTTAGTGAGTCAATCAAGTGGGACTCAAACAACCGTAAAACTATTAACTAAGAACACTGTACAAACGTGGTTCAAAAATTAATCAATGGTTCAGCTATTTTAGCTCACCAGTTTCTACGGATTAACTGCGATTATACTATGATTCAAGCATACCTAGGTATAATTGGCTATTCCTATCAGCCTTATTTTGTAATTCACTTTCATGCGAAAGTAAGTCGAATTCGAATAGTTTGCATTTTGAGTTTCGAACGAATCGAAAGTTCACTTTATCAAACGAAAGTTCATTTTTTGTTGAAAACTAAGCAAAGTTTGACTTTCGAATCATTCGAAACAAATGTCATTTATTTGACGTTAAAAATTTTCTGGCGAATAGACTAAAAAAAACATGTAAGCACAAATATTTTTGCTGAAAAACAAAAAAAATAAAATACTTTTATGAATTATTTGTTGAGGTTTTAATTAAAGGTCGCATTCCAATTGGACTAAACGGGAGCAGAAAGAAGTTCTCATCAAATTGATGGAAGAAAATCCGGAGATAGCCAAGGGATTCTTGAATGGATTTGATGCATACATTATCCTTCTCCTCCATATCTGCTCTTCGCCGCCGTCTTCACTTCTTATAAATAAAATAATTGCCATCTGTTTTCTTGAAAATAAACAATAAACTCTTGCTCATGAACTAGCAAATAACAATGAGGTACAAGTATTTACAAATAACAAAAAAATACCGGCGAGGGATTTCACTTCTTTTTTTTTTTGAAAATTGGAAAGTGTGACCAGGTGTGTATAAAGTAAAGTGAGACTTTGAAGTCGCATGTTTTTTTTGTTAATCAATTTTAAACACAATTAAATTGACATGGAAGCTAAAACAAATCTAGTATTTTACTATTCAAAAGTTTTAAATTTATTTTGTTATTGTTTCATGTCAATAAACTTACCATACTGTTTTCTAAATGCTCCAAAATTTTAAAATTTCAGTTTTTATTGATGTCTTTTAAATAGTAAACTTTACCGGGCCTTTAACATTACTTATCTTTACTTTATTTTTCTTAAATGAGAACGCATTATTTTGACCATCATTTTTATAAAAAACAAAAATTCTTCGAAGAAAACAGCTTGGTCACACTAAATTAAATAGAAATGTCAGTAAATGTCAAAGAGCTGATGTTCATTTTATGCATTCATTCGATAATGAATATTATTCGTTCGATTCTCAAAATATGCAAAGTTCATTCGAATGAATAGATCTATTCTATCGAAATAGCTATTCGTTCGAATCTCAAAATAAGGCTGATTATGTGTGTTCCATTTGGGCTTGCAAAGTATTCTTTAGTACTTCCCAGTAAATGATGAATGGACGCTTTCATTTTACCAAAAGTAAAATCTAACTTCAATTTACTTTACTGTTTAAGCCTAGTACGCTGCTGATGCGAAACGAAATTTTTCGGTGGTCTCCAACACGACAGCGAATTGCTTACAAAAACCACAGCGAAAAAATTACAATTGAAGGCGTCACCATTTGCAAAAACAAAAACAAACACAAGCCCAAAAAAATCACCGAAAGCCATGTTGTAGTGAAAGAAACAACAAATACAAACACGAACAAACCTCAAATGTCACTTTTCCGCACACAATTAATGGTCCGGGCAATTAAGGCTGTCCCAAACCAACGCGGAACATTCGCGCGAATATGCGACGACTGAATAATGTTCGAAGATTCGCATCGCGCCAGTGTGGGCGCTCCCATTAATCTCCATGTAAATAAATTAAGACAGGCGGAAGTTTCGTTGTCGCGCCGAATGTTTCGCGTTGGTTTGGGAGAGCCTTTAATTGAGTGCGAAAAAAGAGCGGAGACCTCTCCAAATATTCTGCTAAAATTATCAATTACGCTCATCGAACAGCGTACTGCAAAACGAAAACTAGGACGAAATTTTTTGTTTATGATTTCGTTGTGTTATTTTTGTATGGGATTTTTCGTTTCGCATTAGCAGCGTACTAGGCTTTAATTGGGTGCTGAAAAGTGACATTTGAGGTTTGTTCGTGTTTGTATTTGTCGTTTCTTTCAATTCAACATGGCTTTCTGTGATTTTTTTTTTATTTTTTGCAAATGGTGACGCTTTCAATTGTCATTTTTTCGCTGTGGTTTTCGTAAGCATTTCGCTGTCGTTTTGGCGTACTAGGCTTTACTGTTTTGTATTTTATCATTGTATATAGAACCTATAGTACTACCACGAGACTGATTTTTTCTTCTTTATATGTGGCCGTTACGTGGCGCTGGGCTCGTCGATTAGTTGGCAGTGGAGACCACAGATTAGCCACATGAAGATGAGAATCCCCGACAGCCATTTTAATTTGCCTACAAGCTTCAACTGGCAGTTATCAGATAAAAAATGAGAATGTGTGTATAGAAATCTCACACACAGACAGTAGGGATCTTCACAGACCTGGTTAAATTGTTGTTGCAATTCACATCTATTCATCGACGCGGGAAAAAATTACAAATACAACAATGTAAACAAATGGGTTTTGGAGGGTGAAACGTAAGAAACATTCTCATCTTCATATGGCTAATCTGTGGTGGAGACTTGAGACAGAAGGAAAAAGTAAGAAGTAAAAGAAAAAAATAGAAGGAGAGGGTTGTATTTAATTGTTCTGACAACAATAAGGGGAGTAAAGGAGATAACTAAATCAGATATTTTTGCCATGACAACGACCAGAATATAGGAGAAAAAACGCTATATGTTTACATTTGTATGTAGGTATTCTATCGTTTATTAGGCGTGTTTTTTTTGCAAGTCCATATGGATTTGTCGAAAAAAACGACATCGGGACTTAGCGACTTCTTACTTACAGTACGTAAGTCCCGATAATTATCTGGACTTAGCTAAGTCTATATGGATTAAAGTTGTTGTTGTATTTACGTGTAAAACTATTAGTCCCGATGTCGTTTTTTTCGACAAATCCATATGGACTTGCAAAAAAAACACGGCTATTATTTTTTACAAGGAAAACTTGAGTAGGTAGGTATTTGAATGTATAAGAATCAATTTTTTTTTTATGCCAGGCTATAGGCATATGTTTATATATAATTACTTCATGATTTTATTTTTCAACACAATATTGAATTTGTTTTTAAATTTTCAGTTTTGATTTTCAAAGCAACGTTGTTAAATTTCACTATAGCTTAGTGGAATACAACGTTGCTACATTTTGAATTATGGTGCATAGGTAGGTATACCCAATTTTCAAGTATAGTAGGTACATAGGTATAGACTGCTTTTAAACCATGCAATTTCTTCTTGCGATTTTTAAGCACGTGGGCAAGGGACGTATGTGGTGGCCGGGGTAGACGAAATTGCTGAGGTTGAACAAATTGCAGAGTTATCGCTCATTCTTCTTTGTGCTTTTCCTTTTTGTTCGAATGTGTTTTATTTTCATTCGTCGTCCACTCAGATAACTTCGCTTAATCAAGTGGAGTAAAGAGTGCAGTGAGATGATACTTCTTCACTTGCACAAACTAAACTTTTCATTAAAAATCGCTGTCGTGTAAAAGGTATTTGCAATTAGAAGGAAACCAAAGGAGAAACGAAGATTAAAAATCGCTGTAGTGTAAAAGCAGTCATAGCTACATATATTTAATAGATTTTTGGTAGGCTTTTTTCACAGTAGGTATTTTATTATGTTTGTTATTCAAAAAGAAGATAGGTAATTGGAATTTTGAATAACAAAATTAATAATAATTATGTAGGTATTCGGTAGGTAGGTATAATTTGTTTTTTAAAGTTTAGGTAGGTAGGTATGAAGGTATAGGTATAGGTACATTATGTAAATATCAATGTAGGGATGTAGGTGGGTGGGTGGGTGTGTATGCACAGGGTGGTACCTATTAAAACATTTAATTTTTAAACATTTGAAAGAAATGTAGATAGGTACCTAACCTACATACATATATATGAATGTATTTGGTAGGTAGGTAGGTATGTACGTAAATTTTAAATATTAACCAACCACCCACCTATTAAAAATTATTTTTCAAACCAAATCAAATGCCTTATAGGTACCTACAACCTAATTAGCTTTCTTTTTGGAAAAAAAATACAACCTTGGTATCTTCCTATTTATGGGTAAAAAAGGTACCTTTCTGTCCAAAAAAAATATTTTGTAGGTAGGTACTTGACTAATTATAAATACAATTGAGACAAAAATTTAAAAAATTAATTTTTTTTAAGTAGGTACCTATTTATGTATGTATGTACATACATAGGTAGTGAGACTGAAAAAAAATTGAAATGAAAATAGGAATACATATAGCCAATTTAGCAAGATTTGAAAAAATCAATGTTTTTTTTTGAAAAAATTTGCTTTCATCAGCAGACAATTTTTCAAAAATTAAAAAAAAAATTAATTTGGCTAACCAATTTTGAAAATCCATTGAAATAAACCTAAAAAATATTTTCAAAAAAAATTAAGTACATTTTTTTCCGAAAAAAATAGTTTATATTTTTAAAAAATTAAAAAAAAAACAAAAATTTGGTGTTTTAATTTAAAAAAAAAAAAACAATTGCAATGCTCCCTAAAATTATTTTTTAAAAAAATTAAGGAAATTATTTCGAAAAAATTAGTTTTTTTGAATACAAATAATTTTGAAAAATTAAAAAAAGACAAAACTTTGGTGTTTATTTAAAAAAAAACAATTTCAATACTCCTAAAAACTATTTTTTAAATAAAATTAAGTTAAAAAGAGTTTTTGTGAGCATAAATAAAATTTATTATTTCAAAATGAACTCTTAAACTTATTCGCAAGCAAATAATCCCACTCAAACACCCACTTAGTCGTTACTATAAGAAACAAACCAACCTATATCCCCAATTTTACTAGAAAAAAAGGTCAAACTTATAAGAAAAAGTAAGACATGATCACCACATTTGTTAATTGTTTAGCATTCCAAACCGATTTCTTAAAAAAAAATAACTTAATCAAGTATTTCCGAAGCCGACTGCAGAAAAATAAGTGTTTTGTTTTAACTTTCCAGAACATTGATAATTAATTTTCAAGAAAAAACACATTAATTAATTTAATTAGGATACTTTTCTCTTCTTAAAGTCTAAACTATAAATTTGTCTGAATTAAAAACCTAAGGCCACATGAATTTAAAAATTAAATGAAAAACTGCACGTAATATATTCATCAGATGATATTCAGGTATGATGGTAAACTTAAAACTTCTCAAGTTTCAGCTCAAACGGATTATTTTTTCTTCAGTTTTTAACTAATTTTTATATTTCGATGTTCAGCTCAATTTATAGAAAAGTTTAAACAAATTATTTACGTGAACTTCTGATTCATCAACAATTGCATTGTCTAAGTTTCAGCTCAATCTGATGGTTAGTTTTTGAATTTTACAACATAACGAACAATCATCTGTCAATACCTTTCCATATATACCTACCTAGATACTAACCTGATTTAACCTGATATCACAAAAAAACCTTAAATAGAGCCTTTCCAATATATTTATACCTACGTATTTACTTAACTTAAATCTCAACGGAAAACCTACCTACAAAGGCGTATAACATCCTTCGCCATACAATTCAGTCAAAAAGTATTCATTTACAACAACATTATTATTCTTAGTGGTAACCACAGATTAGCCATATGAAGATGAGAATGTTTCGTACGTTTCACCCTCCAAAACCCATTTGTTTACATTGTTGTATTTGTAATTTCTTCCCGCGTCGATGAATAGATGTGAATTGCAACAACAATTTAACCAGGTGTGTGAAGATCCCTACTGTCTATGGGTGAGGTTTTTATGCACACATTCTCATTTTTTATCTGATAACTGCCAGTTCAAGCTTGTAGGCAAATTAAAATGGCTGCCGGGGATTCTCATCTTCATGTGGCTAATCTGTGGTGGTAACCGAGTTTGAATAATTTGCATGCATATTATACATTTCCTCTATTCCCACACTACGTCACAGGCAAAAGCCAAAAAATCAAGCCTTCTTTTGAACAATATTTATTTTCGTTCTTCCTATACCCAAAAAACAAACAAAAAAAACATTTTCCCCTTTCTATAAAAAATGATAAAAGCAAAAACAACCCCTTCCTCTGCAAAAAAAACCAAATCCCATTAATAAAACAAAAAAGCACAAAATTGTTACTTCCTGCCTCCCTCTAACTTTCATAAATTTAGTGGGCTCTCATTTTTGTATTAAAAAACTATTCTCCTTTGTTGGAGAATTCAAAGTCTCCACTTTCCTTTGCAACAATTGTTAGCAACATTAGCTTTATGTGTGGCCGTATGGTAGCGCGTCGGTCGTTCGTCATCATGACAGTACTATAGATTATATATACAATGATTTTATTTAAAATAGCCGTGTTCCTTTAGAGGTGGCGAACTACTCATGAGTAGATGCAAACAATAATCTAGTACTACCAACTAGTCGTGCTCTCATGGCGAGTAGATGAGGTTTGCAGGAAAATCAATTTCGTGCGTTCCATTCAAAATGGCTAGCAAAGTACTAATTAGTCCTTTGTCACCTCCAAAAGAACACGGCTTTTAAGAAAAAAGGCAACAACAATAATCTACTACGCAATTTATTTTTACTGGTTCTGTTTTTTTCTTGCGTGAAGACATTTCGTTACCCAGATTATTGAACTACTTAGAACTACTTACTTCGACCACAGTAGGAGTAATTGACTGCAGCCAGAAGTAATTGGCAGTAGAGATTTAAAATAACGAACATTTTAGTTTAGCATTTACTCGAAGTTGGGCTACCAAATGTATTGTATAATCGAGGTGTATGGTACATGATTTAAAGGTTTTTCTCAACGCTGAACCTTATAAAAGAAAATTAAGACGATATAATAACCACAATTGAGTAATACGTATTTTTAAAGGACGAGACTAGAGACATGCCAATTTATAACAGTTATAACAGTTTTTCGCCATTAAAAGTGGGCGTGCGTTAACGCGCTTCGCGCGACTTAAAAAAAAACTCTAGGTGCCTGAAGTAAGCCGACCGGCGGAGGGCCCAGACACTGCGGGCCGCATAAACAGTACTTTAATTGGCATGCCTAGAGTCACTTCCATTTTTAAAAGAAGATAACATAATTTTTCCCTCAGAAACGCACTCCCTTTCCTCATTCTTGTGGTGAACTAGCTGCAAGTATGCAGTTTCGTGTTTTTCGAAAATAATTCAATTTATTTTGGCCAATGGAACGCAAAAATGGTCAAAATCGGCATTTTGCCAGATCCAAATAAAAAATAAGTTGATTTATTTTACCAATGGTATTTTACCAAAAGTTAAGCTGGTATTTTTGCTGATTGATGAATCAGACGAAATGGTCAGTGCAATTAAGCACGAAATACTCACGGGTCGTACCTTCCTCGCCTCTTACTACTCCCCTCAATATTCCGTCTGTATATAATGATACATATACGTACATGGTTTCCGTTTATTTCTTCATTTGAATAAAGCAACGCAAAAATGTCAATGCTTAAAATCTTTTGCGTGCCTAATGCGATATGTTTCTGTGTGTTGAGATTTCTTGCATCAAGTTGTACAAAAAAAAATAATAAGCTTAGAAACTTCTCAACATAATTTTACAATTATTCAAGAAAAAGTTAATGTCAAAGAAAATTCAAACTTCTTTCATCGCGAAAGTCGGATATCCTGTCAGACGGTACTTGAAATTGTGAGACAAAGAGCTTAACCTCAATTAAAGTATTCAAATATACTGCACAGTGCGCGATTCTCTCTATACACACACAATGTATTTCTTGTACTAATTACAAATATATTCCTGTACTCAGTGGCGGATCCAGTCGTTTTTAGAGCTTTCGGGGTAGGTACTTTATTCGCAAGACAATATTGTTTGTACCTACCTCAAAATATAGTTGAATAAAACTTATTCTTCACTATCCTTAATATACATTTTTTTTTTAGAAAATCAAAAAGTGAAAAATTGCTGATTCTAACGGCAATAACTTTATAGAAATATGAATTTACTGAACACGTTTATTCACGAAATTTTGAAATTGCTCTGTTGGTTCAAGTTTCGAAGATTGTAACTATAATAAACAATTATTCACAGGGGCGTATTCATAGTCTCTTTTAGCCCCAGTTCATCTTAGAATTTGGTTTATTCAATGGTATTTAGATAGGATAAACCCAGGTCTAAGATAAACTGGAGTTTAAAAGTGACTATGAATATGCCCCAATATTATTTCAATTTCAAAAGACTTCGCGTATAAAAATTTTGATCAAAATCAGTCAAGTCGTTAACGAGATAAATAACTTTTTTCCTAACGGTTGTATGGCACGTACTGTTTCAATTTCCTCTACTTTGAAATCATTGGCCGCATTCACTAATGTAGTTTCTACGTAGTCAACTCACTCTGATTGGCTAAAAAACAACTAAGAACTCAGTTGAAATTTCCCTTCCGACCTAGTGTAAAATTTTCGGCTACAAAGTTAGTGGATAATGATTTTGACATTTCACAATCAGCTGTTCGATGAAAATACAAGTTTAATTTTTGGTAGAAGATATTTTCAAAATGAAATTAATGGTGCAATATGAAAATATACATTTTATACATTTTGTTTAGTTTAAACTGTAAAAAAAGTTCATTAAAAGTTCTCAAAACACAAATGTTTCTTATTTAACATCTCTACATCTGTCATTAATATGACCGTTTAGGATTGACTAGCTTTGTAGTGCAATTTTGCATTCACAAACCTAGTTGAATTTGGACTACGTAGAAACTACATTAGTGAATGCGCCCATTCTCGAATTTTAGTTTTAGCTCAACTAGAACGGGTAGCTGCCATACAAACATTTTATTTATTTATTTTTTCAAATTTAATTAAAAACCGCTCTAATGATTTTGGTTAAACTTCGTACCTGGAATGACGAAAGTTATGGTAAAAAAACAGTGTTTCAGTTTTTGGCGAAAATATCCCATGACGGAAATAGGCACTATACGTTTTTTGAGAAAATGGCCTAATTATTGGGTTACTCGCTTATATATTTTCCATGGTTAAACCGATTATGTTATAATTTTGTAATCGTGTGTAAACAATATCACATTTAAAAATTTTGAAAAAACTTGAAGAAAAAAAATCTAACAAAAAAAGTCCATTTTTGTTTAAGGTACTTTTGACTTTTTCACATTTTCTCGTTAAAGCCTAGTACACATGCTGATGCGAAACGAAAACTCCCATACAAAAATGACACAACGAAATCATAAACGAAAATTTTCGTCCTCCTTTTCGTTTTGCAGTACGCTGTTCGATGAGCGAAATTGATAATTGTAGCAGATTATTTGGAGAGGTCTCCGCTCTTTTTTCACACTCAATTAATTGCCCGGACCATTAATTGTGTGCGAAAAAGTGACATTTTAGTTTTTTTTGTGTTTGGATTTGTTGTATCTTTCATTGCAGCATGGTTTTCTGTGATTTTTTTGCTCTTGTGTTTGTTTTGTTATTGGTGTGACGCTCTCAGTTGTCATTTTTTCGTTGTGGTTTCCGCAAGCATTTCGTTGTCGTGTTGGTGACCACCGAACATTTTCGTTTCGCATCAGCAGCGTACTAGGCTTAAAGCCTACGGTACGCTGTTCGATGAGCGAAATTGATAATTGTAGCAGATTATTTGAAGAGTTCTCCGCTCTTTTTTCGCACTCTATTAATTGCCCGGAACATTAAGGCTCTCCCAAACCAACGCGAATACTTCAGAACGACGACGAAACTTTCGCCTGTCTTAATTTATTTACATGGAGATTAATAGGAGCACCCACACTGGCGCGAAGCGAATCTTCGTACATTATTCAGTCGTCGCATATTCGCTCGAATGTTTCGCATTGGCTTGGGAGAGCCTTTAATTGTGTGCTGAAAAGTGACATTTGAGGTTTGTTCGTATTTGTCATTGTTGTTTCTTTCAATACAACATGGCTTTCGGTGATTTTTTTGCGCTTGTGTTTGTTTTTGTTTTTGCAAATAGTGACGCTTTCAATTGTCATTTTTTCGCTGTGGTTTTCAATTAGCAATTCGCTGTCGTGTTGGAGACCACCGAAAAATTTCGTTTCGCATCAGCAGCGTACTAGGCTTAAAGATAAGTAGATCATAATAGGCGTTTTCCTTTGGAGGTGGCGAAGTATTTGTAAGTAGATTGCCATATGAAGATGAGAATGTTTCTTACGTTTCACCCTCCAAAAACCCATTTGTTTACATTGTTGTATTGGTAATTTCTTCCCGCGTCGATGAATAGATGTGAATTGCAACAACAATTTAACCAGGTGTGTGAAGATCCCTACTGTCTATGTGTGAGGTTTTTATGCACACATTCTCATTTTTTATCTGATAACTGCCAGTTCAAGCTTGTTGGCAAATTAAAATGGCTGCCGGGGATTCTCATCTTCATGTGGCTATTGAACCATTAACATTTATCTTCACAGTGTGTCTGCATCACAGTTGTTAACGATAAGAGCAAGTTTGTGCGATCCAGCCGATGCATATTTTTTTCGTTGGCAACACTTTTCCACACAAATGGCGCGAAATTCAAATCTTACCTACCTACATGAA
This sequence comes from Leucozona laternaria, assembly GCA_932273885.2. Taxonomy (NCBI): domain Eukaryota; kingdom Metazoa; phylum Arthropoda; class Insecta; order Diptera; family Syrphidae; genus Leucozona; species Leucozona laternaria. Next base: position 61,409,552 of record OW026368.1, on the reverse strand, counting down.
TTTCGTGACACCCTTTATAAGCTGGACAATGAGAAGTCTTTTTTTGTGTGTGTTCGATCCGCTGTTTGCTAAATGCTAAAATATACTCAACAATTTTAAAGAAAACATCGAAACTTGACGAATGAAAACAAATTAAACCATACAAATTGTTTGTAGCTCGTTTCACCAACAACGGTTTTATTTATTCAACTCATAACTTCATTTTGTCTAACAATTTAAATTGTATAGGTATTTAAAATATCAAGTAACTATAATATTATTTTTCGTACACTATAAATATTTTCATAATCCTTATTGATAATGTTGTTATAATTTCTCTATACGAATGATTATTATCCTACATTAATTTACACATGGAGATAATTATCCTTTTAGTATTATGCAAAGGAATAACAACAGAATGTAGATTGTTTACACAAAACTGCTTAATTTTATTTTTAATTTTCCTGTTCATATATTTTTGACTATAATGCTCATTATATTGTTATTTGTTTAAGTTAGTTTTAATTTGCATTAGGAATAATTTTATGGCTTTTCGGACTATTTGAGAAAGGAAACTGGCATGCACACTTTTTGCTTAAAATTTCATTGAACTTGGTGCAGGAAAGCTTGTGTAAGTAAACCTACTCGTACATACTATTACACCAAAAATTCAACTATTATTAGTTGCGTTTAAGGTCAACAGTTACATTTTCAAGAACTCATTCCACAAGTCAGTGATCATCACACGATATCGTTTGCGCGATAGTTTTTCATTTTTTTTTTAATGAAAATATTAAATAAAGTACTTTGTTATGTATATATGTATATATATTTGCCGAAAAATGGCGATAACCGATTTACCGAATAAGTACCCAGGCCACCAGACCACGATTAATGCCATTTTAAGTGATACGTTGGAGTGCTTACCTAGCCTCAGTATCGCACGATAATCCGAAAAAATTTAAAACGTTTAATAACCACTATATAAGGTTTTAAACCTATGATTAAGTATGGATTATGATTGTTTTAAGGAATAAATACAAATATAATTTCTGGTCACATTAGTTTGTTCAATTTTTTTTGGAACAATAAGACATTAAGAGTATAATTATGACATAACAGACACAAACATTTAATTTTGTTTTTAATATATATTTATAAAGTGTTTATATGCACAAGATCCTGTGGTAAATATAGGTACATTTTATATAGTTTTCCTTATTTTTACTGGAAATTTTTTTTAATTTAAATTGTGTTAAGTGTTTGACCCCATACCAGCTTTTATAAGTGATAATAATAAGTGTTATTATTTGTATTTGATAAATGTATGTAGGTATATATGTTATTTATGTATTGTGTATAGTGTTTCCAATAGGTAGGTAATATTTGTTTTAATTTAGTTTTTTTTTATGTGTAGGTATATGTATATGTGTTGGAAAAAAGTTATATTTCAATATAGTTATTGTCTTAACTCACACAATAACTCTTCGGAAGAATTTCCGATTGAAGATTTTTTTCTGTGAAAACGTAAATTAAATTAAAAAAGTAAAATTATTATTAATTGAACTTATCGTAATCACCACACAAATTAAAATATATTTCAAGTTATTTTAATACCCTGTACAACGCTTTTGTATAACGTATATAAACTATTTAGGGAATGATTTACAATGTTGTGGAGGCAAATAGATTTTATTGTTGAAAATACAATTTTTTGTTATTACATATTTACTTTTTTTTCAGAATATTAATATCAGATTATTTAATTATTATTATTTTTTAATATTTTGGTTTCTTGATTGAGTTTGCAATTCTCGTAAGAAACAAACATCTAAGAGAATAATTTTTTCTACTATACTGTTTAAGCAAAAACTTTATTTTTTAAAAATATCATTCAAATATGTGCAATTGTTTAATTTTTGTTTATATTATATTTTATAAACATTTATACAATATTACTTTACTATAGTTATACTATGAATGTAGGTATATATTTAATCTATACAGAATATTGCGTTTACTGTTTTATTTTACACTTTTGATCCAGATACAATGATTCTGCTTCACTTATGTGATTTAACAAATCTCTTCTTTTTGCTACACTATGTATTTATTAAACATAATTTTTGTTATTGCCTTAATACAAAAATTCATTGCCAAACGAAATGTTTATAATTATACAATACAAATGTTTTATATAATAGGTAGGTATGTGTATTTATTCATGCAAGAACAAGTAATTTATTTAAACAGACATTTAGACAATTTAACGAATATATTAAATTAAATGGCAAAAAAATTTTCTTTCTGTTCTAGTCTGCTCAGTGTTTTGTACGGTGATATATTATCTCCTCAAGGTTAAATCTTGTATGTGGACAGGTGGACCTTGAAACAAACAATTTTTAATGATTCTTTAAACGACTTTTCAAGCTCTAACTGGCGCCCAACAACCTACAAATGAATAGACTTTCCAAGCGTATCTTATTCAAATAGATATTATTTTCTTGTTATCCGCGATTATCAAAATATGCATTAAAAACTAATTAATATAGCATTTTCGTTTTGTAATACAGAGGGCATTTCGCTGAGAGAGCGAAGTAAAACATTACTGATTCTAAAGTTTAAACAAACAAATTCTAAAGTTTAAACAAACAAATTCAAAGTTTAATCAGAATGGCTAAGAAGAACTAAGTATTTTAAAGCACTAGATTTCACTTTAGGTATGTAGGCGCTACGTATGTGACTAGAAGCAAAAATTTTTAGCTTGAAGTTACAAGCTTACAGTAAATATTTATTTGGAGTAAATATTTCTGAAATTAATAATGGGAAATATTATGTACACAAATATACATTATGTCTGGATATAGAGATGAATTTTTAGCCTGTACAACGATTTTATCAAAATCCGATAATAACACATAAGTGTAACTCCAGCATTTCGTTTACAAACCTATATAGTTTAACTGTTTAACATACACATCTGCAATTGAGTTTCTTATTTTTTTAAAAATGAGACTTAATAAAAACGTCAATTCACGGGCTCATCGATAAAAACCTACGCCTATAAACGGAGCCTAACATTAAAAGAGAAAATATTTCGCCAAAAATTTTAATTTTTTCGAAAAAAATAGGTTTAAAAAAATGGTTTTACGTTTATTAATTTTTTAAACTGACCCAACAACGCATAGAAAATTTGCAGCCATTCAAATTTTCGCGAAAATCCCAAATAGTCAGTCTCGTTAAATATACAAAATCAAATAAATAATAAGATATTACTTGTTTTTGCATTTTTTGTTCCTTAAAATAACCACCAAGACAAATATATTTTGCACTGTATAAATATTTTAGTTAAAGCTAAAGAAGTTCTAGTTATAAAATATATGATTTATGGATACAATAATGTTATGATTTATTTAATAAATTCCCATAAATTGTCAGATTTTAATGCTATATACAGTAAAAATAATTAAATGTAGATTTACTAGTTTTTTTTATTTGAAAAAATTATAAAATTTATTTAATAATATTTAAATGCTAAAATTATGGTTCATATTCTTTTATTTAAGATAATATTTGTATATAGAAATATTTAAACTTCATATTCTTTATTAAATTTATATAATTCCTTTAGATTTTCTTAATTTTTATTTAGAAATTGATTTATTTAGAAGGTTAAATGAACAAAGCATAAGCTTAGAACATAATACAAGCAATTGCATTCCCAAATATATACAATCATTAAATGTAAATTATTAAGATGTTGGTGGATTAGATTTTTGAGTGAGTAATATCTGTGGACTGTGGTACTTAGGAGTAAACATGTCCAAATCAAAATTTGAAGAAGGCAACTACATCGAGTATTTCAATCCCAGAGAAAAAATGGAATGCATAAATTCCATTTAGGTACTGTGCTACCAAAAGCTTTTATAAAACTTCAAATTAAAATAACCATAGATTCATTAAACAAAATATAGAGCGAGCTTTTGTGAAGAGAATTTTAAATAAGCAATAAATCGAAAAATTTCACGATTGGTAGTATCGATGTTTTTCGCAAAAAATATCGATACTATAGATAGTTTTTTTTTTATTTTTTTATTTATGAGCAAAATGAACAGAAAGATGCAAGTGTACTTGTGTGTCCATTTTCCAATCGTTCATGGTTAAAAGATCCTTACAATATGAGTCGCATTTGCTAGTTATATAACACCCTCCATAGTAATTTTAATAATGAGAACTATTTCTTTTCAGTAATAAAATTCTCAACTTTATTACAAAAAAAAAACAGAAAACAGCTCTACACGCATTCGCCCTCATCTACTAAACTAAAAATAAAAACTAACGGTTCTATTGCAAACTCTCTCTGTAAATCAATTTCCATCTTCGTGTGATTGGAGCCTAGTGTAGGTTTTTAAAGTTAAGTAGGTTTTTAAGTTAAGTAAAAAAACTTTAAGTTGAAGATTTGAACACCTAGAACAGTTGTGTTGTGTTGTATTAATGCTGATATCTTTTTTTTTCTGAAAAAAAAGGACGGACCCACCAAATTTGGAGATTTCGCAGGATATCAGAATCAGAAAAAAGGATACAAAAATAATAAATTTCCATCACAATGATCTTTTAGTTTAAAATTTTATTTAAAAAAAAAATATTTGTTTTAATATTATATACGCATATGTATTATGCATTTGGCAGAGCAAAAATAGAAAATAATCTTTAAAAAACGTTTTGATGATCAATCGATCAACATTGTTGCATCGACGTCGTCTTCGATGTCATCAGAAGCACTTTGTTGCATCACATATTTCTCTTTTTGAGAGATTTGGGGAAGCAAATCTTGCTTTGATTTTAAAAAAGTTGTAGAATTCAATGCTATGGAAAAATAACTCAGGTATTTTTTACAAAAAACATCACTCTTTGTCTTCGCGATTTTGAGAAATAGATACTTTTCTCGAAGTGTAGCGTTCAAAACACATTTCTCTTTAGTTGGTTTCGGCATTTATTCAATTGGAAATTATTCAAAATAATAAAACTAAAAAAAAAATTACAAAAACTATCGCGCAGATAAAAACAATAAAGACAATGACAGCTTAGCTTTTAGCGTTTTCCACTAAATTCAAAACAGTTTTCGTTTGAAATTTACCAAGGCTGCAAAAAGGGATATAAAAAGGATAACGCGGGATTTAAGAAGCGTTCCCGGGATAGTTTTTTCGAAGTCGGAAAAATGGGTAATCCCACGAAAAAAAGGATAGATACCAGCATTATGTATATACCTATCTCTTTTTTCTTACGTTTTTCTTATTTTTCATACATTCGTTGTCTTTTTTCTTTACACTTCATTTCACAATTCCTCACCATTTGCAAAGCCGATACACCAGAATAAAAACCAAACTTTTGGTTCAGAGCAGGATCTCGTGTAGTTGTTGTAATGGATCATTTCTGACAATAAAAAAGGATAATAAACTATCGGCGATGTTTATCCAACACTACAATAAATGTACTCGTAAAGTGTCTTATTGCACTGACAAATGTCCTGTACAAGATAACGGAAATATATCACCAGGAAGTGAATTTTACTATCAATTTTCTTCATTATTTAGTCAAAACTTGTTAATGATGTAACTTAAATTCTGCATAAAAAAATGTTACCTATACAAATTACCAGAGATCGTCTTTTTTACCCTTTGAAACACAGGAAGTACTCACATATACATATATATGGATTTTTTAAGAAACAAAAGAAACCCTATTTTTTATAAAAAAGCAAACATCAGTTTATTATTTGTAAATCACTTCACTTTCCTAGGAACGATTTAGTTTGTTCAACCTTAAATTTCATAATATTTATGTTTATTCAAATTTAGTTCATTTGTTGTTGTAACGAAAATTTTTATCAAAATCTTAATAGTAATTGGATAATAATGAATTTTACCAAATATTTCAAACGCAAAGATTACGGTAGTTATTGGCCACAATTTGTTTCTTTTTTGTTTTTACTTTAATTTTTTCCATTTCTTAGATAACTTTGACCGTTTTTTGTTGCAACAAAAATTTCGCAGTTGCCGAGATCCCTTTGAAGGTGATCCTTTTAAAATTCAGTCTTTGAACTTTCGCTATGCAGATAAACCTAAATTCTACCCAATCAGCAATCGTTCCAAGACTTTCGAAAATGCCGAAAAGCCTTTTATACAAAATAGATTGTACAACCAACCCCACAATCGATATCGTTCTGAAAAGGAAAATAAAGCAGTCGATAGTTCGAAACAATCTCAACTATTGAAAAATGCACGAAAATCATCATCTATTTATTCTTTTTCTGGTGTTTCAAAACCTGGAAACATAGATTCGAATTCAATGCCTGAATCATTTCAACGAAGACTCAATTCAGCAGCTAAGAAAACTGATTTCAATCGATCACGGTCTTTTATTGATCAACCGATGTCAGTTCCATTTACTGAAGAAGCTGCTCTCCAAAATCATCAAACTGGTCTAAAAAAGAACATATTGAAGGCCAAAAATGGCATTGGAATACAAAAACGATCAGATTTAATGCAAGCAATTAATGTAGATCATAATGGTGGATGCAAAATTACTATAAAAATCAATGGAGTTCCCAGTAATCAGGTTCACATAAACGAAAAATTTGAAAATCATGACTTTTCCCAAAACAGGAGGAAATCAATAGGGAAGCCTGCAACGCCTGAAGCAACTTCATCATACGAAATCAAACCCTCTAGATCTTACGTTATTCATAGGGATGATACTGCAGCTGGTATTTGTTCCGAACCGAGAAAATCTTCTTCAAGAAAACTTTTACGGGAATGTTCTACTCATTCCATGATTCCACATAAGGAGGAGAAGGGAACATTGAAGGAGTTGAAGAAATCTTCATCAGTAGCAAATACAATTGGAGGCTTCTCAAGTTTAAAGTTAAAAAGTGGGTCACGGGACAATACACAGTTAAATTTACCCAGAAAGGTCTCTCAAAATGTTTGTTCGGATAATAATTCAGCTCCAAAAAATTCATTTAAGCATAGGACATTATCAGGAATAAACTTGGAAAAGCAAGCTTCCATTTTGGAAAGAATTATCTCCAGTAATCCTATTGTTGCACCGACAAGAAAGAGTTTTCTTTTAAATAAATCAAAGTCAGTTCTGGATCAGAGATTTACACCATTACCAATGTCACGAAAATACACTATTGATAATACCAACTCAAGAATCCACTAAAACATGTTGTAATTTTGTAGGACTTAAGCTGTGGTTTCGCTGCAAATGAATCTTATTTGCTCGAATCCGATTAATTTTAAAAAATATTAAGCGGATTCAAGCGAGTAAAATTCGTTGGCATCGGAACCACAGCCTTAGGAAGTTTTGATGGAAATACATTAAAAGATTTGTGATATAATAAATATTTGTTTGATTTGGGTTTTAATCAAATAATTTTATTACTTTGAAAAATTATATTATTTCTTAAAATTAATAAATATAGCTGTGCCCATTTTACTATTTCTTGTTAGTGATGGAATTTCAAGTTCAAATGAAACGGCACTATTCTGCTAAATGATTTGAACGAAACTTTCGATTCACGTGAATGTTTCATTCAATTTGCTTCAAATTATTTATGCAAAACTTATGTCTTTTGAATGCAAATCATAACAAACTTATTTTTGAAATTCTAAAGAGAATCTTACTGTCCTAAATTTATTTTTATCACAATTTGAACCCATTATGGAACAATCATTTCCTTGCCCCAGATAGTAGCATACAAATGTTCCCGCGAACGATTAGCAGACAAAGGCTCGAAATCAGGAAAGGTCCTGCGTTCAAAGCAAATGACTCATTAATGTTTGCAAAGCGCACCAAAAAGATGGCGAATGAATCAAATCGGCATTACAATAAGTGACTTCCTCAAATGTCAAAAATCGCAATAGATAATCAGAGAGAGAATTTTGTGGTGATTCGGTCGGAAAGCATGATAGATGCCTGAATAATTTTCAACCCCTAATATGGTATTGCAGCCAAGCGTTTGATCATGAGTCATTGAAAATGTCCCATAAATATTGAAATTTGATATTAAATAAAGTAATAATGAATAAAAGTGTTGATGAAACTAATTAATCGGGACTTAAGTTGTCCAAATTGACACCTAATTTTTCTACTGCCAATTTATGCGGTGAAAGTGTTGCAATTCGGATTCAATCTATGAACCTTATTTTACTCTAACATCTGAAGGCCTTTTAGGCACATAGCTACCAATGAACTTTTGTTCAAGTATCATTAATGTTATTTATACCTACTAATAAAAGCTGATTTTGCCACGTGTTAGTCGCTTCACCGACTAACTCAACTTTTAGTCATTCACTCCTATTTTTCCAAACGTTCCCGTGAACATTTGCATTCTGCTGTCCGCGACAGGGAAATGATTGTTCCATAAAGCGTATTAATTGCGATGAAAATATAAATAAAACAATAAGATATTTTTTAGAATATCAAAAACAAGTAGGTACTGTTTAAGATTTGCATTGAAAAAAACATAAGTTTTAAATAAATAATTTGAGGCAAAATGAATGAAACATTCACGTGAATCGAAAGTTTCGATAGAATTTGAAATAGGGCTGATTATCTGTAGCTGACATGGCCTGCATTTCATTGGGCGATTTGCCTGTCATAGTCAATTTACCTTTCCGTACTCGTGTTACACATTCCAATTGCGCTAATTGTTACGAATTGTGTATTATAAATACTTTGAATTTCATTAAATGAATTATTTAACTTAGCATAGTGATTTTCTAAACACCAACATCAATAATCTACATTATAATTATCTCAATTTGACTAGCAACATTTTGTACCCTTCTGTTTAGGGAGTAATGAATAAAATAGTATTCATTGTGTTTTCGACTTTAATCAAGTCAATCAATGAAATAATTTGTAACCATTAAAATTTTTATTGATTTTACATTCATAAAGCGAGTAAAGTAGTTCTCTTTTAGTGGTTGCAACAATATATGTATTAGTTTTTATTTTGCTTAGTAACATTGTTATTCAATATAATATTATATTAATTATATATTTTTTTAAAGAGACATTCTAATTAAATAAATTTATTTATGTGAATTGTAACCAGGTGCATATTTTAATTATTTAATAACCAACAGTATTTTTTTTATATTCTTAACTTTAGATGATATTAACTTAAAAAATAAAGCTATATTTGTTTATTTATTTATTTTTTCTGATGGGAATTTTCATAAGACGGTGGGATTCAATCCGCTTTGAATATTTTTTTAGAGAATTCACAATTTAAAATTTTAAAGCGGAAATAATTTTATTAAACAAAAAACAAGAGGATTACATATGATATTCCTGATATTATTGGTTGAGATATTTTGTTTTGCAAATGATTTTTTCCAAAGTTAATTTGTCAGTTCATCTTACCTAATTTTATTATTCTTCGTCAACGTTTTGATATGTTACATATCGAATTGACGATCTCTCACCAATAATTAGGGACTGAAAATAAAAAAGAAAACAAGTTTTAGTTACAATATTTAAAAACACTGTTTCATAGTATAATACACATAATTTACTACTGGATGGCATTTGTACTTGCTATTGAATTAGAAATACTTAAGATTATTAAAATATTTTCAATGAGAAATGTGTAAAAATTCTTTTATTTCAAAAATAAAAATTCGGACGAAAATAAAATAATTTTTAATGCCGTTTTATAATACCTGCCCATATGGACATACCTACAAAAAAATTCTTGAAGAAGTAAATAGATGCAGGACGGTTAATGGGTGCAGGCTAGCTATTAGGTATAATGGAGGAGTTTTTCTTAAAGCTTATGATAAAGTGGTGCCATATTTGCAATTTACAAAAATAAGGATTTTAATAGGTATTTATATGGGTCTTTGGGGGTAATTTCCCCCCTTGCGTCATTTTCGCGTCGAACTTAAGAAATTAGCTATGATTATTTTTCAAAAACCAATCCAACCGATGTGCTATACCCATCACGCTACCGTAGTCACAGAATCATTTCCAGTGTTCAATGTTATGAACAAAATTTAAACTCAGGTTTAATAACGTAGTTCGTATGAGGAGGTTGTTTCATTTATCAATTTTTAACCCCAAAATACCACTTGAAGGTTATAAATTCCATTATTTCATCGAAGACCAATTTAGAAACATAGTTTTCTATACCTTAATTAGTAATACAAAAACGTAACGGCAAAGAAGCAAAAACCATCAAACTTAAATATGGAATACGTAAACAGGATTTTTAACTCAGAGATTTGGCCTATTGGGGTAAAAGAACAGGCCAAACAAACAATGAAAGAAAAAATGCCGAAAATAGATAATATGTATTCCAATATTGCAACAACGGAATAATAAAATCTTTTTCTGCGAATAATATTGTTCCCGATAATGTTGTTGCATATACATCTATAGGTGTGTTCCTTTGGGCTCCAATATCTACTGCCAAGTACTTCTGGCTGCAGTCAACTTCTTCTACTCTGTGGTCGAAGTAGTTCAAAGTAGTTCATTAATCTAGTAGCAGAATGTTTCCAAACAAGAAAAAGACGTACGTAATAGATTATTGTTGTTGACATTTTTCATATTTTAAAGTAAAGTAAGAAAACAAAACCGAAATTAAATTGATATTGAGGTTAGATTTTACTTTTGGCAAAATGAAAGCGTTCCATTCATCATCTACTGGGAAGAACTAAAAAGTACTTTGCAAGGCCCAATGGAACACGGCTTATATAAACTGCTATTAATGGTAATTTTGCTAATAGTTTTGAGGAGATGCGATTGAAACAATATAGAACTACATAATATAGCTTTATGTGCAAAGGGTCTTCCAATAGGGACTTCCGTACTTTGACAGTTGATAGCGACCATATTGTAAAAGCAAAATCTGTCAAATTGGCTGTCATTTATTCAGTCTGTTTTGCCAAATCACCATGGACGGATATAGCGTTCAACATCACGGTGTGCAAATGATAAAATTGTTTTTTCAAAATGGGTGGTCTGTTCGGGCAACGCGCTTTTCGGCCATTTACGGTCATCTTTGGCGATGAGGTCCTGAATTGGATGATGATACGGACACCAACGACATGTGAATTAGCAACAGATAACAGACATTTTTAGGCTTTTTCTTGTGGGGTTTTCTGAAACCGCATGATATAATGCGAAGCAGCCAACATAACCTATGCCATCAGTCAAATTCAGCCTGATTTATACGCCAATCATGAAAAATTGGACATTTCGGATGCGCGCCACCCAGAGAAGCAGCGGCACGGCGGAAATTTGAACGATGTTCCTTTCCATGTACATATACATCATGGCATTAATATCTAGGCCTTTCAACCGAAAGAAAAATTTTGATGATATCTTATCAATTGATAATAAGTTGAGAAGCTGAAACTACTAATTCTATACTTTACTAACCTGACAAATGCTTTAGCGTGGTTATTTAATTTTTTTTTTTTTAACTTTTTTGACTATTGCGTTTGTATTTTATTTATTATTATTATTATTTAAGGCTTTATTAACCTACATATTTAGTTACATACATTCATTTTCTGTTATAACTTACATTTATATAAATATTTTTAAATACAGAATTTTTTGTTCCTTTTGATCGTTATTTTTTATTAATTTATTAAAAGTTAAAAATGTAATATAATTGTTGTCAAATTAAGTCATTCTGGCATAAGCCTCCCCCATTGCTGCCCATAGATCTCTGTTTTTTGCGTCATTGTACCAGTTGCTGTTGAATTGTTTTAGATCATCTATCCATCTTTTCTTTGGTCGTCCTCTTTGTCTCCTTTCGTCGGGTGGGATCCATTTTGTCACTATTTTTGTCCATCGGTTGTCTCCTATTCTTGAGATGTGACCAGCCCAGCTCCATTTTAGTTGTTTAATTCTTTCGATTCCGTCTACTATGTTTGTTCTTCTTCTTATGTCCTTGTTTTGAATTCTTTGAATAGTCTTTATATTTAATAATCTTCTTTCTATTTTGACTTGACATATTCTGAGCCTTTCGAGTGAATTTGATGTAAGCCCCATTGTTTGTAGTCCATATGTCATCACCGGGAGTATTGTGGAGTCCAAGATGTATTTTTGTGTTTCTTTACTGAGTTTTGAGTCCAAAATCAGTTTGGTGTTCCAAAATTGCTTCCAGCTATTTGTTATTTGTCTGTTTATTTCCTTTTCTTCTTGGTTTTTGAAGGATTTTAGCTGTCCTAGGTAAATATAGTCATCAGTGTAGTCAATTTTTTCATTTCCAAGTAAGATGTCTTTCTGTATGTGGTTCGTCATTACTTTAGTTTTGTTCAAGTTAAGTGTGAGTCCATGTATTTTGCATTCCGTTGAAAGTTCGTTTAGCATTTGTTCTATCTCTTCCGGTGTATCCGAAAGCAAAATTATATCATCTGCAAATCTGAGATTGCTCAATTTCTCTCCCCATATCTTAATTCCGAATCTGTTTGTCAAGTTAGTTTTTCGAAAGATCTCTTCCAGTACTGCTGAGAATAGCGGCGGAGATATGGGATCTCCCTGTCGTACTCCTCTTTTTAACTTGAATTCTCGTCCGATTTTATCCGTTTTTACCTTAGCGGTGTTATTGTGGTAAATGTTTTTCAGGGTCTGTATGAATATCGGATTGATATTTTGATTTGTCAGTGCTGTCCATATGCTTTTATGTTCAACAGTGTCAAAAGCTTTACTGAAGTCAATGAATAAAAGATAGAGCGGTTTTTTATATTCGTTAAATTTTTCCATAAGTTGATTAACAGTCTGTAGGTGATCAGTTGTCGAAAATCCTTCTCTGAAACCAGCTTGTTCCCTAGGCTGTTTGTCATTGAGTAGTGATTTGAATTTCGAATATAACGCTTTTGAAAAAAGTTTGTACAATGTCGATATTAAGCTGATTGGTCTGTAGTTGTTTATATCTTCCTTATCTCCTTTTTTATGCAGCAATATTATTATACGTTGTTTCCATTGCGTTGGTATCAGTTGTGTCCTTATTATAGCGTTGTAAAGTTTTGTCAGTATTGGGGCAAGTGTCTCTTTTCCAAATTTTAGAGTTTCTGCTTTTATGCCGTCACTTCCTGCGCTTTTCTCCAGTCCCAAGCTGTCAATATTGGATGCAATGTCATTTTCGTTAAAAATTATCAAATCTTCAGTGGAAAAGTAGTCTGAATTGTTGTTATCAGCTGCATTGTCGGTTGTTGAAAATAGTGATTCAAAAAAGTCTGTTGCTGTTTTATTAATGTCCATTCTCTTTGTTTTCCGTTTCGTGTTGTATTTCATAGATATTATCCACTCCTTGTCGTCACATAAAAACTGTTTTGCTTTTTTAATTGATTTTGACTCTTTTAGTATATCTTTTATCTTCGTCTCGTTGTATTCCTGTATGTCTTTTTTTGCGTTAATTTTTATTGTTCTTCTCAGTTCTCTTAGTTCCTGCTTCTTGTTTTCTGTCAAATCTTCTCTAACTCTTAAGTCTTCTCTTCTGTTTATTAGTGTTTTTGTGTCCTGTGAGATTTTGTTGGGTTTCTGGCTTTTTTGTTTTGCTATTGTATTTTTCGTTGTACTTTTTATAATGTTTTCGAGTGTGTCGTAAATACCATAGAGTACCTATATTACCTAGAGAACCGACCGGTACCCCTCTTGCCTTAAACACCCTCAAATTTTATTTGAGGTGAGTAAGTGAAAACTCTCTTAGTTTACTCTTTTTTCCTTATCCGTGAATCCGTGTGAATGGTGGATATAAAAACAAATTGGCGCATTAGTTCAAAAAGGTACGTGTCTACGGTTTAATTGTGAACAAAGTGGTGGCATTAGCTCAAAAAGGTGCGTGTCTACGATTTGCACACCTAAATCGTAGACACGTACCTTTTTGAGCTAAGAAACTAGAGTGCGCTTCTAATTTTCGGTAGGTGTTTTTGTTTTTTTTTTAAACATAAATATTCAAAAATATTATTTAATTTATTACCCGGGAGCAACAATGACCGATATTCTTCATAGTTTAGGTTGACAAAAGGTTAAAAAAAGAAATTTGACTACGAAATTAATAAATTCTCAATTTTTGAATTTAACTGATTTTTTTTTTGAATCCCTGGGCGGTCTTATCCACCTTATTGAGCAATTTGAGCGAAGTCCTTTCAATTGAAGCCATGTTGGTTCGGTCCCATTTAAAATGCATTGGACAACAACCCCATACAAAACTTAATGGGCATTTTCCTCTCAGTACAGCTTGTAGGGTGGAAGAGAACGACCGCCTAAGTCGGTTCTCTAGGTAATATAGGTACTCTATGGTAAATACATTGAATATTCTCCGCAGTGAAAGCTATGTTAATATATTCTCTTATTTTGTTGTCAAGTTGTTCATTATATGATCTTTTCTGTTCTAGGTTGATTTCTTTTGGAATTAAATGTTGCTGATTGTTTCTATTCATTGTTTTGTGATTAATTTTAATTTTTGCGCGTATCATTCTATGGTCACTATCAAATTTTAATGTGGTCAAAGTTGAAACGTCCATAACTGTTTTAATTTTGCTGGTCAATATAAGATCATATTCACTTTTCGTTTTTTTGTCCGGTGATATCCACGTCCACTTGAATTTGTCCTTTTTCTTGCGTTTGTATGATCTATTTTAATTTAATTTTTTTCAATTTTTTATTCTTTATGATTTTTATGACTGCTTGCATTTAGCAGACCCATTTCTTTTATCTCCCTTAAACATCCACGGTATCCATTAATTCATAAATTCAAGTTTTTTGATATGCTGTCTTCAACATAATCAATTTTTTTTTTATTTTTATAATTGTTTAATAAATTTAGTGCCGATACGAGTTGCAACCGAATGGTTTAGAGTTTAGACTGGTACACAGGGCTACCTTCGTGGCTCTAAAGAGCCAATTTTGCTCTTTTTTTCAGGTGTGGCTCTTTGGATCCACTTTTCTAAAATCATCCAAAATTGGCTCTTTTTAAGATTTTAGTGGCTCTTTTTACTCTTTTTCAGAATAATATGTTTACTTAAATTTCCTTTTTCATAATTTTTCAATTTTCCTCTAAAGCCTAGTACTCATCTCTTTGTGCAATAAAAAATAAAACCGCTTCAAAATACACGTGAAAGATTATAATGAAAACATAATAAATTCTCCACGTGTATTTTCGATACTCAGTTTGTATTTTTTAATACTCACTTTGAATGAAAAAAGAAAATGATTGATTGATGAATAATTATTTGACAGAGCCTTAAAAAATCTCAATTAATATTGTTTTGCTCCCATATGGTTTGTTGTTTTAAGCCTGTTGGTTGCAATAAATTAAGAAAAGGAGACGATGGTTTCGTCCCAGAATATTTTTTAAGTACATATCTATTGTTTATTTTTCAGAACTTCTTTTAAATTAATTGACAAATGTCACACTTTTCCACATCTCATTAGATTTTCCTAGTATGGTTGTACGTCACGAAATGAAAATTATTGCGTGAAACTGATTACGAACCGGTTCATATTCCGCTTTCACATTTGGGTACACACTTGTCGTTGGGAATTTCATCACTGTGAACTAACCGTCAGTGTTATATGGACATTTCATTTCCACTCGAACTGAGTAAGTATTTCCCGAACGTATCAAAGAGAAAAAATGTGATAAAAGTGCCATATTTCGGATTTAATTTTCAAATGGTTCAGCTGTTGTATTTATTTTTTTACAACTGTTTTTTTTGTTTGTAAGTTTTAGTAATTTTTTCATTTCAGTTTTGAAAAAGATATTTTTTGGATTTTTAAAAAAAGTTTGAATATTTTTTTTTCACAACTCAATATTTCAAAAACGACTTGGTCGATTTTTATTAAACATGGCAAAAAGAATTTTTGAACATTATCTAGAAGATTTTAGACCAAAATTATTCTTAAAGGTAATCAAAAATAACGCTACCTCAAATGCTTTAAGAATCGTTAAGGAAAATCTGTTTTTGCTCAAAAACGACTCCTACGATTTTGATAATTTTTTTTGTGTCAAAATAAGTAAGGTCTAGCATTTAAAATTATTAGATTTTACATTGAACTATTTATGTTTCATAGCACGGTTTTTTTTTGATTTTCGGCTTTCTCATTATCTGACTTATCGATTAAAACTAAATTTTGTATGCACAAGCTTGTAATAAATTCAAACAATATTGCATACCTATCAAAACTTTCCAAAAAATTGTTTTGGGATTTTAAAAAAATATTTCAAAATAATTTTTTGAAAATTCGATTATTCGAAAACGGGTTGGAGATTTTTTTGTAAAATTAAATTTTTAACTGCACATTAATAAATATGTACTTAAAATTGGCCTAACAATTTTTTTCTTAAAAATGTTAACGAAATTTTATATATAAAAAATTAATTATTTTAAAAACCGCTCCTTCGATTTTAAAAAAAAATTTTCTCATAAATTAAGATTTATATTATATAAGAAATCAGATGGTATAAAAAGTTTCAGAAGTAATTTAATCAATTTTTTTCTAATTTTGTTGATTTAAAACAATTTTCCAGTTAAGATAATATAATTTTCTTGCATGCACATTGCATATGTGCAACACGGGGCTATATTGTTAATTTTTAAATACTCAAATAATACTGCCTGCAACTTTACTTAATTTTTGCAAATAAAATAAAAGAGGACTCTCATAACTAATTTATTTCAGACTTCAGAACCACAGTGTGATCGCACGTCGCACGTAAGAGCAAGTTGGGGACGTTTTAGAGGCAGTTTTTTTTTCATAAAATAGGTACTCTTTTTATTGGCCCTTTCTCAAAATCTGCAAAGGTAGCCCTGCTGGTACAATTCAATTCAAAGCAAAATAATAAAGGCGTGCATTTTTGTAGAATAAATATCTTTTGGCATTTTGAGTAATTTAATATAAACTGTAATTGAGGTATGCACAGATTGCTTTATAGATGTGTCCATGCAAAGTGAAGCATAAATTTACACAAATATACGAAGTTCGTAAATTTATCATATTGCATGAATACCCCTTTATGTTCAAACTTAAATTATATGGGGTTCAAGTTCATACATTATGCAGGGTAGGTATTGATACTAGGATTTCAATCGATTTTTTACTTGGTTTCGTCATCGAATAAATACAAATAAAAAGTGACACTCTCCACAACTTAAAGTGTCTTTTTGGAGTATGTGGCGGAAAGGAGAAACGAAATAGATTTCAGTTTAGAAGGATAATGTAGGTATATTTCTATATCGGTATAGGTTGTTTTTAAATTTTTGTTTACATGAAGATTGCAAGCTAAGGTGAAGATATTTTTAACCATTATTATTTATTGTACTATTCATACTAGAATGTCAGTTTATTAGACTTGACCATTCTTTACTCCGTCAATTTCATTGAATTTTTGAACAAGAACAACAACTTAAAGGTGCTACCACCAATTGTTTACGAATTAATTTATAATTCGTTTTTATTTTGGCTAGAGATACAGCTGTTTCAAGGGGTGCCAAGCCGCCTATCATCAGTCTCCTCTTTATTAGTGGTGCTGAGCTTTAATCCAATATTTTACTATGAAAAACTTTCTACATGCCTACCATTTTTCATAATAAAATTGGATTAAAGCTCAGCACCACTAATAAAGAGGAGACTGATGATAGGCGGCTTGGCACCCCTTGAAACAGCTGTATCTCTAGCCAAAATAAAAACGAATTATAAATTAATTCGTAAACAATTGGTGGTAGGACCTACTTGAGAATAGCCTTGATTGAGTATTTTATTTGAAAAATGGAATAAGATTACTTTGGCAATTTAGCCCGCCATCCCGGACGTCAACGTGACTTTGATCATTGTTGACGACGGTGTTATGCACCGGGGGTTTCCCCTGAAGCATTTAAAATAACTATGTTCTTGGACAAACATTTTTTAAAATTAAAAAAAAAATAAAAATCACATATGTTTATGTAATAAAATAATATCTGTTAGTTTTTTGACGTCAGGAACTGTCATAAAATAATCAAAAATTAAATAATAGTAAAGTAGGTAAAAACACCTATTCAATCTTGGTTATTTTACTTACATACTCGGTGACACTGACACCGGGTAAGTATTCAAAAAATACCAAGCGGTTGCTCGCTAACCCGTTTCGGCGTGAAGTGATGATGGGAGACGTTCAATGCGGCAGCTATACTCGAAATTACAACAACAATCGATGACAGAGAATAAAGTTATTCAAATTAAAAAAAAAAATTGTGTGAGTGCCGGACTCACGGTTAATATGTGTTAACATCAACGTGCGCGGATCCAAAACGGACTTGTTTTTGCTTGAAGGGGATCCTAAGATTTTTTTCACTGAACGCACCCATCCTAGTATGCAGATCGTAACGTTGCACACCGTAACGTTGCACGACGTAACGTTGCACACGAACGTTCACGTTTTTTTTCACTCTACCGCCAGTATAGATGTTTACACATCAAAAACTCGGTCTCACGGACACGACATAATTCACCGGTGGCGGGTTAAAGACTAAAAATAATTTGTTGATTTTAATTGTTTTTTATCAAGGACGGTTAAATTTAGTTTTTTTTTTGTAACATTTTGATTTTTGAGCAAGATATTTTTTTTGTGAGTAAGTAACCTAGTTGAGTTTTGAAAGTGATATTCCCATCTGTATTTTTGTAATTCACTGGGGATAACATTCGCAAAAAAATCATGTAAGTTGAACTGAACTTAATAAAAATTGCGCTTTGATAAGGCACTCAGTAGTTAACTGAAGAGTCCAAGCGAGATCGCCGGAACGAAACGCCAATTTTTATGGACTAAAGGCCGTTAAAAGCTATTTTGGATACATATGTATGTATGCACATTTTTAACTGAAGCTAAGGACAAATAACTTAACACAAAACTCGAGCAAGTTTTTACTATGTACATGTAGATACCTATACTATCAGTTTTTTTCAAATTTAAAAAAATGCACAAAATCACAGATTACAAAACGAGCTTTCAATAGGCACCTGTTTCATTTCAAACATTTATTTTTAATTTAAAAATTAGCCACTCTTCGAAGCAAATAATTTTCACTATACTTATTTATCGTAAAGTATTAATATGAGCATCCACTGAGTTTTTGGAAGTTGGTAAATATATTTCTCTCGCCCCAAGGTAAAATATAACAAGATCAATTTCTGGGGCGCCTTTTTTTATTAAATTTATTCCGCTGCTAGATATCGGAAAATGATGTAATAGGAAGAATTTAAATTTTCCTTTAAAAAAAAATCTCAAATAAAATAGTTTTTAAATGAACGATGTTCTTTTGCTTGGCAACCTATTAATCATACCGGCAAATTTGAGTACAGTTGAGAACACTTCTCTTCCCCGAGCGCTTCCTGGGCGGTGCTCTTTGGCTGGGTAACCCTATAGTTCTGGCGCCGGCTGTCCACCTGGGTAACCCTTCCCTAAAGCCGACACTGCCTATGTCTCTTTTTATTAGTGAGTCCATTTGGACTTTTTTAACATGTTCTTGTTATAGATATTATCTTTACATTATTCAATTAGCATTTCATTACACCTATAGTTTGTAACAACAAATTCCCGCGATCCAGTTGTGTATTTTACTAAAATGTTTATGATCTTATTTAAGAATCAGAAGCAATTCGTAAAAATATGTTAATTTAAATCCAATTGAAACTTTGCTTATTGTTGTTTTCATATACGATATGATGATGTAAAAATTATCAATTATTGAGTGTCTTCTATATTGCTATAGAAAAGAATTAGATAAATTAACATTGCTCATATTGTAATAATAAAGCATTATTTCCTTTCTTTATAACGTTCCGAAACAAGAATGTAACCCAAAACATACTCAAAATACAATTGTGTTGTTTATTTAGCGTTTATCCCTTTCAACCTAGTCTAGTACCTATCGTTTTGTTCATAAAGCTCAATTTAAGTACCATAATGAGAATTTATGTGTTAATAGCTTGGCCCACTCCGTCATATTACGAGATCATTGAGGTTTTGTTTTTTATACGCGCTTATTTTACCAATTTCATAAGCTAGGTTAAAAAAAATAATTCGAAAAATGAAATTTGTCAAAAACAACAACAAAATTAATAATCTTGAAACGGGGTTTAATGTGATAGATAACACACTCGCAATAAAGGCTACAAAGCTTTTGCACCATCATATTAATATTGAAGGTTGTGAATGAAACAACAACCATTATGGAATTCATGCAACTTCGTAAGTTAACGAATTGTGTAAGATGGTAAGTTTACTCAAATGTTTGAATGAACGGCGAACGCCCCTTTAATCATTTGGGTAAATTTTGCGTGAACGAATCAGCTGTGGTGCGTCCTTTTTCTAACTAAAGTTAACTATGGTTGATGTGTCAAAAACAAAAGTTGGAATGTCATAGTTAAAAAGTTACTTTGGGTAACTTTTCATTTAGGAACGATCAAAGTTATAAATATGGTTGATCTGTCAAACGAAATGTGTTGAAAAAAAAAATCTAAATACATTTGGAATGAATAAAAAAGATAAAATCGTGTTTGCATTAAATTTATTGCCAAAAATTATTATTTGCACTTTAAGAATGGAAGCAATTTGTTTAATAAATTTCTGTATACATACTTAATTTTTGGACAAAATCGAATCAATAATGTGTAGGTACAATGTTGTTCAATTATTATTTCCTCAATGTACAAATTTCGTAATAAAAAATTGACCAAATCGAAAGAATAAAATATCGACAAAAAGGGAAAATTATTCAGATAATAACAGAAAACAAAATCGAATTCGACAAAAAACAAATGAGTTAAATTTAAATTTACAAAAACGAATGCAATTTCAGATCAAAAGAACGAAAAGTAAACAAAAGATAACCACAAAATGAAAACATTGCAGTTTCAGCTGTTTGTGAGATTAACCATTTCAACTCATATCAATGAGATGAGTTGGAAAAAGTTACTAAAAGTTACTTTCTGACTTTATGACGTCATTAAGTTACTCAAAGTTACTTTTCTGAATTAAGGGAATGATGAAAGTTAACTATAGCTAACTATAAATAACTTTTGTTAGAAAAAGAACGCACCATACTGTTCGTTAAACGTCAAAATTTAATCTTTGATTAGATTAAATTTAAATTAAATTTAAAAGATTAAATGTTAAAGATTAAGCATCGAAGTTTGTTTTCTGGCCCAAAAATTATTTTGTTTTTATAAATTCATAACAACACATATAATAGTGAATCAAGAGATGCCAAAAATAAGCAGCAAAAAGAAATTTCTTCAATTATATGACAAAAATACTTTAAATGACTAACTGATTTTGGAATTATTCGGGAAATATGATGGTTTGAGCAATTTATTTTACATACATAGCTAATGGGGTTTTCCTTTGGTAAATTTAGATTTCAATTTAAAAATTGATTTTTTCCGTGGCGAATGGAACACGATTTCATATTGAATTATTTTTTCATTGTATTTGTGTAGTTTTGTTTCGGTGTCAATATTTTAATAAAAATTTCGTTCCTTTTGGAAGAGAAAGATTGGCTTGATTAAGTTACCGATTCATTTTAAAATTTGTCCATTTATATTGAGCGATTGTTTCTCACATATGTATTTTGAACACAAATTTCATTGCTGAAATACCTACATTAATCAAATCAAATAACACATTTGCCAACTGACAGCTGTTAATTATGTTTGTGTTAGTACAGGGAGGGGTAAACTTGACGAAAAATTAAGATCTGCAAAATTGATTTTAAATCAAAAATAAATCAATTCATTTTGCCCAATTGAACGGAAAATGGTCAAAATCGTCTTTTTGACAGATCTAAATAAAAAATAAATTGATTTATTTTACCAATGGAAAACCCCATAAGTCATTTGACAGATTATGTATGTGACAGTTTAGCCATGTTCAGATTTGTGTTCAGAACTATGTATGTAAATTTTGAACTTCCTTGATTGTTAGTTCTAGTAAGAAGATTATAAAAACAACACAAAACATTTGTTATTGCGCCGTGTATTTTTCTGTGACGACTCAAGAATTTAATCAGACCTCACTAGTGATGACTCAAGTTTTTAATCAGACCTCAGGTAAAGAGATGGCGGTTATTGTATAGTAACCGGTTTTCGGTTTTTTTTTGGTGTTTTTTACTTTCGTTTTAAACCCACGGTTTAAACCGGGCAAAAAACACGTTTTTTAAATAACCGAACAATATAGTAAAAACAGGTCATTTGAGACAACGAATACTTTATTCGAAAAAATGTTCTGTATTTGAAAGTGTAAAAGTAAGTTTCCGTTTTTTTTCACCCGGTTGTTGGGTTTTAGAAGAAACACCGGTTTTAACCGAGATAAAAAAAAACGAAAAAAATCGGTTAACCGAAACGAAATAACCGGTTTCGGTCTTAACCGGCCGGATTTTTCCCATCCCTGCTCAGGTTATGTCTGTCTATCCGTATGTCTGTAGGCCGATCTGCAGCTCTTACCGCTGAAGCGATCTTCTTCAAACTTGGAAAGGTTTCTCAGTGATTCCCTAGACGGAAAATTTAAAGTTTTTAATCCAAAAGTAGCGGTACCTACCATACATCCATTATGCATAAGTTTATTTATTTCGGAAACGGCTCTAATATTGTCGAACATACAATTGTTTTTTATTTTCGATTTACTCGTTAAGGACTCAAACGATTCCCTGCTAAATTTTTATACAAGGGGTCCCTTAAGGTAGGTATGTCATATAAATGACGGCCATACCAGCCAAGTGACCCAATTAGGGCTGGATTGCACCGTTTTGATACCATAACTTTATCGTTACATAGCTAATCTCGATGCGAATGTTACAGAACACCGGTACAGTTTTTTTAGTTATCTGGGATATTTTATTAAAAGTCACAATGCCGTTTGGTTAATTTTTCGCTGCAAATTAGCTGAGAGGAATTTTATTCAATTTGTGTAGATCATTTCCCACAGAAATTTTGACAGTTCATTAACGAAACGATAAACTTACGCAAATGGTAAACTTGATCAGGGTTTTACATCGATCCATGAATACCCTTCATATATTCAGCTATTATAGGCTGGAGTTATAGCTATTTCATAATTCTCAAGCCGATCATCAGACTCTTTTAGTGATGCTGTCTATTATGTTCAATTCTAATTTAAAAATACACTGGGATTCCAAGCGTCTTCAGAGCCATATACACTACGCATGCCAGTCGGACAAAAGTCTTTAACCTAAGGAGTTTAATAATCCGCCTGGCAGTCATGAAAAAGTTATAATTCCATCCTTTAATAACTTGGTGGTAGCTCACTCAAGATATTGTTGTTTCATTCAAAACCTTCAGTTAATCATCTTTCTTGATAACCAACGTTAATTTTTTGAGAAGACTGTTTTGCTTGCATTGTTGTCTTGATCCTTTTATAAAACTAACCAAGAAAATTCATTAACTTTTACCTATATTCGTCACTATTTAAGAAAATAAATGTTGTATACAAAATAAAAATAATAGTTATCTGATTATAACCATTGTATATAACTTACGTTACACTTTGTTAAATGGCATTACACTTTTCATCAAAAATTAAAAACAAAAATGCAAAACAGAATGTAAAAGACAAAAGCATTTATTAATAAAAAAAATATAAACGAAGATAATTTTAATTAAAAAATAAAATAAAAATTGTCTAAGCTCCATCCATTACAAACGCAGAGTTTGTTTGTACTGTAATATTATCACTTTCAGGTACATTGGAATGCACATTGGCATTATTATCAATACCAACCTTCTTTTCTTCCTTTGTGGGTGGATTTTTGAGGAATGCAAGCAGAGGTGCGTATAGAAAACACAAAATTGCAATACCAAAAAGCATCCATTCGAATCCAATACTATTCACCAGAGTTCCACTCAGAGCTGGTCCGATAGCAAATCCCATGCAGAAAGCCACATCACCCAATGCGTAAACACTGCCATAGACCGCTGAATGTCGAATATCCACTAAGTAACCAAGTTCGGGCATCATGCAAGAGTCAACCATTCCAATGGCGAAACCAAGACCGGCATTTGGGATAATCAGGTGATTGATGTGAGTTGCCATAGGGATCTATTTAAAGGTTTAACTGAAAATTCTGAGCTATATAATTTGTATTTAATCTTACCATGATAAGACAGGAACCAATAATCAGCAATCCTAAGAGCGCCGCCAACCATCTTCCAATTCGGTGACCCAGAGGTCCAAATAGATTTGTTCCAATGAGGTAACTTATTGAAGCCGGTAAAAATGTAACGCCTTGCTCCCAACGACTTGCACCCATATTATCCATCATCCAGATTGGCAGAGAAGGTTCCAGCATTGCAATACCCATATTAGCGAATGTAATGGCTCCTGTAATTTAATATGTAAATATATACATTATGTATTCGGTGGAGTTTGTTCATTAAAGTATATATCCGAAAGCATTAAGGTACATATTATGTATGTTTCCCTGAAAATAAAAAAAAATAAAATTTATTCAACTAACCTGCAGCGATCAGAATATAGGGATCACTAATCAAAGCTTTCAAAGAAGGTGGATCAGAATCACAACGTTGAATCGATGGTTGGAGCATGAACAACTGCAAAACTCCATCACCAAGAGCCAAAGCCGATAGAATCAAGAATGGTGCCGATTTCCCAACAAATTCATACATGATTCCCCCGAAGGGTGGTCCAATCAGTACACCCAGCGCGAGTCCGCCCAAAGCTATACCCATCGCATTACCACGTTCCTTGTCATCCGTATATCTATCTGCCAACATACCCATACCGGATACCGAAGAGCAAGAAGAGCCAATACCCTGCAATGCTCGAGCCAGAAATAAGACACTGTAGGATCGGCCAAATGCAAATACTACATGGAAAATGAATCAATATTAATTGAAGAAAACCTATTTTAAATTTTCGAAAACAAACTTACTGAGCGTTGACAAAAACATTATGATAAAGCCAGCAAACATTGGAATACTGTAGCCAATCCTAGAAAAAACAAATAAAATTATTTTAAATTTCTTTTGAGAAAAACCTCATATGTATATACTTATGCGTCAGAGGTCCAACAATTGGATTCACTAAGAGTTGCACAAATGCCTTCGACGCAAACATTAGACCAACTTCTACGGTTTCACCCACAAGTTCCTTATGTCGTTCCTCCATTTCCCGGTAGAGTGTTGCATTTTCTAATTAACGAATTAAAATAAGTATGAAGGTATATTTAAAAGAAAGATGCATGTGCTTACCAACATCGCTGATGGTGGCATACTCGATTTTGGAAGACGTTGGCAATACCTCATCTTCATTCCTTGAACAAGGTGATAGGGTTGGTGGTGGCGGTGTTATTATTGACAGTGGTGTCCTTGGGAAGCTATCAAGCGGGGCATCTGGATGGCGGATATCGTACAGGAACTCAGGGATGATAGGAACTGCAAGAGAAAGAAAAATAATTTGATTACATGGGATTGTTATATAAAGTTTTGCCCACAAATCCGCAAATAAGTTGTTGCTTGTGGAACATGCGGACAAAACACAAAGTTTACATTAAAAAAGTGTCGCTTGCCGAAAGATACTTAAATTTCATCAAGCTACCAGCCGGTTAATTGTTATCCAGTGTTTAGCTTCATGGAAACACCACACTGATGGTAATGGGTTGTTAACTTTTCCTAGATAGACTTTCGAGTTGCGGCAACATTTTAATTGAAACAAGATGAGAATGGAATTGAATTTAGAGTAAATTTTTGAAGCAATGATTAACTGATTTGAAAGATGGAAAAGTTTTCACCGTTTAACTTTGGGAAATTGAAAATTGGTCTAAATTTATTTACATGGTGATTAATGAGAGTACCCACACTGGTGCGATACGAATCGGACATTCTTCCGTCGTCGCATTTTCGTTGGGAGAGTCTTAAGACAAAAATCTATTTTGAATAGAAATACAGAAATAACTTATTTTTATTATTAAATCAATCTATTTGAATGAACAGTTTTTGAAATAACAGTAGGGTGAAATAACTACGTGAACTTTTCTCTGTGCGACGTTACGAGCTCATACTTTACGGTGTAGCAAATTATGTAACGGAAGTCAGCATAGTAGGATATTATGTACGTTCAGTGACAAAAATCTGAAAATCCTCTTCAAGCAAACTAGTCCGTTTTACACAAATTAACCGTGAGTCCCGGCACTCACACATTTAAAGCCTAGTACTCAGTTCAATTGAAAATGAAAATTTCTTATAAAAGTGACGGCTATTTCACTGGCATGGAATCCCCAACGAGAGTGAGTAGTGAGTACCAAAATGTGGGTCGAAAAAAACAAAAACCTTCCACATATCCACAACCTTTTTATCGCCATGATTTTAATTTCTTAACGTACAACCATTAGGAAAAAGTTTAAGGTAGCGTGGAAAAGTGTGAAATTTAATTTACATATATTGTTTTAAAATAAACATTCTTAAAATTAAAAACAAAAAGAAAAGATGGATTACGAAGTTTTTGATACTGCAATCGAGATGTTATTAAATGGGATATTGTTTGTTCCGAGCCGATGGTTAAAAAAAAGAAAATCAAACCACTAAGTGAAGAAAAGAAACAAATTGCCGGATTACTAAAACTTTAAGAACTGCTGTGGGATACTGGACACAGGCTTCACTCTTATTCAAATGCTGTAATGACTGCCTGGAAATGAATAGCTCTTGATATGAATAAAACTGGTAGATAATTATTAGTTACCTATCTATCTACATAAATATATCTAAGATCTTGAAAGATGCTTTTCGTTATAAAAAGAAGGAAACATAATTTAAATCTGGAGATGGGAGAGGCGGCAGTTATGATGATATGGAAGAAAATAACGAGAATGATCAAATTTTGGGTGCCTTGTCTGCTTGTCATTCTTGCAGCCTATAGCTAAGCGAAATCCAAAAATTACATTATGTATTTTTGATTATAAACAAATTTTTCGTGACCACAATCTTTGGCTTGGTTGATGAGGTTGATCCTCAGGAAACTTTCGACGTGCAGCTTCAAATCCCAAAAGTTCCTCAATAAAATCCACAGAAACAGCTCTTGAATTTGCTTACAATTGGGAAAAGTAACTCTGTTTGGATGAGCACAATTTCAATACACACCAGGATTGACAGTTAAGGGGTTTTCCCCCTAGATTTAGGGGCTTTTTTTGATGTTGGGGGGTTATCTGCGGGGGGATGAGATATTTGTCAGTATTCTACGAGTTAGATATTCATTACGTTCTGGATGTCAGAATTTTACACCAACAGAAGAAATGCTGAAAACTTTGAAAACGACAGCCAAAACAAAGATAACGATAATGTATTAGAAATTTTTTTAAAAAGTGCAAACAAAAAATTGAATTCCTATTTTAATTTTCATATTTATTTCTGGTGAGTTAAACCAGAGTTAGCTAACTCTAGAAGTAAATTTACCCACAGTGAACTGAGAAAGAAGTTTTTCGGTGGAGAATGTATGCGGAATAACTAAACAAACTCGTTGAATTAAACATGAAAAGCATCTGTTCAGTTAATCCTGAGTTAACCCACCAAATATGATGATTTAATAGGGTTTAAGTTTAATCACGCACTGAAAAACTGGACCTAACGGCTTGTTGCACAACGTTTTAGTCAATTATCAATCTCCCTTATGTTTAAAAATATCAGAATAGTATCTATAACTTTTAATTCAAGTTCAAAGTATTTTAATTTAAGTATTATTAATTATTTTATTTTGTCCGGAAAACGGGAACATCTAATTGGCACATGCAATTATTATTTCGAAAAAATGTGAAACGATTAGTTTATTACTGGGAGGATTTAATTTGAGGATAATTTAAATGTCGAATAAATAATCAGAACTTTACTCAGAAATTGTGAAGAAAACCCTAAACAAATTTTCTTTTATTACTTAGTACCTTATTTATAAATGTTTTTTTTTTTATTGTAGCTGTGTGAATTAATTAAATTTAAAACAAATTAAGGAGCTGTCAATAATAATAAAAAGTTGAAAAAAATTTTAATGGTTTTTGTTGATAAAAATGTGGTAATCTGGAGGGTTTATAAATTTTTCTGGGTGGATAATTTTTTCATCTGGCAAGACTGATACACACATCGCAGATGAAAATGACGAGCGCACGATCGTTCATCAGTATCCCTTCTCACTCACTCCCTTCAGGAGTAGAGTGTACGACTTTTTGCAGAGAATTACCACAACAATTCGTATAGATACGTAAGTCAGTTTCTTGCTAATTTTTTTTAGTGGCATTTTTCCCAATTCAGTGTCGTGAGCGTGCATCAGGCACCTCTGCCTTGGGAAAATCTCGCCCATAAGCCCTGTACTCACAATTTTTGTTGAACAGAGTACAAGTACAGCTCTAATTACACCTTCTAAAGGATTTTTCATTGATCTGATGAGTTTTTCCACTGTTTCTTGTGGGATTCTTTCCCATTCGTCTTTCGGCCTCTTAACCTCTGCTTTAGCTCGCCTCATAAAAGCTCGATAGGGTTTAAGTCTGGGCTAAGCAACGGCCAGTCCATCTTGGCAATACTAACATGCCTAAGAAATAAGAACGTTCCCCGCGCAGTGTTCTAACCAGGATAATTGGTCATATACATAAGTATGAATTCTTTGCCAACAAGTCCAGCACAAGGAACGTCGTGATCTAGTAGAAAACGGAGATGTATACCGGTCCGCAGTTAAATCGCTCCTTCGACCACCACAGAAAACCAATAAAATATGATTATAAGCGGGCTCTGCTCTGATGAAGCTATTGGTAAAATGAATTATTCAGTAAGTTGCAATTTCAGCCGTAGATCTTTGGCAATATTGTTTTGTTGCGGCTTACCACTTTATGAATCAGCTGGCGTTATTGCGACTCTTTAGAAATTGTGGGCGTTCAACGCATATCTGAATTTTCAGAATTCTGAATTTTTGGAGCTTCTGATTGGCCAGCTGCCATTAAAAGTTAGTTAGTTATTCCATTCTGATTAAAAGCTCCTAACTTTCAACAACCCATAAGTAGGTTGATATACTTATATGTACTTGATTCTAGTGGTTGAGTGCTTTACATGCAAATTTGCTAGCAATGAAATTTTTAAAACTCCAATCGTTACAAACAGAAGGTAAGTACTTGGATACAAATATCCTTTAGTTAAGTTCATTCATTTGAACAATAATTATCCTTGCGTGCATCTACCTCTTAAAAGGTAGAGTAAATAGACCGTAGGTACTAACTTTCCTTTTGTATTTATTTGTTGGTAATTCTGCCACATACCCATGCTCAACCAGGCGATTGTTCGTACATTATATCGTGGTTTACCCGCTTTTTTGTTTTCAATTTATTTCTGGATTCATTAAAACCTACAAGTGTGTGCTCGTTGTTGCGGTTGTCGAAAGATATAGATCAAAACCAGTCAAAACAATGTTTCATTAGGGCTACCACATTTGCAGAATTCCTTCCGAGACATTCAACATTTAAAATTTTGCGGCATTAATTTTCAGCTGTCTGTCGCAATCATAATAACATAACCGCGCAATAACCAATGAACCCGCCAGAAAAAAAAAAAAAAACAAAATAAAATTATAAGCGGATCATAAAAGTTAGGTCTGTCATTGAGCTTTATTGAAATCTTATTACTCTTCGATAACGCATTCCAGGTTTTGTTCAATAGATATACCTACAAACATACATGCTATACAGATATGTATGTAGGTATGTACACAGGTATATGAAAGGGAGTTCATGTGCATTGCATGCCAAGAGAATATAAGCTTCACAGTTTTGTCAATTTCGTTGACTTTGGCTTGCGAAAATAGCTGCAGGTTTTTTTCTGTCCCAAAAGGTGTCACTTAAAAACCAATCGAAAATAATGCAGACTTATGAAGCGCAAATATATACATATGTATGTACGGTGTTCGCTTGGAAAATAAATTGCATATAGCAAATCGATTGTCTATCCGCTAAGTTAGCGGCGTCGATTAAACTTCTACTCATAAGCTATAATGGGAGATTAAGAAAAAAAAAAAACATTCATTTTTTCTTTGATTCCTTTGCCGCAATGAAATTTCCAAAACCATTTAATTTTTTTGCTTTAAGAATCAAAATCAAATAAATTGTTTATCAAAGGTCACGGTAGTTCTCCAGCAAGGCACTGCCCCCTTTTTATATAAGAACAAACTCATGTGATTTTAGATCCGCCTCTAACCTCAGTACCAACTAAGTCTGAAACTTCTCTCTTCGCGGGTTCAAAAAATTTTAGTTCTCTTTTTGTGTCCTCTGTCCCATCATTTGAGTTCTAATGGTATCTTCAGGTTTAAAGCTATGAACATGATTAGACGGTCAATCTTAATGGTCAACGCATTGACTCTCTGACTTCACCAAAAAAGTCATCAACACCATCACCCTTATGGCGAATTCCTTTCAAAAAAGAAATCGAATTTTTTCTTTTTTTTCTCAAATTTGTGTTTGATGATGAACAACGCACAATAAATTATTTTTATAGCTGTATTGACCGAATATATTGTTGAATATTTTGTTAAATTATGTAGAATTCGTTGCAACCAAAAAATAAACAACTCGTCTTAAAAAATCTTCATAGTGTGTGTGCAAATCAGTGTGAAATCTTGCTAAAAACGCAAGATTTGTTTTGAAAGAAAAGAATCGATTTTGTTTAGAAAAAATTCGATTCTGTTTAGAAAAAATTCGATTTCTTTGTGTTGTTTTTAAAGAATGAATTATTTATACATACATACTTAACACTCAGCTCAAAAACACTCTGCTCATAAACACTCTGTTTTAATAATCACCTTTTCTCTGCACTTTGTAATTTATTATAAAAATAAATAAATAGATGTTTCTTTTATTCTATTCTCAATATCCAAGATACTAGTTTGTGTTTCCTTATTTTCCTTTTGGAATATTCTCGGTCGTTTTTCATCAGGTTATGGGCCCAGATCCCGCAAAGATTATTTTGTTTGATCATTTTATTTAAAAATAATTCAAAACTTAAGATGGCATCAAATGCTATGTCTTTAGAAAAGCTGAAGGGACGAGAAAATTTCGATGTATGGAAAATTGCGGCCAAATCATATTTAGTAATCAAAGGATTATGGGATTGCTTCGAGAATGAACTACAAGCAACGGCCACCGCGCTAGAAAAGGCCACTGATCTGAAAGCGAAGTCCGAATTAATTTTGTTGCTTGAAACACAGAATTATTCGTACATAGCGGACTCTTACTCGGCTAAAAGTGCATGGGATAACCTTACGAATGCGTTTGAAGATACTGGTCTTTGTAGGAAGGTGGATTTGCTGAAACAACTTGTGCAATTAAAGCTGAACGAGTGTGAATCCATGGAAGACTACGTGAACAAGATGGTAATGACGTCAATTAAGGTTAGGAAAGCAGGTCTGAAGATAGACGACGAAATTGTGGCATCACTGATGTTGGCAGGGCTGCCTGAAGATTTCAAAGCATTAGTTATGGCTGTTGAAAATTCATCGAAGATATTAACTAGTGATGCCGTGAAGACTCTTTTACTGCAACAAGTGAAATACAATTCGAATTCAAGTGGAAGTGCCATGTTTGTTAAACCGAAGTTCAAATCTCAAAAACATAAGCCACAACCAAAATTCATATGTCACAACTGTGGAGAAATTGGTCATTTCGCAAGACAATGTTCAAATAAAAAAAAAGTAAGCAATAAATCAAACGAGATTGCTATGTTTTCATCTTTTTTAGCCAAAAGTGAAATCCCAGAAGATGCATGGTATATAGATTCAGGAGCATCAGTGCATATGACGATGTGCAAGTCGTTCCTGAAGAATCTTAGATCACCAACGCACAAAGAGATTGTTGTTGCTAATAATGCAAAGTTGGCGGTCGAATGCATAGGTGATGTTAGTTTGACTCTTGTGGATGGTCAGAAGAAAACGAGTGCTACAGTCTACGATGTGCAATACGTTCCAAATTTATGTGCAAATTTAATCTCCGTAAGCCAATTAGTCAAAAATGGTAAAACAGTACGTTTTGAAAAAGAATGCTGCAAAATTTTGAACGATCGTAAGGAAGTTATAGCATCGGCAACCCAGATTAACAATATGTACCGCTTGAATTGCATTGTGCCCAAACCATCGCTTCTGAATAATTCTGTCGTTTTGCTTGCACAGAATGAAACGAATCTATGGCATCGTCGAATGGCACACATCTGTGACGACAATTTAATGAAAGTGAAAACAGCAGTTAGTGGTGTATCTATTGGTGGAAAGATGGATGAAAAATGTGCTATATGTATCAAGGGAAAGCAAGTAAGAGAACCCTTCAAGTCAACTGGTACCCGTGCGAAAGCTGTTTTAGATTTGATCCACTCCGACGTTTGTGGACCAATGCCGGTGAAGTCGTGTTCAGGATATAGATTCTTCGTCACATTTGTAGACGATTTTAGCCGAAAGTTATTTCTCTATCCACTGAAGCAAAAATCTGAAGTTTACGACATTTTTTTAACATTCAAGGCTCTTGTAGAAAACCAATGTGGAAAGAAAATAAAAATTCTTCGGACTGATAACGGTACGGAATACTGCAATTCAAAGTTTCAACGATATTTATCTGAATGCGGAATTCAACACCAAAAATCAGCCCCGTATACTCCACAACAGAACGGAGTTGCTGAAAGGATCAACCGAAACATAATTGAACGAGTGCGTTGCATGTTGTTTGATGCCAATCTTGGCAAACGTTTTTGGGCTGAAGCAGCATCAACTGCTGCATATATTTTGAACCGGATCCCTTGCAGAAGTGAAAAAACAAAAACACC
The DNA here is from genome assembly GCA_932273885.2 of Leucozona laternaria. NCBI lineage: Eukaryota > Metazoa > Arthropoda > Insecta > Diptera > Syrphidae > Leucozona > Leucozona laternaria. The sequence continues at coordinate 61,376,705 of OW026368.1, read as the reverse complement.
TGAAGAATTATGGTCGAAAGTAAAGCCAGACTTGAAAATGTTGCGGGTGTTTGGTTGCAAGGCTATGGTGCATATCCCATCTGAAAAACGTCAGAAGCTCGATGCAAAGTCTACTGAATGTATTTTGTTTGGATACAGTACTGAATCAAAGGCTTACCGTCTCTACAACATGGTAACTCAAAAAATTATTGTAAGTCGAGATGTTGTGTTCTTTGAGAATTCCCGAAGAAAAAAGGTAATTGACACTCAAAACCTTAACATACCTTTCGTTACATTTTTTGAAGAACCAACTGAACAAAATGCCGATTCTGAGGGGAAAGTTAGCCAAGACTCTGACATTGTTTCTGAAGATTTTAATGTTGTCTCCTTAACTGATACTCAAATTGAAGAAAACGACAGCAGTTCTTATGAAACAGATGAAGGCGATATCAGTTCCACAGATTTGCAAGTGCAACAGGAAACCCAGGATACAACAGGCATCGGTGATGAAGTTGAAGCTACAATAGATGTCACACGGAAAGATGCTGTCCCTGTTCGTAAATCCAAACGAGTACCGAAACCTAATCCGAAATATCAGGCAAGTTATACTGTTAAATTTGAAAATAATGACCCAGAAACTGTTAAAGATGCTATGTCACGCCCTGATGCACCTATGTGGCAAAAGGCAATGGAAGTCGAATTTGAATCCCTTAAGTTAAATAATACATGGGATTTGGTAGATCTACCCAAAGACAAACATCCCATCAAATGTAAGTGGGTATTCAAAACGAAGCGGGATGTAAATGGGGACATTTTAAGGTACAAGGCGCGTTTGGTGGTAAAAGGCTGCTCCCAAAAACAAGGCATCGACTACGAAGAAACTTTTTCACCTGTAGCTAGATACTCGTCGATTCGTTTTTTGATTGCGATTGCATCCAAATTCGATCTCAACATTCGTCAGATGGATGCCGTTACTGCGTTTCTGAATGGTGAAATAAAGGAAAATATTTTCATGGTACAACCAACAAACTTCAGTAATGGATCCAATAAGGTATGTAAGCTGAATAAATCCTTATATGGTTTAAAACAGTCGAGTCGAGTATGGAATGAAAAATTGAACAATGTTTTATTGGTGGCTGGTCTTAACCGTTCGGATGCTGATCAATGCATCTATTATAAAGTTACCAAAAGCAAAATGACCTTCGTCGCTGTTTACGTAGACGACGTTTTAATTTTCTCCAACGATGAAATTCAAGAACAAATTGTAAAAGATAGTTTAGTGAAGAACTTTGAAATGAAGGACTTAGGTGATGCATCTTCAGTCCTAGGAATTCGTATCACTCGAAATAGGTCAGCTGGCACAATTGCTATTGATCAGTCCCAATATATCTTAGAAATTCTAAGTCGATTTGGAATGTTCGACTGCAATCCAGTATCGACACCGTTGGATTTAAATCAAAAGATTTCTCTGCAAATGTCTCCAACTTCAGAAGATGAAAAGCAATTGATGTCCAAAGTACCATACATGGAAGCTGTTGGATCCCTGCTATTTGCTGCTCAAACTACTAGGCCAGATATAAGTTATGCTGTCAATTTGTTGAGCAGGTACAGTACTAATCCAGGAAAAGCGCATTGGACAGCCATAAAGCGTATCTTTCGCTACTTGAAAGGCACAATCGACAAGAAACTTACCTTCTATAAAGAACATAGCCAGATTCAAGGATTCTGCGATGCCGATTGGGCAAGTGACATCGACCAGCGTAAGTCAACTACAGGTTATGTTTTTATGATGCAAGGTGCAGCAATTTCTTGGTCATCAAAGCGACAGCCAACTGTTGCGCTTTCAACGACTGAGTCGGAATTTATGGCTATGGTTGCTGCTATACAAGAATCAGTTTGGCTCAAGCGTTTAGAAACCGAACTGTTCCCAGATTGCTCAAAAGAAATGGACCTGTTTTGTGACAACAAAAGTGCAATTCAACTTGCAAAGAACAATGCATATTCCGCCAGAACTAAGCATGTAGAAACGAAAACCAAATTCGTTCGCGAAAAAATTCAAGGTGGAACTATTAACTTGAAATATACTCCCACCAACGAAATGTTAGCCGACATTTTAACAAAAGCTTTGCCATCTACCAAGCATACAGCAGATGCCAAACGATTAGGTTTAGCCATTTAAAATATTATTATTTTTTGTCATTATTCATTCAGGGAAAGTGTTGTTTTTAAAGAATGAATTATTTATACATACATACTTAACACTCAGCTCAAAAACACTCTGCTCATAAACACTCTGTTTTAATAATCACCTTTTCTCTGCACTTTGTAATTTATTATAAAAATAAATAAATAGATGTTTCTTTTATTCTATTCTCAATATCCAAGATACTAGTTTGTGTTTCCTTATTTTCCTTTTGGAATATTCTCGGTCGTTTTTCATCACTTTGTTGTAAGGAATTCGCCATTAGATATATAATATGGAGTGGTCGTATCTATCCCTAGTGCATTGCAGTGACTGGGGCCATGGTAGGGGGCGCTATTTCCATTTCGGTTAAGATAAAGTCTTGAAGATATCGTACAGCTGCTATCAATTGTAAGTCATAATTTGCTTATTTTCTCTCTAAATTGTTCTAATTATTTAAATTAATAAGTGTTTATTTATTATTTTAAAGATTTCAATATCTTCTTTTTTAGTTTTTTTCTCCAATGTGCAAAAAACTCAGTGACCGAAACTTGAATTTCCATCAACTAGGCAATGGTAACTCTGATTCAACACAATGTCAATAAGGGATGCTTGCAAATTGGCGATCAAGCCTGATTCACAATGCGGCGAGGAAACTATAGACGTGAGCGTGACGAGAACCGCTGTCATTTTTTTCTAGTTACAAAATCGTCGCCCAATTCACAATGCAGCTAGCGTTTTTACGACAAAAATCCATTTTTGTAAAAAAAAATCAATGAAATATAAACAAAATACCTTACAAAACAATAGATTTATCAATAACTTTATTTGTTAGACACAATTTGATAAAATCTTTTGTGAAAAATCTGTACATTAGTTAGGAACAATGAAAATCGTCATCACGTTGCGTCTTTTTTTCAATTTTTCGAATTCTTGGCGTGGCGTGATGACGAGAAACGCCGCATTGTGTATATCCAGGTATGCTTTCATTGTTTGAAATTGGTTTGACAACTACAACGAGTTCTCGTCACGCTCACGTCTCGTTTCCTCGCCGCATTGTGAATCAGGCTTCACTCGATCAGTCTCCTTTGTCCTTTCACCCGGGGAGCAGATAAGTCATGGTGGGATGTACGTGAGCTCAAAGAAAATTACACAAACAATTTATATGTAAGTCAGTGATTCTGATTCTTATTTCAGTGGCAATTTCTTATGTTAGGTGTCGTGTAAGCAGCAGCATGCGCCAGTGTGTTTGAAAAAGCTCTGCCATGAGGCATGTACTGCATTTTTAAATTGAACAGATTATAGCTGTTATTCAACAGTTGGAAGGTCAAATTGAAGTTGGAAAATTTGAATAAAATAATTCCTTTTTGTGCAAGGATGTGCGAGTAATTGTAACTCACTTGTGCAAAATATATTTTTTTTGAAGCCAAATAAAAAAAGTTAATACCTATGATGAGAAAATGGTATATTTAGTGCTCGCCTAAGATGGTAAACACATCAGACCCAGAATTTCATTTTGAGTTATTCGCATTTATCTTTCAATGGTTGGACCGTTTTGTAATCTGGTCCTCTTCAACAGTTCAAATAATATTGCACTTACTTACATATTTTGAAAAATAGAACAAAAGAATATTAAACGAAAAATAAATTTTGTAGTGCTTTTGACGTTTTTAACATTTTCTAGATAAAGATAGATATACATAACAGTTTACAGATCTTCAATGTGTGGCTTAGGTAACCAGAAGAGCTGAAAAAGAAGAGCTGTTGAATTTTTTCGAAGTTTATTTTGGGATTTAAAATTGATTTTATTTAAAAAAAATACGTTTAAAGTTAAGACGGTGTTTGATATACTTTTGTAAAAATATGTATTTATTCCTGTGCCATTTGACTAATTTAATTTTTGAATTTGAGCACTTTTTGGATCTTTTTAAAGTAGTTATGATAAGCGCAATTGATTATTTTGTGCTAAAAATATAAATTTTGAAGTGATTTACAATTTTAAGCAGGGGTATGCTTATAGTTCACAATCGATTTTTGTCAAAAAGTTCATGTAAGTTGCACTGAACTTAATAAAAATTGCGTATTGACAGTGCCCTCATTAGTCAACGGATGAGTCCAAGTGAGATCGCCGGGACGAAACGCCAATTTGTATGGACTAAAGGCCGTTAAAAGCTATTTTAAATCAGAGGTATGTATAGTCTTTTCCTTAGGTATGCCATTTTATGCCAGGTTCCCCTATGAAAGTAACAACGAGTTTAGTGTTGAGAAATTTTAGTTTTGAAGTTGATAGAAAAATGATTTCGAATTTGAAATATTTTTTTTTGTTTTAGGAACTCTCCTCTACAATAATATCAGCAGTAGTTGTATAGCAATCAGTGCCACAATAGAGGCGGTAAAAATGCTTTAAGCCTGAACAAATCCCATGAAACATAAGAGCAAATACGTGGGACCAGAAGTATATTTGGATATATTTATATTCAGTTTTAATGATGTTGATATAATGCTAAGCTTCTTCATCTGAGCTGTCAAGGCCAACAATAATATTATTAAATCCTTTTAAAATGTTTCCAACAGCAAACTATTTTAATTAAACAATAACTTGTCGAACTATATTAACTTATTAATAACTATGATTATTTTATCGTTCCGTCTTAATTCAAAATTCAGGATGAATTTATTTTACACAGATTATTCAGATCACTACAAACCGTCTCCTCATTTATTATCGATTTCTTTGGTAGACTCGGCATGAATATGTGCAACTGTCTTTTTGCATCACGCATTACAGAGCTCTTTTGATCCGTTGTAGACTTTTTCTTTCCAATGCCATTATATGTAAAATTCCTCCGAGGACATGTTGTTTTTGGTCTTGGTCTTCGGCTTTCAGACGCTGGGGCAGCACTCCTTGCTTCCCTAACAATATTTTCTTCAAATAACCTCGCTGAGGCCAAGTTCCCAGCTAAACGTCTAGCAGCTCCAGCACTACTTGAAATCGCACACAAATCAATATTCCTAGCTGGTCTATTCAACCTAACTGGAACGCCTTCTTTATTGAAAATTATTGTGATGTGCTTAACTGAATCATTTCTTCTAGCACAAGCTGATTGCGGTTGCAATTTTTGAGTTGATTGTTCTTTCTTGACTTTTTTTCGAACAGTATCTGCTCGAGATTCATAAATTGGTCGAAGCAATGGCGTCTTTCCGGCTAGATCGAGCCAATTGAGAACTCTTTCTGCAAGTTTTTCGTCAGAATGAGAATGAGTAGTAAAAACTGAACTAATGTCATGTAGAGAACTTCGTTTGGAAGGTGCTTCGTCTCGCAGTGTGTCACATCTTCTTTTAAAATGGTCTATGAAAAGGTTTCTAGATGATAATCTTCGATAGGTTCCTGTTGAGGCCTTTTCGAGTCTGGGCTGTGAAAAATTTTGCTGACACTGAACCTTGGAAGATCCAATCAAAAGAAGCTCTTCATCAAGTTCCGAGAAATCACAATATACTGAAGTCTGTATTGTTTCTGGAAATTTTCAAGATTGTAAATAATCAAATATCTTCGATAAACTCAAGTCACTTACCACGTTTATTTGGCAAGGTCGAGCTTGAACCAAATCTTTGTTTTGGCTCATAGTCTAGTATAAAATGACGATGACCTGCTTCCAACCAAACAGATTTAACAAAGAGCGGTCTACTAGCCGACTCCCAAATTGTTGAATTCTTCATTACAGCGCAAAACTCTGCCTGCTATTCACGTAGAGTTTGTTTGAAGACATTCCAACATGTCCCGTCGTCTTCACGCCGTGTCATCGACTGAGCAAAGGAACTGTCTTTGGTGGTTTCTAAATGGCAAATTAATGTGGTAGTAACTAGTAACAAACTATCAGGGCTTTTTCCTCTCCTTCTGTCAGCTTTTTTTTGTATTCTACCATGCAGTAGGTACTGCCTCACTACCGCGCACCGCAAATAGCTTTTTGGCAAAAGTTTTTTTTTTGTCGATTCTTGTGTGTTATGGAGGTTTAAGAGTCTTTAGCACGCGACTGCTGCAATCCTCAATCAATGGAAGAAAGACAATGCTTTCTGTATCCCGATCCAAATGTTTCATTAAAATGTGTCTCTTTTGCTTTTTTAATAGGTACATATATCATATATTTAAATCAGGAAATGTCTGGTTTATTGCTGCTTTTGTGGGCCCATAAAAAATCCGTAGCTCAACCAAAGAACAAATATATAAATCGCTAGAGTTCAATGTCACTAACAATAACGAATCAGCCATGGGCAGGTTTGCGTTAAAATTACATGGATTGGAACCTAAATAAGTCTAGGGTATCGCATCCCATCTAAAACTAAACTAATGGCACATGACTTAAGTGTCTATAAGCGATGTATGAGTAAGTTCAGGGTATAAAATAACAAATTTTAAATGTTATTTCGGAGGAACAGTAAATTTTCTTTATGGTTTTGCTATGGAAATTTCGCAAAGCTACATATATACATATATATGCCGGTTGTGAAAAACGATATATAAATATTTCAACATGTCATGCATGCTTGATTCGTCATACTGAATAATGATATACATATACATATTTCAGTTTAGGGAAATTGATGAGTGTAAGAATGAATATCATTCTTTTGAAAAAAATTAAACATATGAAAACCTTAAATTATTGCTCAGACCTTTGACTTGCATAGTCTCGTTCCTTAGTGTAATAATAATTATGTAGGAGTATTAGTCAGCTCTATAGCGAAAGAAAATTCTCGGAAGTATATTTTTACCATTTTGTGAAATCTTGCATCTTGAATCATTTTCGAAAGGATGTGAAAAGTTTTTCTTGAAAAAGTAACTATCATCAGTAAATTTTTCCAGGGAACTTTATTACAATTTCCCTATGTACGTTTTCGGGGATATCACACTTATTAAACGAGCAAAATAAATTTGTATCCAAACAAATTCTTTTACATGTTGTTAGACGTAGCAAAGTTAATCCATTACTACGGGGCCAAATGCAAACTGAAATAATATATATCCCTTTATATAAAAAAGCTCCTCAATATTACACGTTTTTTTTCGGGGATATATTTCACTCTAAAAATTGGGGAGTTGATTCATGATGAAATAAGTCCCCAAAACTGTAATGTATTAGTTTTAAATGATTTTAAATATTCAAACTTTGGTGCACATTATTCATGTTTTTTTTTAATCATACAAAATTTTAGCAGGCTGTTAAAAAAGTTTCAATGAAATTGGCGATTTTACCAGATTTTCCTCATGTTATAATCGTATTTAATCGGCATACATTTTTGTTTAATGATGGTCTTTATCACGGTTGCCACTTGGAAATAAAATTGAAAATCAAAAGGGCCAAACGCAGTAAAAAGTGACCAAAATCGCCCTCAGGACCAGGATCGCCCTCAGCCAAGTTTGGAAAACTATCAATCAAAGTTAAAATTGAAAATTTATTGTTATTATTGACAAATTTCTTTAATCATTTTCTTATGATTTTATTCCGTTGAAATCCAAGTAACGATGGATAGAAATCAAATATGATTGAAGTGCATCCCACTGTTCCACAATACGATTGATTACAAAAATATTTAATTTTTTCTAGGAATGTGTCAATAAATTGTCAAATCAAGAAAATGAGTGCATATACTGCATTCAGTCTTCGTGCATTCAGTGTTCGTGCATGGGTAATGGAGTGCGTTCAATTGAACACATATATGCTTCGTTTACATTAGGAATTAGGCCACGAAAAAAGTTGCGCTTTATGCATGTAATTTTTGAGAACATGCAAATTAAAGATCGATATATTCATATCATCAGAAGAAGTGACCAGGGTCCTATTTCATAGAAATTGACAAGCGACAATTCTACAAATTTATCACACTTGTCTGACAAATTTGTCAGAAAAATACAATGAAAAATTTGTCATGACAATCTTGTCATTGTATTATCTTGAAGTTTGTCATGGCCTACATAACTTTATGTAGTGCCCACGTTAAAAAAACGATGCAAAATGGAACAAAACTTTTGCATTTTATTTCAATTCTCAAGTGTTTATCGACCGATTTTCTCGTTGTTAGAAGTTACAGAACACAGGCACTCTTTCAGATTTAAAATGTCACAGTTGTCGAAGTTGTGTTTTATTATTAAAAAGTGAAGTGTTATGAAATATCCATTTAACGTGTCAAAACCATTATTTATTCTCTGTTTAAATATCGAGGGCGTCGGCGTTTTACACAGAGTTCCAACAGAGAATCGTCAAAACTTTCACTTGAAAAAATATTATTTAGCATTTTAGCTCAATTTCTGTCTTTTCATTGTCAACACTTGACCGGAACTGAGTTTCCTGTCACAATTTTCATTTAAATACTGACAAATATGTAAATTGTAGATATATAATTTTTCATTTCATAAAAGAATCGTCAGTATAAATTTGTCAGAAAATTCGTGACAATTGTAGAAAAATACTTGACAACTCATTGTCATGATAATTATTTTATGAAACGAAAAGTTGATAATTTTCGGGTATTTTCGACAATTCTATAAAATTTTCAAATTGTTTATGGAACAGATCTTGACAATTATCGAGTTGTAAATTAACAAATTGTCAACTGTCACCTGTCGCAATTGTCAATGTATATGAAATAGGGCCCAGATCGAGAAAAAATGACCAAGCGACTAAGTGAAAACTAAATGACCAAAATGGCAACCGTGGTCTTTACAGTACGGAAATAAGCGCCAGGCCCAGCTGTAGCTCAGAACTAGCTAGATCTTTCCAAGTTGTCTCTTTCTCTCTTATACTTGCCTATGCAACCTGAGTAGCAATACTTCATCCTCTGCCCCGCACCATGCCGTCTTCCGGGGTATGCCTTATAAATGACTCTATCTCCTTCTCTTTCATCCACCATTCATACAGAGACAGGAACGAAAACAACACAGAAGGCTAAACAATTCTTTAAATATCTTATCGAGTCCCCACCAATTGTACCGCTTTACTTTATTTGAAGTAGATCTACTTCTTTTTTCCAAAATGTTTAAAAACTACTTCGCACCATCACCAAAATATTGGAATCGACTTAATTTTTAAAATCTCTGTTTCAACCTACTTACATTTTACAAAAAAAAAGCCAAATCTACTTATTTTTTCTCTATTTCTAGTATATAGCCCCAGAATTCCCACAAAAAATGGTATTATATAATATACAATAGTATGGTTCGGGGGTCTGGCTGGGTCAACATTTTTTTTTAACAAAATTCTGCTTTTAAAAATTCTGCTTTTAAAAATTCTGTTTTAAAAAATTCTCACTTGTAAGGAAACATTGTTTTTATTATATATTTTGGTTTTAAGACTGCTTGGCTTACCTTACTTTTCTAACGGCCAATTTCTTCACAGAGTCCTAATGCTAGTACCGGTACTAGTCCAAAATGGTATCAACTCATTTCTTCACAGAAGTTCTAGGTCGTAGTCTTGTCAATTTAGTACCGAGTATAAGTTAGGACTCGGTACTAGCTGACTCCTCAAAATCAGCTAGTACCTGGTTATTATACCAGTTTTTAGTACTCAAATTGGTACCAAATGATTTCTTCACATAAGTATACTAAGCCCTAGTTCTGTTCTGTCGATTACTATTTAGGAGTCGGTATTAGCTAGGACTTTAAAATCGGCAGTCTAGTGGCGCCAATACCTGAATCAGAGTAATTTTTTTCATTTTCTTCACAATATTCGTTGCGTGGACGTGTGTTGATGCAGTCGTAAAAGTACATATTGCCACGGTTTATGGACTTAATATCGAGAATCAACGTCATATCTAAAACGATTAATAGTGTTGCAGTCACTTTCGACAAGCTATTAAAAAAGCCTTCCGCACATATCCCAAACATTTTCAGATATGCATTGTTGTTTTTGCATTTACTGTTTTCATAAGGGATTAAAATAAACACAAAACCTATCCTGATAGCTCTGGATATTTCCCCGAACGCGACCAATGCATTGGATGAACCGCACATGAAATGCACACAATAAAGGACATTTCTCCAAGACTGTCACACACACATATCAACATAGAAAAATGTCCAAAACTCCACGCAAAAAATAACACACAATGCTCTACTCAAATCAAATGCTTCATTTGGAAGCTGATTCAAAATAGAGCACCACTGATCAGGGTTGCCTTTGGGGACACTTTAGTGTCATTTTGACACCTTTTCAGCACCCGGACACCAGGACACCTCTTTTTAAAAATACATCGATTTTGGACACTTTTTAGAAATCGTGCAACCCTTTCGACACTATTTAAAAAAAAAAAACAATTTGTTCGAAAAATTGAACAGAACCCGTTGACAGTCAATCAAAAAATAAAAATACCTACACCATATCTTTTTCTTGTTCCATCTTTCATACTCCCCAAATTAAAGACCATGAAGTACTTTTAATAAAAACCAATGTTTTGAAATATTATCAAAAAATATGTGAACAATAGTCACAGCTAAGAAATTATCTGTATAACGTTTCTTGGACCCAGAAATTTTAACATTGGGAAAAGAATTAGACCATTTTGATTTGGTTTCTGAATTTAAAAAATTAATTTATAATATCGGGAAAGAGTACAAAGCTTGGAAACTAAAAGCCAGTAAAATGATGTTGATTTTGAAAATTGTTTTAAAATTAAAAATATTGAACAGTTTTGGTTCAAAATAGTAAACTTTAGAAATTATATTAAAGAAATAATATGATGAAGTTTAAGACTTTTTTTTAAACTTTTTACGCAATTTCTGAAATAAAGGGTTTTCCAATAAGAGGTGTTATTTTGATATTTAAAGAAAAATGACATTTTTTGAGATAAATGATCGGATGTTTATTTCATTATAAAGAAGAAGGTATGCCGTTAATAATGGAACACAACATCAGATAAATGGCCGCCACGACCACGCTTACAGGACCATATCCTTTTCATGAAATTTTCCATAACCAAATCGCAAAGTGGCTGCCCTATGTCCTCGATAGCCTCACGAATTCCATATTTGAGGTCTTGAATCGACGCTGGGCTGTTGGCGTAGACCTTATCTTTCACGTGGCCCCAAAGGAAGAAGTCGCAAGGTGTTAAATCACAAGATCTCGGTGGCCAATTGTGATCAACTCTTCGAGAGATAACACGGTCCGGAAACTTTTCCCGTAAAAGATCGATGGTTTCATTGCTTGTGTGGCACGTAGCGCCGTCTTGTTGAAAGTAAACGTTGTCCAGATCATTACCATCCAATTCCGGCCATAAAAAATCATTAATCATCTCTCGATAGCGCAATCCATTGACCGTAACTGTTGCTCCAGCCTCATTTTCGAAAAAGTTAGGTCCAATGACCCCGCCAGACCATAAACCGCACCAAACAGTCACGCGTTGAGGATGGAGAGGCTTTTCAACAATAACTCTTGGGTTTTCCGAGCCCCAGATGCGACAGTTTTGCTTGTTGACGTAGCCTCCGAGGTGGAAATGGGCCTCATCAGTCAAGATGAATTTTCGATGAAATTCCGGATCATTTTCATGCATTTCAAGGACCCAATCAGCAAAGACACGACGTTGTTGATGATCAGCCGGCTTGAGTTCTTGTGTTAACTGAACTTTATAAGCCTTAAGACCCAAGTCTTTATGCAAAATACGGTGTAATGACGTTTGTGGAATGCCTAATTCCAAAGAACGACGAGGAATGAACAAACCTGGGCTACAACAGCAATATTCTCAGTTGTTCTTGAGCGACGTGCACGGGTTTTATTCTTCACATCACTAACTTGTCCCAACAGCTCGAATTTGTCCACCAATTTCTGTATTGCGGTCCGACAAGGTGCTTCACGACGACCCAAAAATGTTTTAGTTTTACGAACCGTCTCTGCCAAATTTTCACCATTTTTATAGTGAATTTTGATAATTTAAATGCGTTGTTGAAGCGTGAATCGTTCCATTTTTATTAATGGCGTAGTTTCTACTTGTCAAATGTCAAAAAATGACAGCTTCAAAAGTGACAGCTACCGAAATAGCGGGCTATTCAAAATAACACCTCTTATTGGAAAACCCTTTACTTGTTTATGCATTAAAATTTGAATTTAATCTTGTGTTTTAATTGTAATTTCTAATGGACACCTTTTTTCCTCTCGGACACCTTTTTTGACACTTTATGAAAATTCTCAAAGGTAACACTGCCACTGATCTCTCCTGTAAATATCAGTGGGACTTTATTGGCATTCTTCATTTTTCCACTCTCTATAGGTTTGTAGCAACGACAGCCGTTTTGCTATTAACTGCGTAAATTGAAGACCGGCAAATTGTTGATCACAATGACAAATTTCATAGTTGATGCTTGATGAGAGTTGATGCTGAGATGAGAAAATAAAGTTAAATGAAAATCGCTCAGTCTAAATAAATATCAAAATAATATTTGAAATACCAAAATATTGTCAAAATCAGAATTAGACCAGTTTTAGACGTTTTAAGTCCTAGTACCGCTTGGTGAATTTAGACCCGGTACTAGTGATGTGAAGAAATGCTCAGGTACTTACTTTTCATTAGGACTGAGAACCAGAGCTAGGACCTGGTCTAGCTGGACTTGGTACTAGGCTGGCTTAGTACTTCTGTGAAGAAATTGGGCGTAAGGCGATCATTTTGTTAGTATTTTTTTAAAGTTTTGTCAAAGCGCGCGCTTTTTAATATTTTTTTTATTATTTTCTCTATTTAAAACAATTTTCTCACTTGCAGGAAATTTTTTGTTTTCTTTTTTGTATCAAAGAATTCATATTATGTTGAGAAAGTTTGAAAAAAGTAGTTAAAAAAGTAGTTTTTTGCGTTAGTAAAAAAAAGTTACCTACTTAAAAAACTGAATTTTATTTTAAGAAAAAATTTGTATGACCAGAATTTTGTTCAGCAGAATAAAATAAAAAGGAGAATTTTTGAGTGAGTATGTAGAATTTTTCAAAGCTGAATTTTGAAGGAATGTTCCAAAATATATAAATGTAAATATCTATGTACATATATTTTGTTATTATTTTTTTTTTGATTTTATTAAATTATATTTAATCATAATAATTTTAATGTTCTTTTTTTATAAAAAAAATAAATAACCAAAGTGCCTACCAGAACATGAAGTCTGAGATAGTTTTTTTAAAACTAAGAATTGTTATAAAACCATGTACATAATAAAAATATACGTATACATGTAATAATGCATGTAATTTTTGTTAAATTAATTCAAAAAGTTTTATTAAGCAATATATTGAAAGTATGAAGTCTTAAAGAATTGAGTTTTGTTTTTAGTTTTTATTTGTTTAATCGAATTAAATTTAATTTTTTAGAAATTTAAAAATATAAAAAAAGTTAATTTTGAAATCTACTTCGATTTTTCTCGAATTTATTCTTCGATTTATTTCCAAATGATTTTTGGATAAAATGTAATGTCCTACGGACTTAACGTTAACCTTCTGTTACGAGTTCAGAGTAAAAAGGGAAAACTGTTATAATATGTAATACAAAAATTATCTTTTTTGTATGCTCTAAAAACTAAAAAAAACTAACAATCAGATTGAACTGAAACTCACACAATGTATTTGGTATAAAAAAAGAAATGCGCTTAAATTAAATTTTTGTCAAGTGTTCCCATAGATGGCGCTGAACGCCTTAATATAATAATTAGCTTAATATTGAAAAAAAATATTGTGCAAATGGCGTGACTCATGGTTAAGATATGTGTAAAATGTTCATGCGAGTGCCGGAGTTTTGTTATTGAACGTATGCCCAATTAACGTAATGCAAACAATCGTAACATGAACATGTGAGAGTAGTGTGGGACACGGAACGTGTTACACGTAATTTGATTGAGCTAAAACTTGCGCAATATGTATAATTCTTAAAGTGAGAAGTTCTGTACATCAAAAGATATAATTTTGGCTTTAGCAAACCAATAGTTTTATTCGTTCACGCGTGTATCATGTGTTTCATATATCCTCAGATTTTCAATATAAATTCTATGAAAGGCAGGCAGTTTATTTAACAAGCTCTCATCACGATCATAAGGTCGATCAATTGAAGCATAGATTTTCTTGCAAGAATTGTTTAAACAGCTTCATCAATTTTTATAAATTGTTTCTTTAAGATTTACCTTTTTTTTAAACTTCACTGATTTTTTTTTCTTTGGTATTTTTTCGCCGACGGCCATAACAAGCTTTTTTTGAAGATCGTTCAATTGAAACGTAGATTTTTTGCATGAACTGTTTAAACAGCTTCATCAATTTTCATAAATTTCATAACTTTTTTCTCCCGGCTTTAACTCTTTTTTTTTTTTTTTTAAAGCTTCACTTAATCATACACAATGTGCTATCACACTTATAGACTTTTCCTTTGAGACAACGTCAGTCCAAAGTTTCCATGGATAAGCCGGATACGATTGAGGAATTGGAAACCAAGCTGGAACCAGTCATACAAAACTGGAACTTCAGAATTAACTATGATAGTCAGATCTACGGTAAAAATTTGACAAAAATAATCTCCAAAAAATAAATGTAACGAATGTTTTATTCTCTTAACCGAATAATTATAAATGATAGTCATTGCGCACACATTTATATCACTAAAACTCAAAGACTTTTTGTTCAGCTTTTTGTTTTGCAGTTGTAGTAGATTATTTCGAGAAGCCTCCGCTATTTTTCCCACAGAATTAATTGCACCTGATTGTGACCGGATTGACATTTGAGTTTTATTCGTGTTTGTAAAGGGTCCGCCATCTAACTTTTTTTTTTCAACTAGTGCTTATTTCGTGAATGGTAACACTTAGCTCATATGTCTGATTTGACATATAATTAGTTTTATCCTTCCGCTGAACGATTATGGTTGTGTATACGCTTCGCTAAGTGGGCCTGCGATCGACTTAGAGAAGATGCCGATTTTGCCAAAAAAAAATCATCTTTACAGATGAAGCTCATTTTGATCTTGGCGGGTAGTAAACAAGCTAAATTGTCGCATTTGGGGCACAGAAAACCCGCACGCATACATTGAAAAGCCGAAACACCCAAAACGAGTCACTGTTTGGTGCGGATTTTGGTCCAGAGGCATAATTGGGCCATTTTTCGAGAACGAGCAAGGAGTGGCCGTTACAGTCAATGGCGATCGTTATCGGGCCATGTTGAAAGAATTTTTGTTCACAAAAATTGAAGAGGAGGATATTGGCAACATTTGGTTTCAACAGGACGGCGCTACGTGCCACACAGCCGAAGCTACACTCGATGTTTAGCGCCATTTTCAAAAAAACAAAAGTTATTTGGCGGACCCTTTATTTGTTGTTTTTTTTTTATTACAGCATATTTATGTATTTTTCGTAAGCATTTTGTTGTCGGGTTGTAGACCACAAAAAAAATTCGTTTCAGCAGCATAAAAAGATAAAATCTGAGAACTTATACTTTCTCATTTGTTTAACTCGTATTTGTTTCCATCAGAGAATGAGCCCTGTCTGAAACTTACCTTCTTTTATTGTTTTTGGAAGGTGTATAACCTTTATTCTAAGTATCATAAGTTCAGATTTTATTTTACCTTACAGTTTGTCCATATAAACAATAAAATGAAGAAAACAATTGAACAATTTAATATCGGTACAATATTAATTTTTACAATTATGTGATATGATTCAATTTTGTAACTTTATCTTATGGATAGTTATAACAACATTAAATGGATACTTTTAATTTTGTATTTAAAATAATTAGGATCACCGATAGCCAAAGGAAATCTCACCACAATAATTATATTATTGATCTTAGATACCAATCGTAACTGTTCTGGGAGTTCTCTTTAAAGGAATTTGGCACTTCTGCTATGATTGTTTTTAAGTTGCACTCTGAGAACAGCATCTAAAAAATTATTTAATAAGGACACCACCAAAAATATAAGACATAAATGTATTATCAACGTATATAAATATATATTTTTATAATAATTTGATAAAACAACTACAAAAATGAATTTTAATGAAGCCGGCTTGTTAGTTAGTTTTTCAAAAAAATAAAGTGAACGCCCAAAATTATAAACACACATAAGAGTGACAACCAATGTAGCTGAACAAGATATAAATAAAACCTTCCTGCAAATCTGAGTTGTCTGTATTTCCAGTTCAGCTAATCCTTCCATCATTAAAGTAAATTTATTAAGAATTTTAACAGCGTGATTCGATCCCAATAAAATTTGTAAGAAAATCGTTAGTGCTATTAAAACTCCAAGTATCTTGAGGAAAAATGTATTTATTACAGCCAGTGTGCTGTCGGTAATAAGTGGCATTGCATAGTTATGGACGCCTCCGAACAGTAGATTGGAATTAACATATGTGAAAGCAGCTGTATGAGATAAAGTGATACCGAAGTAAAAATACGAGATTTTTAATTTCCCATTTTTAAAGTCAAAAGGGAACATGCCACTTATCCGGCCGATAAAAGTTGAAAGTCTAAACGCAGCTCCAAGGTCCTCAGGATTAAAGAATCGTATCCATTCTTTGACTATCCGTCTTCTTGTTGGCAGTAACATTTGGGTCTATTATTTTATTTAATTTCGTGTTTTATTTCGATTGCGTCAACCTTTGCTAAAGGATGCTTTAAGAATACTAATACTAAAATCGAATTTCAAACAATAACCATAGGTGGTACAAGTAAAACGATCAACTATGATATTTAATTCAGTTGGGAATCATTTGACATGCTTTCGCAATTAAATAGTTTAGAATAAGGTCATCTGGGAAGGCAATTTATAAAGCACGTATGAAAAAATTTCTTAAAACAATCAATATTTTTTTGCATAAAATATTTTTTTTTCATTTCGATTAATTACATTCTTAACCAGCAACTGAAACGTAGTTTTGGATTTAATTAGTTAAAATAAATAAAGAGAATGCCCATTTTACTATGCAGCTTTGGCCAAGAGTGCACACGAACAAGTTACGTATCAAATGAAAGGTGACGTTGAGCTTGTTATATGATATTTACAAAATTGTTCATGGGAAAGTCGAAACACGAGTATTTGAACTTGAAGTTGCCGATTGCAAAATAAAGATTTCAGTGTTTTTTTTCCAAATAATTGTTCATATAACGTGCGAAATAATTGACGTAGAAAAATGATACTGATGTCAAGTTAAATGTATTTTTCATGTTTTTAAAATAGTAAAATATTTTGTAATGTTTAATAAATTTTGAGTTATTAAGTTTAAATTTCTTGAAAAGCATGTTTCTATGACCTTTAATTACATATAAAATTAAGTGTTCTTAATAAAATAAATACGCAAGAAATATTCACGATTTGATCGCGAGAACTTGCTCTTGGGGTAACAAACTGTATTTACATTTATATAGCTGTACATTGAAGATGCTTGATGTTATGATATCTTTAACAAGAAAATATTAAGAGGCAAAAGCACGAAAATTTGATTTTTTTGATTAAAAAAATGTCTTCAAAAATTTTTAAATTTAATGTTGTTTAAACTATTGAGAAGCACTAGATGGCAAAGTAATAACAAAAAGATATTTGTGAATAACACAAAAACAGTACCATTTTCTCAAGAAAACGTCGATTACCCTATTTTCGCTATGTAAATTTTTGCCAAAAACCTGAAACAGTCAAAATCGTTAGAGCATGTTTCGAGAAACTTTGAAAAAAAAAACTTTAAACTCTAGCCAATTACAGTGGACTTACAGACACACAGACGACGAAGTTGTATTAACATATAGTATTTGAATTAAATATGTTAATTTAATGAAAATAAAGTCACAATTACGTAAAAAGGACTCCAATTTTTTTTCCTAGTCGTATTGTTTATGTTTTAGTCTCTTTTTGGATCCAACATTAAAAAGAGCTTTAGGTTATAACACGCCCAAGGAAATTACGCCCAAGTCGTTTTTGGAACTAACGACAAAACAAATCTCGAACAATTATTGTTGGTATTTTGTTTTCTTCATTTTGGGTTGTATTGCATTTTGGGTTTGTTTTTAAAACAGGAAATAAAGCCCAAAATAAGAAGTAGACAAAATTTAAAGGAAAATAATGCCCAAAGTAGGAAATTTCACCCAAAACAAATAGATGAGGCAAAATGAAACAACGTCTAAATTAAAAAAATATCACCCAAAAGCCAATATTTTTGAGTATTTTATTCGTTGAACAGCTAAGGGAAATAACTATCAATGAAATAACTATACCCAACAAAAAGTAACCCCAAATTAAAAATGCCATAACTTCCCGCAGTGTGGAGCGCACGTATCGACCGGAGGCCGGTAGGGGCAATGCATATTCGGTGTTATTTTCTTGGGGGTTATTGCCTAACGCCATTAAAAAGTACCCCAAAATAATGAGTTATAATGTTTATACTAAACGAAAATGAACCTTTTTTTTACCCAAGAATTTATAATCTCTGGTCTATAAGTTTAACTTTGGTGCCTTTTGAAGAATGTTTTGTTTATAATTAGGTATATTTATTTGACTTAGAGCCGATTTTTCAATCATCAGTTAAAAAAATCAGTTAATTGTCAGAGGAATAAAGTTATTAGACTCTTAACCGGTCAGATAACAGCATTGAATTTTTCGATCAAAAATAAATACTAGGTTAATTATTCTATACATTGACTTACTATATATGGACTGCCAGGAGCCAACTTCACGTGTGTTCTTTAATCCATTTAAACGCCACCAGCGCTAGCGTAGGTATGCCGGAAAACACGATGTAACATTTGACACTTTTGCGTTCGATTTGTTTATTAGGTATTTGAATTTCGGTCAAACAAAAACAAACAAAACTGCACCAAGGATGATGAATTACGGCCAGAAGAATTTTCAATGGTTTCATCATTGATGTTGTTTGAAAAATTATGTAGTTTAGCTTGAAATCGCTCACTATGAAATGCAGATGGAATCGGTATCGGTATCATCCACTTCATCTAATATTGTTGGAATGTTTCACCTTTGGAAAATCGCCTTTCAAGCCCACAACACTGAAGTATCTCTGGCAGCTATCCAGTATTAAAACGACATGTAGGTACTACATGGATCAGTGGTCTCAATATCAGTAGTTAAGGCTAGAAAAAGAGATTGTATCTCTGTGCATGGAGCATTTGGTTCAGGCCTCAAATGGTCTAAGAGGGTAATTATTTGTACTCCTGTACTGCAAACTGCATTTTATTTACACTTGTTCCGTTTAGTTGTGAAGAAGAGCACGCCTTAATGTGTGTTCAACATGGTCTTATACTTTTAAACACACATCTGGAGACCTTTGGAACTAGATACGCTTTTCATTTGAGGAGTTGGGCTATTGAAGGCAAAAAACTGGGTCACATAGTAATCTAAAGAAACGGGAAAACCTTGAACGATGTCTCACGCCATCGGACACAATGAGTACTACAAGCAAGATCCTCGTATGGTCAAGTTGTGGAGCAACCGAACCCTTTGCACTTCTATCAAATCTTGTATCTTCAGGCATTGGAAGACAGTGTGACTGCTTCTACACCAACTGGGCTAATTACTACGACTGCAAATGCATTCAAAGAAACCGAATCTATATTTACAACCTGGAGTTCCAGACAAAAGCTGAGCCGTATACTTCTTGTTTTAGTCATTCAATTATATTGCAGTAAAATTACTTTATTTAGATTAATAATGCACATTAAAAGTTTTTCACGTCTTTCAATAGTAGTTACTATTTATAATGTTCGTAAACGCAATAAATGTTATGAACTTAAGCTGAAAGAATAACAATTTTTGTAACTTGACTTTTTGGAGCCCCTTCAAAATCTGTGGCGATTTCTAAGATCGTTTGATCCGCATCCTTATCTTGAGTGGGCATGAATGTCGCACTCGAATTTCCATCCATTATTCCCAGCCGGTTGCTGGCTGAATTGATGTGGATCGATGACACTACTGCAAGTCCGAGGTTTCTTGAATTTCCAATGTGACGGGCTAGCCCACTACTGACTAAATTTGTCAGGACGTTTGGACGAAGTGTCTACAGGGCGAAGATCTTCCAATAAATAAAATTCTTGCTTTCGAAAACATATTTTAACATAGCATTTATTTATTCTAACAACGATTGTACGCAGATGGAGAAGAAGCTTTAACATTTGCAACAAAAAAATGATAAATGGCCTTAAAAACAAAAGTACATTTCTCTGTCCCATCTCATTCAAAGGTTCAATAAGTTTTTTCTTGAAAGTGTCCTTCTCCAGATTCAACCAATTAATTTCAGGCTTCACGAGAAACTCATTCCTCGAAAAATTATCCAACATGTAGACTTGACTTGCTGTCTCACATATTTGACTAACGTCTCAACTTAGGGTTTTTGTCACATTTAATTTTGAAGAAACGTCTCCAAATTGCTCCAGCCAAGACACGATCACCAGACGTGTTACCCTCATCATAGCCTATCAGAGCGGCTTGAAACATGGTTTCAATTTGTGCAAGAGTCCGAGATGGATTTTGTGCCTAAGCAAAAAGAAGGTTCCGCCAGGGAAATTAAGAATTTGGACACAAAGTGAGTCAAAAACCTACCCCAAGCTTCTTAGCTCTGGTGTTGACATCACTTCAGATTGCTTCGACGATTGAATTCCGCAGGAACCGAACATCCTCTCCGAATGCTGAGCCCTCAGCCATGGAGCGGACTAAAATCATCAATTCACGCAGCTCTGAAACCATGAGTTAAAAGTGTTCGGTAGGTAGAAGTACTCGAAGAAGTTCAGATAATTGATTTTGTCAGCGACACTTTCGTACAGAATATGACTGCACACTTCCAGGCTTCCTCCAGGGAAATTAAGAATTTGGACACAAAGTGAGTCAAAAACCTACCCCAAGCTTCTTAGCTCTGGTGTTGACATCACTTCAGATTGCTTCGACGATATAATTCCGCAGGAACCGAACATCCTCTCCGAATGCTGAGCCCTCAGCCATGGCGCGGACTAAAATCATCAATTCACGCAGCTCTGAAACCATGAGTTAAAAGTGTTCGGTAGGTAGAATTGTCGGCCTTGGCATGGTACACAATGGTGGCATATATGTGGTAGCAGGAGTGAGTTGCTCCAATTTACTGCAATTGTATTCAGGCATTGAAACCCAAATGAATAGGACTGCAATTGCGAGAATTGTGAAATCTGAATTCCGTAGATAACAATGTTGTTTATGTTTGTTTATATGCACAGCAAATAATCATTGCGCGATATTTTTCTCCCCGCACAAATTTTACAAACCGCAAACGAATGTAAAGTTTTTTTTTTAAATTTCTTTATGACATTTTGTTCGCTTAGTAACGTTTAATTTTTATTAATTTTGATTAATTTTCAAAGCTTAATTCTTTCTCTTCGCAAAATGAAGAACGTTTGACTTTTCTAATTAAAGGAATAACACAAATGACAGTGGTCAAAATTTAAACTTCAATGGAAACAGATGGCTCTGTTTTTTTTTTTAAAGAAAAAATAATAGATGTCCTTAGCTTCTTTGGCAAAAAATGATAATTTTGGCCAAGTGGCAAGAGATGGCACGGAAAATAGTTATTTTTTTTTGCCGCTTTTCTACAAAAGCACTAATGTTGCTAAGAAGTGGCTGAACGCCTTTTATTAGGGCTTTTGTATGGAAATGAGACCCAACTAGCAGTCCATATATAGTATGTCAATGATTCTATAGAATAATAGCAGATGATGTCAAATTCAAAAAATATTCAAATTAAAACGTCACTTTTAGTCGTATTTCGTGTTTGTTTTGTTGTTTTATACCAAATACCATGGGCATTGTAATTATATTTTTAAAAAAGTGTGTTTTAAACATTTGTTATGAAAAATATAAGAAATGTTAAAAATAATAGTAATGTGGGTTTCGTCTTGCCGTCCGTCGGTCTGTGCGTCTGTGAGCTAGAACCTAAACGGATGGACCGATTTGCTTCAAATTTGGTACAGCGCATTTTTATGTGATTCCCTTGAGTTGAAATTCGAACTTTTTTAAGAAAACTGCATTTCAGGTTTTTTTCAAAAAATTCACATAACGGTATTAGGTATTAACGAAATTAGCTATTCCAATTTTTTTGAGAAAATGGTCTTATTTTTGGGTTATTCTAGTAGGTATGTATGTATCTTTTTGATTGTTTTTACCGATTTTGTTATCACTTTGCAATTTGGTGCTTTTCCGTGGTTTAAATAATATTGCATTTAAAAACATTGTTTCATAAACAAAAAATTAATTTTTTAGTGGGTAATTTTGACTCTTTGAATATTTTCTCGTTAAATATATACATGATGCATCTTCAATATGTGGTTACACACAGTGATTAAACACAAAAGGGAACAATTATTTGTAAAAAAAACACTGAAATTTTTATTTTGCAATCGGAAACTTCAAGCTCAAATATCCCGACTTTCCCATGATTGATTTTGAAAATGTTGCACTAATATAACAAGCTGAACGTCACTTTTCATTTGACATTAAACTCGTTTTGTACACTCTTGGCTTGAAATGGGTAATTCCCTTTGATGGTGCGACATCTTTTGGAGAAGTAGGGCCTAGTGGCTTACAACTCTTAACCATTCAAGTTGCCAAACGTGGCTGTGCTATATAGATGTATTGGTAGGTACTAAGCTTAGAGAATATTTCCTTCATAATTACCAATTAGTCTAATAAAAGACCTCATAAATCAATTATGTTTAAGACTTTGTAGCAGTTAAAGTGACGGACTGGAAGAATCTTCAAACGTATATGGAAATAAACCGGGATTTTTGTCAAATAAACTTCAGACTATGTTTTAAAATTGATGAGAGGGTCTGGACATTATTGAAGTAATCACCACAACAATAAACAAACCCATCTTAAATGAAAATTTCTTTAATATATATTTTTTATATATATGTGCAAATTTTGTGGAAAAAATAAAAATGCTCAAATTCTCCGGTTTTTAGTAAATCAACTAACACTTCAGTAAATAACTAGTACCTACAAGACAATCTGAAAACATTAATCAAACTAAGGCCCAGTTTTTCAGTGTTGAGTTAAACCAGAGTTCGCTAACTCTAGAAGTAAATTATCACACAGTTGACTGATAAAACAGTTTTTCAAGGGAGAATGCATGCGGAACGACTAAACAAATACCGTGAATAAAAGATCAAAAACCTAATCATTTAACTAACCAAATTGGATGAGTTAACACGGGTTTAACTTTAATCTCGCACTGAAAAATTGGACCTAAGAACTATAAAAACTTTCAGAGTACAAACTATTATTGCAAAATAAAATAAGACCAACATTGTTTTGACTACTTATAAATTCAAAAACATTAATTTTTTTTGAGTTACTTAAATATGCTTCGCAAACCTGATTCCCAACATTCCAGTAAGGTAGAGATCTTAAGTTCGTCGCCTTATTTCGACACTCAGGAATCGATTTTATGGCTTTTTAATATATTTATAACAGGTCGAATTTTATAATGAATGTTTGTTAAGGTGCATTTATGTAATTAGATATGTAGTTCGTTTCGAATTTTTAAAACTACAAAGCAGTGTTACCAGATGAAAAAAAAATTTCCCCCCAGAAAAATTTAGAAACCCCCCAGATTTACACATTTTATCAACAAAAACCCCTATATTTTTTTTCAACTTTTTATTTTTATTCACAGATCTTTAATTTGTTTTTAATTTTAAATTTAACTAATTCACACAGCTACAATAAAAAAAAAAAACATTTGTAAAAAAGGTACTTAGTACAATTCTAAGTAATTTCTAAGTAAAGTTCTGATTTAAATAATCGACATTCAAATTATCCGCAAACTAAATCCTTCAAGTAAAAACTTAGCGTTTCACATTTTTTCGAAATAATAAATGTATGTGTCAACTAGATGTTCTAGTTTTCCAGAGAAAATAGTTTTGACTGATGAAAACTAAAAAAAAAATAATAAATAATATTTAAATTGCCAAGTACATAAATTTCCTAATCCTAATCGACACTTAATCGGGCCATTAAAATACATTGAACTTTAATTATAAGTTATACCTAAAGGGTTTTCCAATAAGAGGTGTTATTTTGAATAGCCCGCTATTTCGGTAGCTGTCACTTTTGAAGCTGTCATTTTTTGACATTTGACAAGTAGAAACTACGCCATTAATAAAAATGGAACGATACACGCTTCAACAACGCATTGAAATTATTAAAATTCACTATAAAAATGGTGAAAAATTGGCAGAGACGGTTCGTAAAACTAAAACATTTTTGGGTCGTCGTGAAGCACCTTGTCGGACCGCAATACAGAAATTGGTGGACAAATTCGAGGTGTTGGGACAAGTTAGTGATGTGAAGAATAAAACCCGTGCACGTCGCTCAAGAACAACTGAGAATATTGCTGTTGTAGCCCAAAGTGTTGAAGAAAACCCAGGTTTGTCCATTCCTCGTCGTTCTTTGGAATTCGGCGTTCACCAAACGTCATTACACCGTATTTTGCATAAAGACTTGGGTCTTAAGGCTTATAAAGTTCAGTTAACACAAGAACTCAAGCCGGCTGATCATCAACAACGTCGTGTCTTTGCTGATTGGGTCCTTGAAATGCATGAAAATGATCCGGAATTTCATCGAAAAATCATCTTGACTGATGAGGCCCATTTCCACCTCGGAGGCTACGTCAACAAGCAAAACTGTCGCATCTGGGGCTCGGAAACCCAAGAGTTATTGTTGAAAACCCTCTCCATCCTCAACGCGTGGCTGTTTGGTGCGGTTTATGGTCCGGCGGGGTCATTGGACCTTACTTTTTCGAAAATGAGGCTGGAGCAACAGTTACGGTCAATGGATTGCGCTATCGAGAGATGATTAATGATTTTTTATGGCCGGAATTGGATGGTATTGATCTGGACAATGTTTACTTTCAACAAGACGGCGCTACGTGCCACACAAGTAATGAAATCATCGATCTTTTACGGGAAAAGTTTCCGGACCGTGTTATCTCTCGAAGAGGTGATCACAATAGGCCACCGAGATCTTGTGATTTAACACCTTGCGACTTCTTCCTTTGAGGCCACGTGAAAGATAAGGTCTACGCCAACAGCCCAGCGTCGATTCAAGACCTCAAAGATGGAATTCGTGAGGCTATCGAGGACATAGGGCAGCCACTTTGCGATTTGGTTATGGAAAATTTCATGAAAAGGATATGGTCCTGTAAGCGTGGTCGTGGCGGCCATTTGGCTGATGTTGTGTTATTAACGGCATACCTTCCTCTTTATAATGAAATAAACATCCGATCATTTATCTCAAAAAATGTCATTTTTCTTTGAATATCAAAATAACACTTCTTATTGGAAAACCCTTTACTATTCAGATATTTTGAAACATAAGGGGCGTTTATATGTAATTGACTAAAAAGTTCCCAATTGCTTTTTTAGAACTTTAATCAGACATTATGAAACAAGCAATTAGTTCTAGTTTTTCAGTGCGGGATTAAAGTTTAACCCGAGTTAAATCATCATATTTGGTGGGTTAACTTAGGATTAACTGAACTTTACGGCTCGGTGACAGTTTATTCTAGGTGAGATGTTGTCATAATAGGCGTGATTTTCGTAAGCCCGAGTTATTTATTTTTGTAACTATGAATTATAAATTCTCGAAATGTTTTAATTTTTTTATAATTTAGAATTATAGCATGGACAATTTTACAGTAAATACACAGGGCAAATCGTATACATTGTATTTTTCTGTTGAAATGGGGTAAGGTTATACAAATAGTGCAAAAGTCTTGCAAGATTTGTATAAGTATATTATCTAATTTTAGAAGTTTAAGAATATGTTACACTTTTGCATCTTGGTGACTTAAGTTCCCCTTACACTGGCTATGAAACTTATATAGTTTAGTTAAGTCCTGATATGGGAAGCTTAAGTGCCACTTATTCCGGTAAGTGCAAATTTTGAATGTAAATGCTCTGGTCGTTTCCAAAACGACAGCACTGGTCATGCACCTTTTAGATATTATTCTTAGTCTCTTCGAACGCTTTTTGATGGCCATGCTTAATCCATCATCCCCCAACACTCTATATTTTCCATTTTCATTTTATTAGTGGCTCAATTATCATTTCCCTTTCCACAATTCCTAATAAATTGCAAAGCTATGTCAAACTTCTAACTGTCTCCCATAAGAATACACCTTATAGTACATTGGTAGCCCATTAACCCACAAAATGCCTTTTATCAAATTGTTTTATGTTTTGTGCTTCGATTAAGTGAATACAGGTAGGTATGTATGTCCTGTATATTGTAAATATGTTCGTTTTATTTTCGCTATAAAAGCGTTCTGAAGGGTTACATATTGCCAGTTATTCAATTTCACCTTTCGTTGTATTAATAAGTGCTATGTTTTTGCAAACTATCAACAGAATCTCTAAGGTGTGGAAGCAATTCAGCAATCCTCAGGACGTTGAAACTGCATTTCGCCTTTGTATTTTTGCTCTTCGACTAAGCGGCTTGTTTCCTTACAAGAGGTCTAACGGGTCATTTAAAATATCATATCCTTATTTCGGAATAACAATACTGCATGTAACAACATATGCCTATGTTAATGCAATTCTACTCTATAATGACGTGGTTTCCTACGCAAAGCCTCTTATTGTCGATAGTAGACTAGCCGCTAGTAGTGCATTTATTGTCAAGATACTTGGAGTAATAATCTCACTTACGATTTTCGCACACATTTTATTTGGATCTAAATATGTGGTCAAAAGAGTTAACGTTTATACTTCTCTTTTGGAAGCACTGAATGAGCTTGAAATTGATTTAGTCCACATTTGCCGAAGGATTTTATTTATATCTGGTTCGGCTACAGTATTTATTATATCTCTGAGTGTTTATAATTTCACACATTCGGTTTACTTTTATTCAAAAATAACTAAACATCCGCCATCTCTGAAATTCTTTTTCGTTGTAGTTTTATCGAATTTTTATAAAAATATGTGCTTATATGTAATGACAATGCATCTGTTTATGGTGTTTTTGGTTATATTTTTAATAAATCAGTTTTTGGATAAAATACTTAAGTTGCTGCTTAAAATGGATAAACCTGAAAATAAAGTTAGGTCTTTAAATTGAAACTGTAGTTTTTATTACAAAACAACGAGACACAGTACAAAGTTTGGAAAAAGTTTTTCTAATTCCAAGGGTTGCACTTTGTGTTAATGAAAAGTTCTGAGTTAAAGAGACCACTCAATGAACAAACGCAAACAAACAAAATTGAAATGCGTTTTTGACGGATTTATACTAAGGCGGTACTAATAGCGTGACAATAATTGTGCTTGGTGGTTTATTTTCTAACTTTCATCGCTTATGAATTAAATTAATTATTTATTAATTGACATGATACTATTCAAAATTAAGAGATAAAGAATGTAAGTAGGTAAATACTGTAGGTCTTAAACATAATTTAATTTGATTTCAACAGTACCTACTTCGGAATAACTTTGGTGGCGCGACAACCGACAACTGGTGCAGAACCAGGGCCTACGACTTACAAGTACCAACCATTCTTGTGGGCTTTGCGTGTTATCGGCAGGTGAAGGGAGAGGACCTGATTCAATGCTGAATCTGAACGGCTAATGTGAGAGGCACTTATTGCACAAGAGTTATTATTTTGGTGACAAGTGGACATGAAAATACAAAAACGCAAAATGTATCTTTCTTTTAGTCTAAATTTTCTTAATTTGTAAATTCAATATATCCTACAAATGTTTATAGTGTATGGTTGAAAATAAAACGAAATTTAAAAAATCCTGTCATAATTTTTCTGTTTTAAAACATAAATAACGGTGAGTTACGATTCATTTTATAAATTTTTTAAAAAGTACAAACCAATTATGTATTGAAATTCTGGATTGTGTGATTTTTGGGCACTAGTGATTCTGGCGTTCGGGATTTTGACATTCGTGGTTTTGTCACTTTGATTTCGGGCATTTGGGATTCTCATTTTAATTCGGGATTATGTCTTCTTCCCATTCCGGCCACTTTGTTAAAGCAATATCTGTCAAATTTATTGAGAATTGTCGGTAGTTTAAGAAAATTCAACAAATTTTATTTTCAAAATCGAGAAACGTTCCGCGTATTGTTACGAGATTTTTGTAATCCTCAAAAGCGTCCAAATCGCGGTTTGATTACCAAATTCGAGTCAGCTTGTTCGGGCCGCTTTGGCGACTGTGACTTCAACTTGCTGAATTTTGGGTTGGTATACTTGGGTCTGCAATCTGCACCAGTACAAATCCAATTGTCCCGAAACTTAAGGAAAACACCTATGGAACACATCGGGGGCATGCCACAAAAAATTCTGCATGAGCGATTTGAGTTCATGGTTATACTTTGCCGGCTCGGGGAGGTGTATTGACCACAAGTGGACATATATTCTAAGAGCTGGTGAAGGTTTTAGAAACGTCTTTGGGTCAAAGCCAATTTATAAATTTTCTTGTTAAACTTGAGGTAAAGTTCAATACAATCAATATTCCTTGTAAAACTTGAGATACATCGCGTGGCTAAGCCCCAAAAACGTCAAAAAGTGATCCAGTCACGTCATTTGTCCAAAGCTAACTTTTGGTACACACATGAATAGCTAATGCAATTACAAATGAATTTGATTATTGCCAGACATTTTGGTTTGTGCAAGACAAAGGTTGAGCAAAATTACGATTCATACGGCGCAGGCGGCAAAATAATGATGATTATTTTAGCTTAAAAAGCATTTTTGACTTTTTAAAGCGTAAATACTTTTAAAGTTTTATGGTAAGCAATTGACTGTTATGATGATTTAGTGATTGGAAGAACCAACTAAATTTTATGTTTACGCAGTTCTTGAGTCCGGAAAGTTAACTAAGGCGACAGTAATAGCTTTCATTTAACTCATGATTGAAAATCTAAATTTCTAGGCAATTAGAAAGGAAATTCAATGCTTAATTTGATGCCAATATAAAGATGGTGAATTAATTATTTATTCTTGCCAAAAAAATATTCGTTTTGTCCCACATAAAATGACGTTTATTATTTCACTTATTGAACTATCTTACCAATGATTATTGAAAAAGTAAACGTCATTTTATGGCGAAGTTTGGACCCGAATTAATTTTTTTTTCAAGCTAAAATAATAATTAAGGCTTTAATTTTGCAATAAAATAATTACTGATTTAACTTCCTCGACGTATCAAAATTAATAATTAAAATCTTCAATGAAAGCTATAACTGGCCCTTAAACGAACATTTCATAATTTGAGAAAATTGGTAAGATAATAATTCCTAGTGTAACCGCGCATAGAATTTCCTTGGATTTATCTACGCATGGTTTATCATTTATAAATTCATTGATTTTTTTAAAAACAGTGTCAACAAAAGTTTCTACAACCTTTCAGCTTGTAAGAATATATACATATATGTAACTCTCACTACTTTCAACTTCTAAATAACAGGAAAAATATATCAAGTGGGAATTGTTATTGAAGTTATTGAACTCTGAGGGAATTAACTCTCAAAACATTACAAGTATGAACTTATTACGATATTAAAATCTCAAAAATAAGCTCTCAAATTGACAAGCGCCTTTAGATTTGTTCCTATGGGTGGGGCTATCTTAGGCTCATTTACTGAAACGAAAACTTAAGAGTTTACGTTCAACAACAGAGCTTAAGGGACTTCAGTGACAGTTTATGCAGAGGAAAAAGTAGAACATAAGCGTTTAAATAGAACATAAATATTTATGTTTCGTAGTACCAAACGGCTCTTAAATGTGAATAAACGACAATTGATGTCGTCACAGGCAAAAAACATCAAACAAATTCACTCAGGTTTATGCGAAAAAATAATCGAAAATAAGACTTCCGCAGATGATGACCAACAAAGAATGGGTCGAAGGAAGCATGCCCAAGGACTGGACTGTTAGCTCCATTTGTCCCATCTACAAAAAAGGCGATCATATGTCCTGCAAGAACAATCGAGGTATAGGTGTATCAATTTATTTATTAAAAATGTGTAATGATTATTATTTACGAATTGAAAATACCTCCCCAATAATTCTCTTGAATTGTCCCCTTTTCCCTAAAAAAATTATAGGATCGGTCGTTTCATAAAAACAAACTACCGCATGCTATAAATTTGCATCGTATGAATATGCCTATAGTACTGTGACAAATGCCATTAACTCATTTATGACCGAAAATTGTTGTTTTATTTTTATTCAGCAGCATGGGAGCTTTTCCAAACTTGCGTACATTGAATGGCAAGGATGATAATTAAATTCACAAGGATATTTCGTGCCTCAAAACAGGTCCCCAATCGCTCTTCCAGTCAGTAGTTGTTCACTTGACTCTGTTGACGGTAATCGTATTTTATAAAATATGGCTGATGAAAGTTCCACAAACAAAATAACAACAACACAAACTTCCAGTCCGGAAAAGAGACGGTCTACTGTGCCGGATATTCGACCTCAAAGCAGTTTTGAAAATCGGTACAGTAATATCATAACTGAACAAATATTGGACAAGAGCATTAATATGGAGGAAATTAGACGGCAGTTGCAGGCTTTCCTGCCCCAAAGCGGCCACGCAATACCGGCCAAAGAAATAAATGAAGTGAGGCTGGAGAAACAGAATGATTGAAGTACACATTTAACCACTGCATTTTTTTAAATTATCTATATACTCGTATTATGTATTTGTCTTAAAATATTAAAGTGTTTAATTTTTATGTTAATGGCTTTTTGTGCGTTTTAAACCATGATAATAATTAACTCGTCACAACGACGCGACGCTCAACTT
Organism: Leucozona laternaria; assembly: GCA_932273885.2. Classification (NCBI taxonomy): domain Eukaryota; kingdom Metazoa; phylum Arthropoda; class Insecta; order Diptera; family Syrphidae; genus Leucozona; species Leucozona laternaria. Next base: position 61,345,766 of record OW026368.1, on the reverse strand, counting down.
CTATCAATTACTCGCAAATCCCTTTAAGTTAAATTTGTGGTATAGCTGTTATATTTAAACGAAAGCGCTGAAGTTAAGTGTGGTGGTGAGTGATGACTCGCTTGTTAACATTCTCCGCAGCCAACACGGCAAACAAACTTGACAGGATAAAAAAGATTTCCTTTGTGCGTTTTATCAAACCTTTTTCTCCTTTGACCAAAGAAAAACAGAAGTGCTTTACAATTCGGAATTGGTTTTGTGTCCTTCCGCTGGACGTGATGTTTTTAGGCTTTGCTGAAAGTAAAAAAATGTGCTTTTCTATGACCATCTAAATAAATAGTAGGTACTTATATACGATAGTGCTATGCTTGCACTGTGTATAGTAAAATATACCCAGGATTACCACTTAGAGGTAAAGAAAATTAGCTTTTAATTTAGATGGCGCCTGGGTGGAACTAGGAAAAACTGCTGGCCTGAAAAAAATTAAAATGAGGTGTATATAATTATACGGTTTTCGAGGGTGCAGTGCAAAAACCCCACGGTTATAAAGCCCGTGGGTCATATTTCCCAAAATAAAAGTTTTTTCTTTCTTTTTGAAGTGGCAGAAAGACCCATCACAAAAAAGAATTAAGACCCGCCGAAGTTATTGCCTTTCAAAATTGGCATTAAGAGCTATACTTAAAGTATTTGCTCCATTTCCTTGGACAACAGTCTTCACGGGTTCAAAGGATTCAAAGGATATGTTCTGAACTCAGGCATCAGTGCCAAGATTTTGCTTGGCCAACAATACTTTGGTTGGCCCAAAATTTGTTTAGCATGTTGTACTGCTGTGCAAGAAAGCTTTTGACACAGACAGGTGCCTGTCTGACGACTGAACCTACCTTTACGCTGTATCTAGCGTAGAAACGGGTAATGAAGTGCATGTATTTCAGTTGCATTAAATACCGACAGATTATTAAATCAAACCTGCGTTGACACATGTAAAAGTCCAATGTAGTAGACACGATGATACTGTGAGTGTGTACAACGTAACATCTCTTCCTCGCAGCACGTAATGCTTGAAAATCAAACTTTTATAATTTTGCTCGCAGTATCGTGGCAAAAATACTGGCTCAATTTACTTTCATCCGTTCACAACTGCGCGTACAGATACCATACATAAATTATCATGAATATAATATTAGTTTTTAGTTTATCAGCTTTCATTTTCGATTATTTAATATTTTTAATTTTAATAAACTATTTTCCGCTATCAAAATCTTTCTTGACGAAACCAAAGCCATTTTACACTGAATTACTAAGTTAAAAAAGCTCCTAACCAGCAAGAAAAGCAGACACAATGCACACTCCTTGCAAAGCGGTGCGCGCGAGAACCGCATAGCCCGAAAAATCACACCCATGCTTACGCTGGACATGGCGCAAGCATAGAGCGGGGCTGAAACCCCCACGTTGAATGCGTTTTATTTTGTTCTTAGAATTGAAACCAACGAGAAAAAGGAATTAAAACTCACAGCTGTTGTTTTCATTTCAAAAGGGAAAAAAAAGCCCGTGTTTTATTTCAATTTAATATGGAAAATAAGATCGACTGGCTTATTTCCGCGGGTGTAACTGCACTGCATCTTTTCGAGACATCACATAACAACATCGCATAATCTATTTAAACAATACTGATGTAATGGACGCTGACGCGGATCCGTTTGAATGCAGTTGATTCCAGATCAACAAAGGCTAGAAATGACGCCCAGTTGTTTTTATTTTTATCATTACCAAAATAGTTGTTAAAAACTTAAAATAATTAAATTTAAATTTGAAAATGCAAATATTAAATAATGAAATCATGCCATGGTTACGGGGTCTAAGCAAAGCCTAAAGACACAAAATGGTGAATTAGAATTCCATTAAGTTTAACTTTCTTTTTTTGCACAAAAAAAAGTGATTTGTTTTTTAGAATGAAATATGTACTAGAATTTAATAAAATCCTTATTGTTCTCAACAATTCGAAAATGGAAATATCCATTTAAAACTCTTAGTTAGATAAGTTTGAAACAAATGCAAGAACAACATTTAAGTTCGAAGTATCAAATGAAATGTTTGATGTGTAAACCTCTATGCCGGCGATACTGTAAAAAACGTGGACTTTCCTCTGTCCGACGTTAAGAGGTCAAACTTTACAATATATCACGTTGGGTACGTTCAGTGACAAAAATTTGAAGATCCCTTTCAAGCAAACTTGAACGTTTTGGATCCACGTAGTCAACAACGTCCCGGGTTTCCCCCGATTGTCCCGTATTTATATAGCATGTCTCAATTTTTTTTAAAGAAAACCGGGACGTACAAGTGTCCAGTATTTAATAATTTGTCCCGTATTTGGACATTTTCTGATGTTTTTTTTTTATTTCTATATTTTATAAAACAAAATGTTTTATATGCCTATAGTTCTGCATGAAAGTGCAAATATCACTTATCAACTTAAACAGAGGGATCTACTGCAATAGTAAAACACATCTATTACAATTATATGTTCATGCCCACTGAACGCATTCATTCAGCTTGTCAAACTTCACCTTTCTCTCAACGATTTGGTTTACAGAATGTCACTTATGAAAAGAAAATTTGCTTATGGACAACACTACTGTCTTCAAAATAAAAAAAGTGAACAGTTATTTTTTTGTTAGATATAGATATTTTTTTAAGTTTAGAATTTATTAGATAATGGACGGAAAACCAAACAACACTAGTGGAAAAATGGGTAGATATTTTTACGGATTTCTCAGATAAAAGCATTGGTTGTTACAAATTGTATAGTTCAGCTTGTGTTTGCCAGGTACTTAATTCTCGCATAGAAAGGGTTTTTTTTTCAATAATGAACAATATGTCGACAGGCAAAAAATTCTAGCTAAATGACTGAATTATTTTAATAATGAAAGTCAAAATGTTAAGTTTTAAGTTGTTTTTTTTAGTTTTAACTTTGTTAAGTTACATTATAATCTATTGTCTTGTTCCTTTTTTTTTAAGAAATTTTAAATAAAAATTAATGAAACGGGTAAAATTTTTCACATTCTAAAATTTTTCGATTTTTGTCCCGGGTTTTGCTCCCAGAAATATGGTCACCATACGTATGAACGACTTCGCATACGGATCCAAATATGGATCCTCAAAACTGAGCTTGGGCAATTGTTTATGTTCACACGTAAAACATAATAAAACTTGACTCGGCACTCACACAATTTTTTTTGTTGATTTTTGAAAAAATAATGTCAAATAAAAAATAACATGCACGACTGGATCGCACAAACTTGCTCCTGTGGCTAACAAATGTAACTGTAACGTAGCCACTCACACATTGAAGACGTATGTTAATCATGTAATGATATACATATATTTAATGAGAAAATATTAAAAAAGTCAAAAGTACTAAAAAATTAATTTTTTTTGGATTTTGTTTTTGTTTAAAAAATAAATTTATTTAAAAAATGCAATGTTGTTTTAATTATTTATAATCCTCAGATTGCAAAACTTATAACAAAATCGATGTAACCATCGAAACGGTAAACGCGAATAACCCAAATATAGCTCCATGGAAATTTGTTTTTACACGAAACCAATACTAGCTCTTGACCTAAAATGACGCGATCACCAAAAAATCATTGGTAATTCTTAATTATTTAATAAATACGAATAATTTACGGGCAGGAACACTCACGAAATCGCATTTAGTTTTATTATTCTTTATAAAAAAAACTTATTTCGATTTAAAGAAGAAATTCGTTTTTAATTCAAAGTTTACCAAAATTTTACCTAACGTAGACACCTGTTTATTCGGCAACACTAAAACATAAGATAAAACAATCAGTATGGAAGCATCTTATCTTTATTTGCGTTGGCTGCGTTAAGAAAAAAGTGGCTGTGTTGGCGTTCATAAAAGAACCCTTACAATGGCTGTCTTGTTGGGAATGATTTCATAATTTTGGTTGTAGTAGTTACAGTAGATTTGATTTTGTTTCAATAGATTTATTTTTTACAAAAAGTGCACTAGATCTGCAATTGCAGGAAAATGCTAAGTAGGTACATCTAAAAGTAGTCTTAAGGTTAACACGATAAAGTTGGAGATATAACTAATTCGTTAAAGCTTTTTTCGAGCTAAGGACGAATGAACTGAACACTACCTACGAATAGCCACAATGAATTTGCAGAATTTCATGAACCACTATTTTCGTTTCCTATTTTAGCTTATCCAAATGTTAGCCTTTTTGGTCTGGTCCCAATCCCAAAAATGTGCTTCAGGCCGTTTCTAGATCCGTATTCCCAGTTCGCTACCCCTTTATAATGAAAAACTTCACAGGATAAAATCAACAAGTGAAGTGAAATCAGTCGCCCAAAAGCGAGTCAGAATAAAAAGACTAAATCGAATCCCCAACCCTTTCCTAGATCCCAAAGTAGAGTTCGCTTTTTATTCCACAAAGAGTAGGTACACACTTAAAAACTTGTTGAATCCAAAGAAAATTTAGCGAACAAAAATAAAAAAAGACGCAAAACGTTTAAGACAATTTAAGATGTGACTAATAAAAATGCAATACGACTGGGTTTCCCAATGATCCTACGATAAACATTGTTGGTGGAAATAGAAAGAAATAAATTGGCACCAAAACCCCATAAAGTAGGATAAATCACAATTGCAAATGTGAACGGATACCGTTGGAGGATTGGGCAACATCACCCACATCACCCAAAGGTAAACCTCATAAATAATGCATTAAAATCACGAAGTGTGAACTTAGGGAAGCTGTTCAACTGACAGCTTTTTTCCATAGCGTTTAATGCATTCAATCTGAGATGGAATCTTTTCTAATAAATATTATCCTACCGCTGAAAAGGTTATAAATTCATGGTCTTTCCTAACCAGCTTATGTTTATGTAATAGCCCTGATGGATGATTAACATGCCTGTAAGTGTAAATCGCCATTATTTGCGGTGTGATAGTGTAGTGATGGTTTGGCTTTAAGGGTTGTTGTTCCATTGAATCAGAGGAAACATTCATTTGGCTAAGTGCCTCTGGGAATAGTCAATGAAATGAAATTCTTTTTCATTCAAGTGGAAGGGCATTTATCTCCAAGGATACTTCTGCATTGACAAAATAAACTCCTTAATGGAATACTAAGACTTACCTACAGTTGTAAGGAGCATATTGTCCAACAGCAAGGCAATTGCGACAATTACCAAAACCAACCGTCTAGAGCCCCTCCACTGGATCATCCAAGCTTTGGTGGCGGCCCAGGTCCCAGCAGCCCGATAATCCTCCTGGCGGTAATTATCCGATGGAGGTAGAGGCGGCGATGTCATTTGCGGTCCATAACTGTGATAGGTTGTGTTCCGTTCGGTTGATGCTTGTGGGGGCAGGTGTGAGGGCTGTGAATTATGGGATAGCTCGCTTGAGTCCTGCGATGTGAGGGATTCTGTGTTGGTGCCATTTTGATAGGATGTTGCTGCTAGTTGCGCTGGCTGATTCTGATGTTCCAAGTGGGCTTTGAAGGGATTTCTACTGGGCGTAGAGTTGGCTGGAGGTGGATTGTTATTTCTTGGTCCACCAGGATCAGTCGATTGCATTTCGCCACGCACTTATTGCTAGTGGTTGGGAAAAGAAGAAGAAAAAAAAAAGAAGATGAAAATATGAATTCTTGTTATCCTTTCTAAGCTTCTTGATAATAATTAAGAAAAGCTTCCGAAACAGACTTTTTTTCAAGTACATATATTTCAGTAATTCCGATTTGTCTCTAGGGGGAAAGAACAAAATAAAAAAATAAAAAAAAGAAAATCCGGAAGTGGAATTCAATTTCGCCAACGACAATCCTCCGAGTTCATTTTTATTATATTTGTTCAGACTGAAGTATCTGTATTTTTTTTTTTTCTTAAAGACACCGATAGGAATTTTTTGATTCATTCTTTGGAAATGGAAGGTTGTATGACAGAGAAGGATTTAAGTAATCCGTTTAAGATTATGTAAAATTGACTGTTCTTGGAATCACTGGGAAGTAACGCACACTAAAAAATACAAATCAAATCGAATCAGAATGTAATGAAATAATGAAGTTATGTCTTATTGCTTGGCAATACGGATAGAAAAAAAAATGGGTTTTTAGAACCCAATAATGTTTCTCTTTTTATTTCAAATATATAATTTAGTATTACTTTCAGGTTAAAAGTAAAATGTGAGATATTTTGGATAAGGTTAAGTTAAGTTGAAATGCCTACAAAAAACTCACTATGCGCCAGATACAGGATTTGGTTGAGGGGAAGGGGAAGTGCAGTTTTTTTTTAGACCGATGATAATAATAGAAAAAATATTGTTTGGAATACTGATAAATAGGCCAGCAAAATAATAATTCAGGTCAAGCACATGAGGAAATAGTTTTTAGAAAATTCAAAACTTTTTGTGGCAAATTTTTGCCTTTATAATATTGAAAAATAAAAACCAAATTTTTTTATATACCTAGTTGAAATATTAAAGGTATTAATGCAACGAGATAAGTTTACTCATTGTAAGATAAGTTTACGTGAACGTCCTTTTTATTCATTTGGATAAATGCTGCGTAATTGAATCAGATGTTTGCCATACCTCAAAAATTTATCTGTGCAAACAAATTATTTTCTGAAAAAATTAAAAAAAGTTAAATAAAACATGACAAAAATAAGCTAAACAGAATTAAGTGCTTAAGTGATTTACTAATTTTTGAACTATTCGGAAAAAATGATGGTTTGTGCATTTTCTGTTACAAAAGTTAAATCCTTCTAATTAACTTTTAACAACAGATAAACAGAAAGAAAGAAAAAGTCACAATGACGTTTGTATAAGTTTATCCAAATAAATTTGTATCGGGTTTTTTTCAATAAGAGCGCTACAAAAGTTTTTTTTAAATAAAACAAAAATTGTTTTGGATATTAATGAAATTCTTTATTCCTGTGAAAGTACGTTCGATGCCATTATGTATAGAACTCGATTTCTTTCGCATGTCCACCACGGGCACGCTTGCAGAAGTCCAGACGCTGAACCCAATTTTCGACGGTTTTCAAGCATAAATCGGCCGATACTGCTGCAATTTCACGTTCCATATTCGTACGAAGTTCATCAATCGTCGCTGGCTTGTTGGCATAGACCATAGACTTGACGTAGCCCCACAGGAAATAGTCTAACGGCGTCAAATCGCACGACCGAGGCGGCCAAGCGACTGGACCATTTCGTGAGATAACACGTTCTCCAAACTTGGTTTCCAATAAATTGATTGTGACATTCGCTGTGTGGCTTGTGGAGCGGTCCTGTTGGAACGACATGTCCTCCAAGACCATATCTTCCAATTGGGGCCAAAAATATTCGGTTATCATTGAACGGCAGCGATCCCCATTCACAGTAACGTGCCGGTCTTGATCATCACGGAAGAAGTACGGCCCAATGACGCCGCCGGCCCATAAACCACACCAAACCGTATTTTTTTCGGGATGCAATGATGACTCATGGAGTACGTGTGGATTGCTGCCTGACCAATACCGCATATTTTGTTTATTGACGAAGCCTGAAGATGATTTTTCGATTTTTAGCGCTCTTAACTTGAGGCCACTGACTCCGAATTTCGGTAGTAAATTTTAATAATTTCGACTCGTTGATGGCTCGTATATCTTTCCATCATAAAATGGGCAAACCTTACTGAAGAGAAATGTAAAAAGAGCGGAAAGAAATATGGCGTCGTTTGCTGTCCCTGTTGCTCTACTTTTGTAGGGTCCCTGTTGAAAAACCCTTTATATGAACAAATTGCCTTTAATGATTTACTCATTTTTTAAATGGTGGTTTGTGCATTTTCTGTTACAAAAGTAAAATCCTTCTAATTTACTTTTAACAATAGATAAACAGAAAGAAAGAAAAAGTCACAATGACGTTTGTATAAGTTTATCCAAATAAATTTGTAGAAGTTTCCGCAGCGAAATCTTTAGATAATTTTATCCAATTTGCGTAAACCATTTCCCAATTAAAATTCGACAGTTCATTTGTCAAAAGATAAACTTATCCAAAAGATAACCTTATCTAGTGTTTTACGACGTTGCATGAATAAGTTATCTTTAATAATGGCAGTAACTATATTTTCCACAATTCTGTCATTCAAAATCTAAACGTTTAGCAAAACAATGATTAAATTGAACAATTTAAGAATTAAAAAAAAGCTGAAAAGCATTTCCATTTTAGATTTTACCCAACAATACCAAACATTTTCCCTTTAATTATTGCCCCAAAGATTTAAACAGCTTACTGTAAGGTATTAGCATGATACTACAGAGTAAAGCGTTGCAGAGGCATGTTTTTAAATTTTAATGAATCTGGAATGGGATTTCCGATGATTTCTGCTTTCTCCTCTAGATTGGATAGAAGGGGGCTTTCAACTGCATCACTTGCTGGATTGATGTTAAGGAAACTGATTTTTTTTTTCGGATTTGGCTGCAGGGCCTGCTGAATGGATGTCTCAACGTCGGGTTAGCAGGTGGGTTCAGTGTGAAGTTTCCTTCGAAGTAGTTGGTGAACGCTTCCACCTTGTCCTGTGTTTAGTTTGCTTCAAATCATTATGGTTCTGTTGGTCTCCAAGTTGTGGGTGTAATTGAATGTATACCTATATATGAAAATATAAAAATAAATAAAATTTTTGTTTTATTTAACCTACATAATATCACAACTCATTACTGTTAATATTGGTACGCGTTTCGAAAACTAAACTTCCATCTGCAGGCAACTTTTATATAATTTGTGTTTGAGTTATTTATACTCATCGTAAACAGATGTTAACAAATATGCTTGTTTCCGAAGCAATATTAACAGGTGATATTAGTTTAAATAAAACAAAATTTATAAATTGTAAAATTTCTTTTATTTTTATAGTTTTATTGCTTCATATTGTTGCTGATGATAGTTTCTGGGATTTGTGGCTGTTTTCCAATGATCATATTGATGTTATTGAAGACATAAGGTCCTGGCTTAATTGCTTGTTATCTATCCTGGTACTGGAAGTTGCTCTGGTGTTGTATTGATTTTTGGAACATGTATTCACTTTCTGTAGCACTGTAGCTCGTTCCAAACTATGCGGTAGTTGCTTTTGGTTGTGTCTAGCTATCGCTTTAATGGATCCTTTGGAGTCGTTTGCTCAACCGTTGTTTATGAGCGTAAAGATTCTGAACGTACTCGGGAAGGTGCTGGTACCTATCATTTGACGTCCTAGGCCGCTTTTCATTGTCCAGTGCTTCATTAGTTGCTCTATCCAGCAAGTTCCTGTTTGAAGGTAGAAAAGTTACTTTGTCTTCGATGGACCTGTGAAGTTTTCCAATTTCCAGCCATCTTTAGCTGAAGAAGATATAATTACCAGATAATGTTCGCTATAGTGTTCAGTTCCATCCAGCCAACAATTGCTTCGTTGTTGATTTTTGGGCCCATAGGTGAAGTCTCGCATTGAAATCACCGCCAATGATTCCATAGGTGATTTGCTTCAGGATGCCGTTGAAGACGTGTAGGTCATTTTGTATTTTCCTTGCAGAGGATGTGCACTTGAAGTATATGCAAATGACTGTTAGGGTTTCACCTCTTCCTAAAGTTATCGTGATGGCGGTGGCTTCACTGGTGCGTAATCATGGAATGGTGACCTCATTTGTACTGTGGAAAAATTAATCTTTTACGTGTAGATTGCAGTCCCCCTGCGTCTGGGGTCCTCGTTTTTGTCTTGCCTGAAGGTTATAAGAATCTCTGGATGAAGATGTTGTTTCGTTTAGTGACGTTCGTCTCGCTGATGACGGCAATATCGGGGGTGTTGTTTTTCATGAACAGGTTTAATGACACCCTCTTGTCCAGGCTTTATAATGAATTTACATTTTATGTCAGGATGCGGAGCTTCTTCAATTTTATCGTTTACACCTCGTTGATATCACAGGTCTTTGGTTTTTCAACGAAAAAGATGTTATAAGTTTTTCCCTGTCATCTTCTACTTCTATCGTTGAATATTTTTGGTGGATTCCTTTCAATAGTAGGAGATTCTACATTTGTTCCCTTGCCGTGAATGAATTGAACTTTATTTTAATTGTCTGCAGGTATTTCTTGATGGCCTGTTACCAGCGTTGATGATGGTGGTCTTGGGGTTGCTGTTTTACAAGGTAACAGTTAAATATTATTTGCCCTGCAGTGTCTTCTGATTTTAGAAACACTTCCGGAGAAGTAAAAAATTAGCAGTATTTCTGGTCGTTTCGTAAGTTTGACGGTCGTGGTGTCCTTGGATGACTTCTGTATCTGGGCTGGAGTAGGCTTGGCGGCTGCAGAAGTTGAGGCTGGTGGTTTGGTCATTTTGGCAATTGATGGTTTGTTAGTGCTTCATTTGGGACTGGTGTTGTGTTGGCGCCTTGGATATGGATTCTTTGCAGAAACTTCGTCAAGTTGCGGGCGCTTAACATAGAACTTTTCTGAGGCCTTGCCCGTTTTGCGGCGTCTTTTTTGTCCAGGAATGTGGGTGAGTCATTGCCGTCTTCGGAATTGACTGTGTGCTGGAAGTTGAATCTCCTTCCTCGGTGGCTACGGGGTCGGTGCCCGCATGGTTTCTTCTTTGTTGTTCAGATTTTGTAGTTGTGTATCCTTCTTGATCACTACGAATTTCTGGAACATATTGGTGAGTCTTGCTCCGCATACTCGGGGCCAAGTTCGTTTGACCATCCTATATAAAAGGTATTCGAGGGTTTTGGTGTTCGTTTTATTAGTTAATCTTCTGCTTGTACGTCTGCACAATTCGGTCGACTGCCTGTGTAAGATCCTTTGGATGATATTCTGTCCAGTATGTATCCATGGAGTATGGGGAAGAAGATGTAATGACGAAGTTTAATGCGAAGTGTAAATGAGTACTCTGGACAGATTCGATGGGATCAATGTGTACAAATTAGTGTGGTTACCATATGCTTACCACACAATTGGAACTAATGTTAAATTTTTTTGACAAATTGTTTGTCCTTTCAAAAATATGTACAACTGAATCGAACTTGCTCTTGTAGTTAACAAACTGTCGTATATATGTATGTTTCATATCGTTTCAAGATTTTTAAATTTTAGTTTGAACCATTGATAAGCACCAGATTGAAAAATTATAATAAAATCGGTGAATCTTTGAAAAGAAATACAAACGTGACTTACCAAAACAAGACCGATTTCTCAAAAAAACTTGTAATTCCCGTTTTGTTAATTTTTTGCCAAAAGCTTGAAAGATTGTTTTCTTACAATATTTTCGGTCATAACAGGTACGAAGTTTAATTAAAATCGTTATAGGCGTTTTCGAGAAAATTAAAAAAAAAAAACTGTTGTATGGCAGCTACCCGATCTATGAGCTAATACAAAAATTCAAATTTGCCCTAGAAGGAGGTATAATCGGCGCGCCCCAAAGTCACAGTACACAAATCTCAGGTAATATATTGGATTGCGCAGGTTGGCAAAGTTGAAAGTGTCAGAAATTAAACATGGCTGCTCGAGTGCACTGAAAAACTGCATATTGCATTTGTAGAAACAACAACAAATATTAGGATTTTCAAGTGAAGAGGCTTTGGATTTTCCCAAATGCGCAGAACTGAACAGAAATGAAAACGCTAATGATATTACCTTTAATATCATGTGAACTGTGGCCCAGAGCAACCTAGTTTAGTGACCCAATAAGCGCTAGAGTGCGCCGTATCCAACGATACCATAACTCATACTGACCTAAGGTGATTTTATTAGAAGGATTTGTGGATATAACCCTTTACGGATCTAAAAGGGGCACATCCTTAAAAAACCTTAGTCCGCTTAGGCGCGGCGTGAAGGAGTCCAACAGATACAGTACATGAGTTCAAACCGAAGTTTGTTCTAGATCCACTTCGTCACGTTTAGAAAAGAGATCAAATTTTTGATCTTCATCAGCTCGCAAAGGTCGTCAAGAAAAGCCCTCCCAAATGATTGTACTCTCATTCTGGTCAGAGCTAGGCATGATGCAATGAACGACTGTTTCCTTTTCTTGCTGCGACAATGAGTGTTATAAGGAATTCACATTTTCGAAGCATACTCTCCGATTGGCCAGTTACTAGAACAGATCGCAATGACGATTGCATTCAGTTAGAAGCAAGTTATTGAGAATATGTTGCCCTCCATAACGCCGAGTGGAATTTAAACTCTTTCCCCAAGTGAGCTATCAAAGGCTTATCCTTGCCTGGCGAGTTCTTCAGTCCGGTCGTTTCGCTCAATGGCACATTCACCTGGAACCCAGATAAGATCGACCCTGAGGTTAACATGAAGACTTGAGAGCTCATCACGGCATATATAGATATATTTAAAGATTCCCCTATAGGGGGCTAAAGGGAATCTGATAAAATGCTCTGTGTCAAATTTGAAGCAAATAGGCTCATCCGATCAGGCTGTAGCTCACATTACCTACAGTCAGGGCCGGACCAACCATATGTGCAAGATGTGCGAATGCACAGGGCGCAAGATTCTGAGGGCGCATTACCAGGAGCAAGAAAATGTAATCTGATCCTGTGCAAACAAATATGTACTGCCATTTGTATTTTAACCACAAAACTTGTTCAAATAATACCAAAATACCATCCATCACAACTGTGCTAAGTTATTTCTTGTACACTTACTAACATCACTTTCATTTTTGCACTCAAAATATGATAAAATTAAAGATCCCACTAGACCTTCGCACTGAAAGTCTACCTCCTGGGTAATTTGAAAAAGTCTAATGCATGTGTTTCAGTGTGTGTATACAAATATAAAAAAGAGGCGCTTTCTACAAATCTTGCACAGGGCGCAAGTTTGGCTGGGGCCGGCCCTGCCTACAGTTGATGTATAAGGTATAACATATGCAAAAGCTAAAATTGAAACTACTTTGACTTATTTTTCTGACAGGCCGCGGGGCTCATAGGTGCATAGGTGCCTGCATGGATAATAATCGGCCCTCCCTCGAACTCACACCTTTTTATTCAGCAACCAAAATAACAAATGTTTGCTCAATGTGTAAGTATATCTTGGTGTTGGCAGATGTTATTCCCAAACAAAAATTATAAAAGCAAAATCAAGGTTGAATAGACGGACCATGACTGAGGTTTTCTAGTCGAAAAGACTAACGAATTCTAGATACAACCATCAAAAGAAAAAAAAATTGTGTGAGTGGACTCACGGTTAATATGTGTAAACATCAACTTGCGCGGATCCAAAACGGACTTGTTTTTGCTTGAAGCTGATCTTAAGATTTTTTTCACTGAACGCACCCATCCTAGTATGCAGATCGTAACGTTGCACACCGTAACGTTGCACGACGTAACGTTGCACACGAACGTTCACGTTTTTTTTTTCACTCTACCGCCAGCATAGATGTTTACACATCAATAATTTAATATCATCTCTGCACTTTCGTTCGTGCCAACCGTATTATGAGTTATCATTTGTCGGCGCAACGCGCAAAATTAAAAATAATTTTACTTGGCACGCAAATGTATATACAATGTGTCTTCCCACTTTTTACCAAACAAAAATTTTAATTCAAACTTAATCACTTTCAATTAAGCAAAAAGAATCCCCTATACCTACTTTGCCATGTGACTTTGGAATAGCGTACCGGCCGCGCCACGTCGCGTCGGTCGACCATCGAGGACTTTGATCAAAGCCCTGACATTAAAATAAAATATCAATTAAATAAAATCGACAATGTAATGTCAACAAATCTTCTCAAACTTAATGCTCACTTATACATACCTACGGATATTTTATGCTTTTGTTTGTTTTCAATGTTCAATGATTTCGAGTCGGATATAATAAAGCAGAACTCGCAATCTTTCGCTTATGTTTCATTGACTTTTTGACCCGGCAAAGCGGAATTGGGGGTTATTTCTTCTAATTAAATAAAAAAATACATACGTAGCTATAAATCAAAATATAAGAAATCAACTGCTGTTCCATAAGCTTTTTCATGACTTAAAAAAATCCAAGTCTGCCAACTTCTTAATGAATTGTTATGACTACTAACAGTGCAGCTCAAAAGTTTACAACCACATAAAAGAATTTTTAAAAATATTTCTTGTTTTTAGAAAAGCCAATTATTACTTGTTGAAGCCTCTAAATCTGCAAATATAACTTGATTTTACAGGGTCTTTCAGTTCAGATTCTATTAAGAACTTTCACTAAAGAAACATCGGCAAGTCCCTTTTCAGTATTTAAACTCCAATCGAAAATTACTTTTAAACGAATTAGGGAGGAAATTGAATTGAAGGTTGCTTCTGTTCTCCCTTTTCCCAGCCCCGGTTCCAGTTTGTCGAGCAACACTTGGTCGTATCTGTTTCGAAATACCTAATAAGTTCCTGAAGGCATCGCGCTATAGCAATTAAACGGAACGTTGGCAGAACGATGGTTGGAGGTGTAATTTTTTCCCACCCCCGAAAAGGAATATCACTTAAAATTGAAAAAGGGACAAATGATGTGACGAAGATGTTGATGGTGATGATAGCAGGCAAAGGAGTGTCACGTCTTCGAATTGGAGTGGGGACAACACTCTGGCTTTTGAGTTTTTCTCGTTGAATTGACATCGACAGACAAAACATGGCATATGACATGCCTATTTATGCAGCTATTGATGCAAGAGTGCTGGTTTCTGGAAGAATGGGGGTAATAGTCAATTTTAATTCAATTTCTCTGGGACCTTTTCATTTTTGAAGGAAAATCTAATTCTAATTACATATTTATATCTTTTGATGAATATTTATGTACCATGGTGCTCCAAAATACGGAGTCCTCACTTACGTATATTTTTAAATACTAATCAAACATTCTGCAGAAAGCTTTGTTAATGTTCATCAGGGTTTGGAAAATAGATTTGGATATCAATTTGACGTGGTTTAAAAGAAAATTTACAAATGATTCGGAATAATTTTTGTTTTTTAAGAACTGGATTTCAATTTCAATGTACTCCTAAGTGATTTCTAATCTGTTAAAAGTGAAAAATATGGCAATTGAAACTATGATAGGTATAGGTTAGACCGAACGGGAAGTTAAGGTGGCGTATCTTCAAAACACTTAGGGATTTTACAGGGAAGTGACTCTAGACATGTCAATTATAACAGTTTTGGTTTATAAAAGTACTATTTATGCGGCCCCGTAGGCCAGGAGCTTCCGCCGGTGGGCATACTTCAGGCATCCCAGAGCTTATTTTCAAGTCGCGCGAAGCGCGTTAACGCACGGCCACTTTTAATGTCGAAAAACTGTTATAACCTATAAAAAACTGACATGTCTCTAGTCTCATTATTTAAATATTGCTGAAAACTTAAAGATTTACCGGTAAATTCTAGAATTTCTTAAACAGTAACTTTTTAACTTTATATTATTTGTTTACTTTAGACTTTTTTCTTCTTTTTAACTTTTGCTATTGCATCTATGGTCCCTGCAGCCAGTCAACCGAGAAACATGTATAGAAAATACAGTCATATAGTTACCTAAAAATGAACTTGCTGTACCTACATACTTAGAATAAACTCAATAAAAAATGCAAATATTTATAAACAGTTAAACAACAAACGACGATTTATTCTATACATATTGTGCATATGTGGGTATGTATATTTGTATTTAAAAACATATCTCATTAATTTGTTTAGAATTCATATACTAAAATCAAGTCTTTTTTAGTTTTTCTAGGCAAATCTTGTAATTATTTCATCAACAAATCGATATCTATAGCCGTTTTTTTATTATCAGAGATGATCCATATAGATCATCAAAATACATGCATTACAACAACAACACGAGATCCTGCTCTCTATCGGGATCACGTTTCATGAACCAAAAATTTAGTTTTTGCTCTTGCTTCTCCGCTTTGCAAATGGTTAGGAATTGTGAACTGTATAGTGTAAAGAAAGAAGAAAACCAATAAATGAAAAATAAATAAACGTAAGGAAAATAGAGATAGGTAGTTTAGTTTAGTTTATTATTTCATCAATCTGAGATTAATTCTCTTTAAGATTACATAAATATTATAGATATATATGAAAAAAATAATGATAAATACTTGAAATATGATTTATAAAATAGTAAAAATAAATAGAAATATATACAGGAAACATAAGTTTAACATATAACATAATAATTAATGCAATGACAATATTAACATAACATTTTTTTTTAAAGTGTCTCTCGAGCAGTGCATACAAATATCAATTTTTTCAATTATAGCATTAGTTTCTCTGATGCAACGCACAATCGGTACATTTCTACCATAATTACATTTTGAAAAGGTCTCCCGTAAGTGAAAGCCTATACGGAGGCCTCTGCTGGGAAAATAAAAGTTTATTTGCTCCAGCAAGTAAGGATAAAAAATGTGACCATTGGTTAAGTCCTTTATCATCATAATAGAAAAATACCTTCTTCTGACCTCAAGCGTTTGCATACCAAAAAGCAAACACCTCACATTATATGCCGGCATAACAATGTTCCAATTCAGCTTAATAAAACAATATCTCGTGAAACTTTTTTGAATCCTTTCAATCCTTATGGAATGATTAGCATACGTATACAACACAGTTGTCACTAAGATCCGTATTGTTTTATTTTCATGAGATGATCTATATGGATCATCGGCGATAATAAAATACGGCTTATATCTCGGTGAACATTCATTAAATCATATTCACTTTTCCAACGAATTCTGTTTTGTTTGTTGTTTTTTAGGCTTATATATAATTTAAAACAATTTAATATAAATTTAAAAATAATTGTCAGTGATATTTTTTTACTTTTAAAACGAAAAGCTTTTCTTATCATTCAATTATTCGCACACGAAAAATATTTTCACTTAAATTTTCTTGGCTGTCACATTTGTTGGTATTGTTTTGTCTATGATAATCTTGTATTCTTTAATTTATGCTCTTGTGGTTCAAGTTTATTAGAATTTTTAAGATTTCATATTATTAAGAATGGCTAATAATAAATTAGAGAAAATGGTAAAGAAGCATGAAACTCGTTCCTTAAAATAATATAACAACTACTAAAAAAAGTTTTGAGCTCAAAATAAAAAACACCGCCGCCTGGATTCTTAAAAAAAAATGAATTAATGCAAAAAAAAAAAAACCAAAATTGAAATATTATATAAAAATTGGTGAATATTTAAACAAAAAAAACTATTTTTGAAAGAAAAAAATGTGCATACCTATCAAATATGTATAAGTAATCCGAATTCTGATTCATAAAATGAACATCAACCAAAAATAAAAAGAAAACAAATTGATAAAGGCATATTTACTTATACCTTTAAACAAACCTATACAATTTGATTAATTCAAAGTTTTAAAATAAATGCTTAATTATTTCTTGTTTACTTCAACTATGCTGGAATGGTAAATCGGTTAGATTTTTATAGACAGTGGCGTTAAATTTTAAACAGCCTAATGTGAAGGTAGTTAACAATTTACTAACTTTAAAGCTCTTTACTAAAATTTTCCTTATTTTGAACACTTTTTAACAAGTACTATACTAACCCTGTTTTCTTAAAACTTACCTAAAACAGTCCCAGATCGTGAAAAAAGTAAGCAAACAGACTTTCTTTACATTTTGTTTTGTCAAAATGGCATAATAGAGTTAGTATGATACTAAAAAGATTCTTTTTCGAAATA
Source organism: Leucozona laternaria (assembly GCA_932273885.2). Lineage (NCBI taxonomy): Eukaryota > Metazoa > Arthropoda > Insecta > Diptera > Syrphidae > Leucozona > Leucozona laternaria. The sequence goes on along the minus strand of OW026368.1, from coordinate 61,328,102 downwards.
TGTGTAGGTAGGTATAAATGAAATAAATAACTTATATTGTAGAATATGTATGTACCGAAACCCGAAACAAACAAACATTGAGGTAAATTATAAAGTTCAACCGGCTGTATAAGACAAAATAAATACATTCGTCGCGTTTAAATAAATTTTAATAATATCTAGAAAAACAATTTTAGGGAAATCCATGACCCCCCTGCGTCTGGCAGGCTTAGTTAGTTAAGAACTCTTGCTTTGTTTGATTGTTTGTGCGGGCTAATCTCAGAAACCATATTTCCGATATTAAAAATTCTTTTTGTGTTTGGAAGATTGTTTTTAGGGGATGTTTATGGAAATAAATATGTTTTTTTTTTTTTTTTAATTTTGCTATTTGTTGGGAGAAATGGGTGGAAAATAAAAAAAAAATCCGATTTAAGATTTATTTTTGTGTTTGAAAGGTTATTTTTAGTGGATTGCTTAAGGGATATTTTTTTCAAAAATTATATTGGGTGAGGTGGGGTCAGGCACGTAGCCAGGGGGTGGGCTTGAGGCTGAAACCCCTCCCGAAATGATTTGTATGTAAACAAATTTAGTTAAAACTAAAGATTTTTAATATCAATTCAAATCTATAAAAATAACAAGACTATCTAGGTGTAGTTTATTTGATTTGGGATCAGTTAAAGGACTTCAATTATTTTCTTCGTTTATATTAAGAAGAAGAAGCCATCGGAATAATAAAAACCACAAATGAATAGAAATAATGATATGGGTGACTGGAAAACGTTGCTTCTGGAAAACAAAAAAGATGCTGCTAACCCAATGCAAAAGCAGTAGCTGAAAATAGAACTGTAATAAGACCTATTATTCAGACTATTTCATTTTGTGCAGAACAAGAGGTGACGATGATAGTGGAGCTATATTATATCATACTCGGCCCACAAAAAAATATGGAAAACTAGTGGCTCTCCTGCAGTTCAGAATTGAATCTGGGGACAACAATTTAAAGAATCACATCATTACCAGCTCTAAAAACACAAGCTATTTGAACTCAGATATATAAAATGAAATCCTGAAGACATGTTCTGATATTGTTACAACCGTAAGCCCGTTTATACATTCAAGTAGTTTCAACGTCCTCGCTGACGAAACAATGCATGTTCTGGCGCTGAACAACTTTCCTTTCTGTCGACTGTTTTTGTTTAACAGACCTAAAAAGTTGTATGCTTCGGGGAGTTTTGTAGGTTTTCTTCTCGTTGATGACCAAACTTCTAGAAACCTGACCAAAACCATACTGCAGCGATGTGAAAAAACTACATCTTGATATATGCGCAATTATTGTATTCGCCAAGGCTATGATGGAGCCACAAATACGGCAGGTCACTTAAGTGGAGTGCAAAGCAGGATAAACAAACAGTACACAAACGCTTGGTATGTACACTGTGCAAGCCATCGCTGGCAAAATAACTTTCCAAAATATCATAAAAACACACCAGAGAGCAAAACAAAAAGCAAAAATATAGTCGAGCGATCTTTCAACAAAAGTTTTGACATTGCTTAATATATGTGACAAAACTTACTTAAGAGGTATTAACTTCTTGCTTACGGTTTTGGGCACACTTCCAGTGACAACAGCGCAGTGCTGGATTAAGGTTTAGACCCGTGAGGCCTGGGCCTAGGGCGGCAAAATCTTTGGGGGCGCAGAAAAATAATAATTTATTCTCAAAGTAAAGCCTGATTCACAATGCGGCGAGGAAACGAGACGTGAGCGTGACGAGAACTCGTTGTAGTTGCCAAACCAATTTCAAACAATACCTGGATATACACAATGCGGCTTTTCTCGTCGTCACGTCATGCCAAGAATTCGAAAAATTGAAAAAAAGACGCGACGTGACGACGATTTTCATTTTTGCTAAGTAATTTACAGATTTTTCAAAGAAGAAATGATCAAATGTATTTAATAAATAAAGTTATTGATAAATCTATTGTTTTGTATATTATTTTGTTTCTACTTAATTGTTTTTTTTTCTTGCAAAAATGAGTTTTTGTCGTACAAACGCTCGCTGCATTGTGAATTGGGCGACGATTTTGTAACTAGAAAAAGATGGCAGCGGTTCTCGTCACGCTCACGTCGCGTTTCCTAGTCGCATTGTGAATCAGGCATGAGCGATGATGCCTGTGGGTGCTTGTGGGCCACAGGGGGGCGGCAAAAGATCTGAGGATATTTTGTGTTGAAAAAGTAGTTTAGGAGGACTATGGATAATTTGTTGAGAAAGTTCAATTTCTCTTTCTTTGGGAGAGCTGAAAAATAATTGATTCTCAAAGTGGGTAATAAATGCATTAAGTTTGAACTTTCAAAAAAAAGTGTTACATATATTTTTTGTTCTTTTGCAATTTCCATCTCTTAGCAATATGAACGTGTAAGAAAAAACCCATTGTATGTAAGAATATTTTTACTGGTGGCAAGTTATGGATTCGAAAAAAAAATCGAACAATTTTAATCAAACTTGACATTACGATTATAGCAAAGTCGAAGAAAATGGGTCTCGCAATTCTGTCCGTCTGTCTGTCCTTTATATAGCACCCTAAACGAGTGGGTCGATTATCTTTAAACATTTTGCGTTTTGTGGGCATTCCCCCACACGTTTTTTAGCAAATAATAAAAATCTCATTTTTTTGAAAAACATGCCCACAACTAAAAAACATTCGGGGATTTTTTTAAAAATTTTTTTACCATATGCGAAAAATGCAATAGTTACCTCTCGTAGATCATTTTTTTTATTTCCGATTTTCTCAAAAACATCAACTAATTTTCATCATTTTTTTATGGAGAATGTTGCAAAAGGTTGTAAATGAATTGCTTACTGAATTGTATATTGTATGACTTGATGCTGCCATTAAATGTATGGGGGTATCTGACCCCACATTCCCTCCCCTGATGACGGTACATAATATCATATTCTAGGTCAACCTAATAAAAGCGTGTTGAAAATGTTGGGGCGTTTTCTGGCAGAACAGAAAAAAGGCTCTGCAAGAACGATTAAGAATAAAGGCAATTAAAAGAACTAAAGAACTTAGTAAAAAAAAATAAGGGGGCGGCGTACTCAACCGGGCCTAGGGCGACTGAAAACCTAAATCCGCCACTGCAAAAGCGTGTTGAAAGAATCTGTTCAACGATAAAAACGATTAACACAGTGTTCCGAAGCGATATGAGCAATGCAATTCATTCAGATATTGATGTTGATCCAGATAAATTGATTTGTCTCATATAAAAAAAAAAACCAAGACTTTTTCCGCTGTGAAAAAATGTGTATACAAAAATAATTTTAATATGTACATTGTGGACTTAACATACATTTATTTAAAAACTAATAAAAATCATACAGTTTTTATTTTTTGTTCAAAGAATTGTCCGTAAGACTGGGAAGCCAGCCCCTCCGAAACAAAATCCTGGCTACGGGCCTGGGTGGGGTAAAAACTGATTTCAAAAATTCTGTTTTTTTTTTTTAAAGAGTATTTAACAAAATTGCTATTTATTGATTGAAAGTGGATAAAAACAAACAAATGTTTTTCGATTACAAAAGTTTTTTCTGTGTTGGAAAAGTAAGAAAGGTTGGACTTAGATAATCATATTTTTACAAATTTAGCCATTCATACCGTGAAGTTGGTTAAAACTCAGAAATAAGTATTCAAAGAAGCTTCAATATTTATTTATATTTTCTTTTGTAATTTTTATGCGAAGCTCAGGTTTGTCTACCCGTGCCGGGTGGGCCAGCTAGTGTAGGTGTATCGCAAGTTAATCTATTTTCTTTTCTTCAAACTTGGGACACTACTTTGTTTGTTTATAATTTTTTATTAAATGAAAGAGAATGGATCTTATATTGATAAATGTTTTATTTGATGTCACCATTATCAGGTAAATGTCCGCCTCTGTTAGTCTCACAAATGCGAGCCCTTTTAAACACATTTTTCATAACATTCTCACACATTTCAAGCGGTATTTCATTAATTTCATCGCGAATATTTTGTTTGAGTTGCTCAAGCGTTTCTGGTTTGTTTGCATAAACCTTGCTTTTCAGAAATCCCCACAAAAAGAAGTCTGGAGCAGTCAAATCAGGTGACCGTGGAGGCCAATCAACATCACCATTTCTTGAAATAACTTGTTGTGGAAAGAGGTCTCGCAGTAATTCCATTGTAATCCTGGCTGTATGCGATGTGGCACCGTCTTTTTGATACCACATGTTAATCAAGCCCAAAGCATGCAGTTGTGGTATCATATCACGATATCGCTCCCCATTCACAGTTACCGTAACGCCGTTTTCATTTTCAAAGAAGTAAGGTCCAATGATTCCTCCTGACCAAATTGCACACCAGGGGCCTATAACACAGAACAACAAGTAAACTAGTCAACAATTTCTTGTTCAACTATGTTTGTCCAACAAGTAAAGATCATTTCTGTAACACAACAAAAACCGTAACAATTGTCAATAGCGAAAATTTCCCTCGACTTGTTAAACCAGTTGAATAAGTCTAACACGATGAGTCGTAAACTTCCGCAAGGAAAAAAAATAAGCATTTTGTCTAAGATAAGAGAAAACAAACATAATTCTGTTCGGTGCTTTCTCTGATTTATTGACCAACAAAAGTGATAAATGGCGGGATATAATTTTGTTGTCAAAGAGTTTGAACATAGTTACTAATGGAAAAGATTGGACCTGCTTAAGTGATGTTTTTGGGCGAAATTGTAAGAAATATGCCATATGTATAAACTGAAAGAATATATTTCTAAAAAGTAAAAAAAATATTTGTTCAAAAAGTGAAGATCATTTCTGTAACACAACAAAAACAGTAGCAATTGTCAATACCAAAATCTTCCCTCGACTTGTTGAACCAGTTGAATAATTAAGTCTTATATGATGAGTCGTAAAATTCCGCAAGAAAAAAATAAAAAAGTAAGCATTTTGTCTAAGATAAGAGAAAACGAACATATTCTTTTCGGTGCTTTCTCTGATTTATTGACTAAAACCAATAAAAGTGATATATGGCGGGAGATAATTTTGCTGTCAAAGAGTTTGAACATAGTTGCTGATGGAAAAGATTGGACCTACTTAAGTGATGTTTCTTGTCAAAATTGTAAGAAATATGCCATGGTAAGTATAGACATAAAGAATATACTTCCAGAAAGTAAAGAAAAATATTTCTAAAAGCCAAAGTAGATAACACAAAAAAAATCAGTACATTAAGGGGTTAATACAGGAAACTTAACTCGTATTTGATTTTATAAGTCGAGATCCAGATCCAAACCAATGCAAAGATATTCAAATTTTCTTCTTTCCATTAAATAAATAAATTTTAAACAAGCTACCCGACCCTTTCACTTGATTAATCCTGACTTGTTGACTTCGAACAAGTTTCCGATCCTCGGTTGAAATTTATCAACAATTCAACAAGTTTATTCTCTCTTTTTTTAACTCTTGTTGTTTCCAGTTACAGAAATGGCGGATTTGTGAAATTTCCCACTTGTTGCAATATGCCAAAACAATTGTTATAAATCCCCGAGACTTCTTGTTACGTGTTACACAAATTTTCAACAGTTGTTGAATTTCACTTGTTCAACAAGCACTTTATGTATTGTGTTATAGGCCCCAGACTGTAACTTTTAATGGATGCAAAGGTAACTGATATAGTTATAATTTGAGGGTTTTCCATTGCCCAGAACCGACTATTCTGTTTATTCACATATAGATTCAAATGAAAATGTGCCTCGTCAATCATTATGATTTTTCATGAAAATCGGGGTTGTCATGGGCTAGCTGTAACATCCTATTGGCATATGTACGGCGGGCAGCGTAAATAGTCTTGTGGAAGAAGCTCTTGTGTCAACTGAATCTTAAATGGAAACAAATGCAAATCCTTGTGCAAAATTGTGGCCAAAGTTGTTCTTTGAAGACCAAGCTCCTGAGCACGCCGTCAAATTAAGGTTGATGGATTGTTTTGAACACTTCCTTGAGCAGCAGTATTTTTTTCAGCCGATCTTGTAGTACGTTGTGGTCCATGCTTGGGCCTATCACCTACGGACTCTCTTTCTTCAAAATCATTCTCTACACGATAAATAGTGCGTTTTGTTGGCACGTTGTTTCTCCCAAAAATTTCACGTAACTTTCTCATCGTCACAGTAATCGATGATTGATTTTGATAAAATGTTTTAACGATTAAAACACGTTGGTTTATCGAATATTTTTCCATGATAAATTTGAACTGTCAAGACTAATGTTTACCAAAATGTTGGCAAAACAAAGTAGCACACCTTCCCGGCGGACACATTGTATTTGATTCCCTAGCGGGAAAATTGAAATGTTTTGTGTAGCTCCAAAATGAACGATACCTATCCGCCATAAAATTTTTATATCTTAATCTACTTAAGCTAACACAAAATTACTACATCTAGCTTATTTATCTACTTATCTAACTTACCCCAAGCGGCGTCAATAGCCTAAGCGTGTACTACTTAAATCTCCTAGAGATACTGTTAATAACCGAGCCTGCCATATAACGGCTTGGAATGGGCGTCACCATAAAGACGTTTACATATCAGTAGCGGTATACCAGAAAGCGCGGCGGATTAGCAATTTCCTATTTTTCGAAATGGAGTTATTGCTTTCAATATGATGCATCGCGCTTTCTCGACAGTCTAGGTACTGACAGAAACAAATGGAAGAAGACTTTGAATAACAGGAACTGAAGTAATTTTTCATTCGCGGCCTTAATTAATTGTGTGTGAAATAAGGCCGTCTGGTCTAGCTTCATTTTTCGATCCCGGCTTAATTTCAGTCATCCGAGGGAAGCACTTGGGGGGTCTGCAGATTGCAGAGAGGTTTGATCATCAACTTAACGAAACGATTTCGCGAATGCAGATTAAAAAATATGCACGACTGGGTCACACGAACTTTCTATTATGTGCGATCACATTGTGATTCTATAGTCTGAAATAGCTATGGGAGTCTTTATTTTATCTATTTGCCAAAACTTAGTTTAGTTGCAGGTTGTAAACCTTCGTGAAATTTCTATTAGCATTGACGAAATGGTCCTTGCGTTAAAAAATTTAGATGCCAACAAAGGTGCTGGACCTGATGATATTGCCCCACTTTTTTTTTTAAGAAAACAGCCAACACGTTAGCACTTCCTCTTTAGGAACTTTTTAACCAATCCCTAGCATGTGGAGTTTTTCCACAAATATGGCGGGAATCATACTTGACCCTGTCTTAAAAAGTGGCGATAGGTCTGATTTGAAGAATTACAGGGGAATTTCAATATTATCGGCTATTCCAAAAGTTTATGAAAAGCTTGTTTCCGATAAATTGTATGTCGGGCTGAGGTCGGTGATAAGTGAGCATCAACATGGATTTTTCAAAGGGATTTCCACTGCAACCAATCTTTTGGGCTACACTTCCTTCATTTTAAATGAAATGGAAAACAGAAACCAAGTTGATGCCATCTTCCAATTTCAGTAAAGCCTTTGACAGAGTTGACATCAACCTGTTAACTTTACAGACAATCGGATTCCGAGGCAAATTATTAGAGTGGATTTTTTCGTATCTTTCAGGTAGAAAACAGTTTGTAAGATTTTGTGGTATATCTTCCCGTGCAACAAATGTTACGTCTGGGTGTTCCCCAAGTCAGTCACCTCGGTCCCCTTTTCTTTTTGATATTCATTAATGACGACTTATCTGTTTAATTATTGCCGGTTTCTGTTATTTGCAGACGATCTTAAGTTATTTAATGTAGTTAACAAGGTGAGTGACGGACTCAAAATGCAAAAAGATATTAATGCTCTAGTCAAATGGTACAATATAAATGGCATGCCACTAAATGTCGCTAAATGTAATGTTATTTCTTTTGCTAGAAAAAAAGATTTTTGTCTCATTGACTACAATGTTGACGAAAAAAAGTTGCTGGGAAGTGATGTCATAAAAGACCTTGGCACACTTGTTGACTCTCATCTTACTTTCAAATTGACAAAGTTTGCTCTAAGAGCAAAAGCATGTTAGGATTTGTGAAGCGCAGGTCAAAAGAATTCAAAGACCCCTACATTACCCTACATTCGTTAGTTCGTCTTCTTTTAGAGTATTGCAGTATCGTTTGGTCACCTTTATTCGATGTTGATGTTAAGAAACTTGAATCCGTACAGAAACAATTTCTCTTATTTGCACTGAGAGACTTAAATTGGAATCGTGAGAATTATCAATTACCACCGTACGACAATCGTTTGAAACTAATTAATTTGTTAAGTCTGGCCAACCGTATGACACTTTCTGAAGCCCTTTTTGTTTTTGATATATTGAATGGAAATATAACTTCAACTGCTTTATACTCAAAAACATGTTTAAATGTAAATGTTCGCTGTCTGAGACGCAAAAAATGTTTAAAAGAAGTGATACTTAAAACAAGCTATGCTAATCATGAAACCTTGCAACCGTTGTAGTAAAACATTTAATAAATACGCTAACATAACAATATTAATATGAGCGGAGATACTTACAAACAAAAAATATTGTCGGGAATGATAGCTGAAGTTTCTTTACGAATATTTTGAATTTCCTTATTTATTATTATTTGTTATAAAATCATGTTAAAAGTAAATTCATTTATTTATTATCAACATTTTGTAAATCCCTTATCTTAATTTATTATGTTGTCTGATATTTGACAGGTAAATTAATAATATAAAAATAGTATTATGTGAGTATACAAAATTAACTATAAAGCCCAATGTTGCACATATGCAATATGCATGCAAGGAAATTATATTATTTAAACTGGAAAATTGTTTTAAATCGACAAAATTAGAAATAAACTGTTTAAAATACTTCTGAAACTCTTTTGAATCGAACGCGATGTACTCTGTCTGATTTCTTTTATAAATCTTAACATATGAGAAAAATTTTAAAAATCGTGGGAGCAATTTTAAAAATAATTAAGTCTTTATATATAAAATTGCGTTAACATTCTTAAGAAATGAAATTGGTACGTCAATTATAAGAATTTATTAACGTGGAGTTGAAAACTTAATTTTCAAAATAAAATTTTTTTTAAAATCCGAAAATTACTTTTTTGAAAATTTTGATATGTGATATTATTTCAACTCATTACAAGTAAATCAGATAATGAGATAGTCGAAAATCAATAAAACCGTCCTATGGGAGGTGCTGTTATTAATTGTTTAATGTGAAATTTGATAATTTTAAATACTGTACCTAACTAATTACGCTACACAAAAAAATTTATCAAAATCGTAGGAGTCCTTTTTTTTCCTTAACGGTTTTTAAACATTTTTATCGGAGGTACCGTTATTTTTAATTATATGAATAATTTTTGTCTAAAATCTTTTATAAAGTGTTAAAAAAATGCTTTTTGCGAAGTTTGTTAAAAATCGACAGTTTTTTTTGAAATATCGAGTCTTAAAAAAAAAATTCAAACTTTTTTTTGCTTCAATTGATATTTTTTTGAAAATTTCGGTACACAATTTTATTTCAAAAATATTAGTTCTTCTTCATAAAAAAAAATCATCAAAATCTGTTGAACTGTTTTCAAGAAAATCGAAAATCAATAATACCTATGAAAAAAATGGTTCTTTGGGAAATGCCATTAATAAGAATTTTTCTGAACCATTTGTTTTATTTAACGGCAACTTATAACTATTAAAATTTATTGAGTTTATAAAAAAAAAAACTCTGCGAAGCCGATTTTGAGAAAAATGAGTTTTTCCTTTTTGGCCAAAAAATCTTGTATGTTAGCTATTAGTGGTTTGGGTCCTAAAAAAAAAGAAAAAAACCGGTGAAGGAATGTCCAAAAAACGCTAGTGCGAAGTTTAAAGAAAATCGACCCATCCGTTTAGGCTGTAGTCGAACAGACAGACGGAAGTTTTTTTTTGTCTTCCCTATCATCGTAATGTCAAGTTTGATCAAAATCTCGAATTTGATTTTTTGTACGAATCCATAACTTGTCCCTATTGGAAAACCCTTTTTATAGGTTGAAATGAGCTTCAAGCTCTCTTCAATTCCTTATGTTTTCAATATTCAAAAATTGTGTGAGTGCCGGGACTCACGGTTAATATGTGTAAACATCAACGTGCGCGGATCCAAAACGGACTTGTTTTTGCTTGAAGGGGATCTTAAGATTTTTTCACTGAACGCACCCATCCTAGTATGCAAATCGTAACGTTGCACACCGTAACGTTGCACGACGTAACGTTGCACACAAACGTTCACGTTTTTTTTTCACTCTACCGCCAGCATAGATGTTTACACATCAAAAAGATGCAATCACCTGACCCAAAGAAATGACTACAGCATTGTAGGCACGTAAAAAAAAGTACGTACGAAACTTTTTGACAGCTATTGCAGCTGCAGCTCCAGTTCCAGTTGCAGCATTCTATTGTGTTCAATAAGTAAACAAACATGGTCTCAAATCGCTTGTGCGAAATGTCTTTCGTGGCAGGTTCCCCTGTAAGTTGGACTTTATACGGGTACTTGTACAGTGTACACTCTCACACGCAGGGCATATCAACGATGTTTTCAACATACCCGGGGGTTTGTTTGGTAGTTGGTGTAAGATGTGAAATCTTAAACTAGTTTTTTAATCCGAAAACCGCACTTCATTTGGAGTGTTTTAAAATAAATTTATTTAATAATTCATTCAAATTAAGATTTTCCGTGTGGTCGGAATAAACATGCAATATAGCTATATTGTTGAGCCGATCCTGCATCATTGTTGACCTACGATTTTAAACGACGAAGAACAAGATGATCCTGGGATTGTGTTTGTGATTAACAACCGGACGAACCGTACTAACTTGGGAATAATCCCTAGACTCCAGGCGTATTTTTGCAAAAAATCAACTACTTCTCTTAAATTTTTAGCTTGCTCATTCTGTTTTTTCAAAAGCTGTAGGAATACGTCCCTATCGCTAATAAGTCTTTGTTTATCAAAGTCACCTTTGTAAAACTTAACCACATCATCGACATCTACTTTTTAGCCTACAGCGAATCGTTCCAGTAGTTTGAAGAACCGAGAAGAATCATTTATGAATCTTGCATTTAGTGATGATAATAATTGGTCAAATATTTCAAAAAAATGATTTTCTGTTAAAATGTTTCGGTGTTTTTAATTTGAAATTTTATGCGGTACCTTCATCGATACGTTTTGGTGCTTTTCGTTGACGGGGAATACAGGCTGGACGGACGGGCAGCGGAGTCTTAGTTATAGGGTCCCGTTTTACTTTTTGATAAAAGCAAAATGAAAAGTAAAATTTTTATGAGAATAAACTGCGGGCATTTTAAAATCGAAACTTCTTACTTGTTTAAATGATAGAAGAATAAAACATAAATAACATCGAACAACAAAAAATAAACAACTTTTAATAATTGTGACAATTTGGAACTTCCACCAGACTTCAGTGCCAAACAAGCAACAAAAAAAAAACAATAGTTTGTCGTTTGTTTGTTTTCCCTACATATTTTTATGTCAAAATTAGAAAGAGAAAAGACAAAGATAGTTTCTGGAAAAGCCTAATTGAAAGGATTGGATCCATGAGAATGGAATGAAACTTAAAATGTCATTTTTTGGGTGTGTTCAAAAATGTATGGATGCATTCAGTGTTTCACTTAAGCGGATTTGTTCAGTACAAAATAATTATTTGGGGAAAGAAAAATGTTCCAATTAAAGAGAGTTTTCAAATAAGCGGAGTGCAGTTATCCGTACTAATTTGTGTGAAAAAGACCTACAAAAAAAAACGTAATAAATTTCCTGCTGCACCGAAAGTTTCATTAAAGCGGAGTGCATATAAGCAGAGTCGACCGGTGCTCTTTAGCATGGCACCCCTATAGTTCTGGCAGCCGCCTGGGTCGCCCTATCCTAACTACGGTTCTGAACAACTCACAACAAATCAGATAGATATTGCTCTTTAGCATCGGGTATGGTTCGTTTCGTTTCGTCTATTTTATTTTGTGTTCTTGTCGTTTCTTCTAAGTCGTTTCGCCTTTTGTTGCTTTGCCACTGTTTCACTTTTCATTTACTTGGTTTCTTTTTGTTTTGTACAATTTTCGTTTTGTTTTTCAATTATTTTGTTATAGTTTCATTTTGTCTTTGATTGTTTCGTTTTTCGATAATTTTGTTTTAGAATTTCTTCGTCTTATGTTTATTTCGCCTTTAATTGTTTCGTTTATGACTATTTCGATTTCCTTTGATAAGTTTCTTGTTCGTTTTGATTTCAATCATTTCGGCACCGTTTATTTTTAACGCCTTTAGGTTCATTCCATGCACAAAAATAAAAAAAAAAAAAAAAAAATGGTGGCGAAATGAACGACATAAAACTGAACCGTTTTCACATCACCAACATTTTATGTAACTATGGGGGGGCAAAGGGGGCAATTACTACCCACCCCAGAACCAAACAAAATACCTATTAAAATGTTGGATATAAAGCTCATTTTGAGAAATCGTTCCAAATAAATACATATTTTAAAAGAATAGAGTTGCAAATATGATACCATTTTATATCATAAGCAGTAAAAAAAACTCCTCCATTATACCTAATAATTTGCCTGTACCCACCAACAGTAACCCCTGCTTCTCTTTGCTCGTTCAAGAATTTTTTTTTTTTGTAGGACATATACTTCAAAAACCTAAACAAATCGTATGGTGGAGGGAGGCAATTTTATTAAAAAGAGTCTTAGAAAAGAAGAACAATTATTCAAAAAGAATAGCGACCCTCACTATATTCCGTTATAACTTTTCTTAAAGATAAACTTTAATTTATCAACATTCTTTTTAAGCAACTTGTTTGAGTGAATACTTTTGTGAAATTAATTTTATTGTTTTTCAATTTCAATTTAATTATTAAATTAATTTTATTTTGAATCTGTGTTTTTTTTTTTCAAAATTTCACTTTATTAAGTACTACCTCCGTTTTTACTATTCAATGCTCTTATAAATTCAAAGTCAAACACTGAAAACTCTTTCTTTCTTTTATTTTTAAATTAAGTTGTTTTAGTGAACAGTTTTTGAAAAATTATCTAATTTTCAAACTCGAGATTTTGAAAAAAGAATGAAAAAAAATGTCAAACTATTTCTTTTTTTAATTTAACGTATTTAATTATTTGTTTTTAAAATTCAATGTTCTTAAAATTTTTAGTCAAATACAGAAAACCGGATGCTTAAACGTCTTGTACTTTTTGAGTTAATTAAAAATAACTAAATTTACTTTACTACCTGCATACGTAGTGGAAATAGGATCTTTAGAGAAAGTCAAGCAACGGCAAGGGAATTTAATTTCGGTTATTTTCAATAACTAACTAGAAAAGATTTTAGCTTCCGGTTTTTGGTATTTGACTAAAACAGCATTGAAAAATAAATACTACTTAACAATGTAAAATTTTTAACATTTTGAAATTTGTTTTCTTCAAAACTTTTGGTTTCAAAGTTATTTTTTCAAAAACTGTTCACTAAAACACATTATTTAAAAAGACTATAAAAGAACAGATTTCTAGCATGGCATTGTAAGTATTACCGTCTTTTGTTAATGATTTTTTTTTCATTTTTTTAGAACATTGGCCCTCCTGGCTAAACGGGAGGAAAAGACCCCCCTCTTTTATATTTTTTTTTTTCTTGTCTCGACCAACCTACACGCTGTAGATTTTTGTCACACCTTATGCGAATCACCCTGTATAATTTTTTGCTTTATATTTTTGTCCATATAAAAAAAAATATTTGCCCCCCTCCCAAAGCAAGTTCCCTGTTAAGCCACTGGTTTCATCAAAACAAGGTATACTTACTTCATGTTAAACATAAATTCAACAACCAAAATTAAGAACAAAATAAATAATGCATAATTTAACACAAAATACAAAATTCAAATTACTTTTTACCTATACCTGCTTTAACGAACCACGCGTGGCGACTACGAATTTATCAATAATAAACTAGTATCTGATAAAATAAAATTGAGATCTAAAATAGAGACAACATGCGAAACAACAAATAATCCATAATAGTTTTATCGGAATTTATGGTACTTTATAGATTCATTAACGCGTTTTTTTATTCGCACGAACTTTCTAAATTATGTACCTTACCAACCTCATAAAATTTCCAAAATGGAATTCAAAGTAAGCATAGGTAGGTACCAGTGGTACCACTTTACTTCAATTAAAGTAGATCTTCTTCTTTTTTTTGAAAATGTTTATAATCTACTTCATAATTCGCACCTTCAATAAAATATGGGAATCTACTTCATTTTTAAAATCTCTGTTTCAATCTACTTCAATTTTACACAAAAAGGCCAAATCTGCTTCTTCTTTCTCTATTTCACTCTAGTATGTGACCACAGAATTTCAACAAAAAATGGTATGGGTCGGGGTATCGGGATATCGAGTAATACGTGACTGAATTATGTGAGTTTGGCATTACCGCTCACGTTATGGAGTCATCATCCCCATAGGTTACTCGATCATTCGATCACTGATGGCACTCACTCGATCAGTCACTGATGCGGTAATTTGGCCCCAGGCTTGGTCAATTTTTTTTACAAATTTATGCTTTAAAAATTCTGCTTTACGAAATTCTGCTCTCAATATTCTGCTTTTCAAAATCCTGTTTTTCAGAATTCTATTTCTCACTTGAAAGGAAACATTTTTTTAATTTTATTTTTTGGTTTTAAAATTGCTTATTTGTATTTGGCTTACCTACTTACTTTTTTAAGAAAATCATTACTTAAACAACATAATAAGCTGCATTTTATTTATTTATTTCCAGAAATTTGTTCAGTAGAATAAAGTAAAAAGGAGGATTTTGGAGTAAGTATGCAAAATTTTGCAAATCTGAATTTTGAAGGAATGTCAATAATGTAGATTTATACATTTAATGTTTTGTTATTACAATTTGAAAATTGAGGGCGGTTGGTGGCTGGTAAAAATATAACTAAGTATGCGCACATATTTCTAAAATATTTTCATTTGTTTCCTTCCAATGAACAACATCAGGGCGAAAATATTGATATTTATTAGGTATGAGTAAAATCCCAAAAAATTAACTTCTAAAATATCTACCGATGGCTATAATATTTTAATCAATACACACGACACTTGTGTGAACACATGTGTCAGATTTTCAAGTTGTTATAGACGCAAAAACCATAGCTGCTGGAATCGACAGTGAAGTGTTGGATTTTTAAAATGTGAGTAAACATTGTGTTCGCCCCAAAAAGAGGCATTTTGGTTATGAGTGTGATAATGAACCAATCATTGACCCCCGTCAAAAATATAAAGTTGAAGTATTTTTCCACATAATAAACACAGCTTTAAACTCCTTTGAGCTAAGGTTTTCCCAGATTAATGAGCATCATTTTGTTTTTTTTTTGTAAAATATTTATGCCCCAAGAGAATTGACGAAAGATGTTAGAAAATTGTAAGAACCTCGAGAATATTTTAACCCACGACGACTCATCTGACATAAATGGAGTAGAACTTTCAGAGGGGTCTTATGTATGTATGATTTTAGATAGAAGTTTGTCTCTGCAAGACGTTTAAAAATGTATTACAAAAATAAGATTTGGGCCAGTGGTGAAAGAAGCTTTTCTAAATAAAAAAATATCTTCGGTCTACCCTGACACTAAAGCTTTTCTGGATTGGCTTGGCCACTAACGATGCAACAAAATATACATATATATATATTTGCCGAATAAAACATTTTGGTGTATATCTTTTAAACTACTGAACCGATTTTGATGAACTTTGTATGTCAATCAAAAAAGTTGTTTAAATTTTATCAGTAGTTTCTGAGACATTTTTGTAAACAAACATGACAATACATACACTCATGTTATTTGATATACTCGTTTAGAAGCCCTATCACACTAACATATGGATTCGAGTATAATGCTATAGGTTTGCAAATATTCAACCTTATTTAAATTTTATTTTGCGCTTACAAATTTAATTTAAAAAAAATAGGTGTTGGAGATACATACCAAAAGAAGCTATAGGTATATGGATGAATAAACAAATTTGTATCTTTAATCTTCTAGTTGTCCGTATGCTTATGGACCCACTGTCATCTCAATAATAATTATAACTATAACAATAACAATAAAAAAGAAGCAAAATCACTCTTAATTAAAATAACGTCCTTATACGAATATGTGTTTACTTTGAGTAAAATCAAATCGACATCACAAATGTGCGCATTTTTCTTTTCACTATCACGGACTCGGACGGATGTACAGAGAGCACATATATTTTGTATGCAACTACAAAAAACACCGCAGGTTCAAAACAAATAGATTCACGAGAAATATAAAGCGCTCAACTTGATTTGCATTGACTCGGAACAAATTGAATGTCTGACTCTGACAAACTAAAGAGGCGGCAAACTGACGATATAGCAGCGCGAGTAGCAAGTTCTGACTGACAAACTGTGTTACTGGGAAGGGTAGTTAAGCGTGTTTATTGAGAAGAAGGTTAAGAAGTAGCAAGTAGCGCTGCAAGTTCATCTGCTTTGGATTCTACTGAGTTTGAGTTTCGGGTAGCTGTACTACGTTTGCTTGGACTGTTTGCACCTCGGACAATTAAAATGGATAATTAGCTTTATTGCAATTAGATATTATACAAAAGCAGCACAGCAATAGAAACTGAAACTTTTGCTATACCTAAGGCATGAGATCTTTTATATTAGACGGATTGTTTAGCTATGATGTGTTTATTGTTGTCTTAAAAAAGGCGGTAGACGATCTTTGATTAAATTTATGCAGTTTAAGGAGGCTAAATTGATCTGTTTCATATCAAACCTGCCTACCTATTTGTAAATAAAGTGGAATTGCTCTACACGATAGGGTTGAAAATTTATTGTAAATTTCACATACCTCTTTTCAGTGCTGAACATTTTGCACCTGCTTAATTGGCAGAGTTAATTAGAACCGATTTTAATTAGGGAATTTTATAAAATATCGTATTTAGAAAATATTTTGTTTTAAAAATGGAACTTAATTTTTGAAGAATTAGCAAATTACGAAGTCATTAAAGAAAAATTCGCTGAATTCTGACAGCACCACCTACTTTTACGAATATAATAACTCACTCGTGTTGTTGGGCCTTCCGCAACCTCTTTGCGTTATAATTATAAACTATTATTTTCCCCATTCAACTACATAATCGACTTTCTGACAAACTTAATGAGAATTCTTCTAGTTGCTCAATCGTGGTTGAAGAACAAACATCAAAAAAAACTACCGTCAGTGTCAGTATCGTATTATTAATGTGACAGGACAGTCTGTCAGATTAATAATAGGATTGGTATAGTTAGTTGGAAAGCACACCATTTTAGAACCCGTATGTTCGGTTTCACAAATGTATTTAACATGCTTTCAAATTTTTAAATGACGTATTTTGTATGGAACTAACGTCATTTTTATATTTTAAAGCCTGTTAAATATTTAAAAGAGCTGTATGATATCGGCCATTAGTTGGATCAATGGGCACATTTCGTGAAAATATTTCCTTAAGGGTTCCCGTTTCACTTTGACCCTTGAAATTAATATAAAAAACAAAAAAAAACTATGTATCTACACTTAGCTAGCAAGCCCAGCCTTCTGATTTCGAGAGTGAATTTATTACTTTTTAATAATTTTTTTAAATAATTAATTTGTTAAAATTTTAATAATAATAATAATAATAACTATAACTTAATGCCTGTATGACCTAAGGTCTGCAACCTGCATTGCACGGCACTTTTAAGAAAGAAAAGAAGGATAGGAAAGAATTTTTGCTGTCCACTTTTTTGTTGAGGTTGGCCCACATATTCAATTAAACCTTTTAATCTGCTAAGTTGTTTTAGAGATATGAAGGTTGTTTTATAAAGCCAAAATTATTACGCTTATTTTAAGCCCTTAAAAGTGTTACCGCAGGCGAAATTATTTATGTGTCTCTCTGAATGAAAAAATGTATACTTTTGAAAATGATTGAGTCCTTTTGAAAATAAATTCATAACAGTTAAAAAAATACGAATTTAAGTAAGTATCAAAGGTTTTTTTTATTGTATGGCGGCGCGCGGCTCGAGACCGGGATGGGTAGAGAGACTTGTTGAAGGATTCCAGGACCGGACCCCGGTTGTCGAGCCGATGATGATGATGAACCTAACCTATAAGCTTTTTGTAGTCTCATGTGCGAATCAACCTGTGTAGCAAACAAAAATA
The DNA here is from genome assembly GCA_932273885.2 of Leucozona laternaria. Lineage (NCBI taxonomy): Eukaryota > Metazoa > Arthropoda > Insecta > Diptera > Syrphidae > Leucozona > Leucozona laternaria. The sequence continues at coordinate 61,309,885 of OW026368.1, read as the reverse complement.
ACTTTTCACCCTCTTGTTTTCGTTCTAAAACATCAAGAACTTATTTCTAGTACATAGGTATTGTTTTCTTAAAACTTCATTATTATTGTTGAGGATCAAGAATATTTAAAAACAATTTATCTATTAACATTCATTAAATATAAAAAAAAAATCATTTAAAACCCAATTTCAATTAATGAACTATACTTTAATAAATGATTCCTGGGCGCATATTCTATAAGAAAACAATCGTTTGAGAGGGAGGGTTTATTTCCCTCCGCTTATGCGGGAGGGCAAATTTTATAAAACATTGACTTACATAAAATGAACAGACAACAATTAAAATATCATTATTTTTTGCCAAAATGTTTGAGTATAAAAATATTTGTTTTCAAAAATTTTTCATTAAATCGACTTTATAAAATAAAATGAATTTGCAGCTTTAAAACAGCTTTTCCATGATACATAAATATTGCCGTTGTTTTCGAATATTTTTGTCTTTTCATTTTAAGTAAATGTTTTAGAAAATAGTTCCTTCCGAATAAACTGTAAGATTTAACAACTTACGCTATAATATCTTCAAAGCTTTTTACCACAAATTGTTATAAAATATATGTGTATGATATACATATATGCATATATAATTATTTGTACGTCAAGCATATTACAGTTTATTTTTATTAGTGTTACGTGCCACTCTGATGCTTCATTTCCTGTGAAGTTATCATCATATCATAGCACTACACTACACAGCAGGTACGCAACTCAAAAGTGAGAATTACTTCAATTTTTATAAATAAATTATTATTTAGCTTGCAAAGCTTGTGGTTTCCAAACACAAACAAATTATTTAATAGGCTTGCTTGACCCACCTCATTTGTATAATGGATTTATAATGTTATTTTTTTTTCCAAACCCACAAATATCACAAAAAATATCAAGATAAAACATTCTGAGATATACTGTTAAAATATTTATACTCTCATCACGTTTAAAAATGATTTATGTTAGGCAAATTAATCATAAATAAGGCGTATAAAAAGTGGTTGTTACTGGAATTTTACTAGGATATTAATTACTTCAATAACTTTTATACATTTATATAAAAGATCTCGCAATATCTAGGTAAACACATAGTTCAATTATTAGTATTTTACGGAACCAAACAATTTTGAATTTGACTTGTACATTATAAATGTATGATGAGAATCTAGCCACTGAATGTGCTTAAAATGTCTTAAATTTTGCTAAAATGTTGACTCACACTTTGGGTCTTTGAAATAAAAATTCTAAGGTTAGTACTATTAACTATACAATTAGAGGTTCAATAACATTTAAGCAAAGCTTTTTTGTACTCAAAGTTCTATACCATCTAGGCATAAATGTACACGGTTGCGAAATATTTTTTTTTTGTACTGGTTCTAATGAGACCAAGACAAAGATAGATCATTTCAACAACAAAATATTAAAATGATGTCGAAATCAATAAAACCAACATAAGCTTCTTCCCCAATATAAAACTTATTTCCTTATTGGCGTTTTGCTGTGTGACACGTGCTCTGTTGATTCTTCATTCTCATGGTAAACGACAAGTTATTTCTCAGTATCAGATGTGTTTGAAAATTAAACAAAATATGAACGACTGCATCCCACCAACTTGCTCTTGTGGTTAATAACTACTGTAATGTAGCCATACCTTAAAGATGCAGATCAGAAAATGTTGAAAAAGTCAATAATTCTAAAAATGGATTTTTCGTTCGATTTTTTTGGTTTAAAATTTGTTTTTTAAAATTATTATTAAATTTAATACAGTTCAAACTATTTAGAAGCATTTATTACTATTTATTACCATTGAAGTAACCCAAAACAAAGACCATATTCTCAGAAAACGTGGAATGGCTATTTCCGTAATGTGAATTTTTTGCCAAAAATCTGAGGCGGCCACCCGTTTACTGCCTGAACACAATGGAGCACGGAGCTGCAACTGTAGCAGTGCAGCTGCAGTCGGAATACCTGTCAAAATATTGAATACAAATTATTTCAATCAGTGGCGTAGCCAGCCCTTTGGGGGCCCCGTGTCAAAATCTTAAAAGCATTTTTTTGTACAAAATATACTTTGACCTTGCATCAGCATATTGGATAAGTTTAATTTACATAGGTGGATACATATAAATTTTGTAAAACTAAAAAACAAAATAATTTTTACGAGCGACGCTTCTCAAATTGACACTTTTTTATGTTTTTGATTCAAATTTAGTAAGGGTGATTTTATTCACTCGATATTCTTAAGTTGGGAAAATCCAAAATTGATCAACTTTGAATTTTCTCAACTCCCCGAAATTGTAAAAGTAAACTTGGAACTTTGTTTGATTTTCGTTTATTCATACCAGTTGTTGTAGTTGTTGTCTGTTTTCACTTCACGTCGGATGTCGAAAATGAATTGAAATAAAAGTACATAAAAACATTTATCTTGAAAGACGTCAATACAAGAAGCTTTAACGTGTTGAATTCAACAAATGGGATGACTATGTCTTCAGCTATCGTTTTTTGGTGTTTTTGTACTTTTATTGTGATCGGATCCAGTTTGAAAAGTGGCCAAACGAAAGCAATGAAACTAGTTATCATGGACAAGTTGATTTTTTGCTCGCTTTAGCTCAACGATTCTAACGGTCCCGATCTAACTCTGCCTGATCACACTCCATCGCAGCCCCTTTGAAATATAAGGCAGCTCGTTCGTGTTCATACATGTAGCTTTCTTTCTCGCTTTTTAAAATCACAATTAAAAGTATGTGGTAATAAGTAAATTTTTAATAACTGCAATAATTGTGAATCATATGTTGTTAAATCAAATTTTCTTATACTCCTCTTTGTATCTCGGGGCGCCTTCATCTTGAGGGCCCCGTATAATTGATACGGCTGATACCGCGGTAGATAAGCCCCTGATTTTAATGTTGCGAGCACAACGCAACGTAACTGCAAACGGAGCTGCAGCGGCAGCTGCGAGAGTTGACATGTTTTTTACATTTCAAAATTGATGTAAGCAAACCAAGCCCATTTCAACTCGATAAGTGTCTGTATGTATATGGGTTGAAATGAGCTTCAAGTTCTCTTCAATTCCTCATGTTTAAAAAATTCACATCAGCTGGCTCAAGCAAACGACATCAAATGGCAGAAAGCTTTAAGTACAGCTGGATTTTTAGGCGCGTAAAAAAAGCACTTGCGACTACGACACTTTTTGTCAGCTATTGCAGCTCCAGGTCCAGTTGCAGTTTGCAGAATTCTATTGCGTTCAAGCAGTTAAGCTCTAGCTCAAATTACAGCGGACACACGAACGGCATGATGAAGCCAACTGTTTCGGACTTCTCGATCATCGTATTTTTAGTTTCGATTACAACCTGGAATTTTTCTTTAACACGAAAGACGAAACCAATACTTGGCCTATCTATAAATCAAGTAAGAAATACAATTTATTTATTATTAATTAATATTAGCTATTCAAAAATAAATAATTGTTTTTTTTTATTCGTATGCGCATAACTTGATTTGCATGCGGATTTTTTTTTTAAATTCTAATTGAACCAGAAAAACACACTACTGAGCCGAAAATTGAAAATTTTGACCAGAAAAACTGAAAAATCGTGAAATCCCGATATTGAATACTTTCAGAGGTGGATGGTGGTAATATATGAAAATTTCATTTTGTATGGGAATAGGAAGGAGAAAATATTGATTCTATAGAATGACAAACATTACGGAACTGACAATCGGCTAATTTTGTCCCTTGGGAAAAAGAGCGGACTTTTTCTCGCACACATCCAAAAATACAGCGGTTATTTCTAAATGAAGTCATTTGGAGCCACTATTATCCAAGAACGCGGTTACAATCCCACCTATAAAGTAATGTCGTCATATGAACTTTCCCATATACGTCCAATGTGGATCAATGGTTCAATTTATTCCCCTTTCGCTATTCAGATACAATATGGAATCAACCATCGTCCAGGAACTCTGTTGCCGCAATTGAATGAAGATTATAAGTTCCTTCGAATTTATTTCGTTGGAAATTCTTAATTTCAAGCTACGTGATAACGGACAGTTTCAACGCGTCATGAATACCAACCAGTCATACAACGCATTACAATATCCGCTAATGTTTTGGTAAGGCGATAATGGCTACCACTTTCATATTAAAATGGTAACCTCATTCACCGATAAGTTGCTGAGTTTTTCTAAAATATCTTTATCACCAACTAACAGTAAGATTATCTTGAGACAAATAAGAAGGCCAACAGCATTAAGTGGTTTCCTTTTTTGATGATTTGACTGGATATGGACAATCACCTGTGAAGATATCGCCGATTGTTTCAACAGTATTGCGTCGAATTTGTACGTCAAAAAACATATTATGCACGACTGGGTCGCACGAACTTCAAGCAACGATTTTTTGTTATTTTGACATTAGACCGTTCTCTGCCCATTTCAGCAAATGGCATCCACAACTAATTTATTCTATGTAGTTCCTATAATTAGGGATTCCACCTCTGCTTCAAGATTGAAGCAACGATCCTCCTTCACCTTAGTCTAGCAGCTTGGTCATAACTTTATTTTTTTTAAGGTAGAAATATCAGATGAACTCTGTTGGATACCATTTTCTCGTGCTTGATCTTTAATGTCATATATCAAATAATTCTCCCATGAAAAGGTTTGATTGAATGTTACTCACTGTTTGAACATAAGTTTGACATTGACAAATATAGAGCTCAATGCTATGTAAACTATCAATATTACTCAAAAACAAAAACACTAGTAATGTAGTAATGCATAAGACTTAGGTGTGGCAAGTATCTCTGCAGAAAATATGCATGTTTAATTAATAAGTGCTCTTCCTATGATATGCTATAAACAATGATGTGGGAATAACATAAATTCAATTAGGTACTTACTGCATTTAGCAATAATAAAATTTGATTCCGATGTTGAACCCACGCCCCTTCGTGTCTCCAAAACGAAGCCGACGTTCAGATTTAGAAGCACCTTGGCAAGAATGTAAAATAATTTAAATGAATATTTATTGAATTGAATTGAACACTTTAAATAAAGAACATTGTTTAGTCCCAACACCGTTAATAAGTTGTCCATTGATCTGAGGAATTGTTTTGAACATTGATATTGTGTGTGTGTAGTATCTTAAACCCTTAGTTCATAATTAGATTTTTAACTCGAAAAATATAAAAATTAAATTTGAAACAATTACTTATAGCAGAAATGAATAGAATATCTCATTAGCACTCAATTAATTTATTAAACGTCTGTAAATTACGACTGATACTAAACCTAACCTCTGGAACGGGGAATACATTGTTTCCAATAAACTTTTAAATCATAATTCAACACCTGCTTGGCTTATTTACAATATTATTTCTCACAAAAACAATGGAATTAAAGAAAATCTTGAATTATTAAACAACTCGATGAATTGATTACTTTTCGAAATATTTTCATATTCTATTTTTCACCACACGCAATATTATAGGGGTATTATTTTGAGCATAAACTATTTGCGTATTTAATACAATACTTTTTAATTTTTTTTGTTTTGATGGACTCATTTTCATAATTCAGCATTCAATCAATCAAATAGAAATGTGGAAGCAGTTAAATTATTTACAAAACATGAAAATTTCATTTTCATTGAATTGTGTTAATAATTACTATAGCTTGTTTATTGAAAAAAAAAATCAATATCCAAAATATGCAAACAAAAATAATTAAATTTGTATGCAATAGTTTTCATGCACGTATCATCGAAACAAAAGGCATAGTAATGACTTCAAAATCGAAGATAAGCCTCATTAAAATAAAAGTTGGGTGAATTTTGATATTTTATTTCAACAAGATCAGCAGAAACAGATCAACAAAAGATCTTTGTGAACAAAAATGTAGATTTTTTTTTGTATTGTATACAAAAAATAAAGACATCAGTTGAGCCATTAAAAAAATAAGATGAACGACTGAATCGCACGAACTCTTACGTCTCGTTGCGTTCTCGTTAAAATTGAATTATTTCAGTATTGTCTTGGTTTAATCAGCTCAGTAACGTTTTGGTCTTGTCGCATGATTTTGTGGAAGAAATATAAAAGTAGAGTATGAATCTAGGAGCTGATATTTTCATTGAAAAATGTAATAATTTTATGTTGAACTTTTTTTTTCTAGGCCAACAAGCGGCGTTGTTCCTGGGAAAAAAAAACAGTTGGGACTAAGGGGGAGTATAAAACCCATTATCAGGGTTGAAACCCCCCGTTTGGCCGTTATCTTGAAAAATGGGTCGCAAAAAGGAACCATAAGTCTCACGAAAAAAAATTGTGGAGAATTGAAATGTCTAAAAAAATTATACCTAAAAACAGACGAACATTTTCAAGAATAATATCATTAAATAAATCAGTATAAAAATGTACCCTTTAGAAACATTTCAATAGAATATTATTGACATTCTACTTTGGTTAGGCATAGGAACGAAATGCAGTGTGGGGCAAAGAAATCGAAAAGGTTTGAATAGTCTACAACGTCTTTAATTATCTAATTGAATTGAATTAAATTTTAAACGGACAACCACTGAAAAACTAATGAAAATCGTCAAATTTTATTTTGAAAACCAATGTTAACAAATATTAACGCAATGCGCAGTTCACTGATAAAATATCAAACCGCATTGGAGACTGCACAACCTGAACAAGAAGACATTCAACGCAACTGGGGTTGATGTGGAGGTCGATTCAAAGGATTTTCGTAGGAAAATTAAATTTGATTGGTCGGCAGCGCTCTGCTAAAGTGTCCAATAGGGCCTTTTGGCCCCAAGATTATTATTTAGGCCCGTAGCCCCAGGCCGTCACGAAATGACCAATAAATCGGAAAATTTACAAACTGAAGTAACTAATTCTGCACAGCATTAAAAAACGACATAATTTAATTTTGGAAATCGATAATTTCCAAGTATGTAATCGATATTTACTTTCATCTATATATATGCTAATTTTGCGAAATTTTGTAGAAAGTGATTATGTATTTGCAAAGTTTGACAAGCATCAATGTCGTCAGTTTTGAAAAAAAAATTAAACTATTGAATGATATTCTGTATAGCAATGATTTTGATGGTATATTGAATACACTTTCAGATTCAGAAAAGAAAACATTTTAAAATAAGTTTAAAATTATTATATTGAACTTTTACTCAATTCAAAAGAAGATTTAAAATAAACGTTAATGTTTTAAGTGCTTTCCAAGTTTTTGATCCAAATTACTTGACAAAAAAATGTAAATAATTTTAAAACTGAGATTAATGAGATTTTAGAATATAGTACGCCAATTATTATCTAATGTGGAAGTAAAAATTGAATTTCACAGAAAAATTTATCAAAAACTTAGTTTGAATTTTTTTTTCGAAAATTTCGATATACAATAGTCGTGTTTTTTGAACGAGTGAATAGGCAACTCAGCAGATTTTTACACACAAACAACAACAAAATTAAGAGTGAATATAATTTAGGTCAGTAATCAGATTGAACATAGAGTGGATATTAATTGTTGAAATGTTGAGATGTTTAGGTGGCTTCGGTTGGAGGAAAATTTTTGTCCCCGAATGGTTGATAGCCATAGTTTTTTGACTTACAATGGGATGTGTTTTTAAATGCATCCAGGGTATAAAAAGTCGGCTGTATATACTTTTTTATTAGACATGCGTCAAGTCATTTCATTTCGAAATAAAAATTGACCAGAAAGCTCTAAAATTAGCCTTTTCAAAAAAATAAAATCTCAAAATTTTCTAATTTTTCAGAGGTTCTTTAATCTATCGTCATCGTAGCCAGCCTTCAATGGAATTTGACAGTTGATGGCTTGCCAGATAGGGGACAAAATATATTTGACTGTACCGAGAATATTTCGTTCCAAATGTCAACGGATTGCCCTGAAAATCCATTTTTCCATAGCAGAAAATAAAATGCAATAATTTTAAATTTTTTTAGAGGATTTTTAATTCATCGTCATCTTAGCCGTCCTTCAATGAAATTTCACGCTTTATTACTTGAAAGTCTACATAAACCACGGTTGGTTTCGGAATTACTGGCCTTGTTTTGAAAAGAAGAATCAATCCATCTGAATTCAACCAAAAGCGTTGACAAATATTGAATTGATTGTTCACTGGACATTAACTATGTCCCGTGTAAGCCAAGTGAAAAAATGTACCTTCAAACGAGCCCGAACACAATTTCAAAACATAAAACGAATGTTGGTTCCATGTGAATATAAATGTTCTTCAATTGGTGAGTACGTGGTAATAAGACCTAGTTTATTGTGAGGCACATAAAGTATTATGTTGTTACCTCTTCTTTTTCGTTATCCATCATATCAATTACCAAAGTTTGTTAATTTTATGATTGTCACTGATTATTGTTTGTGAAAGATAAGAAATTTATTTTGACACCGAATGTCATTAAATTTGTCACGATTACCAACATTAAAATTACAAAAGAAAAGTAAATATAAAAGTGACTATTATTGTTTCATTCATAATTCATTACTGCGCTGCCTGTAATTTTCACCAAAACACGGTTTATATTATTTAAACTTATTAAAAATGTAGTTTTAATCGGTTAATCAGATAATGAGAGGTATTATTAATAGTAGTTAAATGTAAAATTTAATAATTTTAAATAGTAGATCGTATTTATTTCGATACACAAAAAAAATTTATCAAAACCGTAGCAGTCGTTTTTGAGCAAAAAGAGATTTTTCTTGACGGTTGTTTTTGGTCATAAGAATAATTTTTATTTAAATCTTCTAAATAATGTTAAAGAAACTGCTTTTTACCAAGTTTAATAAAAAGAGGCAAAGTCGATTTTGAAATATGTATTGAGTTTAAAAAAAATCAAACGTTTTTTAAAAACCGTTTACGAAAAAACCGACAGGAAAAAAAGTTTCTTTGGGAGGTGCCACCTAACCAATTTTCGGAACCATTTTTTTATTGAAGGGCAGCTGTGGGGTAAGATTTTCCTTTTTAGCTGAAAAATTTTGTATCACAGGTACCTACTGTTATTTTTGTTTCTAAAGAAATACAAAAACGTGTAGGGAGAATGTCCAAAAAACGTTAGGTTCTAATTTTAAATAAAATCGAATCATCCATTAAAGGCTGTAGCCGAACAGACAGACGGATGTTTTTACGAGACCCACTTTTTTTTCTTCCCTATCATCGTAATGTCAAATTTGATCAAAATCAAAAGTTCGATTTTTATTACGAATCCATAACTTGCCATTTAGAACCTACATAATTATGTATATTGTATAATCGCAAGCTAAAATCTGAGGAATGAGTCCAATGTGAACACAGTCAAAGACGATGAACAACAAAAATGACATAGACAACATGAGTCCAATATACCTATAGCGTTGCCATTTCATTAAAAGCTGTGATACTAGTTTTATAAACAAAATTGTTTAGTTTAAAAAAGTGTTAAGTGTTAATTTATTTATTTATTCTGTTTTTTAATGTTAATTTATTTTCATTTTTAAGTTCAATTCCAATTTTAAAGCAAATATGCACAAAATAAAAGAATTATGTAGCTATTGACGAAACAGTAAGTTAAAAATAATGTTTTAATTTATTTTAATTAAAAACACTGAACAAAATTGATACGCAACCAAATCTTTTATCAAATTTGTATATTGCTTTCAAAGTTAAATAAACTGAACCACTGAAGAGTCCGGAAAATAAGCGGATAAACATCAGAACAAGAATGAATTAGTTGATTTTAATTAATTGCATCATTTTCGCTGATCATTAGGCCCTCATCAAATTTATATAAATTACAACAACAAAAACTATTATATATAATAAATTATTTTTAGTATAATTATGTTCCATGACTAAAGCACATTCATTTCTTTTCCTTTGATCTTAGCATTTTATTAGGAAGTAAAGTTACATGTAAATATTTATGTATGGTTTGCAAGATTAATAACACCTTAATTTGACTTCACTTGAGTCGATACACATTTGTCGTTCTTCGTTAATAAAAAACACTAAACATTTAACAAAAACGAATGAAACAAACACGTAACTAACCTGAATGCATTTCGAAGCGTATGCAATCCATCATCAGCAATCTCGACTTAACTTTGTAGGGCAGCAAAAAAATTGAAAACGACATTGTTTTGTTATTGTTTTTGGCACACAAGATTAAGTAGGCAAGATTCAACATTGCCGTTGTCTAAATTAAGTGCGTTTGTGTCTTTTTGAATGAAAGAAGATTCAAACGCATCCAATCTCCTATGGTCATGTACTTGTTTACGTAGGGTTAGATTTTCAAGGGTTATATTTTCGTGGCCTTCATTTAAAATATGTGACGCAATCGCGGATTTTTTTGGCTGATTAAGACGAACACAATTTAAATGTTCCTTGAATCTAGTCTCAATGCTTCGTTTTGTTTGCCCATAATATTTCCGTTTGCAGTCACCACATTCAATTTCATAAATCCCTGACTTGCTCAATGTTGGTGTTTTGTCTTTTGTAGATCCAAGTAAATTCACCAATTTTTTGTCATTTTTATAAACAATTTCCATTTCGTGATTATTAAACACTTGTTTTAATTTATTTGTTATGCGTGGTTCAAATGTCAGTGCCACTCTTTTATTTTTAACTTTTTGCATTTGAGAGAAAAAGGTTGTCATATCGTAGTTTTTGACTTTACGTGTATGTTTATAAATTAATTTATCAACCATTTGTTCATTGAAACCATTTACACAAGCGGTTGTTTTAATATATTCATATTCTTTCATATAATTCGCTATCGAGAGAGGTAAACGGCATAATCAATGAACCATTGAGTGGTACGCAGCTACTTTATGTTGTATTGGGCAAAAAGAATCATTGGTGATGGTTCGCATAGTAGGTACTTGTTGGTTTATGAAAAACTCCAAATTCAATTTTTTCATTCACATATTGAATTTCCAAATCGAGAAATGCTATTTTTCTTTCATTTTCTGTTTCATATGTAAACTTTATTGTTTCGAATTGGTTATTCAAAATTTTTAACGTTTGCTCTACTTGGTCTTTACGCACTATGGAAAAAATATCATCAACATAGCGATGCCACACTCGCGGAAGAAGGTTTTTACTTTTTAGTTTCATTTCAAATGCTGACATGAAAAGTTCCGAAATCAATGGACTGGGTGGGTTACCCATATTAGTGCCAAAATCAACACTGTATATCTTTTCCTGGAACTGAAAAGAATTCTGATCGATACAAAGTTTTGCAGCTTCGAAATAAACTACCTTTTTCTCACTTTCGATACCAATTCTATTTAAATATTTTTTGAACTCATCTAAAGAAATGTTAACTGGAATATTAGGAAATAACGATGTTACATCAAAGCTAATCATTATTTCATCACTTTCTAACACTAAATCTTTAATTTTATCCACGAACTCAAATGAGTTTTTTACCGAACAACTTTCCAATTTTGGTAATTTTTTAATCTCACTCACTAACCACCTAGCCAATTCATAAGATGGAGCATTAATGTTTGAAACGATTGGAGGCATCTTTTTTCCTTGTTTATGTGTTTTAGGTAGCGCATACATTTTAGGTAAACATGGATTCGAAACTATCAGCGATCTACTCACACGGATACTAAAAACATTACGAATTTTTTGTCTCAAAGAATCAACTTCTCTTATCATTCTTTTAATGGGACTTTTTTGCAATTCTTTATACCCGCACTCTGAAATTAATTGAAACAGGCGTTGCTTATAAGCATTTTTATTTAAAACAACAACTTGATTACTTTTATCGGCTTTAACATAAGCAACATCTTTTTCCCTTAATTTGTCCACCGTTTGTGTTTGCGCTTTTGCAATTTCCGATTGTTTAATTGAGATAACACTTGATTTATTGCATTAGTTGCAGTAGCGCGAATATCATTTTGAGTTGACGGAACTCTATAGTTTAATATTGTTTCAATATCAACAACCACGCCTAAGATCTGGAGACAAAAAAAAATTGACAGGAGGAGGGATCGATTCCCCCCCCCCTCCCATTAAGGCAGGAGGGTCAATTTTCTATAAAAAAAAAATGACTGAACACAGACAAAAATTATTGTAAAACATCGTTAAAACTTATGCTATTTTATACCTTTATATTTATTATAGCTTTTTGTAAAGCCAGAAATTTTTTCGTTTTTAAAAAATTAATTTCCAAACTAAAAATTTTGAAATTTTTTTTTTAAATTCAAACTAATCTTTTTCAAAATTTTTCAAAACTCAATGCTCTTATAAATTTTTATCCAAAAACAGAAAACCGGATGCATGAATAATGTCTTCTAGTTTTTGAGAAAATTGAAATTAACTAAATCTACTTTACTTCCTACGTAGTGGATCTTAAGTAACGGATTGGAGTCAAATTAAGGTAATCTTATTTCTATTTTTTTTTTCAATTTCTAAAGAACTAGAAGAGATTTTAGCATCTGATTTTTGGTGTTTGACTGGAAATTAATATGAGCATTGAATATTTAAACAAAAATGGTACTTAATTACGTCAAATTTTGAAAAAAATTGTCAAACTATTTTAAATTTTAAGTTTGAAAATTAATTTTTTAAAAACTGTTCATTAAAACAAATGTATTTTAAAATGAAATAAAGGAAGAGATCTCTGGCTTAACAAAAATGTATGTGAATCGCCCTGTATATCTATATTGTAATAGATGTACATCCATGAATTATGTATTTAAAATCGGAGGGGCTAATCTATTTCCAAGATGGTTATGTATTTCATTGATATGTGAATGCCCACATAATCGAAACTCAATTTTGAGTTAGCGAAAAAAATAAGAAAAACCTTAAGCCGAGAGAGAAGTTTTACCCTACGTTTTCATTAGAATCGAATAGATCAATTTCCAAACTAACAAGAAAGTGTTTTTCTTGTCTGAAGTTTGCTAATTTGTATTTGTTAAATCGTTGCATTTGGGAGTTAACTTTGGAGTTTTCTCTTTAGTGTCTGTTTCTCTTCAATATAACTGTATTCAATTAAGTTTTGTTTAATTTTATATTCACAACATTTCCAAAATTATTTCGTACGAATTTTGTTAAAATTATTTCATTTCGAAATATGAATTTACATTGGAAATGAAATAATTTGGATTTGTATTTGGACTATCTTTACAACTAGCAACTTTAAAAAAATACCTTAAAGTCATGCCTAGATTTTCCCAAAAATTTTGTTTTCAGTTTTTCAAAAAACTTTACTTTGAAAAAGCGAACAAGGGGATTTTGGTTCCTTTTCAATTTCTCGATGGTATACCAATCTTAAGTTTTTAGGAGGTAATTTTTGTCTGCCCAAGAATCTGCAATTCCTGGGCTACTCAAATGCACGACTGGTTCGTACAAAATTGCTCTTATAGTTTTTATAATAAATAGAGAAAAATGCACGACTGGGTCATATGAAATTGCTGTTAAAGCTTAGGAACATGTTTTTCAGTGCGATATTAATGTTAAACACGGGTTAACTCCGGAAATTTGGTCCGTTATTTACTGAACAGCTGCTTTTGATTATTTATCCTCCAAGTTCGTTAGAACGTTTCGCATGTATTCTTTCGCTGTATTCTGCTTCTTTAGTTAAGTGTGAATCAATTTATGTACAGTGTTAGATAACTCAGGTTAAACTCTCCACTGCAAAGCTAGTCCTAAGAATTTAAGAGATTTTATATAAATTAATGTAAGAAGCATTAGTTCTTAAAATAGGTAAAACAAATTCAAAAATAATGTGAAGCTTAAAAAAAAAGGAATGCTGTCTGAATGAATTGAATAAATATGAATTTATGAGCAAAATTTCCATTGTTATCGTTAGGGGATTAGGGCTGTTTTCTTCAAAAAAAGTTTATATATAAAATCAAAATTAAATTAATTGAATACAAATTTGATTTGAACTTAGTTAGTTTAATAATTTACTGATTGATCAAATAAGTAATTTTATCTATTATTAAGAACATTAAATAATTTAAATTTTAAACATTTTGCTTAAAGGGAGAATATACAGCCCTATTCTGCTAAACGATTCGATCGAATCTTTCGATTCACGTGAATGTTTTATTCAATTTTCTTCAAATCATTTATTTAAAACTTATGTCTTTCGAATGCAAATCTTAACCAGTTCTTAATTTTTGAAATTCTAAAGAGAATTTCATTGCATTCATTTTATTTTTATCGCAATTAATAGGCATTATGGAACAATCATTTCCTTCCCGCTGATAGCAGAATGCCAATGTTCACGCGAACGTTTAGCAGAATAGGGCTGATAGTTCATAATTAGTAGTTTCTAAAGTTTCTTTGAGGAATATTATAATTTATTATGGACAAAAGGTAAAAAGGGTCAATATTTCCATATTAATTAATTTAACAATAAAAACGAAACTTAAATTAGAGCGTCTGTTCTCAAGACTAGGTATGACAATGAGTTTTAGTCTATTAATGTATGCGGGAAGCTTGTAGGGATTATGCCAGCCTTAGTCTCTTAAGACAAACCGCAAAAATCTTTTTTGGACACTTTCTAGTCTTACTATATGGCACTCTGGCTAGCATATTCAAGAATAGGTCGAACAAATGTTATGAAATGCTGTTTTGTAACATAGGGGTCTGAAAATTGCCGTAACTCTCTCTTAATCCAACCAAGAAGTGAATTAGATCTATTTAATATTGAGTTGATGCATTGAACGAATTCAAGCTTACGATCAAATAAGATGCCGAGAACTGATACGTTTTCCACACATGGCAAGGAAACTCCATTTGAAAATAATTAAGAGGAGTGACTGACAGTTTTCTTGAAAAGCTCATAAAACTACATTTACTGTTACAGTTACGTACATCGTACACACCAGTCAAAAAATGAATTAAGGTCACATTGTAACATTTCACAATCACAAATACTGGAAAGAGTTTTAAAAACTGTAACATCGTTCGCATAAATGAGACAATTAGAATGCTTTAAGACTGATGGTAGGTCATGAATAAATACAATAAATAAAAAAAAAAGGACCTAAATGGCTGCCCTGTGGTATTCCAGAATTTACAATAAAATAATTTGATGGACAACCGCTAAACAACACTGAGGAGGATCTGTTTGATAAATAAAATTGAAACCACAAATTACAATTTTCGTTAAACCCCAGATAACTTAATTTTTTTATCAAGATATTATTGGAGAGTTTATCAAATACCTTCCTAAAATCTGTAAAGACGCAGTCTACTTCTTTCCTATTCTTAAATGCTTCAATGCAAACTTCGGTAAACTGCATAAGAAAGGTCTCAGTAGATTGACCTTTTGTACGGCAATGTTGATTCGGGACTGATTTAGCATAGAAACAGAGAGATTCACAAATAATGGTCTTGAAAGCTTCGGAATTACCGATAATCTAGCAATAGGCCTATGGTTTTGAATTTTGTCTTTTCTACCCTTTTTTTGTCTCAGTGGATTGACCTTTTGTACGGCAATGTTGATTCGGGACTGATTTAGCATAGAAACAGAGAGATTCACAAATAATGGTCTTGAAAGCTTCGGAATTACCGATAATCTAGCAATAGGCCTATGGTTTTGAATTTTGTCTTTTCTACCCTTTTTATGTAGAGGGATTATAAAAGACTTTTTCCAACCCCAAGGAAATTGACAAGAAAACAAAGAACATTTAAAGAGAGTGGACCGTGGTAGAAGCAAATTATTTGCACAAAGCCGAAAATTTCACTGTTTTCGTCAAATATATCACAGTTCGAATTATCACAGCTTAAATTATCACAGATGTTAGTATCACAGTTGAAGGCACTTTGTTGAAAAAAGTCTGAAAATAGTTGTGTAATAAGTTGTGTAATAACACGAGGATCATGACTACATATTTCATTTGATTTAAGAACAGACGGAAATGGACAAGATTTCCTTTTACTATTTATAAATTTCCAAAAGTATTTCGGATTCGTTGTTAGTTCTATTTGTACCTTCTGCAGATAGTTCAGATATTTGAAACTAGAAATTCTATTGAAATTTTTCACGAGCACGACAGAAATTATCAAAGTCAGCTACACTTCGAGATAGTTTGTAAACTGACCATAACTATTCGATCGGTTTTCAAAAAGACAAATGAGACAAGTACCTAATAATAATTCTGCAAGGAGTAAAACAAAAGATTCGAAATTATAAAAAGTTTGATTAATTGCAGAATTTTTAAAAGTAAAATTTCAAAAAGAACAGTATTTTTAAAATTTTATTTTGACCCAGTCTGCTGTACATATTAACAGCCTACAAGTTTATCTGCTTTGAATTTATGTCAGAGCATTATTATCCCCTTATCCAGCCTTTCGTAATGAATGGAGCTCCAACAATTTTTATTCATATATTTGTATTCTGCTTACAGTTTTGTCTTTAAAAAGTGGAAAGCAAGTTTTTTTTATAAGAATTTACGCTAAGGTGACGAAATTTTTATAGCTTTCTCAGAAAATGTTTTTCAATTCCGTTTTTTTCGAACGTGACTCCACCGAATTTTATCGGAAGTTGAATTTCGTAACTATGTTTTTTTTATACTTTCAAGGACATTTGTCCAGAAAAGAAATTCTGATTTTGTGACAACGTAATTTGATATAGAACAAAGGAAGCTTGTATTTGAACATGTAACCCTTAAATTGAATTTATGCCACTTAAATCACAACGAAAACAATAACTTAAAAAAAAACAAACGATTGGTATTTGTAACGAAAACAAGGGAACCTGTCATTTATCCCGAAACCCCTTTATCAAGTCCAGTTATATTAAACCAGTGCGGAGCTCCCACGTCTACCCCAATCAAACCATAACAGCTTCAATAATTGAAAGTTAATTATATTTGGTGTGTGTGTACCATTTCCCTTTCACATGGAGTCAAAATCAGTTGGTCATCATAGTTGCCGGCAGTAGATGATGACGATGAATACTTACAACCCCTCAGATACGTTTTTTCGGGGTGTTCAAGTAGGCATCAGTCTGTCGTAGTCGAGTCGAAGTCGAGTCGATTGATTTAAGTGGAAAGGACTGTTTTTGAGCTTTCGAGTGTTATGTGGTTTTGCTAAGTGTGAAGTGTTTTCCATGAACTACATACCTACCTACTCGTATCTGTCCATTTGGTCAATCATTTACAAATTAATTTGGTTAGCTATAAGTGTTTGGTTAGATTGAAAGAACTTCTGGGTTCAGAAGTGGGATTTGTCCTTTTAACAGAAAATTTTAAACAATTCTTATATTGTTATTTTGTTTTCTTTTTTTTATTGATAACTTTTTTCTTCGGACACTCACTTACTTTCAACTTCACTGATTTCTCTTTTTTTACTTTACACTGCTTTCAATGAATGTCACTTTTAATAAGGTAATTATATTTTTTTATTCTTGCACACCACTCACAGGATTAAGATTCTATTAAGTTCAAAGTGGAGTTCAAAGGCAGAAAACAGTTCCTGCTGCCACGAGATCCTGCCTCGTACTGAAGCTATTACTGAGAAATGTCCTGTGAGGATGCTATCTGATTTCAGAATGTCATGCCAGTCACTAGGCTTCGGCATCTCCTTGGCTATGTGAGAAGTTAAGATGCCGCATTGATACCCCTTACCGCAGCAGCTTTCTCATAAAACAGAACACAACGAATCTACCCTTGCTACGCCGCCGACGACGGCAATCGTAAAAGTGGAGCAACAGGACGATTAATGCTGGTGATGTGTGGTAAGAGATTTGATGGTGCATGGCATTCCACCCCTCAGGGTATAAAACAAGTGGATGAATTATTACGCAACTAATGGATATATCTATGTATATCGTTGGAAAGACGCTATTTCTCTATGTGCGCAACTAGTGTTCTGTTCCAGCTTTGCATGGGATAATATTGGATAAGGGGAAAGTGTAGGAATTTGATGAGAGATATTTTGTATGAATGTCGGTGGGAGTAGTGGGAATGAGCGTGGAAATTCCGATTCTGTGAGGTATCCTTTAGTCGGGAAGAAGTGAAGCAAAACGAAATCACTTTGGAACTTGTTGAATGCAGTTTTGGGAGTATATTAAAGGTTTAAGTGAATTTCTGTGGAATTTTAATGAAGCAACAAGTACCTTCCGTCTCACGTGTTGTGTGCATTTTTTTGGGTAAAGCTGGTTACAATTGACCGCATTTCAAAATCTCGTTTTGAAAGTTTCGCAAAACCTAAACCGGAATATATTGCCTTGTTTATGGCTCTAATTTTCGTTGGGTGTGGGAGCAACCAAATTTACTGATGAAATAAATCTTTTATTGAAAGTCCACTAACACAACACAACAAAAAAAAAAAACAATAATAAATAAAATAACGAGTTAACATCGTACTATCTTTTTAACATTTTACGCCTATTTAATATTCTTGAAACACGCAAACAAAAAAACAAAGCTCGTCAGAGGTGTTGAACAAACTCTTTGATTGTGTTAGTGCAATAAGAACATTGTCTTTCAATCCTTGCGTTCGAGAATCTATCCGAGAGGGTGTCAACCTATCCAAAAATGTTCAGATAAATAGAGTTGTTGTTGCGTCAGCTTTTTTTCAAAATGGATTACAATTTTACATTAACACAAACCTATCGGTAGCTTTGGATTGATCCCCGAACGTGGCCAATGGCTCTAATAGTAAAAAAGTGATTTATGAATTCTTAATCGTCTCAAAATATTATTGTAAAAGAAAACTTTTTTGTCTAAACTATTGCTTATAACTAGGGCTAGGATTTTCATGCACTTAAAAATGAAAAATATGCGCTTAAAATATGCTCTTAAAAATGTAAAATATGCACCTAAAATATGCATTTAAAACCATATCCCTTGCGAACCATTTGTATGGAAAAAAAAATTATATCAATAAAAACAGAAAAATAAATTGGGATTATTGTGCTTGCTGAGCGGAGTATCAGCTGCAACAAATGCCTCACATAAATCCATATTAAAATTGGTTTTAGTTCTAAACGAAAAGAGTTTTGCTAGATTGTTTTCCCAGTGCCGTATGTTTAATAGTTTTCAGGTGTTGGTCAATTTGAAATTTTTTTAATATATCTGTTTGTTAACTTGCAACTTCTTGCTACTTTTGGCTACTTGTCAAAAATTTGTATGGGATCTGAGAGCAAGTTGTGCTACGTCTTACCACGTTTCTAGTTACCAAACAGACATAATATGTGAATACAAATGTGAACAAAAACAACTGCTGTCATATATACACAACTAAAACTTAGTCCGCATTTACATTGCCCGATTTTTCCAATGCCGATTTTTCTTTGTTGTTGTAATCTCTCTCTTTCTAATCTTTCCATTCTCTCTCACACGATTACAACAACAACAAAAAATCGGCATTGGAAAAATCGGGCAATGTAAATGCCGACTAACTCATGCATGTGTAAAATGGAATACTGGAATATGAACAAAAACTGTCGTGAAAGTTGTCCACAGAAATTGATTAAAGTATAAATTTAAAGGCACGTGTGCATTTTTTACGTCAGGATTATTTTAATTTTCGAAAATATGCACAAATATGCATTTATTATTGAAAATATGCAATTAAAAGTAAAATATGCATTTATAATAAAATATGCAAAAATATGCACTAACGATTAAATGCCATTTTAAAGCAAATTGATTGATTCGTGTTTGTATTTTATTCCTGTGTTTCTAAAGTTTCTCAAAAAAAATATGCATTTGCATGAAAATCCTAGCCCTACTTATAACAATTAAAAGATCAAAGTTCTACTATGAATGTTAAAAACATGTTAAAATTTCAATTTTTTAGTTCTTGTGAATCTGACTCCACATCGATAAAACTTTTCGTACAAAGTATTTTTTCTTGGAAATGCTTGTTTTAATCTCATAAAAACATTTTAAACAATTAAATAAATGTTATTAGATGAACTAAAATTTAAGAATTAATTAATTTTTATTAAAAAACACAGCGTATAATAAAAATCACTGAAAAGAACATTTGCTGTTGTATGTTTGGATTGTATTTGTTTGTTTACCCTCTGACTAAGATTCTATAAATAAATAAAGTATCTACAAACAAGAATGAGAAAAGACAAAGCTAATTTCCCGAAGAACCCAATAACTTTGTATACACAGAGCCAATACTAACTCCACATGTCACTTTGAAAATAAGAAAACTAAAAAAGGTGTGTTTGCTTGCTGGAGTTTATCAAGAAAATAGCCTTAGTATGATACTAGTTAAAAATTGCTTAAAACTAAGAACATTTTATTAAAGAGCTTTAAAATTAGAAAATTGTTTTATGTATGTATCATACTAATACCTTAACATCAGACTGTTTAAAATTTTGTGGCAGTACGTATATTTCAATTGTTTTCCTTCCCCTTCTTCATTCATAAATATATTATTAAACATATACCCAAGCTATGATGATTTTTCTCACCTGATTTACATCGATATTTAAAAGATTTCTACCCTTTTCTGATCATACATACATATATTAATTATTTTTACACTTTTAAAGTGTGCAATTTTCAAGCATATCAAAGATGTATCGTTACAATAATTATTTCTTTAAGATTTAGATAAGTAGGTACCTACAAACCAAAAAGTTGGAATAAACTTTATGATGCTTATAATATCCTATTGTTTTTTTATTTTCTCCCTTTCATAATTTTGTTTTTGGTAAAAAGGTCCAGATACAAACGCATCTTAAATGTTACGACAGTTATCTTTTACTCATCATTCCTCTCCCAATTCTGTCTTGTTTTTTTCAACCACCTTATGTCGCATTTTTACAGAGGATTGATTATTAACCTAATTCATATAAGATCACGAAAGCATTTTTATGAAACCTTTTCATAAGCATTTGAAAGGTAAAAGTATCTTAGAATGAGTAATCTGTGTTTTTTGTTTATTCCCTAACTCGGGAATATCGATTTTGTGTTGGGTTAGGTTTTTTTTTTTTATAAAAGACTTAGACAGTTAGTTATGGAAAACTAGCATTTCTTATTTCTCCTCACCTTCACAATTTTTTTCTTTTCTTGTAATATTTCAGAATCAATCTAAGAAATCTTGGGTAAATTTCTATTTTCATCTGAGGAATGGAATATAAAATCCTCGGCTTGGTCTCTTTAACACGTAAAATAAAGGAAATAGCAAAGAAGTATCAAAGAAAGGAAGAAACAGTTATTCGGATAAGAAACCTGAAATTGTATGAATATTCGTTACCTAAATAAGTCACGTTTTTTCCATACAAAAAACGTCATTTAAAAATTTAAAAGCCTGTTAAATATTTTTGAAACCGCACATTAAAAATTTAAATCTTACGTCAAACCAATGTGTATGTGTTCGTCTTCTATATACGTTCACTCGCAGTTAATCCGATTGGGCCTGGGCACACGAGATGAATTCTTCCGCCGGAACAATGAGTTTTTAGGAGAGGGAAGTGAAATATGCGGAACGGAACGGAATAACATTTCTGTCATGTTTTGAGTGGAAGAACGAGTTGGAACACTAATAAACACAACTTTATACATTTTAAACCGATGATAGATTAAACAGAAATACTCACATAATGAAAAGGAACTTCATGTAGGTATATAAAGGGTTTTCCAATAAGAGGTGTTATTTTGAATAGCCCGCTATTTCGGTAGCTGTCACTTTTGAAGCTGTCATTTTTTGACATTTGACAAGTAGAAACTACGCCATTAATAAAAATGGAACGATACACGCTTCAACAACGCATTGAAATTATTAAAATTCACTATAAAAATGGTGAAAATTTGGCAGAGACGGTTCGTAAAACTAAAACATTTTTGGGTCGTCGTGAAGCACCTTGTCGGACCGCAATACAGAAATTGGTGGACAAATTCGAGCTGTTGGGACAAGTTAGTGTTGCGAAGAATAAAACCCGTGCACGTCGCTCAAGAACAACTGAGAATATTGCTGTTGTAGCCCAAAGTGTTGAAGAAAACCCAGGTTTGTCCATTCCTCGTCGTTCTTTGGAATTAGGCATTCCACAAACGTCATTACACCGTATTTTGCATAAAGACTTGGGTCTTAATGCTTATAAAGTTCGGTTAACACAAGAACTCAAGCCGGCTGATCATCAACAACGTCGTGTCTTTGCTGATTGGGTCCTTGAAATGCATGAAAATGATCCGGAATTTCATCGAAAAATCATCTTGACTGATGAGGCCCATTTCCACCTCGGAGGCTACGTCAACAAGCAAAACTGTCGCATCTGGGGCTCGGAAAACCCAAGAGTTATTGTTGAAAAGCCTCTCCATCCTCAACGCGTGACTGTTTGGTGCGGTTTATGGCCCGGCGGGGTCATTGGACCTTACTTTTTCGAAAATGAGGCTGGAGCAACAGTTACGGTCAATGGATTGCGCTATCGAGAGATGATTAATGATTTTTTATGGCCGGAATTGGATGGTATTGATCTGGACAATGTTTACTTTCAACAAGACGGCGCTACGTGCCACACAAGCAATGAAACCATCGATCTTTTACGGGAAAAGTTTCCGGACCGTGTTATCTCTCGAAGAGGTGATCACAATTGGCCACCGAGATCTTGTGATTTAACACCTTGCGACTTCTTCCTTTCGGGCCAAGTGAAAGATAAGGTCTACGCCAACAGACCTCAAAGATGGAATTCGTGAGGCTATCGAGGACATAGGGCAGCCACTTTGCGATTTGGTTATGGAAAATTTCATGAAAAGGATATGGTCCTGTAAGCGTGGTCGTGGCGGCCATTTGGCTGATGTTGTGTTCCATTATTAACGGCATACCTTCCTCTTTATAATGAAATAAACATCCGATCATTTTTCTCAAAAAATGCCATTTTTCTTTGAATATCAAAATAACACCTCTTATTGGAAAACCCTTTATATTTTCTAGCAAAACAAATCATCTCGTTTGTGCTTAAAGTAAAGTGTGAAACCGGTTTTCTATACGGAAGAATTCATCTCGTGTGTCCAGACTCCAGGCCCAGTGGAAAAGTTCTGTTCAGTACTGCGTGGAATGGAAGTTTAGGAAGTATAGTAAAATATGCCCGCTTCTAAGTCCAAAAAGCGAACATTTTGGGACTATTCATAGTCATATTATAAACCCGAGGCTAACTGAACTGGAGTCTATAGTTAACACCCAGGTTAGGCAGAACTTCTATTCATAGAGAATTTGGCAGCTCTGTTTAATTAGAAACAGGTCTAAGGTATACTCTGTTACAATTCTACTACAATTTCTTTGAATTGAAAAAAAAACGACTAAAAACAGCTGTTGCATTGTATTGTTTGTTTGACTCATGGTTAATGTGTGTAAACATTAATATTTGTTTTTACCACGATAAACAGAAACAAGATATGCTCTTTAGGTGTATGACGTCAGAATCATCTGGTTTCATTCGGAGAGCAAAAATATAAATGCATTCATTAAGATTATTTTTGTTTCTTTTTTTTTATTTTCACAGCTGAATTCTAAATTAAAGTCTTCATGTGACCTTATAAAAATGCCAATATGGCGACTTGGGTGTATGAAATGAGCATACCTTGTATCTGTTCATCCTGGTTTTTACCTACGGCCAACCCTCTAGCTCCAGTGGAAACCCGAAAATCTGCACTGTCCAGAATTATAGTACAGCGGACTGAGAAATGGAATACACCAATCGATTTAGGAGATGGACGTTACCTTATGTCACGCCCGACGTTCTGGGTACACTAGAACACTTTTAGTTTGACAGGTGTCAAAATGTGTCAAAACTTTTGGTGAAGGGGATCGAGAAATGAAGTACGCCAATCGATTTAGGAAGTGGAAATCACCTTAAGTCACGCCCAACTCTCTAGCTTAGCAGAGACAAAAAAAGAACTTATCAGAGAACTATGAATATTTCGAATCTCTGCTTCTTTTCATTGCCTATTGAATTGTAATTTTTTGTTACTTGAAATAAACACACAATTTTTTTTGTTTTGCAGCTAGCTATTCACCAAAATAAATTTGTTTTTAATCTTGTCAAAGAGGCGCGATGCATTGAAATATTTGTTGCCTTGTTGTTGTTATGTTGTTTGCGTTAAATTTCGCATATAAAAAAATCGAATTTTTTCACATATTCTTTCCAACCAAAAAAAAAATCCGTCTGAAATGGTTGGAATGATTTAAACTCTTTTTATCTCCGGAGCGCTTCCTGGCTTCAAAAATTCACATCTCGTCTGGAAAACCTATCCATTCTTATTTTGTTTTCGCTAAACTAAAAGATATATTTAAGATATTTTATTTTTTCTTTTTTTTTGTAAACATGAAATAATCTTAAATTATATAAAAAAAATAAAAAAAAACTGTTATTTTTATTTTATCATTAATAAATTTATTACTTTAATATAATGTATTAATCTCTCTGTTAATATAATTTTTTCTTTTAACGGCAGACGGCCTAGGAAGCCATACTATGTTAATATTTTAAAATAATTAATGTAATGTCTTATTTTGAAAAAATAAAGAGCAAAAATTCGTGGTTGTAATTAAAAATAACAGTACGATGATGGAGAAATCCGAAAAAAGTGGGTTTCGTCATTTCGTCCATCGCGTCGGTTTGTGCGTCAACTGTTGTTTAATTTAACGTAGCAAAATAGTTTTATAATATTAAAAATATAAAGAAAATACCCTTGATTTGATACCAAAATCATTTTTCTACGTGCCTTACATCGCAAGACATAAGCAGGTATTTCGGAAAAACAAATGGAATTCTATTTCTGAGCAGGCCAACTTCAAGCTCAAATATCTCAAAAATCCCACATACGATTTTGGAAATATTTGGCTTATATAATGTCCTTAACATCACCTTTCATTTGATACCATTAGTGAACGCACTGGGCCTAGGCTCCCTAGGAAAATGGGCCATCTCCTTTGGTACAAAGCATTATTTGTGATTCCATTAGGGGAAATTCGATTTTTGTTTAAGCTGATCTAGAACGGGTAGCTCCCATAAAAACTTTTTTTTGCAAATTTCTTCAAAAACGACTTTAACTTTTTTTATTGAACTTTTTACATGTAATGACCTAAAAGATTGAAAGAAAACTGCGTTTCAGGTTTTTGCCAAACAATCATATAAATGAAATAGGAGTTCCACACTTTTTGAGAAAATGATCTTATTTTTGGATTTTATTACAGTTTTGATGATTGTCAATAGTTAAAACAATATTGCATTTAAGCATTTTGAAAATTAAACAAACAAAAATAAAACAAAAAAACAATTTTAAGTACCTATTGTTGAATTGTTAAAGATATCATAACATACAGTTGAGCAAGTTCGTGCGATCGAGTCGTGCATATTTTTTCAATGTCTAGTAGGCTAAACTTCAAACAAAAAAATATACAAGACTGGATGTTACGAATTTGCTCTTGTAGTTAAGAACTGTATGTAGTCACAAATTGAAGATGTATGATGTTATGATATATGATACCTTTAAAGAGTCAACTGAGTCAAAAAAAACAAAACAAATTGAATTTTTGTTTTATTTTTCTTTTGTTTAAAATATTTTCACGAAATCGGTTCAACCATCAAAAATATATATATATTTGAATGGAGCAAGTATGGATAATAGCATTGCGTGCCAATTTTGGTTGCAAACAAGTGTTATTTTACATTAAAGCATAGTTCGCTGCGATGAAAAACGACACAGGGAAATCATAAAGGAAAAATTAAGTTGTTGCAGATTATTTCCGCTTTTTTTCCGCACTGAATAAATTGACCGGAAAATTGACATATTTATTTTAGGTGCTTTTTGTGTTTGCAGGTGTTGTTGCTTTCATTGCAGCATTGTTTTCTATGACACTTTCAATTGTCGTTTTATCGCTGTGGTTTCTGTAAGAATTTCGCTGCATCAGCAGCTTTAATGTAAAATGTAAAATAACAAAGCAAAAAGTATACATTTTACTACCAACAACTTTGGTTTCGATAACTCACTTGCTAGAGCCAATAGTTTCGGAGACAAAAATCATTTCGCTTTTTCCTAAATGGTGGATTTCACCAGAGTCATGGCATTCCGAAAACCAGGACTTAAGGTTTTCTAATAAACCCCTTTCAGATATGTCGAAATCAGATTTCGAATTGTGGACTTAGAGATAAAACAGAAGTTGAGGAATGAAAATTTTCTCCAAAGACCGTTACAAAAGTCTTGGGTCGTTGCGACACCGATTAACTCCCTCCCTCCAATACATGTTTATTGCTACTTTTCCTTTCCGGTATACGTATTTTCAACACAGATCGTTTTCGACCTTGACTAAGAACATGGTAGTGTTCACGAATCCGATAAGACAGATTTACTATGGGTTAGCACTGTTGCATGCTTATATAAGAATTGGTAAAGCTTATAAAGTTAAAGAGCTTTTTATTAAGAAAAAAAAATAAAGAGACAAATCGAGCAATTAAAGGGTGATTTTTTAGCTAGTTTGGTTTTGGCAACACTGGTTTTGACAGCTGACGTGTGTTTAGTACCTTGTGTCACTGTCAAACAGCTTCAGTTTGGTTTGCAATTTAACCATGGATTGTCTTACAAATGAACAACGCTTGCAAATTATTGAATTTTACTATCAAAATTCGTGCTCGGTTCGAAATGTTCATCGCGCGCTGCTTCCATTTTATGATCGGCATTCTCGACCTTCTGAGCAGTCTATTCGGAAGATTGTGACCAAATTTCGCACCAAATTTACTTTGTTGGACATTAAACCACAAAGACAGAAGACCGCGAAATGTCGATTCGGCGCCGTTCCCAGCTGTTAGGCCTTTGTTACAGCACTACGTGGAAAATTTTGCGGAAGGATTTGGGCGTAAAGCCTTTTAAGATACAGCTGGTGCAAGAACTAAAGCCAGCCGACCTACCACAACGCCGAATTTTTGGTGAATGGGCTCTTGGAAAGCTGGCCGAGGATCCTCTTTTTTATCGAAAAATTGTGTTCAGCGATGAGGCTCATTTTTGGTTGAATGGGTACGTAAATAAGCAAAATTGCCGCATTTGGAGTGAATATCCGCCAGAAGCATTGCAACAGCTACCAATGCATCCCGAAAAAGCCACTGTTTGGTGCGGTTTATGGGCCGGCGGCATTATTGGGCCATATTTCTTCAAAGATGATGCGAATCGCAGCGTTACTGTCAATGGTGAACGCTACCGAGCGATGATAACAAACTTTTTTTTGCCCGAAATGGAAGTTCTTGACTTGCATGATATGTGGTTTCAACAAGACGGTGCCACATGCCACACAGCACGCGAAACAATGGCGCAATTGCGAGGCGAGTTTGGTGAACAGTTAATTTCACGTTTCGGGCCGGTCAATTGGCCGCCTAGATCGTGCGATTTGACACCATTAGATTATTTTTTGTGGGGGTATGCCAAGGCTAATGTCTATAGGGACAAGCCCGCTTCGATTGACGCACTGGAAGCCAACATCCATGCATTCATTCGTGAGATACCGGCCGTTATGTGTGAAAGAGTATGCCAAAATTGGACTCAGCGGATGGGCTACCTGAGACGCAGCCCCGGTCAACATTTGCATGAAATTATCTTTAAACATTAAATTGCAAGGTTCAAACTATCGATTCAAATAAATATTTCATTCATTTTTTCGAATTTTTTGTGTTTTTTTTTTTTAAAAAAGTTCTAAACCTCTTAAAAAATCACCCATTACATGAAAGGATGTCATCAGAACATCAAATTATAATAAATTTGTATATCAATAAATTACCTTATTGGTAATTCTTTTCTCTTTGTAAACCAACAAAAAATCTGGCAGAGATAAACTATTCGAACCATAAGTGTGGTTGTGCTGATTTGCAGTACAAAAATTCAGCAAATCTGTAAGTTATCTAATAACTAAGATAAGTGCAAGTTTTTTTTTTATTGTGTAACTTAACCTAGACAGCTCAAACACATACCTATATGAATGTAAGTACTTAAGCAACATATTTTCTCTTTTATCAGACCATTTAAAAACAAAAAAGGCAAAAGATTTACATACAATTCAACAAAAGGTCTCTTCTTGTACACCCCTTCTTGTATACACTTCGATAAACCTACCGAATAGGAAAAATATGCACGAATGGGTCGCACAAACTTGCTCTTATGTGCCATCACACTAAGTTTGTTTGCAGTTGATATTATGTGCCTGTACAAAAAATAACAATTTAGCCCCGTGTTGCACATATACATGCATGGAAATTATATAAATTAAACTAAAAAATCTTTTAAATGGTTAAAATTAGAAACAAACTAATTTAAGTAATTATGAAATTGTTTTCAACCTATACCTTATAAATCTTAATTTATAAGAAATAAATTTTTAAAAATATTTTATCAAAATCGTATGAGTCGTTTTTGAGCAAAATAAGATTTCCTTTAAGTTTTTTAAACATTTGTGTGTGACGTACCGTTATTTTCGGTTATATAATTATTTTTTGTTTAAAATCTTCTAAAATCGACGGAGTGGTTTTTGATATATTGAGTTTTCAAAGAAAAATATCAATTTTTATACTTTTTGATGTGTAAACATCTATGCTGGCGGTAGAGAGAAAAAAAAACGTGAACGTTCGTGTGCAACGTTAAGTCGTTCAACGTTACGGTGTGCAACGTTACGATCTGCATACTAGGATGGGTGGGTTCATTGAAAAAAATCTTAAGTTCCCTTTCAAGCAAAAACAAGTCCGTTTTGGATCCGCGCACGTTGATGTTTACACATATTAACCGTGAGTCCTGGCATTCACACAATTTTTTTTTTGAAAATATTGCAAACAAATATTATTTAAATTGTATCAATTATTCTTCATACAAAAATTGATCAAAATCAGTTAAACCGTTAAACCAAGAAAAGCGAAAATAAAAAAAATGATTCTTTGAGAGGTGCAATTAATAACTATTTTTGGGAACCATTTTTTTTTATTGAAAGGCAGCTTATACCTATTAAAATGTATTATTTTTTTTTAATCTGTGGAGCCGATTTTGAGGAAAATGAGATTTTCCTTTTTGACCAAAAAAAAATGTCCAAAAACGTCTAGGTACCAAGTTTAAAGAAAATCGACCCTTCCGTTTAGTCTGTAGCCAAACAGACGGACGGACGTTTTTGCGAGACTCACTTTTTTCGTCTTTCATCATCGTAATGCCGAGTTCGAATTTTTTTTACGAATCTATAACTTGCCATATATGTACAATGTACCTATACTTTTATCGTAAGTAAGATGTCCCTTTATCAATCGGGTTATTAAATATTTTAAATTCCATTAGCACGACAGACTGGGTTGGCTTTTCCAAAGTATAGTCCCTTACCACTTCATGCATCATCCCTTAACATTAGAGCCCGCATTATGGTGAGGGCCAGTGAAGTTGTGGAAGTTTACGCTCAAGGATATTTAGTGTGTCATTCGCAGTTCTTCACAGAAAGATATAAAATCTTTTTTCCTCTGCCACAAAGAACCCCGACCCCTTTCAAAGATCAATCATATTCACAAAAGAGCTATGCATCCATTCTAGTCATGAGGCTAGAGAAGGACCTCACACTTTACGCTTCAACTATTCCTGGTTGTCTTTTTCGTATTCAAGCATTAAAGCAGCTTTACTTACGACGCACTGTACCTATATCTTCCAACCCACCAACGCCCCCATATTTATAATCTAACTTAAAATGTGGAATCAGGACGTAAGGACGTCACAGATAGCTCTCTTGACTATTGTGTTATAAATTTCCATACGCATCCGCATCTGAACAATTCCACAAAGACAATGCTCTAGAGAAAAGACTTCATTAAGAAATTCTTGGGTTTTGTGATCCTATATTCTTTCTCATCTTGGTGGCTTAAAGGTCGGGCAGCGGCAGGAACATTCCTTATAGCAAGTTCGTGAGAAAATTTGATTCGATTTATTACTATTCGATTGAATTTTAGACACGAGCAAGAGCATTTTGTTCGCACTTTTCTAGAGATGAGTTATACATACATACGTTTTTATTGAGGCTTTAGCAATTTGCACGAAGTTGCTTCCCCGAAAGCAAAATAGGAAATTTTCTTAAGAATAGCATGTAGCTGAGTATTGAATGTCATTTTTTGTGCGTGGGAAATTAAATATTCAGCAGCAATATTCTAGTGGGTGGAATGTGGAATTTCAGGAATTCTGGTGGATAGTGAAGTTCTAAATGAAAAATATCACCCAAATGCCACACATTTTTTTCATACATAGTCCCTTTTGTTCAAATTGGGTTGAAATTGAAGGCTTAAAAAATCGACTGGTTGGGTTTGCCGTTTAAATCTATATAAATAAAAATGTAAATGTTGGTTTGTTTCTAATCGCTAATCTCTGAAAGTTCTTAACCGATTGCTTTCAAATTTTGGCACACCATTGCATTCGAAAAAGAGCTGACAGCAAATTTTGGGTGGAAATATAACTAAAAATTGAGTACGAGGAGCTTCAGGTGTATCCGTAGTGATGTCAAAAACAAAAGTCTGTCAGGTTTTTTTTTAAGGGCCAGCCGGTAATGCGGGAAGGGCCTTGCAAATATCAATTTTTACAATTTTTTCAGAAGCATTATCACTTAAATTCATTTCCATTTCTCCTAGATAAAAAATGATGATCTGTCATTTTTCCTAAGTGCTTAGACATTTATATTGACGGCCCGATTAATATTTAGTACTCAAGATATAGCTTTTTAAGCGAACCTTATTGGATTGTTTAGGGGACTTGGTTGTTGATTATTTGCTATGCATATAAAAGGACTTCGCTCATATGTGAACCTTCATGACATTGGACCTTGATGCGGAGCAAATGTAAATTAAAATCAAACAGAGGAATCAAGTGAGGTATAATTTCATATTTGCATTCAAAATATTTATAAGATCTCCGAAAGTTCTTCATCAATTGCTTTGGAATTTTGACTCAACGCAAGGTTGCATTCGCATACGCGTTTTTCTATATGTTTTTAAAACAGCACAACCTGTTGGACGTAAAAGCAAAGCACGCTATACTGAGACCACAGAATTCCCAATTAAAAGCTTAACAGGATTCCTCAATAAAATTTCTCAGTTTTGCTGTCAAAACACCTTTTCTTCGAATTCTTGAAATTTCAGCGTGTGAGCTGTGCATAGGTCTGATCCTTTACTTTTTGCATCGAAACTCACAGACAGAAGAGCAACGATTAAATTCACAGTATTCCGTACTATCTTATCGTAATGACAAGCTCGGCACTTTATTTGGCTTCTTCTTTTACTCTCAGAATGAAATTTTGCTGAACTGTGAATTTCTGTCCTGAGAAATTGCTTGAACAGAAAATCACAGATAGGGGAAATTTTTAAGTCTCTCGAGATAAATTTTTTGAGTAAGGCTAAACAAAATTGTATGGCGGGTATTGTTATACTTCCTCCTACAAAAAACGTGTCCGGGGAATGTAGATGTGTACAGGAACCCACTAAAAAATTAACCCATGCGTTCAGACCAGGCTTTTTTGTCGTTGGGGGGTTATCTGGGTGGACGAGATGTTTGGAGGGAAATCTGGGGGGATTAATTCAGAGCTTAAAGGTTGAGAAATCGTATAGGTATTTAAACAGCTGACAGTATTCCACGAGTTAGATATTTCTTACATTCTGCGTGTCAGAATTTTAAACCAACAGAAGAAATTCTGAAAACTTTCACAAGTGAGAAAAAGTATCAAACCAACGCGACAGCCAAAACGAAGATGACGATAAAGTATTAGAACTTTTTTAGAGAAGTGCAAAACAAAATTTTAATTCCTTTATATTTTTATTTTTATATTAATTTCTGGTGAGTTTAACCATAGTGAGCTAACTCTAGAACTAAATTAACCCACAGTGAACTGAGGAAGCCATTTTTCAGTGCGAATGTACGCGAAATGACAACAAACTCTTTGCATAAAACATCAAAAGCACCTGTTCAGTTAATCCTGATTTAACCCACCAAATATGATGATTTAACTCGGGTTAAACTTTAATCGCGCAATGAAAAACTGGACCTGGACTGGATTAAAGTTCTAAATTAGCAATTTGGAACTTTTTAATCAATTATCAACCTGCCTTATGTTTCACAATATCTAAACAGTATAGCTTATAATTAACGTTCAAAGTATTTTAATGGCCCGATTAAGTGTCGATTAGGATTAGCAAATGTATGTACTTGGCATTTTAAATATTATTCATTTTTTTCCAGTTTTCATCACTCAAAACTTACATACATTTATTATTTCAAAAATGTGAAACGCTAAGTTTCTTTACTGGAAGGATTTAATTTGCGGATAATTTGAATGTCGAGTAAATAATCAGAACTTTACTCAGAAATGGTGAAGAAAACCCTAAACGAATTTTTTTTTACTACTTAGTACCTTTTTTACAAATGTTTTTTTATTGTAGCTATGTGAATTAATTAAATTAAAAATGAATCTAAGAGCTGTGAATAAAAAATATAAAGTTGAACAAAAATTTAGGGGTTTTTGTTGATAAAATTTGGTAATCTGGGGGGTTTCTAAATTTTTCTGGGGATACATTTTTTTTCATCTGGCAACACTAGTTCAGGTTGAAATGAATTGGATGGAAATAACATTTTACCAAATCACAATTAAATAGTTATTGACTACAAAATTTTAAAACTAAATTTTTAAACCATACAAAACAAAGTATTACTAAAGTTAAATTAACGCCCAGCAAAGCGGTCGAGTAACAGCTAGGAAGATATAATATTGGATTTAAATCGAATTACGACTTACAGATCTATTGTGGCCTCATTTAGTGCTGGCGAGCTTGAGCTTGGGCATCCTTAATTTCGTCCCCCAAATTAATTCTTTTGAGAAACTTAAGTATTTGGTGAGTTTTAATTTCGGTAATTTGCACTCTTCTATCTGATACCATTTTAATTCGATAGTGGTGGTTCGGTTACGTGCACGGTATTACTACTACATGCTCAAAAAGTTGGAGAAAATCCTTTCTATAAAAGGAACTGAAATTTAAATTAACATCTTTTTTTCAATTTCAAAATTAAATATTTACTTTAAAATTAATGTTTAAGTTTCGTTTCGGCAAATGGCTCTTAGATAACTAAATTTTTAGCAAGAAATTTCATTTTAAGTTAAATTGATTAAATTAAGATGATAATTTGTATTTTCGATATCTGAAGCAAAATAATAATCCATATTCAGATAAGGGTCATTGTGGGTAAATGTAAACAGAGTTCAAATTCCATAAAAATAATGCAATCTTGAATGCATTCATTGAATAAAAATTCGGACGCATTCATTATCTGTCTAATAAGTATATGTCACTCATTCTCGTGTTTACAGTTGGCAGTTCCAAAATCTCGAAGGGATTTATCTTTTTTTTTTCTTGTTTAAATTTACCCTAGAAAATATTATGATGAGGGTAAATTTAATCAAATTGTTGGGGTATTTGTAAACATATTATTCTGGTTTATAATTTAAATTGGTAAAAATTTAAGTTTGTTATTTTAAATGATTTGTTGCAAGATATATTTTATTCATACTCATTGGATGACGGTACCAAATTAAGCAATACTGAGAATAGCAAAACATGACATGGCTTTCAAATCTTATGCGTATTATTTAACTATCATCGAATGGTTGCCCTTGAAATAAAGAAGATTTACGAGCCTCCGTAATTTACAGCCTCCGTTCCAAAACTTCAAGATGATTTGCAGTGCTGTTTACATTTACCCCATTAACATATAGAATTAAAACAGTACTGTGTAAATGTAATCGAAATAATATTAACCGATATTTTAGAATTATTAAAATAATTTGTATAATGTTTAATACAGAAGTATTGTATTTTCACGAAATCATTCATAGTTTTTCGTTAAATTTTCAATTACGAAAATTAAAAAAGTTTTGACTCAATTCTTTCAACAAAAAAAATTTGAAATTATGTTTACAGTTACCCCCCTCGGCCCTAACAAACAAATAAAACGTAAATGCAAATCTAAAATAAAATTGAAAGATGATAAGTATAACAAATATAAGAAGCAGAAGACAATTTTAGTGATTTTAGCAATTTTTTGTGATTTGTTCGATTTGAACTGGAGAACTAGATTTCATTGTACAGGTCGAAAGGTTTCTGCGTGTGAATAATCTTAAATAAACCAACCAAGATCCTAATTTTTAGGAGAGTAAGAAGATATGTGGTAATATCTTAAAAAGCTATAAACAGTCTTAAGTCAGTTCTCTAGGTTCTATAAATAAAGGCTCCGCCAAAATTTTTTTTTATTGAAAATGGCGCAAAACATCGAGTATAGCTTCGGCTGTGTGGCACGTAGCGCCGCGCCGTCCTGTTGAAACCAAATGTTGCCAATATCCTCCTCTTCAATTTTTGTGAACAAAAAATCGTTCAACATGGCCCGATAACGATCGCCATTGACTGTAACGGCCACTCCTTGCTCATTTTCGAAAAAATGGCCCAATTATGCCTCTGGACCAAAATCGGCACCAAACAGTGACTCGTTTTGGGTGTATCGGCTTTTCAATGTATGCGTGCGGGTTTTCTGTGCCCCAAATGCGACAATTTTGCTTGTTTACTACCCGCCAAGATCAAAATGAGCTTCATCTGAAAAGATGATTTTCTTGGCAAAATCGGCATCTTCTCTGAGTCGATCGCAGGCCCACTTAGCGAAGCGTATACACAACCATATTCGTTCAGCGGAAGGATAAAACTAATTATCTGTCAAATCAGACATGAGCTAAGTGTTGCCATTCACAAAATAAGCACTAGTTGAAAAAAAACGTTAGATGGCGGCCCCTTTACATACTCTTATGTTATAAACATTGCAGATTCTGGAAGTGATATTGCTTACAGTGGCCAGTGAAGTGAGGGAACAGACCCTTTATAATTGTGCGATCTGCGAATGTGCAAACTTCTGGGCACAGATTAGCCACATGAAGATGAGAATCCCCGGCAGCCATTTTAATTTGCCTACAAGCTTCAGCTGTCAGATATCAGATAAAAAATGAGAATGTGTGTATAAAAACCTCACACATAGACAGTAGGGATCTTCAGACACCGGTTAAATTGTTGTTGCAATTCACATCTATTCATCGACTCGGGAAGAAATTACAAATACAACAATGTAAACAAATGGGTTTTGGAGGGTGAAACGTACGAAACATTCTCATCTTCATGTGGCTAATCTGTGCTTCTGGGTACATTGATTGCGCCTGGGTTGTCTGTCCTGATTAGCGTTGCCAGACGTGCCGGATTTCAAACATAAATTCAAACGTCCTGGCAGAACATCATTTTCCCAGGGAAACGATCTAAATAAATTGAAACATAACAAAAAGAACAATTACTGCATTGTGATATAACTATTGCAGTTTTTTATCAAAATTCATTTAAACACACATAATCTTTAAAAATCCAGAAATAAATAATCTCCAGCTGTCATATATCCAGCAGGCTGGTGATCCAGCCCACTATGGTCGAGAGGTTAAGAACTGGGTAGATGAAGAAGTTAATCATTGGATAGGAAGAAATGAACCAGTTCACTGACGTGCAAGATCTCCTGACCTTACAGTATTGATTTTGTTTTGTATAGGGAAGAATGAAGAAACTTGTTTATTGAACCGAAATAGCAACTGTAGTGAATTAGAAGAGCGTACTTACGTGGAATCCAAAAACGGATCCAATCATGCATACAAAAGCAAGGAAGACACAATTAGCACCTGTTATAACTATTTTAGTAAATACATAATATTCAAATATATCGAAAACCAAAAAAAATCGTTTTTTTTATAAATAGTCTCTGGAGCTTAAAGTAAAAACCGCTTTTATTAATTTACCCGCTTCTTGTTTTCCCAAGTATCATATAATATATGGGTTTTTCCGCAAACTTATACCTAAGTGATTATTATTTTTATTTTGTTTACCTTCATAAGAGTTAAATAGTAAAACATTAGGTACATATGTAAGTACATTAGGTTTATTACACATTTTTTAGAGAAAAGTCACCTGAAACATAAACATTAGGATTGGCAAGAAAAAAGGAACAGGCTTAGACTTTGGGTATCTAGCCGTAACAAAAGCTAGCAATTCTTTTAAGCCTTAAAAGAAGTTTCTACCACTAGCATTAACAGGGCAATTTCCTGTTATACACCAAAGTAAGCCTTTTCTTAAATCCCCGATAAATGATATAGAACCATTACTGTAAAGTTCTTTTTTTTTTCCAAAATTTTGAGTTTGAAAATTGATTTTTCCAAAAATTCCAATTAAAACAACTTGAAAAAAGAATGCTATATTATTTAATTGAATTGCTCTAGTTTTTTTTTTTGCATTTTATATGAAGCACCCTTGAGCATTTTAATAAAAATAACTTGGCTTGAAAAGAAAATGAAAGAATGGAGTTTTTGCTTCAATCAAATTTATTGCATTATATTGTTGAGACGCAATAAAAATTTGCGTTGTGCGCGGCGTTCGACGCAAATATTTTGGTAGACGCCAAAAAAATAGAACGTCAGTGTGGCGTGGACGTCCGGACTCATACAAATATGTGTGTCAAATTCAACGCACAATATCCGATTCTAATGGATTTTCGGCGTACCCGATAAAATTTGGATATTTAAAAATTTTTCAATCAAGCTTATTAAAATTCCGCTCAAACTGAGTACTGACAAGTGGCTGGGGTTCGAACCTCAGTAGTAAAATTTTTCGCAGCAGATTTGTAAAGCAAGTGGAGTAAATTGAAAAATTCTGGTGTAGAATTGAAAACGAACGAAAAATTCAAGTTTTCAAAAACTGCATTTTTAACAAAAAAATAAATTCAATTCGTTTCAGGCTTGAAAATTTTAAAGCTATCAGTGACTCCACTTAAACAGAAGAATTTTTCTTTTCAAATTTTCTTCATGTTCTATTATCTTATGTACATACATACCCTTACCTACTAAATTATACCTACTTACGAAACTATAAAACTGAATAACGTAGTGCTGTCATTTACTTTCATGTGGTTTTGCTAAAGAATTTTTCAGTGAGAGAAAAAAGGAGAAGATCTAAAAAATTCGGAGTGGCGGAGTAGATTTATTTGCTTTTTTAAAAATTGAAGTAAATTTTCTCCGATTGGAATGATGCGCGGCACTCCGACCAAAAATGAATTCCGATATAAAATTAAGTTTTAGGCGAAAATATTTGCGGCGAATAGAAATTTCAAGATTCAGGGCACAACTTAAGTTTCTATTGCTTTAGACGCGGCTTTAGAGTAGCCATTGTTTTTTTAATATTTTTTTTTATATTTAGTAATTGCTTTAGAAACTTGCACCTCTCCGACCTTAGCGAGAGGAAATAGACTCCCGCTCCCATGCCATTTTTTTCTTGCCTCAGCCCTATGTATCACTGAAATAATTAGAAAATATAGTATTAAAATTTAAAGCAATTTCGAATTTTATGTTATACACTCTCCCCTAAACAAAATTATGGCTACGACTCTGCTTCCATACGAATATTTCAAGTACCTACATATTATTTTATAACTTTTAAATTTAGCGATTTTAACTGCATCACACAAAAGTTATGAAAATCCTTAGAACTCAATATCTTTTTTAAAAATGAAATTAAACTCAAAACACAAAACCACACTCAAGAATTTCTTCTACCCAAATTGATAAATTCATACACCGATGAAACTGGCCATCAGGCAAAAGAACTAAGAACCCCGAAGTAAACAGGTCGAAACCGAAAATTTGTCAAGAAGGCTTTTGGTGAAAGTGTTATCCCCTGACCAAGGCCCAATAAATGTATAAAATAAATAAAAAAAATATACTCAAAGGACTTTTACAAGAGGCATTTCGATATTGTCTGCCTTAAGTAGTGACATTCAACAGGGAGTGCTTTAAATCGAAGGGCGATTTTTTTTTATTGTTGACTCACTTTCGTGTTGAGATTGGGGTTGGAAATAAAAAAGAATTGTTACGCCACCATTATACAACACATTCATTCGGTTTCCTTTAATGGAACCAATTGTGGGAGCGTTTCTATCTGAATTGTCCTTTCCTTTATGTCATCTCGTCTAGTAGACGGCTTTCTACTCCATTAACTCCAGCGTTACGAATCCGATTTTGTGTATGACCTCTCTTCCTTTTTTGCGGCAGTGGGTTGCGTTACATACAGATAAATTCAGATAAATTCATGGTGATTATATTAGGTTCTTAAGATTTGACAAAAGAAAGTTGAGCGTATGCTTCTATAGACGACGGCGTGTTCATTGGAATAACATCTTTGATTCACTAATCAGGATTGAAATATTGAATACATTATCTGAAGGAGAAAATTTTCAGTAATAAACGCTTATTAGTTTGGGCTTAACCTTAAATTTTTTCTTAGTTCTATTACAATATTTGAACCAATGAATTCTCAAAACGCCAAACACTATACTTGCAATAAGAAAGATCAAAATAGTTCAGACTTATTGTGCGGAATACAAATCAATAAATTGTAACCTTAAAGTTTCTTTTATGTACAATTATAACAAACCTGAGTATAGAAAGCCGAAGCGTGTCATTGACTATTGGTATATCAATTAAACAAAAAATGTTGGGTATTCATAGTCATTTTTGAACTGCTGCTAAGTTAAAAGTGAGTTTAACTGAATTTTGTATGCCTTATTAATTGATTGCTTTGGTTTAATCTTTTAAGTCGATATGAATTCTAATACTCATATTGTTATTAACACAGAAGGTAATTTGGTTAAAAACAGGTGCATTATTCCTTGATCCATTTGATTTTAACCTTTTTCTAGGTAGTTTAGGCGAACGAATATGAATACGCCTCAATGTGATTGCGCAAGGCGTATAGTGGACATAATTTTTCCTAAAGGAACATCAATTTGATGAACGAGCGAAGATTAATGCTAATGTCAATTAAAATATCATAATTGATTTCGCTGAAATTTGCTTCAGTTGCATGCTTATTTGTTAACAAAAAAAACTATATAAGGACCTAAACGACCGAAATGGAGTGCTTTGTTGTTGTTTGTTGAATCCTTCATTGATCAAAGTTTTAACTTTTATGGAATGAGGTATCTAAAATGTAAGTTAAAAAAAAAAATGATCATACGGTATAGATGCCAAGATTCATGTA
The DNA here is from genome assembly GCA_932273885.2 of Leucozona laternaria. Classification (NCBI taxonomy): domain Eukaryota; kingdom Metazoa; phylum Arthropoda; class Insecta; order Diptera; family Syrphidae; genus Leucozona; species Leucozona laternaria. The sequence goes on along the minus strand of OW026368.1, from coordinate 61,270,763 downwards.
CATTGTACATAGTTCAGGTGGACCTAAATTTTGACTATCATCCTCCAAGTTAAATGATTGCCTAACAGCGGAATGTTGGTTATTTTCGCCTTTTACCGGTGTAGAAAAGTGTTAATTCCTAATTCCCGCCCTCATCTCTGGCTTTGGGGCCTTGGGAAGATCGTTTCACCCTTTAATAGAACTTTACAATACCACACCTAAGTAGAATTGACCGCCCCCTTCTCGTGCTCTCACTTATGTATTTCCACTACGCGGACGGGGTCAGATAAAGTCCTGGTATGGTATTTTGCGATTGTTACTTAGTTACGTCAAACCTTTTCGCAGAATCCTCTCGGCGTTTTGGCGACAAAATTGGTCTATCCATGCAAGATATACGCGAATAACTCAAAAATATACCTGATTCCGTTATTTGATTTTTTGAGAAAACCCTGAAACGCAGTTTTTTTTTAAATTGACTTGGTTATTGCAGGTATGAAATTTAATTAAAATATTCAGAGCAATTTTCGAGAAAATTAAAAACAAAAAAAACAAAATATTTTCATATTATAAGAACTTCTCTTCTAGGAAATCACCAAATTTGAAGCAAATCGGTCCACCCGTTTAGGCTGTATTTTTATATCTATATTTATTTATTTTTTAATGTAAATCTGATTAATTTCAAGCTATTCAATTAACTCAGATATTTGTGATTTGTTAAAATTAATTTTCAAACTTTTATTTTACTGAATTTAGTTGTTATATTTATTATTGCATTACGACCACATCTATAAATAATACATAATACATGTAAGTATGTCTGCATGTGTATAATATACAAACATATGTATATACATATACACAAAGACATATTTATCGAAGCGAAAACAAGAACCTTGAACGAGACAAAATTGGGAAATGATGTTTTTGAGACAGGAATAGAAAAAATCAAAATCTTTAGAAGTATGAAATTCGTATTTAAAAAAAATATACGACTTTTTTCGAACATCTTCATTATGAAAGTCACTTTGATTCATCTTCCTTACATTTAGTGCTAGTAAATAAAGTCATGATTTTAAAATTATGCGCACGAATTTCATCGCATATCCGTGACGGTTTTAAGTATTGTTACGAAATTCGCCGACAGTCGTTTTTTCTTCATAAAAATTATCACTTTTCTCGTTTGATATTTTGGGTACGAGCTGCAAAATTTTAAGCAGGAAATGAACCGAAAGCAGGGGGCCTAGCATGTAACATGCATGAACAAATCGAGTTCAGCTGATGCAAATGAGTATAGGCAGTTCCTTATTTGGCTCAGCCAAGTTTTTGATTCGATTGAACAAAATAAGGAACGGTCTATGCTCGATAGCAAACTGGCTGAACCGTCGAATTTGCAAAACTTTTCACATTAATATTCGATTCTTGCAATAGTTGATTAAAGGCAGGCGGAACACTGTTTATAGAAATAGCGGTAAAATAATGATAGACATGAAACATTGCGACGGTGCTCAAGAGATGTGAATGTTTCCGTTATAGTTTTTTTCACCTATCATTTTTAGAACTCTCTTTTGCATTCTATCCAATAGGCTCAAGTGGGTTTTTGTTGTTGGCTTTAAAAGAAGTCGTCTTCATCGCATACGACTTTCATAATATGAGTTTCAAATACAATACGATACGAATACTTTTTGAGATACGATACGAAGTTCGAATTTCATAATTGGGGTGAATAACTCAACCGTTATTTGTATCAAAAAAGTTGTTTGTAGTCTTTTTATTGGAAATTTTATGTACTTTAATTTAAGCCTTCAGTGTTTTGAAAGCAAAACCGTTAAAAATGGAGAAAACCGTGTTTTTTTGAAAAAGCCCTCTTTTTGGCTATTTACCATTATACAAAAATTAGCACCCAACTAATCGATGGGGACTTTTCAGGATTTATAAAACAGAGTATAAAGAAGATGTATGCCAAAATTCAGCCTTATCGGATTTTTTCCGTAACAAAATCTTAATTTTCTTAGGCTAAAAGTATTCATTGTCATTTTAAACTTTTGTTAAGGTAAACCTAAACCTGGAATTTTCATTTCAATGCACTATTTTTGAAGTTGAATAAGTTAATAAACTTTAAATTTTATAAATACAGAAATGGAATTGGAAGAACTTGTATTAACAGATCTTATTAAAACTGTAGATAAGTAAAACATGAATTTGGCGAACAACTTTGAATCATCATCATCATCGTCGGCTCGACAACCGGGGTCCGGTCCTGGCCTCCTTCAACAAGTCTCTCCACCCATCCCAGTCTCGAGCCGCCGCCATCCAGTTGCGCAGCCCAAGGCTCCGGGCGTCCTGGTCTACGCCATCTCTCCAGCGCAAGCATGGTCTACCACGCTGTCGTCTACCATAGAATGTACCACAAAGAACTTTCTGAGCAGGTTCCTCTTCGCTCATGCGAGCTAGGTGACCTGCCCACCGGAGTCTACCGAGCTTAATTTTTGTCACGATATTTGCTTCAAGGTAGATTGCGTACAATTGATGATTGTACCGTCTCCGGAATCGTCCTTCCTCACATATGGGGCCAACAATTCTCCTTAAGACTTTTCTCTCGAACGCGGCTAAGAGGTCGGAGTGCCTTTTCCTAAGCACCCAAGTCTCGGATCCATATGTGAGTACTGGCAGGACCATATGGTCCTGTACAGCAGCAGTTTTGAAGTTATGGTGAGATTTCTGGATTTGAAGAGCTTTGACAGACTATAGTAGGCTCTGTTGGCGGTCAGCCATCAGCCGAATAGGGGGAATAACATGTAGCACACGAAAACATGCACGTGCCGTAACTATTCGGGACTGGTGGAAGTGTGATCATAGCCTCTTCGCGGCGGCCGCTAGAAACAAGCCTTGGTTAATATGATCGGGCTGGTTCCACAGGTTGGCAACAGGTTAATTCCCTGTTCCATAAAACTAAAAGAATTTCGAGACCAACAACAAGCCTCGGAAACGGACTGATCTCACAACGACAACCCACGCAAAGGAAACGGAAAAACGATTTACGAATTTTCTTATGGAACGTACGATCGCTCTATAGAGCTCGAGCTGCTCAGCAGCTAGCCGATGCCCTGTCAAAAAATAAAGCTGACATAACAGCACTTCAAGAAATAAGATGGACAGGGAATGGTGTTCTACAGAAGAAAGATTATGACTTATACTACAGCTGTCATACAAAACACCATGTGCTCGGGGTAGGCTTCCTAGTCGGCGAAAAAATGAAGTCTGCCATCATCGGCTTTAACGCTATAAGCGAAAGGCTATGCACCCTTCGCGTGCGAGGCAAATTTAAGAACATCAGCCTCATTAACGTTCACGGACCTGCGGAGGAGTTCTCAGACGAAGAAAAAGAGACTTACTACGAACAAGTCGAGAGGGCCCTCAATGCCTGTCCAAGGTATGACGTAAAAATCATCCTTGGGGATTTGAATGCAAAAATAGTTCGGGAGCCGGTATTCAGGCATTAAGCAGGCACCCATAGTTTGCACGAGAACACTAATGACAACGGACTTCGAGTCTTAGAATTGGCAGCAACGAAAAACATGGTCGTTGCGAGTACCAGGTTCCCGCGTAAAGATATCTACAAAGCCACCTGGGTATCACCTGATGGAGTCACTCGTAACCAAATTGACCACGTGTTGATAGACCATCGCCACTACTCGAACTTGATGACGGTACGAAGGTACCGAGGTGCCAATATCGACTCGGACCACAATCTTGTTGGTATAGTTTTCCGAGGGCGGATTGCCTTGCGAAGACGTATTGCATCAGCCGATCAGGTTCGAATCAACACGGCTGCTCTGCGCAATGAAAACACCAGTAACACCTTTGGTAATGCGTTAGGACTCGCCCTAGAACTGGGTAGAGTAAGTCCTGGAGCCAGTATGCTGGGCGTAGATGAGAAGTGGACACGCCTTAAGAATACTGTCATTAGTACTGCCAACTCCATCTTAGGCAGCAGTCGTAGAAATCGGAACGACTGGTTTGATGATGAATGCAAGCTAGCGACTGAACGTAAGAATGTTGCGTACCGAGCAATGCAACCTCATAGAACGCGGGCACGCGAAGACGAATATAAAGAGCTCAGAAGAATTGAAAAACGGCTTCACAAACATAAAAAATCAGCCTGGGAGAAGAACATAATCTGTGAAATAGAGAAAAGCCGAGAGCGAGGTCCGCACCAGGCGCGGAAGTTCTACCAATCCGTCCGAAACATGACGCAGTACACACCACGCTGCACATACTGCAAGGACGGAGAGGGAAATCTGATCACCGATCCTCAAAGCATACTGGAGCGATGGGAAGTGTACTTCAATGAATTGCTAAATGGTCAGCTCACTGCAGAAGTGGAGGCTCCACTACTTCAAGAAGAGTACCCTATGTTGCCGCCACCAAGCATAGAAGAGGTTGAGAAGGCTATAGGCCGGCTAAAGAAAAACAAAGCCCCGGGAGCCGATGGTATACCAGCCGAACTATTTCAACACGGTGGGCCAGCTTTACGTCAAGCAATTCATGAGATTATAGTGCACGTGTGGGAGCATGAAGAAATTCCAGAAGACTGGCGAAAAGGTATAATTTGCCCCATACATAAGAAGGGAGATGTCACAACGTGCAGCAATTATAGAGGTATCACGTTGTTGAGTACCGCCTATAAGATACTCTCCTCTATCCTACAAGACTGGATAACCCCATACGCTAAAACCATCATCGGACAATATCAGTGTGGTTTCATTCCAGGCAAATCAACAACTGATCAGATCTTTACCCTTAGGCAGGCGATGGAAAAATGTCTAGAATTTAACATCCCAACATACCACCTGTTTATAGCCAGGGTAGAACTTTACAAAGCCATGAGAGAATTCGGCATCCCAAATAAATTGACACGACTATGTAGGTTGACCATGACCAACGTAACAAGCCAAGTAAAAATAGCCGGATTGCTATCCAAACCAATCAACATCTTTAATGGACTCCGACAAGGGGATGGTTTGGCCTGGCTCCTCTTCAACCTGGCGTTGGAGAAAGCAATCCGTGACTCTGGCACGGCAACAAGATGGACCATCGTCAACAGGTCCAGCCAGATACTGGCTTACGCAGACGACATCGACATCATCGGAAGAACGGAGCAAGCTGTACATGATTCCTTCATCCAGATCGAGCAGGCGGCACAAAATCTGGGGCTGCACATTAGTGAAGGTAAAACAAAGTACATGGTGGCGTCGAATGCGAGAGGAACAGTTGGTCAAACAATCAAGGTAGCGGAGCACGAATTTGAAGTGGTACAATCCTTTAAATACCTTGGGTCAATAGTAGCAGCCGATAACAATATAGAAGAAGAAATACGCGGGCGACTTCTCAAATCCAACAGAACAACTTTGAATACGTTCCAGTAAAAAAAATTGTTTCAACAGAATTTTCTTTGAAAAATCTTATAGGGGAAGTACGTCCAAAATGACATACTGTTAGCTTTTTCACTAACAAAATGTATGTAGAGTATTTATCCTTCTGTCTTGTTTGCTATGTCTTTTTTCAATTCATTGCACACATTTACCAGTACTTTTTAATTTTAAAATACAAATACATTAAATTAAAAAAATAGTTCTAAAAAACTGTTAGAAAATCCATTTTGTCGATATAGTACGGACAAAATGACATATATCATATGGATAAAATGACATACAGCAAATCTGGTGGGTCCATAGTGGTTCTTTAGTTAATTTTGTCTAAAATATATCAATAATTTTTAGTAAGAATTTGTTTCTAGAAAACTTTGTGAAAAAAATATACCATGAGGTTCATATTAAATGCAGAATTCGCAAATGAATTGTTTGGTGTTCTTTTGAAACTGAGCACAAGATGCATGAGCCCAATGATTGCATTTTTGCTTGAAGTTGGTTTATATAAGGTGTTAATATGTTAATTAATGGTTTTTCAACAGGGACGCTACAAAAGAAGAGCAACAGGGACAGCAAACGACGCCATAATTCTTGCCGTTCTTTTGACATTTCTCTTCAGTAAAGTTTGCCATTTTATAATAGAAAAATATACGAGCCAACAACGAGTCGAAATTATTAAAATTTACTACCGAAATTCGGGGTCCGTGGCCTCAACGTTAAGAGCGCTACGTCCAATGTATGGTCGTCATAATCGTCCTAGCAGATCAACAATTGAGCGTCTAGTGGAAAAATTTGAATCCACAGGCACAGTACAAGATGTTCCCGTGCCAGTGAGGCAAAGAAGTGCTCGTAGTGTCGAGAATATTTCTGCCGCTGAGGCTTCAGTTGCAGAAAGCCCAAATGTGTCTCTCACACGTCGTTCTCAAGCGTTGGGCATCTCTGTGACGTCGTTGTGGTGAATTTTGCGAAAAGATCTTGGCCTACATCCTTACAAGATTAAATTGACGCAAGAACTGAAGCCGCTTGACCACCAGAAGCGTCGTATGTTCGTGAATTGGGCTGAGCAACAACTTGAAAATGATTCGGATTTTCATCGAAAAATCATCTTCAGCGATGAGGCTCATTTCAGGCTGAATGGCTTCGTCAATAAACAAAATATGCGGTATTGGTCAGACAGCAATCCACACGTACTCCATGAATCATCATTGCATCCCGAAAAAATTACGGTTTGGTGTGATTTATGGGCCGGCGGCGTCATTGGGCCGCACTTCTTCCGTGATGATCAAGACCGGCACGTTACTGTGAATGGGTATCGCTACCGTTCAATGATAACCGAATATTTTTGGCCCCAATTGGATTTCAATAAGCGCGCTACAAAAGTTTTTTTTAAATAAAACAAAAACGATTTTGGATATCAATGAAATTCTTTACTCCTGTGAAAGTGCGTTTGATGCCATTATGTATGAAACTTAAATTCTTTTGCATGGCCACCACGGACACGCTTGCAGGACTCCAGACGCTGAACCCAATTTTTTACGGTTTTCAAGCATAAATCGGCCGATACTGCTACAATTTCACGTTCGATATTCGTACGAAGTTCATCAATCGTCGCAGGCTTGTTGGCATAGACCATAGACTTGACGTAGCCCCACAGCAAATAGTCTAACGGCGTCAAATCGCACGACCGAGGCGGCCAAGCGACCGGACCATTTCGTGAGATAACACGTTCTCCAAACTTGGTTTCCAATAAATTGATTGTGACATTCGCTGTGTGGCTTGTGGCGCCGCGCCGCGCCGTCCTGTTGGAACCACATGTCCTCCAAGTCCATATCATCCAATTGGGGTCAAAAATATTCGGTTATCATTGAACGGTAGCGATCCTCATTCACAGTAACGTGCCGGTCTTGAACATCACGGAAGAAGTACGGCCCAATGACGCCGCCGGCCCATAGACCACACCAAACCGTAATTTTTTCGGGATGCAATGATGACTCATGGAGTACGTGTTGATTGCTGCCTGACCAATACCGCATATTTTGTTTATTGACGAAGCCATTCAGCCAGAAATGAGCCTCATCGCTGAAGATGATTTTTCGATGAATATCCGAATCATTTTCAAGTTGTTGCTCAGCCTAATTCACGAACATACGACGACGCGGCTTCAGTTCTTGCGTCAATTTAATCTTGTAAGGATGTAGGCCAAGATCTTTTCGAAAAATTCGCCACAACGACGTTACAGAGATGCCCAACGCTTAAGAACGACGTGTGAGAGACACATTTGGGCTTTCTGCAACTGAAGCCTCAGCGGCAGCAATATTCTCGACACTACGAGCACTTCTTTGCCTCACTGGCACGAGAACATTTTGTACTGTGCCTGTGGATTCAAATTTTTCCACTAGACGCTCAATTGTTGATCTGCTAGGACGATTATGACGACCATACATTGGACGTAGCGCTCTTAACGTTGAGGCCACGGACTCCGAATTTCGGTGATAAATTTTAATGATTTCGACTCGTTGTTGGCTCGTATATCTTTCCATCATGAAATGGCAAACTTTACTGAAAAAATGTGAAAAGAGCGGCAAGAAATATGGCGTCGTTTGCTTCCCCTGTTGCTCTACTCTTGTAGCTTCCCTGTTGAAAAACCCTTTATATCCTCTAAGGGTATAACCAAAATTAACAAAAGTGCATGTTGGGGTAGATGGGTACTGATTTCAAATTCAATCGCCTGGCAGGACTCTTTTGTCGCCGGGGGAAGAGGGTTGAAAACGGCGATTTTCCAGATTTTTGTCTCTGGGGTATAACCACTTTCTTATATGTAATGGGTGATTTTTTAAGAGGTTTAGAACTTTTTTAAAAAAAAAACACAAAAAATTCGAAAAAATTAATGAAATATTTATTTGAATCGATAGTTTGAACCTTGCAATTTAATGTTTAAAGATAATTTCATGCAAATGTTGACCGCGGCTGCGTCTCAGGTAGCCCATCCGCTGAGTCCAATTTTGGCATACTCTTTCACACATATCGGCCGGTATCTCACGAATGAATGCATGGATGTTGGCTTCCAGTGCGTCAATCGAAGCGGGCTTGTGCCTATAGACATTAGCCTTGACATACCCCCACAAAAAATAATCTAATGGTGTCAAATCGCACGATCTAGGCGGCAAATTGACCGGCCCGAAACGTGAAATTAACTGTTCACCAAACTCGCCTCGCAATTGCGCCATTGTTTCGCGTGCTGTGTGGCTGTGGCACCGTCTTGTTGAAACCACATATCATGCAAGTCAAGAACTTCCATTTCGGGCAAAAAAAAGTTTGTTATCATCGCTCGGTAGCGTTCACCATTGACAGTAACGCTGCGATTCGCCCAATATGGCCCAATAATGCCGCCGGCCCATAAACCGCACCAAACAGTGGCTTTTTCGGGATGCATTGGTAGCTGTTGCAATGCTTCTGGCTGATCTTCACTCCAAATGCGGCAATTTTGCTTATTTACGTACCCATTCAACCAAAAATGAGCCTCATCGCTGAACACAAGCAGCGCGCGATGAACATTTCGAACCGAGCACGAATTTTGATAGTAAAATTCAATAATTTGCAAGCGTTGTTCATTTGTAAGACGATCCATGGTTAAATTGCAAACCAAACTGAAGCTGTTTGACAGTGACACAAGGTACTAAACACACGTCAGCTGTCAAAACCAGTGTTGCCAAAACCAAACCAGCCAAAAAATCACCCGTTATATACAGGATGATTTGCATAAGGTGTGACAAAAAGCTAGGGCGTGTAGGTTGGTCTTTGACAAGAAAAAAATCGTACAGGAGGAGGGGTCTATTTCCCCTCGTTTAGGCGGGAGGGGCAATTTTCTAAGAAAATTGACTTAAAACAGACAAAAATTATTAAAAAATAAAGGTAATACCTATGGAGTCATGCTATAGCATTTTGAAAAGCCAGAAATTGATTCTTTAATTTTATTTTTAAGTAAAGTAGTTCGAGCGAATAGTTTTTGAAAAATTAATTTCCAGTCAAAATTTTGAAAAAAAAAATTATTTATTTTTGTTAACAACTTTTTTTTCAAAATTGTACGTATTTAAGTATTATTTTTTTGTCTAACATTCAATGCTCTTATTAATTTTTGATCAAATACAAAAAACCGGATGTCTTAATATTTTGTAGTTTTTGAGAAAATCAAAAATAACAAAAACCACTTTTTTCTAAGAAAAACCATTTATTTTAGTTTTTACGTTATTCGATTCTTAGGTGAATTTACGAATGAAAGGATTAACTTTCTCCTTACTATTTTTTTATTATCAGTCTGATAAGTATACAATAAAGTGATAAAGTACTGGATTAACCATATTTCACACCTGTTGAGGTAAAGAAAAAACCGTCGCGTAGTTTTTTTAAACTTAAATAAAAATGTTCGCTTCCTAAAACAAATAAATTGCAAGAACGCTACCTAGCTAGTGGAAGAAAAATGCAATTGCGCAATAAGATAAACAAATGTTCCGTAATCTTGAAATCAATCAATGTCTAAGAAATACATGCATATTCAGATAAAAACTTGTTACTATTTATTTAATTTTTTAACTACTTTTTAACTAAGTCTTATTATAAAAAAATTTCGATATGATCCCCATTTTGTAGAAGGCAAAAATTATAATGCCTTCTTATTGCGGCACATATAAATTTATACTTGATAAATTTTCCTGTCATTTGATTACAGCCACTTCAATCCTTTGTTTCAGTTGTTCCAAAGATTCTATTTCCACTTCGTACACATAGTTCTTCATTAATCCCCAAGCATAAAAATCTAATGGAGTTAAATCTGGTGATCTAGGTGGCCATTCTGTGGGACCTCCTCTTCCTATCCAACGGTCACTAAAATGGTCATCAAGCCAGTTCCTTCCAGTGCGACTGTAGTGTGCTGGGGCTCCATCTTGCTGGTAGATTAAATTGTCTGCTATGGCCAAGGGAACCTTGTCAATCAAATCTGGTAGAAGGTCTCGTAGTAACTGCAGATAGGATTCTACATTTATGACTGAATTCAGGAACCCTGGTCCAATAACTGTTCGTCCAACAATACCAAGCCAAACATTACAGCTAAAGCGGTGCTGAGATTTGGTTTGTTTCTTGTTATGCGGATTGCTATTACTCCAGTGATGTAAATTGTGGAAATTTGTTACTCCATCTCTGTTAAACTGCGCTTCATCCGTCCAGAATATCCTTCCAAAGTAATTATATTCAGTGTCATCTCTTACATAATAAAAGGAAAGTTAATCTTTTCATTCGTAAATTCACCTAAGAATCCAATAACGTAAAAACTAAAATAAAAGGTGTTTCTTAGAAAAAAGTGGTTTTTGTTATTTTTGATTTTCTCAAAAACTGCAAAATATTACGACATCCGGTTTTTTGTATTTCATCAAAAATTAATAATCGTATTGAATGTTAGAAAAAAAAATAATACTTAATTAAGTACAATTTTGAAAAAAAAAAAATGTTACACAAAATAAATAATTTTTTTTTCAAAATCTTGACTTTGAAAATTAATTTTTCAAAAACTATTCGTTCGAACTACTTTATTTTAAAATAAAATAAAATATAATGAAAATAAAATGCTTTAGCATGACTCCATAGGTATTACCGTTATTTTTTAATATTTTTTTTTCTGTTTTAAGTTATTTTTTTAGAAAATTGCCCCTCCCGCCTAAACGGGAGGAAATAGACCCCCCTCCTATACGATTTTTTTCTTGTCTAAGTCCAACCTACACGCTCTAGATTTTTGTAATATTTACAAAAAAAAAATTTACAATTTCGGGGTTCCAGACGATTTAAATGTCGTCACACAAAAAATTATATGTCAAAAAATCAAGAACAATCGTATCATTACAAACATCGCGGTCCCATACGTTTTAAGTGCTGCCACAACCAGCATGACGGTTGAAATATAACACCACACTATAGATACATATATCTGAATTTCTGAAACTCCCTATTGGATGTGTTTTTTTAAAGTTCTAGTTTATATTAAAAATGAAAGAGAAACTATGGGTATGTCCCTTATTTTTAACTCTATCCAATTGTTTAATTAAGCGCTTAATACTCGTACTTTTCATACAAAACTCACTTAGTCAATCAATGCAATTAATAATCTTTGTTGTTATTTGTTAATTTCGATCGCCAAGCCAAAAATACAACGATTTTCTAAATCGATTTAATTACTTAGTCTCTTTCAAGGGCCAAACTTTGTACAAAATTGTATTGTTTAGCTTTAAATATTCATGGCTGATAATAAAAGTGTTATAGTAGTTGTCTTCATCTTCATTCAAGTGAAGTCCTATACACAATTTGATAACAAAATAGTTTTGTTTAGTGAAAAAAACTTTTAAAAAATGTATAGATTTTCTCAATATGTATTAGAAAAGTAAGAAATTTTAAATTTGTAGACTTTATCCTTCCATCTGTAACGGAGCTAAGGGTGTTATTTGTAGTACGAGACTTCCATCTGAGTTAAGGCTGAACCACCGATAGAATCTATAGAAATCGAAATCATAAAAAAAAATCAGCGTTTTTAGTTTTTCTGTCATCAAAATTTCAATTGTCACATCCTACTTTAATTTCCTTGAACGCGGAAATCCATTATAAAACACCAAAAGAAATCAAAATAAAAAGAATTGAACCATTCCTAACCAGTGTGAAATGATAACACGGTTGATTAAATTTCCACGGTTTCCTACCACAAATGATTAATTAAAAAAATAAGACAAATATGTTTGATTATAATACATAAAGAAAGATAGAAAATATACTTAAACTAATAAAAAAATAAGAATGAAATCGATGTAATTCTATTAAGATAAATAATTTGCATAACGAATAGTTAAATAGAAAATTTATTAATTCTTCATAGGACGGTCATAAGAAAGAAAATTGAAATCAAAACAAATCAAAAGAATGTCAATTTTACATTTATCGAAACTCAAGCTCTGTTTTATTAATTGCTTATGTTAAGATATTTAATTTTACCGATTACCGAAATGATTTTTATCAGAGAGAGAGAGAGAGAGATGCAGATAAACTGTACTTTTCAAAATATTATATTATATTATGAACTTTGAATAAAATATATATTAGAACGAATTTTTATCACTCTAAATAAAGATATGGGCATTAAAAAAATTAATATATTTGATTTTAAAATTAATGATAACAAAATTAACAATAAAAAAAATTATAAAAAACTGGAACTGATGACATCACGATGATATAGGGAAGTTCGATAAAAGATGGAGGGTGAATTGCGATCTTTGGATTGAGAGATGCGGAGTGTCATCTCTTAATGTAAGTAACGGGTGGCGCACGAGTCGTTCTACATTAATAAATTCAAATAACTTTTTGATGTGTATACATCTATGCTGGCAGTAGAGTGAACAAAACGTGAACGTTCGTGTGCAACGTTACGTCGTGCAACGTTACGGTGTGCAACGTTACGATCTGCATACTAGGATGGGTGCGTTCAGTGAAAAAAATCTTAAGATCCCCTTCAAGCAAAAACAATTCCGTTTTGGATCCGCGGACGTTGATGTTTACACATATTAAACGTGAGTCCCGGCACTCGCACAATTTTTTTTTTTAAACAATGTATTTCATTTCATTTTGTTTCATTGTATAGAAAATTAAATTTTATTTTATATATCTAATTGTTTTGAAAATGATATGATAAGATGAAATTACCTCCACGCTCATTCATGCATATGGGACACCTGACCAGAACATTTTTCATTGCGGCCTGAAGGGTGGAAGTCGGGATCGCCTCAATTATCGTTTTAATCGACTGCTTCAATTCAGTCCAATTCCTTGGTTTAGTTTTGTACACCTCTTGCTTGACATAACCCCATAAAAAAAAATATGGTGCAGGATATTAATTTGTTTCGGAATTTTCGTTGCAGCTCCGCCATAGCCGGTCTTCTTCGCGTTTCAGCACCTTAAATAATGGTCCCCAGTGACAGTTACTATTACACCGTTTACTTAAAAGAAATATGCCCGACAATGCACCTTGATAAAACTGCACCCCTCACAGTGCCTCTCACTGGGTGCAGTTCCGTCACATGGAACATGGTTACCAGCATCATAATATTTCATTTACTCGGGTAAAGCCGCCAAACTCCCTTTTGACGGAAATGACGGACTGCAAAGCATTTCGTTTCGTTATCCCAAGCATTCATTTTAATAAATCTAAATCTAAAGCATTTAATGTTTATATTTACATGGAATAAAATTTCCCTTAGCCAGACAGTGACGGTCGCAACACTTTCATCCGTCATAGGGAGTTGCCCGTCCAGGGAAAAAAAATAGTTTTTTTTTGTGAAATCTATATATGAATCGGTGATTGTTAAAACAACATAAGTAACACATTTTTCGAAATCACTTTTATTTTGGTTTTGCACTGCTTAGGGGTAGAGCTATAGGTTGAGAGCAAAACTAACATACATTTATACCTGAAACACACAGAAATTCGAGCGCGAAATCGGCATTTAGTGTTAAAACAACATATCTGTTCTGCCATTTTGAGAAGTGAGTGCTAAAACACATTTAATGCATGCAATTAAGTACTTTTTACACCCAAAGCTGGCAAAACGTAGTAGGCCAACTACTGTTGTTTTTTTTTGAAGTTTCTTTTATAGCAATAATTGTCAGTCAGTTTTTCGCGGTCTTTCTTTTATTTTTTTTTTTTTTGTACTTGTTTTCTTGTAATAAAATACTGAAATCTTAATAATGTGTTATTTTATCCATTTTCAATTGCTTTCGCTAAGACTTACGTGACAAATTGAGTGTAAAAACAACATAACTTAACGTATTTGAGTTGTTTTGGCTCTCAACAAAACGTTGGGTGTTAAAATAACACAAAAAATAAAGTTAGTTTTTTGAAAATCTCCTTTACTAAAAAGATTTTTTTAAAACTTTTAACTTTTTACAACTCGCAGAACTACCCCTAATCAGATTTTAAAGTTAAAATTGTCAATGCGGCCGCGTCGTCAAAAATAAAAGGTTTTTGTCTCTCCTGTAAAAAAAAAAAAAATATCACTTATGTTGTTTTAACAATCAGCGATTCATATAGTATGAAACATAACAAAAACTAAATTCTTTCAACTGTCTTTAAGATATTTCGGACAAAATCTATTGTCGCGGTGAACCAGCGGTTTTAGTACAATCAAAAGATTTGGAAAAGTATTGAAAACAAGGATTGAAGTTTAAAAAAAATTAAAAAAGTCTTTGTCCGTCTAACAATAAGAGAATAAAGCTTCACAAATAACGGCTGATATTAAAATATTACAGTTTGTAAAATGTTTGTATACCCAACTTTATGATAATCGGTCTGAGTCTGAAAATTTAAAAACGGTCGCATTATTATGTACACGGTTGTAATTTTAGGGCAATTTGTAATACAGCCGTTTGCTTTGCAATACAGTAAATATTTTGTAAATATTAAGGCTTCTTCTAGTTATTTTGTATGAAATTTGAATTATTTTGCTTTGAAGACATTTTTTTATACGAAAAAGATTAGAATATTATCCAAAGAATTGAAATATAATCCTCTTGTATTAAAATGTAATAATTTTAATATTAAATTAAAACCTAATCCTGTTATGTGTTGAAATTTAATGTTATAATTTTAATATTCCTTTTGTTTTCCAATACACAGAGGAATTCAATTTTAATTTAGAAATTAAAAATGTATAAATATTATTAAAACAAAAAGCGTAGCCATATTCAACTATTAAAAGTAAATATATGTTTTGTAAACAAGAGTATTAAAATTAAATACAAATTGTATTAAAACCAAAAATAAATAGATAACATAATAATAAGAGCAAAAAAGTTGATCAAATTTTAATTGCAATAGCACTTTAGTTTACATATGTGAACAAAATAAAGAAAACAATTACGCATTTTTCCATTTCAATGTTTAACTTCTTAAAATTATTTATCCCTAAATCCATTCTTTAAGTATAATCTTTCAAGCTAAAAAAAAGAATTTTCAAAATCGGACTTTGTTTTCCGAAATTGCTGCGCCTTGTTTGAAAACTATACTAGACCGATTTTGACCAAATATACATTAACACCCTTGGACTTCAACTTATGATTTCCTAAAACTTTGAGTTCGATCGGTATGCGGATTTATATATTTATATACATGCATTCATGCACACATTCATATATAGAACGGAATAAATTTGTAAATCAAAATTTTTAATATTCCTGTTTTATATACCTCTAAACAATCTTTGATCGATAATATTGTAATGTTCTACCTAGGTTCGATGATAAAACTTATTTCCTTTAAATAATAACGTCCACTTATTTACTTTAAAAAACACACACTTTATTTCACTTCAAATTTATTTTATTATTCTCCAATCATAATAGTATGCAATTTAAAATTCACTTCCGGATACACTTTTACTTCTTACTTTACGTTATCACATTCAAAATTAAAATGTGTGCTCGAAAACATCTCCTTATATAGGGAAGTAAATAGTTCTAGCCTTCACTAGTATCCACTCACTGGAATATTCGAGTATATCTCCTTCTAGAAGTTTCCTTTCCAGTCGATGACAGATGGAACATTGGAATTGATACTCAGCTGAATCACAAGATGGCGCTGTGAACGGTTGACGGTTTGATGTTTAGTTTTTCCGAGAGATGGCGCTGCAAACAGTTAGAGGATTTTCTCTTGTTTCAAATTCAAAGTAGTTGGGTAATTATTAAATCGTTACACTATTTATAGATAATTTGAAGACAAATTAACTCTTTATATTTCTAGAAATTTTACTAAAATTAAGAAATTTTCACAATGTATTTTATTTTTAAAGGTTTACCTAAGAAACTGGAGAAAACTGTAAAGACTTTCCCAACACGATTTAAGAAGTGTCACTGTGTAAAATCCTGTATTTCTTTTTATACAAAAAAGAGTTGGTTCGACTTTAATAAAAAAACGAACATTATAAAATTCTAGCTCTCAATTTTAAAATTATGACTGTTAAAGCGATGCACTTTCCGTTTCTTTATTTTTTCACTGAAACCCGACTTTTCTGACTTTTTTCGATATAATCACGCGGCTCTGTAAATAGTTCAATCTCTATTAAATTGCTAATGATAACCAATTTAAAGAAAAGGGTTAGGAGAACAACTTTGTAATATACTGTTTTTCAAAATTATCAACTTTAAAATCATTTTTCTTTAAGCATTTAGCTTATGAAAACGAATCAATCACCCTTTCTTACCGCCATAAGTTTTTTTTTTTTATATGAACACTATAGAAATTTTTTTTACAGAAAAATTCCTTGTCTTTTTGCCTTTCTTATGACATCAAAATCATAAAAATCCAATAACTATTACCAAAGTCACAAGTAATTTAATAAAAATAAATCCCTTTTTTCTGCACCAAATGTGCGTGAACGGTAAATTCGCCACTGAGAGACGATCGAAGCCAACGAACAACAGGTTAAAAAATACTTATCAATGGTCAGCTTAGAAGAAGCAATTTTGAAAAGTGAGCATTTTAGTTGAAGAAACGCTTATCATTATCACTAAGCAGGTATATGATTAATTGATAAAATATTACTGAGTGAAGTGCAAAATGCATTCGTGCAACGCATATCACTTAGAATTATCAGAATTTGTTAAAATTGATTATTTAAGAAGTGATAAGTGATTAGTTGTTGGTGCAATAGGGCCCAGTTGCATAATTAATTTATTATTACAGAAATAGCATTTTAGTGGTTTCATTTTCATCATATTATTTTTATCATAATTATTCATTTTTTCTACTCTGATTTATCAAAACAAACAATTTGACCTTCAAAAGTATTACTAAAACGTGTGTTGATATTATGATTTATTTTCTAAATGGTAAAACAGCATATTTCTAAGTGCTGAGTTTTAGAGGATATAAGAACAGAGACAATGCTGGTATTTAAATTACATAATACTATTTAAAACAACATAGCCCAAAGAACAAAAACGTACTTGGGGTGATTGATTTTTTTTTTGTTGATTAGAAAAAAATCAATTTTGCAGTTCTGGATTTTTTGGCCGATTTAACTGTTTTTTTACTTACACCAATTTTCACCAGTACAAATAAAAGCTACCAGCTCCACAGCCACGAATATACACTTATACCGGTTATTCCATACAAACAAAATTACCGCTTTTTACAATATATTGGTCATATTCCATTTACATTTTGTAATCTTTACTTTAATAATAATATCCGAAAACGACAACAATTTACCGTCACCCCAAAATGTTGTTCCAAGTTCTGATAGCATCAAAATAGCACCAGACTTTGGCGTCGGTCGTTAAAATTACTTCAGATACAGCCTGTATTTTTTGTAACCGCGTAAGAAAATATTCAAAAAACAAAAAAAGAGAAAACTAATTTGATGCCGAAAATCTACTTTAGAAAATGTTATCTGTAAAGCTATGTTTCTTGATAACGACAGAAACTATTTACCAAAAATTGATAAACAGCGGTGAAAGTGATGCCTTAAAGTATTATAAAGACGTGTCTTTCCGCATTTTTACAAGAAGCTAAGAACTTTGAAAAGGTTAAAAAAAAAACAGGACACAAAGAATGGTTTGTCTGACTTGGGTACATTCAGTGCCACGAATTGTATCATGTATTTCCTGATTTATATTCCATGTACATCGCACAATTTTATTATTTAATTAAGGTATCTATATAGCAATAAATGAAATGTACGTACAATGCCCTGGGACTGGGACTTTGTGCTGCACTACCCGCCTTCCACAGTTTTACTGGCTTCGACTATACCCCAAGCTTTTTTAAAAAAGGGAAATTAAAACCATTTCAAATTTTGAAAACCTCACCGGACTTGCAATTAATTTTGATGATTAAAATACTGTAAGTGAGGAACATCATAGACAAAATTAAAGAATTTGTTTGTAAAATTTATCAAGCATGGGCCGGTAGTATTAATGAAGCCCAGTTTGAACTTTTTTATACAAAGCCTGCAAACCAACATCGAACGAATTGTTTAAAAATATTTAAAGTATGTTTTACTTCAACATTATTTCCATATTAAAAAATAGGCATGTTAATTCCGAAAAGTTTATAACGATGTAGGATTTGAGGGACGCCTTTTGCCACCCAACAAAAGCGTTCTTCTACAACAAATAAAAAGATGTAATTACATATGTCGTACATGGAAGAATGCCATAACAAATATAACAGTTGAGCTTTCCCCAATGGACTATGGTTGGACGATGGAAGGAAATAGGCTGCAACTAAAACGGTTCGACGGAAATGCAAACGATCGAAGATAATTTTAATGAAGAAAAAGATTCATCTGATATTGAAGCAAATGTTTCGAACGATTCATCTGACGAGTCCGATGATGAATAATTTTATTCAACGTTACCATATTATACTTTATACCTTTGTAATCTTTTTCTTGTTTTAATGTTCCAAATATTTAATTAATTTTGTGTAATGAAGTGTTAAATTTTGTAGCCCAAGTGCTGTTTGTTTTTGTTTGCTGTCAATTGAAAAAAAATAAATATGAATGAGATTACGATTTTTTAAATATGTGGTCAAAATATCAAGATATATCGATTGATTTTGACTATTGATAAGAGATATAGTACTAAATCAGGAAAAAGTGAGTAGTATGTATGTTGGTTGGAACAACAATTTATTGGTCTTGCGAAAAAAAGTTGATTTACATAACAAGAAGATCATGATAATTCAGAAATTTCTGTAGTGTGGTCTTATATTCGCGTCATGGCGTAATGCTGGTTGTGGCTGCACTTAAAAGTAAAACGTATGGGATCGCAATATTTGTAATGAGACGATTATTCTTGATTTTTTGATAAAATTTATTTGTTTATACCTACCTCTGAAACAAAAAGTTAACTTTTTACGCCTCTTAGGGGGCGTCTGGCTGGGTGTGGCCATATTTAAATCGTCTGGGACCCCGATATTCGTAATTATGAGATTTTAATTGATTTTTTGATAAAAACATTTGTTGGTTATACCTCTGAAACAAAAAGCCGACTTTTTGCTCCTTTTAGGGGGCGTCTGGCTTCGTCTGACTTCAATTAAAACGTCTTGGAACTCAAAGTTATTACTCACAGAGTAGTTCGCTTTAGTTTATAAATACATATAAGACAAACATTTTGAAAATTGCCGTTTTCAACCCCCCTTCCCTACCCCCGAAGACAAAAGAATCCTGCCAGAAGATTGAATTTGAAATCAGTACCCATACAAGTTTGTGAATTTTGGTTATACCTCCAAACCAAAAATTTGCTGTCGGCTCTTAAGACTATTATTTTTATTACATTCTCAGTCAATTATCTAGGTCTTCTAACAAAATTAAAATCCTACAAAAAGGCAATAGAAAATCATTTTGTTCAAATAAACTGCAATGATCGATGACATGGATTTGGCGTATGTAAGAGAATCGCCGGCGTAGATCAAATTCATTGCATTGTTGGATTGAGGATGGTCCGACGCCGTAAAGAGGTTGTAGAGATTTGGTCCTAACTTCGATCCTTGGGCAACTCCTGCTCCAATGCTTTTGATTGTTGACTGGCTGTTTTCAATCTCGACCAAAAGTAGATAGTATGTTGCTCTCGAAATCTAAACTGCATATCCGGAATGTTGTCGTACAGTAAGTGGTACAGAACGCCTTCAGCCTCCGAAGAATAAGTCCTGCCAGGATTAAGCTGGTGTTGCTCAGAAGAGAAATCGGTCAAAACTGTACCTTCTTCTATCACCTTTCTTGAGTATAGGTACGATTTTCGGAAGACAGTTCCATGGTACTTCTGCAATGGCGAGTTTTGCAGATAGAGATTTTCAGATAGAGTATAGGTATGTATAAATGTATGATATAATGTATGTAGATCTGAAACTTGTCAATTCGAATATAATTATTAAAACTCAAAACAGACTTATTTTAGTTGAGAAGTTTTTATTATTTTCAACGTGCGATGTAATTATAAGGCCGCGTCCGCGTTGTGCACCGTGTTCGGCGCAAATAATTGTGTAGACGCAAAAAAATACGTCAATGTGGGCATCCGGGCGCACACAAATTTGTGTGTCAAATTCAACGCACGCTACCCGATTCCGATGGATTTTCGGCGCACACGAAAATATTTGCTTCGCAATGTGGACGAATTGATTCATCAGTTTATTAAAATTATTTTCCGCTCACACTGAACGCTGACGGATGGCACTTTTAAGCAAAAATTAATTCCGAAATAAGTTGAAATTATCTGCGGAAATATTTGCGGCGAATAGAAAATTAAATGCGAACGGCGCACAACGTAAATTTTTATTGATCTGGACGCGGCTTAATAAGCATTTCGCAAAAAAAAACTATCATCATAACCGGAGCTGCACTTTAAAAATTCGAAGTGAAAACATTTATTGTATCGCATGAAACATGAATTCAAATTTGATTTTACAAGCTTGATCTGTTTTTACGATATCAAAAGTATAAGAAGATAGTTAATTCCTTGAGTTAAATGTTCATAGAAAAAGGATTCCAGTCTGTACCATCATCACATCATCCCATGTTCTTCCTTACTAAAAGTCTACTACGAACTTACTTGACCATCTCAAATTTCATAAATAACTGTTAAAATGTGTTTAGATAACAATTTATTCTAAACCTGCGCACTTTTTAAAACTGGGCGTTCCTAGAAAATAACCATCTATTTGTTACATCCTCTTCCAGGAGAAATCTACTTTATCCGAAGGAGAAATTCTATTTTTTATACATAGAGGTATTATTTACCATCTCGTATGTTTGGAACGATTGCATCTCTATACTGAATTGGAATGCTAAGCATTTTATATCTACTTGTTGCATTTTGGTATAAAAGTAGAACAACGAATTTCGGGGTCTGCCACTCCTCGAGCCATCCCTTAGAGAGGAAACTCTTGTTCGTACTAACTTTTGATTTATTGCCTGCAGTTCTGCTGTCATTTATAACGAGCTTTTTGAGACGGGTTAATTCTATCATAGTGTAAAGTGCTTTCGTTGTTAAGATATAAATATAATATTAATACACATAACTTAACTGGTTGTCTTTAGTACCATACCTTCCTAATACTTAGGTTTCAGAAAAACTGAAATCCACAATATTATTGAAGCTGAAGGTCGCAAAGGTTAAAAATGGTATACAAAAATGACGCAACACAATCATAGGGCAAGAACGATGCTCGGATTATAAACATGTCCAGAAAAAACCAATGAAGGCAGAATCCATCCAAATAAAATTGTGGATTATGGTTGTGATGTTGGACATCGTTCATGTCCAGTGCAGGCGGCATTTCGTTTTGTTATGTGTAGCAGATTATTTGAAGCAGTCTACGGTCTTTTTTCTCACAGAATTAATTGCCTGGACCAATAATTGTGTACGAAAAAGTAATATTTGCGTTTTATGTTGCATTTACACGAGTGACAAATTGCCATTTTTTCTGCCAGAAAACTAGATAAATAATGGATAAAATCAGTGGGGCATATTCATAGTTATTTTTAAACTGTTTTTAAGGTTAAAACTTAAAATGAATGTGATTGAATTTTTGATGTGTAAACATCTATATGCCGGCTGAAGAGTGAAAAAAAAACGTGGACTTTCCTCTATGCGACGTTACGGGGTCACACTTTACGATGCAGCACGTTACATTACGAAAATATGCAAACAAAAATATTGGCTACGACAGTGACAAAAATCTGAAGATACCTTTCAAGCTAACTAGTCCGTTTTGAATACGTGCACGTAGTCAAAAATGTATGGACGACTTTGCATACGGATCCAAATATGGATCCTCAAAACTGTGCTTGGACAAACGTTGATGTTTACACATAATTCCGATGATTTTTACTCATAATTCCGTGCACCAATTTTTTTTTTGATATCATCCACCGAAAGATTGTACTTGATAATTGCTGAACATCAATCTCATGGGCAGCAAAATTATGATGAAAAATCGTAAGCTTGGAAGTGATACAGGATACTCATTGTTTTTATATTGATGCATTTCAATTTATATTTTAGTAAACTTACTTTTTATTTACTTGTTTTAATTATTGAAATCACGTTTGTTCCGTACAAAATACGTCATTTAAAAATTTAAAAGCCTGTTAAAGCGCTTTCTTCTTGGTAATCCTATTTATTGGTGGTGGTTTTTATTTTCATTTCATTAAAAAGGGATTAGCAATAGGAGTAGTAGTAAATATGTTTGACTGCACGAACAATAAGCACATATGATGCTTAACAATTTATGCAAGCAATGCAATGGTCTCCACGTAGCTATGCTATTTAAATTTTTAAATAGACAAAACCTTTATCCTAAGATAGATGAATATAGATTATTGCTCGAGGGTTCAAATATAGACATCATCTGTATATCTGAGACATGGTACAAAGCCAGTTTAGCTGACATTCTATGTAGCAGTGATCCTAGAGGTGGAGGGGTGGCCATTTAAATTCGCAATTCCATCAACCACAGGTTAGTTGGTATATATTTGGTATCTCTTCGGTAACTGACTTTTGCTTTTTAGAAATTTCGATTGGTCGAAACAAATGTTTATTAGGTGTAGTTATCGTCCGAACAAAAACATTGACATTGCACCCATGTTCACAGTTCCCAATATGTAATAGAAAACATATCCTCAGTTTATACTGAAATTATTCAGTTAATAAAAATTATTTTTGGAGAGCCTTAAGCTGTGATTAGATTAGTCAATGTAAATGGTCAACGCATTGACTCTCTAAACGCACCAAAAAAGTCATCAACACACTGCCAATGGACCGTCAACGCATAACACATTGACGATCACACTAATGATGCTAGTCCGTCAATGTCACACAGTAGTCAACGCAGACTACGTTGACGTGGCAGAAAAGTATGCCATGTCAACCACAGATTAGCCATATGAAGATGAGAATGTTTCGTACGTTTCACCCTCCAAAACCCATTTGTTTACATTGTTGTATTTGTAATTTTTTCCCGCGTCGGTGAATAGATGTGAATTGCAACAACAATTTAACTGTTTATGTGTGAGATTTTTATACACACATTCTCATTTTTTATCTGATAACTGCCAGTTCAAGCTTGTAGGCAAATTAAAATGGCTGCCGGGGATTCTCATCTTCATGTGGCTAATCTGTGATGTCAACGTTGGGATTATGGTCAACGCTTTGCGTCAATGTGTCCTAACATTTGCTCAGGGTTATTACACGTTCAACGAAAAAAGTCAATGCGTTGAAGGTAAAAACAATGTCAACGTCGTTATCAACGCATGAAAAGTATTCTGCGTTGACGATCACACGGCAAGACAACTTTGGGATGGAATTTGACGTCATTTTGACGTCAGAGTCAACGCGTTGACGATTTTCGCTGACCGTCTAATCGCAGCTGTTGTCTCAAAACGGATAATAATAGTAATCCGACTCAACGATATTATATAACACTTTAAGATTGATTCTTTATCAATGATATTGAAAATATCTTGCTGTACGAACAGCTTAGTGCATCCGCTTACTCAAAACATGACTTAATTTTTGCTACTTTTAGTATTTTCCCCCGAACTGTAACTTTTGCTTTTGAATACCGAGATTTCAAGAGCCGTGACTTGTTACAACTGGATTTATGTACATGAGACTAATTGGCAACAAATAAAGGGTCCGCCAAATAACTTATTTTTTTTGAAAATGGCGCAAAACATCGAGTGTAGCTTCGGCTGTGTGGCACGTGGCGCCACAATTCACCATGGCCCGATAACGATCGCCATTGACTGTAACGGCCACTCCTTGCTCATTTTCGAAAAATGGCCCAATTATGCCTCTGGACCAAAATCCGCACCAAACAGTGACTCGTTTTGGGTGTATCGGCTTTTCAATGTATGCGTGCGGGTTTTCTGTGCCCCAAATGCGACAATTTTGCTTGTTTACTACCCGCCAAGATCAAAATGAGCTTCATATGAAAAGATGATTTTCTTGGCAAAATCGGCATCTTCTCTGAGTCGATCGCAGGCCCACTTAGCGAAGCGTATACACAACCATATTCGTTCAGCGGAAGGATAAAACTAATTATCTGTCAAATCAGACATGAGCTTAGTGTTACCATTCACGAAATAAGCACTAGTTGAAAAAAAAAACGTTATATGGCGGACCCTTTTTATTTTATAACTTCCGCTGATGATCAGGTAATTCTTTTCCAACAACTCATATGCAATTTCTTTGAAAAACACTTTAAACTAAAATCGAAGATAGTTGAAATCATCATAATTCATCATAAGATCATAATTGAGAAATTGATAGGGCAAAGAGACTTGGCTTTCAAACAATAGAAACGTTTCCGATTACGAGAGTTTCTTACATCTTTTCGTGTCATTCGAAGCAATTTTCGCATCAAAATAAGCGAAGCTAAAATCCAAGTGTATTCAAATCCCCTGCGTAAAGGTATTTCTTCTAAAACACTCTGGAAAAATATTCGTAATCTGGGAGTTGGCCAAACAAAAGGAAAAAACCAGGAAAATATCAATCCTAATTTCCTTAATATTGAGTCTGATAAAGTGTAATCCAATTCTTTAAACACAATAGTCAGCCCTATCACGAATTCCATCTTAATCGGAAACGTAATATGAATCCCGAAAAAAAACATCACAGAATCCCTCGTAGTTGAAAATCCCATACAAATTGCCATTACGAACGGATTCGATAATGGTTTTTTTCGGGATTCGTTTTATTTTTATTCCGATTACGTTGGAATTCGTGATAGGGTTGAGTAAATCCAACTGTAACATTCGAACTTTCAAACATCTCTGATGATTTAAACAACGAATTTCAATTGTATAGGGTTGAAAAAGCTGATGTAGTGGCTAACATATTCAGCCTTATTGTGAGTTTCACCCGAACAACTTTCCTAACGGAAAATTTGACATTTCACTTTTCGCCTATTGTGAGTTTCCCCGGAAATTTCATGGTTAAAAAATTCCCCTTATTGTCAAAATTTTTTTCGGGCGGAATGTAATGTCATTTCACTTCTTTTTTGTAGGCGAACAAAATATCGTTGGGGCGAAACTTACAATAGCTTTTAAAATTCCGGGCGAACAAAAAATTTTAAAGTGAAATATTTTTCGGGTGAAACTCACAATAAGGCTGATTAAAAATAAAATCCAGAACCATGGGATTTGATGAAATTAACCTATTGTTAATTAAAATAATTCTACCACACATACTTCCAACGCATTATTTATACCATCATCACAACAAGGCTTTTCCTCTTAGCTGGAATACCTATTACCAAAGTTATTCCAGTAGAAAAAAAAAACATGCCCGCGCTTATCGCCTCCCGAACACAGGCCTATATCTATTCTTCCTTTTATTTCCAAAGTTTAAGAAAAACGTGTGCATAGTCATATCTAATTTTATAGAGAATAACAATCTTTTATGTGTTAAGCAGTCAAGTTTTAGAACAAAATCTTAGTTGCGTATCTGCTTTACTTAAAGTTACAGATGATATCTAAGGTGTGCTATGGATGAAGTGAAAGTATCATTCTTAGGACTGCTTGATTTTTCTTATTATTACTAAAATTAAGTGGCAGTTTCGGTTTTCGGCATCAGCCTCCAAGTTAATGCTTTCCTACTTTTCTGGGAGAAGATAAGCTATGGTAGTATATAGTAAAACACATTTCTGGGTTTGTAAATTTTGGAGCTCCCAAGGCGTTGATTCTTGGACCTAAGCTGTTTTCAAAGTGTATCAACGACCTTTCAGGGCAAGTTCAGAATACATCTATCGATATGTTGTAGGCAGATGACGCACAAATTCGACTTATTTGCAACCAGGGGATGATTGAACAATGGTCTTGTTAACATTTTACGTTGGTCAGTGGCAAATTACTTGAGGTTGAACCCAACAAAATCAAAATGTTTAGTTATTTACAAACAAAAGCTGGATCTCAATTATTTTCCTTCTATACATATTAGAAACCAGGTAATAGAATATATGGAAAGAGCCAGGTATCTTAGGTATCAGGAATATGGTTTGACCCCACTCTTAGCTGGGACTCCAACATAATACAACACTTAACAGGAAAAATGTATGGGTGCCTTAGCAGTATTTCCTTAAAAAAATTATTACACAACACAGCACATAAGACTCTGCTTGGCACGAAGTACTACAAAAGGGAATCTTAACCACCCTCCAGTCTAAAGCTCACGGGGCTGGGGTGGAGACGTTTAGTTTGTTTTACATGAGGATCCCCCCTACCGTTTAAAACAATAACCCAGACTACCAGCCCCATTCTGCTATCCGATTCGATCGAAACTTTCGATTAAAGTAACTGTTTCATTCCATTTGCCTCAAATTATTTATTTAAAACTTATGTACTTGCAATGCAAATCTTATGCAGTATACTTGTTTTTTAAATCAATTATGTTTTTATCGCATTTTATATTCATTATGGAACTATCATTTTCTTCCCGAGGATCGTAGAATGCAAATGTTCACTCGAACGTTTAGGAGAATAGGGCTTTATATCATGAATCTTGAAATAAACTTCAGCTTGCAGCATATACCCATTCTAGTGCGAACATCCACAGTGAACGGATGGACGTGTGCGAAAAAGGCCTAATAGTTTTTTTATTGGCTTATCTTTTACCTTTGTAGGTAGCCGAGGGCTAGTAAGTTACAAGTAATAATATAGAAAAGTTTTAATCGTATGACGAAATGAAACATTTCACTTTTACAAGATCAATTTTGTATGAATCGGAGAAAATTCCGTTCCGAACGGATACCATGATAGGGGTGCTTTAAAACTGAATTCAAAACAAAAAGTCACCTCTAAAATACTCACATAAATTACCTAGCAACCACAATCTAGTAAACACAGGATTAAAGGGAAAACCCTAGACATATCAACTGCAGAGCGGGTAGACATTTTCTCCGTTCCAATGGGATCATTGGGAAGGTAAAAGCTGCAAGGAACTATAGGGAGCAACTCTTGAGTACTATCCTATGCCCCCCTAGATTCGCATTCTGCGAAACTTGATGGCCTGAAAAATACAAAAGCATGACAATCTTCAACGAGCATTTTGGCAGCATCGTCTTAATAGCAAAATATTCAGCTTACCTTCAACCAGTTGTGAATATTCTGCAATCAAAATAGTTATGCCTCCTGAGTCCTTGCGTGCACGAAACATTATTCATTCACAAAATCATAAATCTCGCAAAAAATCATCGAACGAATGCGGAATCATTGAAGATTAATTGAGATAGAACATTTATGTAACATAAACTTAAAAATTACGATTCAAAATAGCTTTTAACGGCCTTTAGTCCATAAAAATAATAAACCCTTCATACAAAACCGATTAAGAATTTTAATCTTGTTGGATATAGTTCACATTGGATTTTTGTCAAAATGTTCATGTAAGTTGAGCTGAACTTAATAACAATTGCGTATTGACAAGGCCCTCACTAGTCAACTGATGAGTCCAAGTGAGATCGCTGGGACGAAACGCCAATTTTTATGGACTAAAGGCCGTTAAAAGCTATTTTGAATCAATAATTCAACAAGTCCAATAAAATAGTGCTAAGTCTTCTGCTTGGCTGATATATTTCAGTAGTATATAGAATTTGTATTAATGGGTGATTTTTTAAGAGGTTTAGAACTTTTTTAAAAAAAAACACAAAAAATTCGTGTCAATCGAAGCGGGCTTGTCCCTATAGACATTAGCCTTGACATACCCCCACAAAAAATAATCTAATGGTGTCAAATCGCACGATCTAGGCGGCCAATTGACCGGCCCGAAACGTGAAATTAACTGTTCACCAAACTCGCCTCGCAATTGCGCCATTGTTTCGCGTGCTGTGTGGCATGTGGCACCGTCTTGTTGAAACCACATATCATGCAAGTCAAGAACTTCCATTTCGGGCAAAAAAAGTTTGTTATTATCGCTCGGTAGCGTTCACCATTGACAGTAACGCTGCGATTCGCATCATCTTTGAAGAAATAGGCCCAATAATGCCGCCGGCCCATAAACCGCACCAAACAGTGGCTTTTTCGGGATGCATTGGTAGCTGTTGCAATGCTTCTGGCTGATCTTCACTCCAAATGCGGCAATTTTGCTTATTTACGTACTCACTCAACCAAAAATGAGCCTCATCGCTGAACACAAGCAGCGCGCGATGAACATTTCGAACCGAGCACGAATTTTGATAGTAAAATTCAATAATTTGCAAGCGTTGTTCATTTGTAAGACGATCCATGGTTAAATTGCAAACCAAACTGAAGCTGTTTGACAGTGACACAAGGTACTAAACACACGTCAGCTGTCAAAACCAGTGTTGCCAAAACCAAACCAGCTAAAAAATCACCCGTTATAAACCCTTCTTAAAAATTACGTTTGAACTAAATGAAAACCATAGAAGCAGGCACACATGCGCACATTTTAAACGTCAAAGTTGTTGAATACTACAACTTTGGCACCAAAAATTGATAACGGTTTTTTTGTAGAAGGGTCAAAAACAAGTATTTTTTACTATGGCAGGGGGGGGGGGGGGTTATCTCGCCCCGTATAGGATGTAGGGTAAACTTAAGAAAAAAATGGCTTAAAATGAAAAAAAAAATTATGAAAAACCAACGGCAACACTTAAAATAAAGTATTATACCGGTTTTGAAAGTCAGGAATCTGTTTTTTAATCCTTAATTTAAATTAAATTATTAATGTTAATAGTTCTTGAAAAATTCATATGCAAACTCAAAATTCTGATAAAAAAAATGAAAAAAAAAAAGTTTAAACCAATTTTTGTGACCAATTGTGAAATAAAGCGCTAAATTAGCTCTTAGTGGGCAATGCGTACATCGTATGCAAATCGAACACAAGAAACCGAATGGTTTTATGTTTTCTAGTTTTTGAGAAAATTGAAAATTGCTAAAACTACTTTTTTATGAGATTTTTGTTTTTTGGTATTTACGGTGATGGCACCAGTACGATAACTAGGGCGCCGCAAAATAATAACAGATTTTTGTAGAAGGGTAAAATACAAGCATTTTTTGCAATGAGAGGGGGGTCTATCTCATTCCGTTTAGACAGGAGGGGCAATTTTCGAAAAATTACTTAAAATTAAAAAAAAAAATAAAAAACAACGGCAACACTTTAAATACAAAATTATAGGTTTTCTAGAATGCAGAATTTTGTTCTTTTATCATTTGTTTCAACGTAGTTATTTGTGTTAACTTTTTGAAAAACACACTTTCAAACTCAAAATTTATTAAGTATATAGTGAAGTATGTATGGGGGGGGCATGCTGCTCCCCAGCTTGGGCACACTATAGGATTTGGGGTAGGTGCGAGGTTGGGTGTATGCAAAATTTCATTTGCATTTAAAGAAACCAATGTCAACAGCTGTTTTCTAAACATACCCAAAGTTGCACATTTAAAATTTTCAATCATGAAAATGTAATGCATTATTAAAAATTTACATTACCTACTACTGTACTACTGCAGCAAATTTATATAATTTCTTAATTTATGTATGTTTATGTCTTACATACCTATGTATATAATGCAATTGTAATGTTTAAAGTAAGTAACCTACTAAGATTATAAAAAAGAACAAATATTTGAATTTCGTACTGTTGTTTTTTTATGCAGATTCTTTAAATGCAAAAGAAACTTTGCATGCACCCAACCTCGCACCTACCCCAAATCCTATACTGTGCCAAGCAGGGGGGTTGCAGCATGCCCCGCCATACATACCACACTGTAAGCAAAAAATTGAATAAAAAAGTAGTTTTGGTAATTTTCAATTTTTTCATAAACTCAAGGACAAAAAATCATCTAGTTTTCAGTGTTCGATTAAGAATTTATAGGGACATCAAATAATTGCAGTGTTGCAAATTCAGCACTTAATTTCACAACATTAAATAAAAAAATAGCAGCTTTTTTTCAATTTTATATAATTTTTTTTAATAAATTTTGAGTTTGAAAGAATTTTTTTCGAAAACCATTTACACAAATAACTAGGTTGAAACAAATGACACAACAGCAAGTTTCTGGCTTTCTGAAAACCTATAATTTTGAATTGTAAATATTGCCTATGTTTTTAAAGCTTTTTTTTTTAATTCTAAGTAATTTTTCGAAAATTGCCCCTCCTGTCTAAACGGAATGAGACAGACCCCCCCTCTCATTGCAAAAATTGCTTGTATTTTACATTTCTACAAAAATCCGTTATTATTTTGCGGCGCCCTAGTTATCGTACTGGTGCCATCACCGTAAATACCAAAAAACAAAAATCTCATAAAAAAGTAGTTTTAGCAATTTTCAATTTTCTCAAAAACTAGAAAACACAAAACCATTCGGTTTCTTGTGTTCGATTTGCATACGATGTCCGCATTGCCCACGAAGAGCTAATTTAGCGCTTTATTTCACAATTGGTCACAAAAATTGGTTTCAACTTTTTTTTTTCATTTTTTATATCAGAATTTTGAGTTTGCATGTGAATTTTTCAAGAACTATGTATTAACATAAATAATTTAATTTAAATTAAGGATTAAAAAACAGATTTCTGACTTTCAAAACCGTTATAAAACTTTATTGTAAGTGTTGCCGTTGGTTTTCCATAATTTTTTTTTTATTTTAAGTCTTTTTTTTCTAAAATTGCCTCTAGCTCCTAAACGGGGTGAGATAGACCCTTCTACCAAAAACCGTTGTCAATTTTTGGCGCCAAAGTTATCGTACTCGTGCCGTGAAATATAATTTTTTTAAATTTAATTTTGGAATAACGGGTGTGAATTTCTGGATGAAATTTCTGATTTAAATTTCTATTTTGGAGCATAGCTAATTATTAATATTTAATAAGGATCACAATCTTCCAAGTTAATATTCGCAATGTTTACAAACAATGAGAAATGCAAACAACTTGAACTTGAATTGGCATCTGCAGTTGATATTAAGCTGGATTTAGACCTTCGGCTTTATCGTCCATGTAAGTTGTTCGTTGTTGGTCGTACGCGGAACAACGAAGGTCTAAATGATAACACCGAACAACGAATGTACACCGAATGAAGAACGAATTAATTCAATTCAATTTTCGGTGTTCGATGTTACCCGACCAACGAACAAAGTGAGAACATCGAACACCGTGAGTGGTAAATTCGAAAATTATTCGTACACTTTGTACCTATGCAATATTATTTTGACTTAAAAAAAACTGCATACATTTTTACTTGCGAATATAGGTACTATATTGCAAGTTATGAATTCGTTCATGGGTCGATTCTCTTTAAACTTTAATTAGGACCAAACCTAACAGTTGCTGTCATACAAAATTTTTTGCCAAAAAATGAAAAACTTATTTTTCAAATTTAAATAGTTATAAGTTGCCTTTAAATTAAAAAAAAATGGTTCAGAAAATGAGTATTAATGTCACCTCCCAAAGAACCATTTTTTTGATTTTCACTTTTCTCGAAAACGGTTAACAGCTTTTGATGATTTTTTTTATGAAGAAGAACTAATACATTTGAAATAAAATTGTGTACCGAGATTTTCAAAAAAAATTTATTTGAAAAAAGTTTGAAATTTTTTTTTTGAAAACTAGATATTTCAAAAACAACTTGGTCGATTTTTATTAACCTTGGCAAAAAGCATTTTTTTGCACTATCTAAAAGATTTTAGACAAAAATTATTCTTATAATTAAAAATAACGGTACCTCATATACAAATGTTTAAAAAGCGTTAAGGAAAACCTTTTTTTTTCTCAAAAAGACTCCTACGATTTGATAATTTTTTTTTTGAGTAAAAAATAAACAAATTTCTTACTGAACAATTAATAACAGCACCTCCCATAGAAAGTTTTGTTTTTGATTTTCGACTATCTCAATATCTGATTTACCGATTAAATTTTCGAAAATGGGTGGAAGATTTTTTTGAAAATTAAGTTTTTAACTCCACATTAATAAAATCTTATAATGACTTATCAATTTTTTTTCTTAAAAATGTTAACGAAATTTTATATATAAAAAATTAATTATTTTTAAAACTGCTCCTACGATTTTTAAATTTTTTTTTAATAATTTAAGATTTATATAAGAAATTAGATGGGGTACATCGCGTTCGATTCAAAACAGTTTCAGAACTATTTAAATCAATTTATTTCTAATTTTGTTGATTTAAAACAATTTTCCAGTTTAAATAATATAATTTCCTTGCTTGCATATTGCATGTGTCCAACACTGGGCTATATTGTTAAAAACTGTTGTAACTGTTATAAATTGGCAACTCTCTAGTCTCGTCTTTTTTTGGATGCCTAAACGAAGCTTACCTACATAATCGCATATCGATGTATCAATTCGGAAGAAAAATGTCCATATTTGTGAAACAAAAATTTCTACTAAGTGTACAAATTTTTCAAAGTGTCAAGTTGCGTTCTGGCACGACTGAATTAATATGAATTTCAGAACAGCTCTCACAACAAATTTTGTATGCAAGAGAACTACAACGCGTTACAATTTATATAATTATCGATATATGTTTTGTTATCTGAGTGTTATTGTATCTGAAACAATTGTCTCATAAACTACTTTATCCTTTTTGTTGTTGCAATGTGAAAAAGAAATGCGTTAATTTCTTTATTAAAGTATTATTCAACGATATCCCGAGTATAATTTTGTAATTATGTATCTTATTTTTTTGCAAATGACTCTGAAAATTCAAGAAGAAATGAAAAAAGAACATACTATATATTAAATTTGTATATATTTTCTACAACCATTTTATAAAAAAAGAAATTTTTAAATAATATTTAAAAAAGAAAAACATATTTTTTGAATATATTATAGGAAAAATATTGCAAGGGTTAAGAAACCAATAGAAAGAACAAAAAATTATCCTAAATAAAATCCTAAATCGAATGTTTTACGTTTTGTTCTATGAACATTTCGGGCAGAGGGAGTGCAGCTACAAAACACAATATACAGCTTTATAAACATCATTTTATACTTTTTTTACAATCAATTTCGGCACTCCTTAGCCCTCAGTGCGTTTGGCAATTTATTTATTAGTTATATTATTTAAACTCACAAACTGTTGATAAACAGAATATTCACTGACACTGATTTTATTGAAACGACCTACATTCTAAAATCAGTGTACACATATTCATAAGGAAATCAGTGATCTAGCTGTCAATTAGTGGATCATTTCCACGTTCCAACTCATCAAGGGTATCTTCGGATCCGGATGTGGTCAAGTCAGACAATTCTTCCAGGCATTTCTGCTTCTTGCGAACATTCCAATGAAGACACTCAGCTAGGGAATCAAACCAATCGGATATTTGGTCTTGAGCACAGATACTGGGTACTGGGTAGATTGATGTTGTTACACGAAGGCTATCACCGTGAAATAATTCTTGACGGTTTCTTCCATCGAATGAAACCCATGATGTGTTACGACTGTCGGGCGATACCGAGATCTATGGATTAAAAGAAGATAATATTGTATCAATGTTAAAAGACAGGTTCTTACTTTACTTTACATACAGTTAAAATATAGTACTCATTCCATACAAAAAATTACTAATGTAACTACTACCAAACGAAAAATCATATGATCTAACATTCATGTACCTAAGTTGTGGGAATGTTGATCCTAAGGCATTTATTTATTTCCGTTAATGATCTAACGTTAGAACTTATATCTATTTACATACAATTTTAATAAAGGGTTTTCCAAAAAGAGGTGTTATTTTGAATAGCCCGCTATTTCGGTAGCTGTCACTTTTGAAGCTGTCATTTTTTGACATTTGACAAGTAGAAACTACGCCATTTATAAAAAAGGAACGATACACGCTTCAACAACGCATTGAAAATATTAAAATTCACTATAAAAATGGTGAAAATTTGGCAGAGACGGTTCGTAAAACTAAAACATTTTTGGGTCGTCGTGAAGCACCTTGTCGGACCGCAATACAGAAATTGGTGGACAAATTTGAGCTGTTGGGACAAGTTAGTGATGTGAAGAATAAAACCCGTGCACGTCGCTCAAGAACAACTGAGAATATTGCTGTTGTAGCCCAAAGTGTTGAAAAAAAACCCAGGTTTGCCCATTCCTCGTCGTTCTTTGGAATTAGGCATTCCACAAACGTCATTAGACCGCATTTTGCATAACGACTTGGGTCTTAAGGCTTATAAAGTTCAGTTAACACAAGAACTCAAGCCGGCTGATCATCAACAACGTCGTGTCTTTGCTGATTGGGTCCTTGAAATGCATGAAAATGATCCGGAATTTCATCGAAAAATCATCTTGACTGATGAGGCCCATTTCCACCTCGGAGGCTACGTCAACAAGCAAAACTGTCGCATCTGGGGCTCGGAAAACCCAAGAGTTATTGTTGAAAAGCCTCTCCATCCTCAACGCGTGACTGTTTGGTGCGGTTTATGGTCCGGCGGGGTCATTGGACCTTACTTTTTCGAAAATGAGGCTGGAGAAACAGTTACGGTCAATGGATTGCGCTATCGAGAGATGATTAATGATTTTTTATGGCCGGAATTGGATGGTATTGATCTGGACAACGTTTACTTTCAACAAGACGGCGCTACGTGCCACACAAGCAATGAAACCATCGATCTTTTACGGGAAAAGTTTCCGGACCGTGTTATCTCTCGAAGAGGTGATCACAATTGGCCACCGAGATCTTGTGATTTAACACCTTGCGACTTCTTCCTTTGGGGCCACGTGAAAGATAAGGTCTACGCCAACAGACCTCAAAGATGGAATTCGTGAGGCTATCGAGGACATAGGGCAGCCACTTTGCGATTTGGTTATGGAAAATTTCATGAAAAGGATATGGTCCTGTAAGCGTGGTCGTGGCGGCCATTTGGCTGATGTTGTGTTCCATTATTAACGGCATACCTTCCTCTTTATAATGAAATAAACATCCGATCATTTATCTCAAAAAATGCCATTTTTCTTTGAATATAAAAATAACACCTCTTATTGGAAAACCCTTTACATACAATAATTTACCTACTAAATAAATAAATATATCTACAATATGTTAAAAAAGCTTTCTTTAAATTTTTTACTTTTGACATTGTCGTTTACGGAAAGAATTAAAAAATAATATTTATTGAAAACTGAAATCAATTGATTGAGAGGGCTATTCACTACATAATTTGTTCTGCTGAAAATCGGACATAAAGGCAAGTGTCTTCTTATGCTAGATTGACTATAACTAAAATTTAGACGACACAGAGCTGATGGAGATAAATTTAATTTATTATTGAACCATTAATTAATTTAACAATAAAACAAAGCTGTATTACTGTCTATGTTGTGAAAGTGAAGGGAGATTCAAGAGCAAGAGCCTGTGAGAATATGGAGGTAGTGTGGTTCTTTGGGACCACGGAAGAAAACGAAGACAAAAACGCAAAAACAGTCTCTGGATGCCTTCAAGTCGGTGTGTATGAACTGAATAGTAAGGTGCCCATATTACGCAGCCGTATTCAAGTACTGGTCTAACAAAAGATATGTAAAGAAGCTTGAGGACGTAGGGATCACGGAAATCGCGAGAGAATCGTTTAACAAAACCGAGGATTTTATTAGCTTTTTTAACTATAAAGTTATAATGGTCATTGAACGTCAACTTACTGTCAAGAATAACACCTAAATCAGAGAAGACGGACAGATCACAAAGAGAAGAAGAATCTTATATGTAATTATAATCTACAATTGTTTTTTTGCGTTTTTTTTGTTTTTTTTTGAACTTATAGTTTTGAAAATTTTAATGTCATCAGCGTATATTAGAACAGAGGAGTTTTGTATCACGAAGGCTATGTCATTTATATATAAAATAAATAATAGGGGGTCTAAATGGCTACCTTGTGGAACACCAGAATTGACGTAAAATTGATCAGAGAGCTCATTTCTAAAAGTAACACTATAACTTCTGTTCTTTAAATATGACGAGATCCACATCAAGAATTTTTCATTAAATCCTAAGGCCTTTAGTTTATGGGCTAAAGTCTTGTGACACAATTTATTGAAGGCTTTACTAAAATCTGTAAACACACAATCTACTTTTTTCCGTTTTTCAAATGAATCCAGGCAAAAAGTAGTAAAATGAAGCAGATTTGTAATAGTTGACTTATTTTTGACGAAACCATGTTGATTGTCACAGATAATTGACTTACAGTTAAAAGATAACATATTGCAGATAATGGACTCAAAAAGTTTTGGAATAACAGAAAGTTTGGCGATGGGTCGGTAATTCGTGATTTCGTTCTTAGACCCTTTTTTGTGAATTGGAGTTATAAAAGCACTTTTCCATAAAAAAGGAAATATTGAGCATCTGAGAGATTCTTTGAATAGAACAAAAAGAGGACAGGATAAATAAGACACACATTTTTTTAACACACAAGATGGAACACCATCAGGACCAGGGATAAAACAGTCGTCAAGTTCTGAGACACTACGAACAATTGAATCTTCACATATGGTAAAATTAAGTGAGTTAAGGTGTGGAAAATTTTGGGTTGGAAACAACGGATCGGAAGTTTGAAAGGAGGAAGGTACATCGAAAGCATCTTTGAAGAAATTAGCAAACATATTTGAAATTATTTGACAATCATGACTTGTTGTGTTATTGAATGACATAGAGTTAGGGTAGCCATCAACATTTCTTTTACTTTTCACGAAGTTCCAGATGTTTTTTGAGGTCTGTTTTAACTCATCTTCAATTTTTAAAATATAGTCTGAATAAAGAGTGTTTAAGTAGTTGGTGAAAATAAATTTAAGTTCGCAGTAAGTCCTGAAATCTTCATCACCTCTGGTTTTACTAAATTTAAGCCATGCTTTATTTCTTTTATTTTTTAAGTTTTTTAAGTGAGTGTCAAACCATGGTGGAGTTTTAGGATTAAAGCAAAATTTGCGTAATGGTGTAGTTTCATAAAAACAGTTAAATAGAATACTATAAAATTTAAGACACATATCATCAATATTACGATTTAAGAGGATTTGATTCCAGTCAACATTACACAACAAATTGATTAGTTCATTAAAATTACATTTTTTAAAATTGAATTCAAGTTTTTCATTTGAACTGATAGGGTTTGTGCATATATTTAAATTAAGTGATATATCTAAGGCTGGATGGTGACGGTCTTCTTCTAATAGTATAACATCGGCTGGAGTTACAGCTACGTCAGAATTTATTGTATCGGAGAAAAATATTAAGTCTAGTAATTTGTTAAAACGGTTAGCAACCCCATTAAATTGACTTAGTTCACAAGACGCTAGACCATCGATGATTAAGAACTCATTGGTACTCGCTGGGTTGACAGGAGAAAAATTGTTGAAGTCTGTTGATTTTGTCCAGTTCAGGTTTGGAAGATTGAAATCGCCTAAAATTAGAAGCTCATCATTTGGTTCCATTTGATCATAAATGTTTTCAATTAAATTTATGCAGTTCTCATCATTTTCAAAATATGAAATTTCTCTAATTTCCACTATTTTTGTCACAAATGCAATCTTTGTGTTGAGAAGAATATTTAACTGAAATTCGAAAATTCGGGAATGAGATTATAACACTGGATACGGGTGTTGGAAAAGGAGCCTTTTTGATCGGAAGCAATAAAACGAAAGAAGAAAATTCATCTGAATGAACGAAAAAATTGCATCTTATTCCGAAGATTACAATAAATTAAGAAAACCCCTAACCAACTACCAATCATTTTAAAACGGAAGAAGCTGAAGAAAAACAGACATCTAATGAGAAAAGGAGTAAAGCTGTTTTGGAATCTATGTATAGAGCTCGTAAGTACCACAGAAAATATAAAACTACTTAATCCAGATGGTCCTATGTACTCTTAATCGGGTCCAATCTATTTAATAAACAAATCATCCAGCCAGTCTCTATTACTCAAAGCTATACCTCTACCTGAAGTACTATTTTTATTTCGCCTGAATCATCGACTACCACTGAAGGTATCTTTCATTATAACAAAATTAATTCGAGCCTTGAAAATACAGACAGAATTTATTTATTGAAATATGAATTTAATAGTTCTGGAGAGATCTCGTCATTTGAAATATCAGCATTACTTATTGGCAATTGATACAATATATATTTTGCCACATCTCAGCCTAACTAATTCAGGATCCTAACAATTTTTAGATTTAACAAAACGAATTACGGAATTCATGAACGTTTTAAAATACAGGGTGCCCTGCAAATAATAGATAACCGTGCAACTTGCTTTCAGAAAAAAAATTAAAAAAAAATATTTCCCATTTCATTTCAAAAAAGTTAAAAGAATTAAGACTACTCAAATATCTGAACACTGCAACCAAGGGTGATGTGAATGATTCTTATTGTTTTTTTATTTATATAATATTCTAGAATATCTGTAGTAATAAACAGGCAGTCAAATTTAATGCTAGTTGTTGACATTTCTTTTAAATTTTAATTTTTGAAGTTAATTTTTCAATACAAAAATGATAAACTATTTATTTTTACCAAAGTTTGACCATCTCTAAAGAAATTAAAATATATGAGAGCAACCCAGTGGCCAATTATCATTTTAAAAAGTTGTCTATTTATTATACTTTCTAAAATGATACAACACATGCTTATGTTCTCATTAATAACCAGTCAACAATTAAACATTATAGTATAGGAAGTAGGTAGAAATGGCGGCCAACGACCAGACTAGCTCGCTGGCCCAATTAGCGCAAAAAAGAGCTGTTTTGATACCATAATCGTTTAAACCTATGGATGAGGAATATGTTTGTGGGAATACCCTCTGGTTGAACAACCTTCTAAAGCCCCGAGTCAGACAGCAGCCATTTCGTTGCGTTTAGAAAAGAGATCAGGTCTTTGATCTTCAGTTCGGAAAGGTCGTCAAAGAAAGCCTTTTCAAGTAATTGTTCCCTAAAACGGGCAAGGGAAGGGCATTTACAGAGGAAGTGAACTAATTCGCCTTTTTCTGCTGGTTTGCCCGGTGTATGTTGCAACGACCCTGCGATGTCTTGCCTTGGGCTGCAAAGTAGATCTTTTGTTTGGGATTTATTATAGGTGAGCCACATCTTTTTAGACATAACACAGAGTTGCTCAGACTGCTCTAACCAGCCTTGGACCTGCGATTTTTCCGAAGAGGAGCAAAAACCTGATATTGGCGCCCCTCCAGCATTTGAGATAAATGATTAAAAAAAATGTGTGAGTGCAGAGACTCGCGGTTAATAGGTTTAACATCAACATTTGTCTAAGCGCCTAATTTTTGTCAATGAACGTATCTACTCAATATACATAACAATGCAAGTGCATAGTTATAGTTACGTATTACACAGGACGTATTCCACCGATTATGTAACTCCATCTTTCAATCCAGTAAAACTTAAACAAAAGGAATTGCCCATTTCTGGCCCAGAGGGTACACGAAGGAGTTTGGTGAAAGATGACGTGAAGCACGATACAAATATAAAATGTTTTTAAAATTGTTCATGGGAAAGTCGAGATATTTGGGCCTGAAGTTACCGATAGCAAAATATTGATTTAAGTTTTTGTTCCAAATAATTGTCAATTGACGTAGAAAAATGATATAAATACCAAATGAAAGGTATTTTTGAAGGTTTGAATGAAAAAAACAACCACTTGGGTGAACTAGCACCAAGTCATTATAGGCTGGAGGATCATCAGACTCCTTTTTAAGTGGTGCTTAGTCCAACCCAATGTTTTTAAAAATTCGGTTTCTTTCTTTTTTCTTCGTACTCCGTATTTTTCTTGTCTTCAAAACAGTATCAAATTATTTTTATATATAACCAACCTACATACATAAGAAGTTGGAATTCCATTTCAATTCTGTTTTTGTATATTTAATATTTTTATTTTAACTTGGAATGTACCACCTACAGTTTTTTTTTCAAAATTTGCCACATGTTTCATTTTGATGGTTCTTCTCACAATTTTTTAAACAAATGAATTTGGCGCCTCTTTAAGCCGCCGCCCGGGGCACGTGCCCCGGTTTGCCCCCAGTAAATATACCTCCGAGAGGAATGTAAACTCTTTCCGCCAGTGAGCTATGAAATGCTGATCCTTGCCTAGCTAGTTCGTCTGTCCGCTCATTTCCCTCAATGACACAGTGACCCGGTACACAGATAAGAGTGGCATCAACTTTAACTTTAACACCCGCCTGACTGTCTGTCTGTCAGAATTGCAGTATTTCGATTTTGGCTTGGGGCTTGTTTGAGTATTTTGCATCCCTCCCTTATAGCCAGTTTTATAAATTTGAATGTAAGCAAATGTTGTTTATAATTAAATGTATACAGAAACCCGTTAATGTACCCTTTTTGTTAAACCTTGTCGCGTTTAATCCGATTCAATTTTAACTGCTTCAGGGAGCTGTTAAATTAGTTCAACCCCTGGCTGTTATGCATTTTTAATCAACCGTGTTTAATGCGCGTTTTGAATGAATATTATGCACAAAAGTTAAATTTCAAAAGTTTAAAAAATGCGGATTAATAGGACAGATTCAAAATTAACTTAAACCTTGTTTACACCTTGAGTGAATAATATGGCTGCAAGTTATGAGAGAAATTTGATACTTATTGATTACTGACAAAAATTAGTAGGTTACTTGGCATTATACAAAGAAGAAATGTGTGGTATAGACAACTTGAGGAACTTGTGAGCTACTGTAGAATTGATTACATAATGTAGATTGTATAAATATGTGTGTGAAAGGAATTAATTAAACAACACCAAAAGTCAAGAAAATATCCTTCCATCTTTAAAATGAAAGAAGAAATCATTAAGCTTAATGGCCAAATCACAATCACGCGTTCGGTCGGTCGGGCGTTGACGGGCTTTTTACCGACTTTACGATATCATGTGTCATTAAGCACGACCATAGAATTTGCAAAACGAAATGTAGCTTCAAACTTCGGGCGTTGAGAAGTTACGAATATGACAAAATAAAAGTTCTGTTTCCTTATAAATGAACTGTACAAATTCTCCGCAGATAAGAGAGAAACAAAAATGTCTCTGTATTTATTTTATGATTTCATTTATAGGGTGCAACAACCAGTGAAATAAATAGCTTTACTAAACGAGGTAAATTCTAATGTCCATTGGGATTTCTTTTTTAATTTACAACCACCTTCCGAAATTGAAAATAACAATCAAAAATATTTATTCAAGCATTTATAACTTTTTATTATCAGAGATGATCCATATAGATCATCAAAATACATGCATTACAACAACAACACGTGATCCTGCTCTCTATCGGGATCACGTTTCATGAACCAAAGGTTTAGTTTTTGCTATTGCTTCTCAGCTTTGCGAGTTGTTAGCAATTGTGGATTGTAGTGTAAATAAAAAATAATACCAATAAATGAAAAATAAATAAATGTAAGGAAAAAAGAGACAGGTATAAAGCACAGTTGCCACTAAGATTCGTATTGTTTTATTTTCACGAGATGATCTATATGGATCATCGGCGATAGTAAAATACGGCTTTTGATAAATAATCCAAAGAATGACATTATTCAACAATGTCATTCTTTGATATCAACAAATACGTGAAAAATAATCAAACGTTAGGAAAAAAGATCCGTATTGTTTTATTTTCATGCGATGATCTACATGGATCATTGGCGATAATAAAATGCAGCAACAACATCGCCTAAAGGCTTTGCCCTGAATATTTTCGGGGCTTAAATTAAGCGCGGAAAAAAACTGTTACACAATTAAAATCATGGTGAACAAAAAAATTTCTTAAGTAAAAAGAATTTAAATGTTTGGTATCTTACGATTGTCAAAAATAAGAGAAAAAATACTAAAATTAAATAGCTTTTTCCTTTTTTTTCTGATTACTCCCAGAAAAGTGGTGTGTTTGACAATGACGTCTTTTTGCAATATCAACGAGGAAATGTGGCTCTACGCTCTCTCTAAATGAAATACATTGTAGCGATCACTGATCTTATAATACATTACATAGAGATCAGTGGTAGCGAAACACCGCTCCACAACAGACAGCACATAACATGAGACAAGTGTGAATTCTGCTTTAGAGTATGTAAACCAGAGAAAATACACTCTCCGGACCCAAACAACAATTACCTAAATCAAACATGTCTACTTCCAAAACAGCTGTTTAGCATCAAAAAAAAAATCTTTTGTAGGTACATATGTATGTATGCAGGTACTTTGAAATAAAATAAATGAAACACAAACTGATTTCACAGGATTTTTGTTAATGGATTGTTTTTAGTTTAGAACCAATTAATGAAAATATACATTTATGCATCTGCTGTAATAATAAAAATGTGCCAATCAATATTCAAGGCTTTATAATATTCAATTCAATATGTATGTTGAAACATAACTAAACCATTAGTACATATGTACATAGGTATAACTTTTTTTTCTGCTGCTGTTGCATTTACTACCTAAAAAAGTCACTCATTACAAGCAAACTTTCTTGGTTTTTATATTAATTAGAAGATAATCAATTGTTTCTTCTAAATAAGAAATCAGAAATTGCATAAAAACTTTAACATTTGAAAGAAATAGAATAACCAACACAAAAAGGAGAATTATTGTGAGCTGTCAAAGCGCCAGCAAAATAGAAAATAGATCTATTCGGGCGTTGGGTTCCAGCTTACGATATTTACGATCTAAGGCTGCGCAACGCCTGAGGTAACATTTAAAATTGCCACATAAGAGTCCATTGTTTCTATTCAATATGCCAAAGTCGGAACAAGCGAACGCGTGATAGTGGTTTGGCTATAACTGAATTCCACATCCTTTTGATTTTCCTACCTACAGAAGCCTTTGGATAACCTCTCGGAGCGAGAAGATATTGTTCTCATTGGTAGATGTCCTGTTCTTAAGGAAACTCGTTGATTTTATCTAAGGCAGCGATGTGGAACAATGTATAGGGTGTCAAGCTCTCCCAATCTAATTGAATCGGGAGCAATTAAAAGGTGCTGGAGTCAGCAACTAAAAGTTGCCTAGTGGGCGGCAGGCCATAGCGAGCGCTGCCGCACCATGATAACGGACTTTTTGTTGCCGGAAATTACTGGCCACCTAGATCGTTTGATATCACACCTTTAGACATTTTTCTTTGGGGTTATGTGAAGGCAAAAGTTTTCGCCAATAAGCCAGCTACGATCCAGGATTTGGAAGCCAACATCATTCGACAAATACCGGTCGCAACGCTCAAAGCAACGCTTAAAGCAGCAAAATTGGACCTTCAGATTTGATCATGTACGGCGTTGTCGCAGGCAACATTTACACGAAATAACATTTAAAAAGTAATTCCTTTTTCATTCCATAATAAAGTTTCTACCATCCACATTCATTTTGTGTTTTATTTAAAACTAAAAAGAAAACAGGTCTTAATGAATCATCCTTTATACCTAAATGCCGCTTCAAAATCATTTTATTCAATGCATTATCTTTGAATTTAACCAATATGGTTCTATAATAGAATAGAAAAAAATTATCTTCCTCGTGGTTGAATTAAATCGATTAAATTTTATCCGAGATTAAATTTTGACGTTTCCATGATTCGCCTCATAAGTTTCAAACATTAAACTTGGGACCAATTTAACGCGATTTTAATCCAATTCACAAATGCCCTAAGCCCGCGGTTACGTGCAACGTTGTAAGCGAGTGTGCTGGTTTTCATGGATAATAAATAACGTGTTCAGATATTATTCAAGTTGCTTTCAGGCTAGTATGAGAGTACACGCTGGTGCATATTTGCGAACAATTTTTTTATTTTTGTCGTGATGGACATCTATTTTGATAATGGAAGTAAAATAAAGGAAGCTCTTGTGGGATATATCGTCCAAGAAGGGTACAAATAAAATGGAAATCGGATTAATAATTACAATATAAGGTATTTATTTCTTTTATTCATTATATTCAGCTCTCAAAATAAACAATACAAGCAAACACTAACTAGCGTTGCGTGAACAATCGGCCACGATTATCTTACTAGCGCGCTCGCTTACTAATCTTAGCCCCAGAGGCAGCAAAGTTACAGCAAATCTAGTGTTTATGAATTTTTCGGACAAACATAAGGATTTGAATGTAAAAACCCACACATTATGTGTATCGGAAAATAGTTTTCTTGAATATCTATTAAAATAATAACTTATGAAGTCTTAAATAAAGAAAAGATAGCTTACTTTTAGTTCTACACCAGCTGGTACAACGATCGGTCGGAAACTCAACGAATGTGGACAAATTGGCGTGACCATGATTGCAGGTACGGACGGATGAATCATAGAAGCACCAGCTGCAACAGCATATGCAGTACTACCTGTAGGTGTGGACACAATCAAACCATCACCTTGCACCGATGTTATATACTTTCCATCCAGGAAGAGATCAATATTGCTTAAGTAAGGCGATGGTCCTCG
The DNA here is from genome assembly GCA_932273885.2 of Leucozona laternaria. Lineage (NCBI taxonomy): Eukaryota > Metazoa > Arthropoda > Insecta > Diptera > Syrphidae > Leucozona > Leucozona laternaria. The sequence goes on along the minus strand of OW026368.1, from coordinate 61,225,882 downwards.
GTCTATGACAACTTCGTTCAGAACCTAGACATAATAAAACATGTTAATCTGTCGAATTTGAAGACAAAACACAATCTAATGTAGATCTACCAAAATATTTGTGGATGCTTTGTTGGGAGCTGCATTTGGATAATGTGTGCTGTTGTCGGAGGTTTCGTTTATAGCACCAGCACCAGCCGATATACTATTGTAATGATTTTGCTCACTTGTACTGTCTTTATGGTGGCGATCAGACTTTCTAAAGATCACACATCGAAGACGACTTCGAAGTGTCAAGGCTGCGTGGCCTTCCAGTACGTTGGTCACTTGTTCTTGGAAATTATCAAATTGGAATGGGGTAAGAAAGCCCAGAGAGCCCAAATGAAACGCCATAACAGGTGGCACCGATTGTTGAAACAACAGCGACGCATACAAAAGTGTACCGTCTCCACCAAGACAGACAATAAAATCAATTCGGTCAGTGAGGTCATCACGTCCATCTCTAAAAAAAAAAATACAAATATTTATAAATCCTGGACGATATGAAAGTATGGAACTTACTTAAATGTGACAAGTTTCTCCTTGATCCCTTGGAATTTCTTATCTTCACGTAGAAGAGGATCTTCTAGAACCGCTGACTCGACCCAAACAACCATGTTTTTCTCCTGTTTGATAGTTAATATTTAATATTGTAGCATTAGATAAAAATTTTAAATTATTTACCTGGACAAGCCATTCAACTAGTTGAACAAACGGTTGCATTACCGTTGAGTCACGAACTTTTTTTATGACGAGCACGGTTAGTGGGGGTTTGTACCAAGTAAGTCTTTGGCTGGCGGGATCTTGGATTTGCCTTTAAAAGTATTACAAAAAGTAAATAATATGGAAATATCTAAATACATATATAAATCCACAAATACAAAATTTTTAAAATTAATAGATAAATTTGGTGGTACGACAGCTCGTTTAGAACCATGTGTTATCAGCAGGTATAGAGGGGACCTAGAATTTTCTGCCGAATCCGAACGGCTTAGGTGAGACGCACTTTTTTATGACAAAAGATACACTTGCAAGGTTCTTCGCAAGAGGAAGTACCATTGAAAAATACATTTCCGGCATAGCTGGGGTTCGATCAAAAGATCAATTACGATGGCAGAATCGTGTTATGTTACTACAGAAGGAATTTTTGATTTGCGCTCCTAGCGGTGAAGGTTATCATTCAAAGTGGTTGAACAATTTCACTGCATTTAACATAAAATATGTATATTCAATTGAATCGGTGAGTGCAAGAACAGTACAAGCGCTTACTAAGTTATGATTTTAAATATTTTAAAATTGACTTACAAGATAATTATCTTTAATTTATTGAAGTCACTCTATTTGTCACAAAAGCATTAAAAATTCAAGAAACCAAGTGTCTGGACTTATATATGTACATATTTTAAGTAAGAAATTAATATTGATCAATCTTTAAATTTGGCATTCTTTCTATTGTTTTCATTTGTACATTCCTTTTTCTTCTTTCTTTTTGCCAAATAAGTGTACTGCTGATGATGAACCACAGTGAGTTCGAAATTCATTCGACTTAAATAGAAATTAAATAAGGGACAATTGTTTTTGTTTTCATTTTTTTTATTTTTTCACTCTTTCGATGTGATGACATTAATCAGTTTTAATTTTCCATTTATATTTATATAAGGAAATGAAGTTTTCGGGCAAAACGTTAGAAGAAGCCGCAAAATCTATGGGTGATGGAACATTGCCATTGGCAACTTAGGCTATTTGAGGTGATGTTGCTGAGGGAGCCGACGCATCAGAAGATATTTGCGAAAGTCCAGCCAAAGAAGCAGAAATCGAGCGTAGAAAATGTATTTTCCGTAAATAAAAACGGAAGAAACATAATAGTCGAGAGCAGAATTTGAATTTGCCAAGGTTTTCACTTAAGGCGAATCTGAACACCGTCAACTGACAAATGCTGTCATCTAGAATAGAGGTCTTCCAAGATTTGTCTTTGTCTTTTCTCTTTCTAATTTGACATCTAAAAACAACAACAAAAAAAGTCCCTGGTTGGAAAATATTTACATGCTCTTGGCAGTGTTAAAAATCCGGTCATTTGATTATTTTTTGTATTTGGAACTGAAAACTTAAATTTGCGATCGAATTACGTATTAATTAGTGTTTAAACATTTTAGTGAACATTTTTTCAAGTGTTTGATACAAAAAAAAATAATTGTATCACATATTAATCACTATTATTAAACACACGACTTTTTTGGCTCGCTTTCGTGCCTTCGGCATTTGGTTTTGTTTTCCAACCAGGGAGTGCTGTCAGATTGTTTTTTTTTTTTTTTTTTAATTTCACACTGACACTTCTGACATTTGGTGGCAGAGATCCATACGTCAACCTGGGATTAGACAGTCAGCAGGAAATAGCCAGAAGAAATTTCTCGGACTTAAACTCGTAGCGTGGGGAAATATTTGACTCTCATTTGAGCGCTCTCTTTAGCAAGAAATCGCACAATTTTGGGTGTGTGAAACAGCTTCGGACTAAAAATTACTAAATCTGGCGTGCTGAAACTGTTTTAAACTAGTTGCGGAACGCAACTTATTATAGTGCTATCCAAATAAAAACAAAACTGTTTTTTTTTTTTGTCAGGTACTGCAACTTTTTCACGGGTATTTTTTTTTTAAGGATCTCTTCTAAATACCGATTACAGAATGTTTGTATGGGGAAGTTAATTCAACGCTTTTATATTCTTGAGTGAGAAATTCGATATACATACGTGCTCCAAATGAAGTCGAGAAAATCATGTTTTTTTGGCGTCGTCGAATTCAAATAACAAGGTTGCACAAGTTATTTTAGTATTGAGTGATGGGCATATTTTTTTATATTACTTTATTAATCTTTTAACTGACCAAATAATTTTGAAAAAATATAAATCATTTAGCAAAACTGTTTCCGAAAAATTAAATGTTGAATTGCATATTGCATATTCCTGGGATATGGTAGTGTTTTTGAAGAAAAACACACACTGAGAATTTTTTGTTTTGTTTTTATATGAATACTTATGATTAGTACGTTTAATTTTTGTAAACATTTACTTTCTTGAATTGTGATTCTTGAAAATGTTAATCAAGATTTATCATTGATCTACGTCAATTTAAGTCGAGAATAATTGTGACGTTTGGTCCGAATAAGTGCAAAGTATTGCGCAAACCAATCCTTTTTTCTTGTCTCTGAGATTAAAAAATACATGGAGCCTAATACTACTTTGAAATACAACAAATATTGTGTTATATTTTAGTTCTGTTTGGTATCTTTTCAGCAAAATGTGGAAAACCTGTCAAAACACCAAAGAGAAAACGAATTTCTCAAAAGTGGAGAAACTTTCAAGAAAGTTAACAAACGCATTGAACTACTTTTGTGTACAAAATGTCAGAAAAATGTCACATCAACAATCATATGCCAAAAGTCTGGTTTTGTTTACAATTTGCGTTTAATTTAAAAAAAATTACATTAATTATATTATTTATAGTTAATTTTCAAATATCAGAAACCACAATTTCAAATTGAAAACAAAAGATGCTAACAGCTGGGTGTTTTGACAGTCTTTACTCTTCTTGCACACAGAAATTTATGTAGTACAAATTCGCAAGTTATCCAATGGAGGGGAAATTTTTTTCTCTCTCGATGTGCTCTCTCGTTGCAACTTTTTCGAGTTTACAAACAGGAATTTGTAACAAATTGGGCTTCTTTAGTCGCACTACAAGAATGTGGAATGCGTTACCCGGCTCAATTTTTTCTTGCCATTTCGATGTGTATCGGTATCTCCTTTCAAATCCTCTCCCACTTTCTTAAACGCTCGTACTGTGTTTTATCATCATAAGGTTAGTCACAACCCCTTGAGTTCGCACAAAATATAAAAACAAATTGTGCAATTTTGTGAAAATTTGTGCAAATTCGCAAGAAATTCCAAGTAACCAAACAGACCTTTTATATGGCATAATGGAACATTTACATATGACAGTGTATTATAGCTTTTATAGTCGGAATCTAATGTCATAACCTAACGAAAATTGACATTGCAAAACGTCAAATGCACAATTCTTTATAATATAAAGATTCTAAACTTCCCCTACAGCTGTTTTCTCGTAAGAAATTAAGGCAATCAAAAAGGATGTGTAAAAACCGCACACATAGAAATTCCCGAAAGCGTAAGTTTAAGAAAACTTGACGAAAAGTAGCAAACCACAATAATTATGGGCTTATTATATGAATTCTTTGTATTCGCTCAGATTTGTACAGCCAATTACGTCGAGTTCTGACTGTTGTATTTCTATCTTAAGGTCAGAATTCAATCCCACCACCTCCAGCGTGATAATTCGCCATTATCATAATCATTACGGGGTACAATTTATTTTAAGAGCAGATGAGATAAAGATAAAGGTGCGAAGATTCAATAACCCATCTTATTAATCTTGACAGGCTTTTCTCAAATTATCTTCTTTAAACGAGCAATAGGTACTCAAAGCCGTCTAATATATAAAAAAAAAAAAACATTCTAAAAACCATTATTTAAGTTAAAAACAGGCAAATCAAAATCATGCTGACCAAACAAAATCAACGAAAGTAAAAATTATATATACTTACATTACCATGGCTGAGTTTTTCATAATTCTTCCACATGGTCCAAACTGCTGAAATGGCGAAGGCGCATTTAAACTTCTTGTTCGCCTGTAAAAAAAATTAAAATCATTGAATCTAAAAGGCTCTGATTTCACAATTATAAAAAAGTTGTTTTAAGACCGAATAGTAGTAAAGATTTTGTTTATAATTTTATATCATCACTGAAAATAATCTATATATATACATATATATAAACATATGTAGGGATGTACTTATGTGTATCCAATATGAGTAATTCAGTGCCTAATTATTGTCAATTATATCTCTAAGTAATTGTTTTGGATTTTTGTTTTGACTAGGGGCAAGAGATTTCATTATTGATAAACGAAGAGATAGATGTTTTTTATTTCGAACTTCGGTTGATTGAGACAGATTTCATATGAAATTGTTTTTTATGTGCAGGTTTTGTCATACAAATAAATACTTGTGTTTAATTAAATAATGGACCATTCATCAATTGTTTCTAAAATTTAATAATTTTGAAGCTTGCAAAGACACTGACATACTGCAATCTGACTACAACTATCTGAAGGTGTAGTAGCGGGTTGAAAATACACCTATTATTATTTGAGGGAATTTGTCTGTATTTATTTTGAAGAAATTAAAGAGGCAGGTCGATCACAATGATCAGTTATAAATCCAAATTGAGATTAAGAGCATCAAAAACCTATAGAAAAAATAGGCTTATCCCACGGCATTAAGCTATTAGGAGTAACGAGAAAATGTTGAGAGATGAAATCGAAAAATATATTTTTTTTAAGCACATATAATATGATTGATATATATAATGATTGATATTCTCGACTGCCAAACTGGTAGTTTTCTGTCAACTGCTAAAAGAATGAATTTGTCAATTCTTCTGACAATTTTTTGACGGAAATACTGTCAATTTGTCAGTCGTGTTAATCAAGCATAACCCAATCAACCAGTGTTGATTGACATTTTTCACAAAAACTCCATCAACCAACCCGAAAATTTCCTTTTTTTACAAATATTTTATTTTCTAACTTTTTATTTCTCCCAGAATGATTCATTCTGAAGTTTCACTCCAATTAACACATATTTTTGTAATAGTATAATTTGCTTATATGAATTTTAATTTCTTCAAAATCAACACAAATTAAAATCTATCAAGAGACCGTCTTTATTTTTGGAAGTGACTTTAGACATGCCAAATATAACAGTTTTGGTTTATAGAAGTACTGTTTATGCGGCCCCGCAGGGCCAGGGCCCTCCGCCCGCCGGTGAGCATACTTCAGGCTCCCAGAGTTTTTTTTTTTTCAAACCACGCGAAGCTCGTTCACCCACTTTTAATGGCGAAAAACTGTTATAACTCTTATAAATTGGCATGGGTCTAGTCTCGTCTTTATTTTGTATGAACTAAACCATTTCATTGTACATACTATAAACATATTACAATGTACGTAAATGTCAGACGAACTGCCTTTTTATTTAAGTAACAAAATTATGAAATTTTTTCGCTTCAGAAATCTCCGGCAAAAAATGTAGCGAGAATTTGTTCCACTTAAAAAATCTCACATATTTCTGCAAGATGTGCCTGCATTCTCATATTCGAATTCAATCTTACACGGCTGTTCTAATTTCCATTCGAATTCTATATCTTCACGTTTTCGAATTTTCGCTGTTCCGAATTCCATATTCGAAAATGTTTTGCGGATTCGGTAAAACGAACTGATCTACAATCCTCCAAATTGACGTTTTAAATTCGGTTATCCTTTTGTTGGCGGATTACAATTTCGTTTTTGACAGCTCTTGCATACATAACAGCTAATTTCGAAAATGTTTTGTTGATCAAGTTGGTAAAACTTAAAAGTAAATCCGACTGGAAATCAGAACAACCGTTTTCAATCCGCAGGGCCCTCCGCCGGATTCAATTTTCGTTTCCGTTTTCAAATTCGACCGAATATCAGAACAGCCGTATTAGACACAATTTCCTTTTTGGTAGAAATTCCCACAAAAAGGACTTTCTTCCATGATTACCCAGCACTCCGTTACGGCTTTTACATGCCGCTTCCACTAGGCATGAGCATGTCTAGAAAAAAAACCAATGGATGCACGGCAATCCATGTCCGTGCAGCCAACATGTCGCCGAAAACTACTTTTTGGACATGGCAGCTGTTCAAAGATTGGCCATGAGATTTGACGTTTCACATGTGTGAGAGATTTTTTCGGGTTCTCGCTGAATGTGGTGGTAAAAATATTGAGGAAAAACGTAAATGTAGTGGGAAAGGAATTTCTGCATGTTTCCTTTGCTCTGACTTTTATTTGTGGAGTTAGCTACAAAAGGAAACCATATGACTTAATTTGCCTAGCGGAAAAAAATTAACTGATTGTTGATTGGATTGTGGTTGTGATGTTTGGCATCTGTATGCACTTTGGAGTCGGCGTAAAAATTACTGTCAACAAATATTTAATTGTGATCTGTAAAGTGAGTGAAGTGTGAAAGTTAAAATTAGACTAGTGAATTCTTTGAAAAATAACATTCGATAGGAAAATTAGTCCTCTAAAATATAGGAGAGTGATAAATATTTACCATATAATAACATGGTTTACATGTCTCTCGAACGGTAAGGGGTAATGCACTGAAAACAGCCATCGCATTTCAGTAAATTATCAGCTGAATTTGCTGCACTTAAATTCTTTTGCGTGCCATTGCCCCTAAATGCAAGCGCCAGGGACGTGATTGACACCTAATTCGAAAGTACGTAACAACCATAGATACGCACCTTAATCTTTTCGAAATAGTGAAATTCAGTTATGCCGCGAAACAAGAGCAACGATCCGAGGCTAAATTTTGTAATACAAAATCTATATACTACTAAAATACATCAGCCAAGTAGAAGTCTTAGCACTATTTGTAGTTGAACTGAACTTAATAAAAATTGCGTATTGACAAGGCCCTCACTAGTTAACTGATGAGTCCAAGTAAGATCGCCGGGACGAAACGCCAATTTTTATGGACTAAAGGCCGTTAAGAGCTATATCGTATGCGTAATAACCACAAACCTAACCTAACAAGTCGGACAGGTACATTTTCATTGGTTACACGTAGGTATTGAATGAAATGCGTAGGAATTCTTATCTAATTAATAAGACAATTAACCACACATTTTGTATTGTTTATAGTCACACGTTCTTATATACATACATATGTATATTTCTAAATGCGTTTCTTGACATTATTTTGGTTCGTTTTGTCCGATTATTTGTTCTATAGTAAATAATAAAAGTAACATTCAACTAGATACTCTTCCTACTTTTCAATATCGAACCTAAGTCATATTTTTAAGCTGCCATTCTCAGATGACTATAAGCAGTTTTTACTGTATATGAAAGTAATAGGTTTCTTTAAATGAAGGACGAGACTAAAGAAATGCCAATTTATAACAGTCTGCGGAGCAGCAAAAACAGTACTTTTGTAAACAAAACTGTTATAAATTGGCATGTCTAGAGTAACGTCCTTAAATGAAACTTGTATTGCATTGCACAAGTTAGAATAAGTAGAAAGAAAGGAAAGAATTTTTGTTGGGACATTGTTTAATAAGAATAAGCTAAGATTAAACCCTATAGAGGCGACTGCGTCTACTTTAGTATACCTATATAGAATTCTGTCTAGACTGGGGCTAGACTGTATAGACAGCAGTCAAGCACTACATCCACGGTACCATTGACATCCGTTCTTAACGCTGCCCGCTACCAAATCATTTTTAAATTTCGCATAAAGGCGTGTCTTTTTATATACTAATAGATATTTCAATAGGAATAATTATTCATTTCCAATATTGTTTCAAACTTATTTAGAAAAATCGGTTTTAAATTCACAAAACGTACATAAAATGTTATTTGTATCGTCCTCACAATCGACCAACTGTTGAATATATCTACACCCCGGGGGCGGCGAAAAGCTACGAGTTTTGATCAGCTTGAAGCCAATCCTTATGTTTACCCAAATAAAATAAGGTTCTTTAAGTGTGGCATATCTACATGAGATTCATGGCACTCAATCACTGGGTTCAGTGTTTATATCTTAGAATATATAGCCAACCTTGAACTGGATCATATGTGGTTCCAGCACCAGGATGATTACTACATAAGTAAAGTTGTTCGTTTAAGCTTATAACCCGAAAATTTATCAAGTACTTAGTTATTCTTGAAAACAAGTCTAAAGTGCTCGAAGGGGTGACTGAAAGGATACACTTCGTCAGCAGCTGTCAATAAGGCCACATGACTGCCCATGGATCACATTATTATTATTAACAAGCACCCTTTATAGGAGTTAAATGAATTTTCAAACAAATACAGGAGTCGCCAAAAAATATTTAGCGACACTATGAGTAGATAGATTTTAAACAAAAATATAATTTAATAAAATGGGAATCAAACTTATTGCTAATTAAAAAAAAAAAAAAAACTAAAGGATGAACCTTAATATTCTCAATGAAGGATGAACAGGCATTATTTCTGTATTTTGATCCACCAAAAACGAGTTCTCATCCAAATCGAAACTATTATGACCTCGATTAACATTTTGCGGTTGTCGATTTTTTATGTAATTCGCAAGTGCATCACTCTTAACTTTACCACTGCTATAGCCAGAACTATTAGCAAATACTGAAGCGTCCATTTTTGTCCACCCGAATCCACTGGGATTATTCAAATTACTTTAAAATTACTATTTAAACACTCTCCAGAAAAATAAACTTAAATAGTTTAACAAAAACAATTGCAGGCAGAACAAAAATATTCAACAGACGATCGTACACAAATGAAACTCAATTCACAACTTAGACTGTCTCAGTTGCCCAACTTTGGTGGTCTCTGAATTCGAGTGGTTTCAATGAAACGTGACAAACAGTGACTGAACGGCTCGTAACTTGAGCTTTACTTCGCGATCCAAGACTTCAAAATGAAAAATCATGATTTTCAAGCAATCACAGAGACGCTTGTGGAATTGGAACTTAGAAAAGTTTACTCAATTGCATTTAGACCAAGAGAGGATGAAAAGTGAGAATTACTCGAATAACAGGTTTTTTTTTGTTAAGTGGTTGAAGGTTACACTATAACTATGACGCCACATGATAAGCAAGTCTCAAATTTTAGGAATTGAAGAGGCAGCCATACATTATGGTTACATTTAAGTATATTGCCGAACAGTCAACCCTCGGGTTCATGTGGCGTGGGTGAAGTTAGTGCTCTTTCAAACAAGTTAACCACATTAACATGTTTGTATGGGTATTTAGAAACGAGTCACTTATGGCACTATCATGAACGCAACACAAATGTTTTTGCGCTTCATTTGAAGGAGAACATCAACTTAAAATATTTCTGAACTCTTATTATTTCTTATGAGTGCATTTAATAGTAGCTAAAGCTGCGTTATCTGTTTCATTTAAGTCAGACCTCTTCCAGTTATTTATTTAAAAAGAAACACAAGCCTGGCCACATGGATCAAATTGAAGTACATATTTAGTTATTGTTAGGAGTATTTATTTTAGCCTATAAACATTCAACGTAATCTACCTATATAAATACAATCTAAATAAATACAATCCATATAAATACAATCTATATAAATACAATCTATATTAATATAACCTATGTACATATATAGATTAATGTAAATGTTCGTTTGTTCAAAATTTTGACATAACCTTGTTGGATTGTTTTCCTCAAAAATAAATTTAAAATATAAATTATAAAAGATGGGTGCTTATGGGGTTTTCCATCGGTAAAATAAATCAATTTATTTTGATTTGCATCTGTCAAAAAGCCGATTTGGGCCATTTTTGCGTTCGATTGGGTAACATCAATTGGTTTCTTTTTGATTTAAAATCAATTTGTGCAGATCTAAATTTGTTGGCAGATTTGCCCCTCGGTATTCTAACACCAACATAATTTACAGCAGTCAGTTTCCAAATTTGTTTTTTGATTTGAATAATTTATTTCGGGTGTGAAAATTGTGTCCAAAATATGTTAGAAATGATCATAATAAGTTCATAAGTAATGGGGTTCATAATAATGAATCGGAATCGGAAACTTCATCGAGCACATTTTACTCTTCTAAAAGTGCATCAAGGCAGTGGCGTAACTACGGGGGGGGGGGGGGGGTTAAGTGGGCAAAAACTGAAAACGTTTATTTTCTTTTATATTTTTTTTTAAATAAATTTGTTTTAGTAAACAATTTTTGAAAAATTAAATTTTTAAAAAAAAATTTCAAACTATTTTTTTTCAAAATTTTTCATGATTAATAACCCTTTTTGTTTTTAAAATTCAATGCCCTTATTAGTCAAAAACAGAAAACCGGATGCTTAAATGTCTTGTACTTTTTGAGAAAATTGAAAATAACTTTATCTACTTTACTACCTATACGTAGTGGAAATAGGATCTTTAGAGCAACTTAAGCAACGTAAAGGGACATTTATTTCTGTTATTTTCGATTTTCTAAAGAACTTATATAAGAGATTTAAGCATCTGGTTTTTGGCGTTTGACTAAAAACTTATGAGAGCATTGAATATAAAAAAACAAAAATAATTCTTCTTAATAGCGTAAGATTTTGAATAAATTTTTTAAATTTGTTTTCTTCAAAACATTAAGTTTGAAAATTATTTTTTCTAAAACAACATTATTTAAACATATAATAAACGAAGAGGTGTCTAGCTTTACAAAAAGGTACAGCATGGCATTGTAAGTATTACCGTTGTTTTTAAATATTTGTTTTTTTTCAATTTTTTTAAAAAAATACTCCTCCCGGGTAAACGGTGGGAATAGACCCCCTCCTAAACATTTTTTTTTTTATCTTGACCCAACATACACGCTCTAACTTTTCTTCACACCCTGTATAATTTCTTGTTTTATAAATTATTCTATCTATTTAAAGTCTAATTTAAGTCTCTCGAGAGGACTTTTTTCTGTGCAAAGGAATGAATTTTTTGAGTACTGCTTTTGACTGAATTTCACACAAATGCGGGAAAATAAAATTTAGCAGATTTATTTACTTTGTATATATTGCTATGCAATTTTAAATATTTAATCATATACAACAACAAAAAATTGATTTCAAAAGATATCATTGGTCCGTTTTTGAAATAAAATCTAAAAAAATAGTTTTTTGAAAATTTGTGATATTTGCAATATTTCTGCTCAAAAAGAATTTAATCGAAATCGGTTAAGCCGTTAACGTGTAAGTCGAAAATGAAAAAAAAAAAAACGGTTTTATGGCAAGTTCTGTTTATAACAGTTTTTGGAACAATGTTTTTTACCTTAACGCAGACCATGACCACAATACTACACACAGTGTGACAGTTTTATAAATCATAGTGATAACATTCAAAGTTAATGAATTAGAACTTGAGTAATCTACATATTTAGGTATAACAAGACACACGAGATCCTTTAAATAAATTAGTTTACTAAATTAAAAAAAAAAAATAAAGTTAATGGATGAGACTAGAGACATGCCAATTTATAACAGTTTTTCGCCATTAAAAGTAGGCGTACGTTAACGCGCTTCGCGAGACTTGAAAAAAAAAACTCTGGATGCTTAAGTATGCCCACCGGGGGAGGGCCCTGGCCCTGTGGGGCCGCATAAACAGTACTTTTATAAACAAAAACTGTTATAATTGGTATGTCTAGTCACTTCCTTAGTTAATAGATCATTTTTAGTTGCGTTTCGGGTGTGTCCTTAGAAAACTGTTGATTTGCGAATGAACACATTTACTGACGTACCTGTAATTGTCAAATTTCGAATGAATTAGTGAAACTTTTGGAAAATTTCCATGAACATGTCATTTAAATCAATATATCTATTGAATTCGAAACTAAAAACAAGCTTTACCTTTTTCATGGAAAGTATCCACTTAAGAACAAGTTCGTAGTAGCAAATGTTTATAAACAAGGTTTTGGAGTTGGACAGCTGCCTAACATCAGATAATCATCAAAGTAACATCATCAAAAATTTAATATTGAAGTTATTATGGGCGTGGTTGTGACAGATTAAGACTTACGGCATGAAAAGAATAAAATAAACGATATTTTAATAGCAAATTATTGTCGTAATCATTTCTCAAATGGAAACAGGAAACAGTTTTCCCGAAGTAAAGTGAAGTTTTTCTCACAAAAAAGTGAAACATTCTAACTTCAAAGCTATTTCGTTTTTTTTTTTTTTGTTTTATGTGGGGAAGAGTATCACTTAAAGTAGATTATACATTCCCATATACAGTAGATTTCCAAAGGATCATCGAAAATTACATATATACAATACAAACAACAAAACTCAAATTGGCTTGAAAAAATAGAAAGATTAAGTTTTGAAACGCCATTCTGTTCCGGGTTTGACAAAGATTTTAACAATAAGTCGGCCTTAGCTTAAATTCAATAACATTTCGTCTAATAGCAGATCAAATTAGTTTTTGTAATAATTGAACAAAAATCTATATCTTATATTATGGGCCCAACTGGCCAAAAACTCACTTTGTGGTTCCTACTGAATTTTAACCAAATCTCAACACAATATTTTTTTTGGTAACATTTTTGTTTACTTTCGTTTTCTATTGATAGAACTTGTAGCACTTAACCCAGGAATTGTAAAGAAAGTGATTTAAGAAGGATGAAAGTTTTTCACTTCTCGTAAGAGGCAGAAAATTGTAAGGAGTTAAACGAGATCACGCAATACTTTGTACACAGACCAATTTGTCAAACAAGTAATCAAATGAACTTCTTTTTATACACAAACTTAAATTAAATACAATTAACTTGTTTATACTAAATGCGATTTTTACATTCACTTTTGAAATGTCTTACTTTACTGCTACAATGATATACTCACTTATTTGTACAAGCAATTTAATAACAGTTAATACTAATGTATCTCACTTTTAGTCATATTTAATAAAATAGTTAAACATTAAAAAAAAAAACGACACAAATCATCCTGGTCGGTTGAAGCTTTGCCTCGAACTACCCGGTTTGCTCTGTGTTGGTAGAACTTAATTCGCTGTCGCATTATAGCACAGTAAAATTCTCCCGTCAATCCAACACTACATTTACATAAACTGTATAATTTTATGGGTCAAAGTTTCGTGTAATTACCATGGATGTGGTGTGTAAAATAAAAATTCAGCAACTCATTTGAATTGAAAAACTTTAATTGAACGAGCCCAACAAACTCTATTCAAATGTGATGGGAACATTACTTAATGTCGCTGAATTTATATAAATTTAAATTACCTGCTTATATTGATTTCGATGACACTTGACTACTATCTACGATTATATTTATGGATATTTTATTTGGTTTGTCTGAACTTAGCGTGTTTGAGTTCAGACAAATCGATAACTGATTGCATTCTAAACGTATACACCCGTGTAATTAAATTCTCAGGAAAACTAAATAATAATTCACTTAAAATAATAGTGATTTTGAAATTTTTCCATCACAATTACCTGTATGACTGTATGTACATACCTACTATGGTAAAGGTGAATAATGAAAGACAAAATGTCAATTTGTTAATCAAATTAGTATCTACCAACTTCGTCGTAGAAAAATGAAGCCCATCGTAGAACAGCCAATATCGTATATTTGCCAGAGTTCGTCGGGAAAGATTACTATTTATTTTTGTATAACAAAATGCTGTAGGTAATGCTTGTAAAAAGTTTTATTGACTGTTGGAATTACGTATAAGAAAAAGTCAAGTTTTAGTCACAAAAGACTGCGGTCTGCTTTAATAAGATTTTAACACGTTTTAACTGATATTTTTGATGTTTTACCTCATATTCCGAATCAAAGTAATAATGAACTTTTTCACCTAGTGGCCGATTTCATAAAGCCCTTTTAACTGTTTAACAGACTTTTAAATTTTTAAATGACCTTTGTTCCATACAAAATACGTCATTTAAAAATTTAAAAGCCTGTTAAATATTTGTGAAACCGAACATAAGTCTTCTTTTAAAAGTCTGCATTTAAAGTCAGAACTCTTATAGGACGCGTAGATTAAAACTGGATTTCTATACAGTTAATCATCCTTATTAAGAAGATCAACTATTAACTACTAATTGACATTCATCCAACAACTTTATTAAATGGTATTGTGAGTGTCAACTGTCAATGGATTGTTGACCCATTGTGAATTTGTATCAATAATCTATTTTGAATGAAAGAATCGGTATTGTGAAAAAAAAAAATCATCGACTATCTTTTTGGAATTTACATTTGCAGTTGTAAAATGTTTTGCAATAGGCATGGGTCGTTGTTAACAGTCTGTGGCAGCCATATTGTTTTGGCGGCGCGGCGTCCGAAAAATCTATTTTTTACTATTCAGTTCAGTGTTCCCAGATTGGTGGTTTTTCCCACCAAAATGGGGGGAAAAATCTCTTTGGTGGGAATAATGGTGGGAAAAAATTGATGGTGGGATTTATGGTGGGATTTATGGTGGGAAAATATTTGAAATGCTTTTTTATGGGGGGAAAATATTATTTTTAACATAACCGAAACTTTTCTTTTTTCTTACTAAAAATTCATAACTCAAAAAAAAAAACTATTTGGCCGAACCACCAATGACACAGAAAATGTCTCAATAAGAGAGGAACAATTTTTCGTTCTTCTTTCGCCACACAAAAAATAATGGGGGCATATTCATAGTCACTTTTAAACTCCAGTTTATCTTAGACTGGAATTTATTCAATGTTATTTAGATAGGATAAACGCAGGTCTTAGATAAACTGGAGTTTAAAAGTGACTATGAATATGCCCCAATATGTTTACAGTTTTCTGTTGCAATAGCAATCTTCTTTCTCGGCTAGCATTTGCATTTGCACCCTCGTTTTGGCACTTTTAAGTCTTCCCTTCTCCAATGTTTCAGTCGAGAGAGCGTTCTCAGTTGTTAAAATAGTAAAAAATAAACTCAGGAATCGACTTAGTATCGATACAGAAGATTCAGTTTTACGAGTTCGCTATAGCCTAGGAACTAAAGGCTGCATCGGTTTCGAACCTTCAAAGGCAATGCTGTCTAAATTCAATTCAGAGAACCTCTTTGTTTCGCATGACAGTAACCATGATGATGAAAACGAAGAAACTCTTGAGGCATTTGCCTATGAATTAAACGTCAATAACAATTTGTAAATATGTGAATAATGTATATAAATACAAAATCATTTTACTTATTTACATATACTTTTAAGTTAATTTTTTAAATCAAATATTTTGAAGTCTTTTTTATTTATTTTTTTTTACAAAAAAAATCTTTATTTTTTTTAACAAAACTAAAAATATGTGTTCCTAGCTTTTTATTGAAATGAGATTTTTTTTTATATTAAAAATGTGAAAATGTACGAAAGTACAAATTTTACCTATAAGATTTGACTTAAAATACTGAATTCTTACAATGAAATCTAAGAAGTTTTTTTTAATAAATATGAAGTGAAATTAATTTTTATTTATTTAGAAAATAAAAAAAAATATTTTTAGAGTGTGTTTTGTTTATTCGGGAGTTTTTTTTCTTAAAGGAGAAGTTCACATCTCACATTTAATTTTTTTTTTTTTTTTTAATATCTAGGAAAGGATTGTGGCAGAGAAGTATGGTGGTTTTTTTTTTTCTTCCAGTACAAAAACAGTGGGATTTTTTTTCAAATACGGTGGGATTTTAAAAATCTCACATGGCATCAGTGATTCAGTTCCTGATACCAAATCACCATGGCAAGTTACTCGATTGAGCAGAACGTCCAAATGATAAAACCCATTGTGAATTTGTATCAATGATCTATTTTGAATGAAAGAATCGGTATTGTGAAAAAAAAATTCATCGACTATCGTTTTGGAATTTACATTTGCAGTTGTAAAATGTTTTGCAATAGGCATGGGTCGTTGTTAACAGTCTGTGGCAGCCGTATTATTTTGGCGGCGCGCGTCCGCAAAATCTATTTTTTACTATTCAGTTCCTGACACCAAATCACCTTGGCAAGTTACTCGATTGAGCAGAACGTCCAAATGATAAAACTTTAATACAAAAATCTCTCGTGAGGCTTACATGGTTATCATTCCCCATCGACTATTTAATAATTGGTGGGTAATTTTAACTCGACCGATTCAGTGAAGAATCAGCCAGCACGCGTTCGTCAACGAAACGTAAGATCTTCTGAAAATATCGCCGTGAGAGTCCGTACTTTTTTGTTGACATCACCATCAACGGATAGCGCTGCCATTGAAAATTGGACCTCTAGAATCCGTGCCACCTTGCGAAGCTGCGGCTGACATTTGAACAATGTCATACTCCATACTTATGGCCAATTTCATAAACATACACAAAAATATTTTGTATCTAGATTGTTATACTTTTATATTAAACGTAGCTTATAATGCTGATGCAAGTGTTCTAGTTTATATTGTCAGTTAGTTTCATTTGTCAGTCAGTTTAGTTTATTTTGGGGCCCACGAAAAAAATAAATTTGATACGAGGCCCTCACAGGGCTAGCTACGCCACTGTAGATGTATATAAACTAAATGACATTTGTTAGCATGTTTCGAGATGTCAGCCGGTTTTTTCTGCAAGCCCGGAGGGATTTGGTTGAAAAAAAAAACACATCGGGGATAAGTGAGGCCATTACAGAAATAAAATGGAGTTTCCATACATACTATCGATAACAAGTAAGCAATTCACGCCGGTAATACAGTTTTTCTCCGTGCTTAAGATAAGCCCCGAGAATTCTCCGCGCTTAGCTAAGACCGAATGGGATTAGTTGTTATTGCATTTAACATGTAAATTGCATGACAGGACGTCATTTTTTTCGACCAATTTTCTCGGGGCTTGCAAATAAACACGGCTATTAAGACGCTTACAACAGACAATTTTAATTCTCACAATATGGTCAAATAAAATTGCACCCTTAAACGATAATACATATAAACCAAGTTCAAGATATTTTCAATGTTAAACGTTTTTGAGAAAAAGAATTTTAAATTTGTTTACTGCTATACAAGACTTACGGCCATGTTCCTGATCGTCGCCTCCTCGTATCCGAGCTGAAATAATTCAAGTTTTTTTCCTCATCAGCTGAACGATTTGCTTGTTCGTCTTCTGCTTGGCGAATTTGTTGTTTTGCTAAATTTAATTTATTTAATTTATCACATAATATAGCATCACAGTTGTTGGAATTTTTGTTTGTACACTTATCACTGGTACACTTTTTAACATTTCTACGCAGGCACTCTCTGGTTATTTCACTAAACCCATAATGGAAACTATCACTACGATTTGAGCTCCACGCTAATTTGTAGTTTAGTCGCTCTTCAAGGCGACTTCTATGCAATGTAGCCAAATCAATGTCAGATAAACAGGCCATTTTGTGGATTTATATTAAAATTGTCTGAACTTAATGAACTAGACTGAGAAAACAATCGAATTATATTCAACAGTATATAACAAAAAACAAAAAAAAAACAATAATCTTCAGAAGCACTCGATGCAAAGTAAAGTCTGCGAGTAACTAGTTTTCACAGCTGTTGTCTAACAAGTATATATAGCTAGACCTTAGACTACCAGGCGAAGTTCTTCGCTGCCGTCGCGTCGTCGTCGTTGCCACCCTTGACACACTCCACATGTTTCCAGCATCGAAAGTAATATGTATATTGGATTGCTGCGGTGAGTATAAAATTTTGTATTTGTAAATGAGCACTTCAGAGTCAAAAGAGATACCTACAGTTTGCATTTGTGTCTAAGATTGTATATAACCGCAATAGAGTACCTACTTATATTATCTCTCATCAAATAATAAATGTTTGATCACGCTATTGAGTTCTCTGAGTGTACGGAAGTATTTTTAATTAAAAAATCAGATGTTCTTTTTTCTTCGCAAAAAATGGATTAAAAATTCTTTCAGTTGGAAAAAGGTCACATATGGACACAGGTATATGACAAATTGTTGATGTTTTGTTAATTTTCCGTATTGGTTCAAAGTGTCAAAAACTGACTTGTTAGCCTTTTGAACTCAATTTTACAAGGGAATAAAAAAGTAAACGGAGTAAACTGATTTAAGACAAAAGAAGTACCTACCTACTTTAGTCAGGGCCCTGAAAAGTTTTCTCTAGGGAAAATCTAGACAAGGGAATCATGTCAGTACTTTTTGGCACAATTTTGTTTTCAATTAACAACAATTTCGAGCGTGAATGATCGTCACAGATTTGTTAATCGTACAAATGGAAAAAGTGAGTCGGTATTAATTTTTATAAAAATATTTATACATTTTCTTAACGAGGATTTTTTCCATACTAACAGCTAACCAAGACCTTGCCTAAACTAGACAAAAACTTGACATTTTTCCAGGCGGGCATACGATAATTGCAAGCATCGTGGCATTGTAAATGTTTTTTTCTATATTCAGTCATTTTTTAGAAAACGGCCCCTCTTCTGCCAAAACGGGTGGATATACACCGCCCTTCGATTTGATTTTTTTTCAACCCATACTACACCGTCTATATTCTTTTTTTGCATGTTATGCAAAAACACCCTGAGTTTTTCGAAACTTGTTTTCAACTTAACCTGTTGAAAAAAAACATAGAACTCAATCCGCTCCAAATGTTTAAATGGTTTAGTGTAAACAACTCCTCGGACGTACATTTTAATCAACGAAATTATTGTATTGACCAAATTCCGTTACAATTACAATCCGTAACCTTGACGAGAAGAGAGGGCACTTTGATTTGAGCTTATTTGCAAAATATCATCATTATGCGTTTAAAATATTTTGTGTAGTATTTATAATGTAAGCTCGCAACTGTCTTAAATAACAAAACAATAATGTTCAAAGCACACATAACGGAATCTAAATGCAAGTCGTTAACATCCACCACTCGTACATAAATGTACCTACATAATGTATGTAGGTA
Organism: Leucozona laternaria; assembly: GCA_932273885.2. Classification (NCBI taxonomy): domain Eukaryota; kingdom Metazoa; phylum Arthropoda; class Insecta; order Diptera; family Syrphidae; genus Leucozona; species Leucozona laternaria. Next base: position 61,206,316 of record OW026368.1, on the reverse strand, counting down.
TACATATTACAATTGAATTAACTTTACAAAACAAGTTTAGTATGCTTTTAGTCAGAAAATCTGATGAATAGCTCCTCTATTAATGAAACAAAACACTTGATTTCCAAACTCAATGTGCTTGAGGCTGCGATATAATTTTTAAAAGCATTGGCCCAAAATTTTAAACAGCCTGATGTAATGGTGTTAGCATGATACTTGTTAACAATTTACTTACTTTGAAGCTTTTTACTAAAATGTTCTTACTTTTAAACAATTTTTTACTATGTTGTATCCTACTAAGCCTGTTTTCTTAATAAGCTCCAGCTGAACACACCTAAAACAGTGACAGTTCGTGCAAAAAAGTAAGCAAACATACCTTTTTTCACATTTTGTATTGTCAAAGTGACATATGGAGTGAATTGAACTTCACGCAACGTTGAACCAGGTTTTCATGACAACCCCGAGGAGTGTTGAGTGTTGCAAGCAAAAAAGTCATGTGCTTAGATAATTAAAACTTAAAACTTGTTTTAAATATGTCCTAAAATGAATAAAAACAACTTCTAACGTTCCCATTTTCTATTTATTAGCATTAAATTAAATTAGTGTATTCTTTCAATTTCTTTTCCCAAAATATATAATAACCCGCAGAAGGTGAATCCACAAAATGCTTAACAACTTAAATGTCACTTTGGCAGTTTATTCTTTACCTCAAATCGCCACAGCAAAAAACCTAGACCCCAGGTCTCAAAAAACACAAATTTGTTTTACCATCAGGATGACTTCAAGTTTTTCGAAAAATCCTTTGGGCGAACCCAGGGTGACTTCAGTGCTCAACGAACAAACCTAGTATGATACTAAAAAGATAAAATTGCCATTTGGTGATTTTAACTTTTGTAGAATGTGAAAAAGATAGTACGATGCTAACTCATTTCAAATTTGGAAAATCGTCTTTTTAACTGAGCATCATACTAAAAATGCTTTAACACGATACTAACCGACATATTATTCACTAGATACATCCAGATTAAAACTTAAATCCAGATCTATTTACATTGAATTTGTATGCTTTACATCTGGATTTAAATTTTTAATCTGGATGAATCGAGTGAATAATATGGCCGTAAATCGTCTAAAATTTTGCACCATTGTTTGGCTAATCAAACTATCCAATTGATAATTTAGATAAAATTATTTATGAAATTTAGTTAAGGATAAGGATTTAATGCAAAACTAAGTGGTAATTTTTCAATGTTTCTAAATACATAAATGTAAATTAAATCGAAAACTAAATTTGAATTAATAAATCAAGATAATTATTGTTCCTTAGTAAAAGCTATATTCAGAAGCCTATAATGAGCATTTTTTAAAATTCAAAGTTCCTTTGTCCGAAGTTTACTTTGTTATTTTTCATTCTTAGATTATTAAATACGTACAACAAGTTCATTGTTTATTGATGTCATCAAAAATGTATCACAGTCGATTTAATGACGCAGCAGCAAACCATTTTAAGTTATTAATGACTTTGAAAACGTACATACATTCGTCTATATCATACGTATTATTCATCTATGACTTATGTACACAAATATGTAAGTAAGGAAAATATTGATTTTTGTATGCAATTTCATTCTTATTAATTATATATGTACATTCATTTATGCGTATATTTATAGTCAATAGACACAGTGGCGGCAAACTGAGAAGCAATATTATATAAGCGCCCATACTAACTCACATACATTTTCCAAATTGAAACTGGCATAATTTTAGTTCATCTGCACGCATATCATGTATATTACATCCATAGATTAGCCACATGAAGATGAGAATCCCCGCCAGCCATTTAATTTGCCTACAAGCTTCGGCTGTCAGATATCAGATAAACAATGAGAATGTGTGTATAAAAACCTCACACATAGACAGTAGGGATCTTCAGACACCGGTTAAGTTGTTGTTGCAATTCACATCTATTCATCGACGCGGGAAGATATTACAAATACAACAATGTAAACAAATGGGTTTTGGAGCGTGAAACGTAGGAAACATTCTCATCTTCATATGGCTAATCTGTGATTACATCCCTGAGTTTATCATGGCACCTATCCAGAAAGCTTTCGATAGCTACCCGAACGCGGGCATTAAAGTGAAGGGGCGCATTCAACGCATTACGTTTTACATCTGAATTTTCAGAATTCTGAATTTTTGGAGCTTCTGATGGGCCAGCAGTCATCAAAAGTTAGATAACTTTTTGTGACTTTTAATAACGTTTGCTTACGTTTCATATGAATTTTAAAACAAAATATCTCATCTGAAAATTCAGAAGAAAAGTGCTTGTTGTGAGGGAAATTTGGAAGTACCTACTATACATAGAAGTTGAACTTTATGATTTTCGTTCTGGTTGGTGGTTGATTTGTGATGATTAATCTTCATCACGAACAGATTAATACTTTTTCCATAAAAGAACTTATTGTTTATTGATAAGTGAGTTTTTAAATCAAAAGATTGACTATTCTTAGAAAAATGTTGCAAGAATTCTCCATCGCAATAACTTCCGGTTTTCTATAAAAAAAAACAATATCCGGTTTAGAAAAGAACATCAAATTTACCATATATTCCACCACTAAAATTATTTTTCAATCGCTCACTTAATTTATCGACATTTTTCTTAAAAACCATTACCGCTTGCCGAAACTATACAAGCCCATAACCCTATGATCGTCTACAAAATTATAATTACCTACTAAATTATTTTTATGAAATTTGAATGATGAATAAGTAACATTGCAACATAGCTATACGAACTACGATCGATCAGTTATCATAAGTTTGATTTAAGAGTTTTTAAAAAATCAGGCAATTTTCTATCTAATAGCAATAGTAAGAAGTAAATACAGATTAAGTGAGTATGCTAGAAGCCTCACATTACGCTCCTTAGGGCCAGTTTCACAGTCAGAAAAGTGACACTTAAGTGGGGAATGTGAAAGATTAATTCCCAATATCAACGTTCACTGTTACCTGAATAAGTGGCACTTAAATCTCAGATGTTGGTGACTTAAGTTCCACTTACGCTAGCTATGAAACTTAGCTTAAATTCCTAATATGGGAAACTTAAGTGCCACTTATTTCGGCAAGTGTCGACTGTGAAACTGTAAACAGTAACAAAATTTAACAGTCACAAAGCGTCATTCATTCATTTCGTGGTTTCAAGTTGGTAGCGTTGGCATTTGACAGCTGTCAAACTCAGCTGTCATTTGAAGTGTCATAATATTAGTTGAACAATCGAAAAACGCGTTAAAATTATTAAAACTTACTCCAAAGTGGTGATTCAAACGTAGCCACTTTTCGCGCATTACGCGATGATTATGGTCGTCATAATCGACCGACTACGCAAGCAATCGGTAAAATTGTGAAGAAATTTGAAGCGTTACTGATACACTCTCAGTCGAAAATATTGCTGCTGCAAGTGCAAGTGTTGCTGATGATCTGAATTTATCGATTTCCCGGCGTTCGCAGCAATTTATCGAATGATAAGCAATTTTTTTTGGCCGGCGATTGAAGATCACGACTTGGATGATATGTGGTTCCAACAGGACGAGGCAACAAGCCACACAACATGACCAATTATGGCTTTATTGCGTGAGAAGTTTCCTGGTCGCGTAATTTCAAGTTTTGGTGAAATAAATTTTCCACCAAGATCATGCGATTTGATACCGTTAGATTTTTTTTCTGCGGGGCTACACCAAAGACCGTGTTTACGCGAATAATCCCCGAACTCATGACGCATAAAAAAACAACATTTATCAGGTTATGGCCGAGATACCGCCCGAAATTTGCAGAAAATTGGTTAAAAACTACCTCAAAAGAATCGCATGCTGTGAAACTTTCCGAGGCGGCCATTTGAAGGATATTGTTTTTCACACTTAATGGCAAAGTTGGACTTTATAATGAAATAAAATTTTCATCAAAAATGTATCACTGTGTGTGTTTTATTAAGCTTTATTATCGAAACCGAAAAATTAATGACCCTTTATAAATATGCGTCAAAACTACCTATTCATATTCAAAACAAAAATTCTTATGTGTACATACATTGATATGTATAACGCGACGGAATTGCTTTTTTAACACTATTCTTAAGACTCCAACAGACAACTACCATATTTGATTTTTTTTTAATTTTAGCTCAAGCTTGATCTGTTACGAACGATTACTACGTTCCACAAAAAAAAAATGTATCAACAAAACAACCACATTTTTTATTCAAAGCAATTTTATCATCATTAATATTTTGAAACTTTTTAATAAACCGGTATTCCATATGCAATGCAGCACACATCAAAAACTAAGCAACGTAACAACTGGTGAGTAGTCCAGTGTGTACAGCGCACACATCGTAATTTCTGAAAGTTGTCGTTCGACATAGTCCGAGTACATTGGTCGAGTTTTCATTTAGGATTTAGCGTAATTAGTTCGAAAATTTCAACATTTCAACAAAAGAAAAACAATAACATAAATAAAACATAAACGAAAGTCAATGAAAGGGAAAAAGTTGCACTAGTGTTGACGTTGAAGACAGCCTATAGAGAATGGCTTGCAAGACAAACCAATATAGTTGTGTCAACTATTCATTCGCAGATAAAACACACTTAATGACTCATGTACCTATACAGCACATACAGTTGGGCAACCAAGATAAAAACAAAACGCAAATTCTAAACGACTTGCAACAGTTTTAATATACAGCTAGTTCTGAAGTTCAAACAAGCTCACACCGAGTGAAAGTTCTAGGCCTATGAAAAGCATGTCAAGATGTGGATTAAGTTCTTTTTTCTAGTCACATAGGAACGAAATTATATAATTTTGCTACTTCTTTAGCTACTTCACTGAATCCGCGACTTGGTCAATTCGATGTTGGTCACGGTGAATCGCACCGGCAAAATGGGTACAAATGGACGCCTCGCGTCGCCCGTCATCGGCAGCTATTCGAACAGCTTATATTGTTTATCACAGAAACACGTTCGACGGCGGTTAGTGACGATTTCAAACTAAATCGCGCTGCGAAACGTTTGGTCTGACTGAACAATTTGAATTTTTTAAGATAGCATTTGTAGCAACTACACTCTGTTTCGACTAAATAACTCCACCTTTTATTTGCGTAATGGAACATTGATAGTTTCTTGAAAGAAGAAAAAAATAAATATGCGTCGAAATATGGAATTTAAGCACATTTCTTTTTGAAAATAAACATGTTAATTAAACAAATGCATATTATATTCAAAATAGGTTTTAGCGGCATTTAATTCCTTTTAAAATTTGGCATTTCATTGCGGTGCGTCATATTTGGAGTCTAAGGAGAGTATGTACATTTTTTGACAAAAATCATTCATTGAATGCAGGTACATAGTTTTGTTTCTCTGTACATAATGTACATACATATATCTCCAGAACAATGTTAAGATCCTTAATCATTAAAATTGGAACAGGGCCAGGATTTATATTTGGACAACATGATTCCAGAAGTTTTACTTATCAGAATTTTACAGAGGCTAAGGGTGAACTCACCCAAAAAAATTTTATACATTTTTTTAAAAATGTCTGCTGAATCAACAAGGTATATACAAATTATTCGACCAGTGAAGGAAACAAAATTTTTGTGAACTGATGAATTATTTTCCAAATTTGAAATGAATCAGATGAAAAATGTACCAACATACTTAATGTACATATTTAATTTCTATATCTCAGTAGAAAGAAATAAGGTGTATTTTGTTAAGAGGTTTGGTTATTCAATTGGCAACACAGTTTCTAGTTACAGTAAATTTGACAGATAGATAATTTGTGCTTCAAGAAGTTAATAAAGCTCTTTTTCTAAAAACGATTAGGTTGGCGTTATATTTATTAAAATTTTAACTGTAGATAGGGGAATCACAAGAACACTTGGCTTAATTTTTCCCCTACATTTTCAGAAGGATGGGCCAATCTTTAACTTAAGCATTTAAAGGGTAAATTCAATTATTCCGTTAAATATTGGTTTTTCAGGCAAATTGTTCAAAGAAAATTGTTAAACATATTATTTCCAACAACTTTTGTTTAAAATTTTTATCCACATTTGGAATATTTAAAAAGATAAAAGCATTAAATTTTTTGAACAACAACAACAACTTAAATGTGCTACCACCGATTGTTTACGAATTAATTTATAATTCGTTTATTTGGTTTGAGATATAGCTATTTCAAGGGGTCTATTATTATTCTCCTCCTTAATAGTGGTGCTGAGGTTTAATTCAATTTTATTATGAAAAACTTGGTTTTTACATGCCCACCATAGGAATCGAACTCACGTATATCAGATTTGCTCAGTCTTAGAAGTCGTATGCACTAGGCATTCCACCACTTGAGACCACTGACGTCACAGGTCGAAAATGGGCTGTTTGTTTATCAAATGCATTTTGAGCATCAGCATTTTTCTAAGCGCCTTTAAGTATGCTTTCTTGTTCCGTTTCCATTTTTCTCCATACCTTATTTTGATAGACTACAATTCGTAGTACGTATCAAAGGGGGAGAGGTTTGATATAGCTATATCTCTAGCCAAATAAACGATAATAAATTAATTCGTAAACAATTGGTGCTAGCACCTTTAAGTTGTTGTTGTTATTCAAAAAATTCAATGAAATTGACGGAATAAAGATTGGTCAAGTCTAATAAGTTGACATTCTAAGTATGAATAGTACAATAAATAATAATGATAAAAGCATTAAATAATTTAAATTTAGGATGTTGGAACGGTTTTTGCGATTTTATGACAAGATTGAAATGGGCAAAATTTGAAAACAAATTATTTTTCGAATTTTTACTTTTTTGGAGTTTCAAAAAGACAATTGGGAACAACCATTTAAAGTTCGATTTAGTACAAAAAAAATGAAGTCGCAGTCAAAAACCTTTTGTTTAGTGTTCATTCCCTAATGAACTCTAAACAAAAAACAGTCACCGACTAACCTCCGAACAGTTCGCATCGTTCGTAGCCTACTGTGTGCCTTTCTATTTTGTTACATAACACAACAACCGGTATCTCCCGTTATACCAGTTCTTCTTTGCTACTCTTTTTTCGATTGCAAGTGTCTTTCTTTTTACCATTAAACAAGTGCGTGTTTTCATTTTAAACTGAAAATGCCCCTCTCGGAGGGGGGGTCCCGTTTCAGGCACCTACCGCTTGACGTGGACTCCGTGTTTATAAATCAACCAAACAAAAAATACAAATCAAATCCAACCCCTTTATGTCTTTGCCCTGATCTCCCTAATACAACCAGTGTAAAAAATCCCAAATTCATCGTTATATCCTCAAAGTCCGACAAAAAGCCCATTTCATCCCTCAGCCCATTCCTTCTAAAAAAAAACCATTGAAAATATTAGTAAAGAGTACGAACAAATCTCCTCGGGATGGTAATCTTCTCATCTTAGTCAAGTCGCAAAAAATTGCAGACATCTTCCTCAAAGCTAATAACCTTGCAAACACGTGCCCTGTTACAGTTAATCTCCACGAAAAATTGAACGAGTCGAAAGGTATAGTCTACGCCCCATGCTTGATAAATGTGGAAGAAACCGAAATCATTGCAGAAATGAAATCCCAAGGAGTCACAATAAGTTTACAAAACGTGTTGAGGTAGAAGGTAAAAAAGAACAAAAAGCAACTGGTCTAATGCTTTTTACTTTTGACTTGTATTCCACTCCTAAAACGGTAGATATTGGTTTTTATAAGTCACCGAATACATACCTAATCCAATGCGCTGTAAGACATGCCAACTTCTTGGACATACAAGTAAACGATGCAAAGGTAATGCTAAGTGCGAAGCATGTAGTCTGCCCCCACATAACGCCGAGCCATGCAATAGAGTTATGTGTGCAATTGCTCACTGTACCATTCTTCCTCTTCTAAAACTTGCCCAGTCTATAAACAAGCAAAAGAAATTTTGACTATAAAAACCCAAACAAAATGCACAATAGCTGAAGCAAAAAAAATTCATAAAGAACAAAACAACACTCCCCCTCTTTTCTCATCCTCTTTAGAATCATTCGCTCAAAGAGTTAAACAACCTTTAAATGCTCAAACTCCTCATGTTCAACTTAAAAAAAAGGTAAATGAAAAAGAAAAAGATACTCCAATTTCCAAGTTAATCGACAGCACAATAAATCCAACTACTTCAAAAAAAAATTAATTACATGAACCCAAACAATACCAACATAACAAAAACTCAAAGTTTTCCAATAAATGCACAACAGAACAATCCGTCTTATGCGGAACCCAAACACAACATTTTAGACATTACCAAAACACCTCTTTCAACAGAACCAAAATCATTTCTACCAGACAAATCAGCCACATCAAACACTTCAATAAACCTACCATCTCTTTCAAGACAAACCAAACTTATCCCTTCCGAAATCACTAACACCACAAAAGAACAAAAGCTTTCTCCTCTTTCACAAGTAGCTCAAGGTCTACTCGATAAAAATAACTACTTTGTAGTAGACACAGACCCCCACGATGTCGAAATGAACTAAAAACAATAATACCTCTTTACTCAAGACTCCTCTGATCACCGCAATATCGACAACACTACTTTTTTACAAACAATTCCACATAATAGAACGTACTCAGTAAAAGAATCAATTAAAATCATTCAGTGAAACATGAAAGGTTTCATTAACAACTATAACGAACTAAATATTCTTATTAAAACTCATTTTCCAAGTGTTATCTGTATTCAAGAAACAGACTGTGCATTTAATTTAACACCAAATATTCCCAGAAGCTACACAGGATATTTCCACAATTTAAATCAAATCACTACCACGAAACAAGGAATCGCTATATTAGTTAAAAAATGTATCCCACACAAACAAATTTGTATGTATCCCACACAAACAAATTTGTATAAACTCACATATCCTTACACTTGCAATCGAAATACATCTTGAGACTAAGTTAACCATACTGTCTATTTATATACATCCTAAACAAGCATTCTCCATCTCCATCTTTCCAGCGGAAACTCGGAGCACAGATGGCACCCCCTATCCTCAATGAAGCAAAGACGGACCAAATCGTAAACACGCTTTTCCCAACTCACCCTGCCAGACCACCCGACACCACAATGGTCCAACGCCAGGAAATTCCAGTCTTTAATGAAGAAGAGTTGGGCATAGCTGTACAGTCGCTGCAAAACAAAAGAGCCCCGGCCCCGACGGAATTCCAACAGAAGCCCTGAAATTGACCGCTCAAACATGCCCACATTTGATGCTGAACATGTTCAATAGCTGTCTCGAGGAAGGAGTGTTCCCCAAAAATTGGAAAAAACAACGTCTGGTACTTATCAGCAAAGGAAAAGGAGACCCGGATTCCCCATCGGCATACAGACCTCTGTGCATGCTAGACACCGTGGGCAAACTCTTAGAAAAGCTACTGAAACCACGGCTGATCGCGGCAGTACAAACATCAGGTGACTTGTCAGAGAGACAATATGGTTTCAGGAGAGGCCGATCTACGATTGGCGCCATTACAGAAGTAGTGAACGCCGCCCAAATTGCTCAACAAGGAAGCCATTATTCGAAAAAGATTGTCCTGCTAGCAACACTAGACGTACGCAACGCTTTCAACTCGGCTAGGTGGAGTGACATCCTGAACGCGCTGGAGAGGAGATTCCAAATCCCAGCGTATCTCCTACGAATAGTGAAGGACTACCTCAGGGATCGATTGCTGATCTACGAAACCACAGAAGGCCAGCGCAGAAAAGAAATAACGTCAGGTGCAGCTCAAGGATCAATCTTAGGACCAGACCTCTGGAACATGTCCTACGATGACATCCTTCGAATGGAGATGCCCGATGACACCTTCCTGGTTGGTTACGCTGATGACATCGCGGCGGTGATAACGGCAAGAGACACCGAAAACGCGCAAAGAAAGTTAAATCAGGTCATGCGGCGAGCGAACTCTTGGATGGAGGACCACGGGCTAAGCCTGGCAACGGAGAAAACGGAGATAGTCCTTCTGACGAAGAAGAGGATTCCTACCCAAATGGATTTCCAGATTGGCACCGAAGTAATAAGAAGCAGCGTCGCCGTGAAATACTTGGGATTGAGGCTCGACACAAAGCTAACCTTTTGGCAACAAATTAAGGCAGCAGCGGAAAGAGCCTCGAAAACAACTGCCTCACTTAGTAGATTGATGGCCAACATAGGCGGACCCACGGCCAGTAAGCGAAAGCTGCTGATGTCCACAACGCACGCCATCCTCCTGTACGGAAGCGAGATCTGGGCAGACTCACTTAAACAAGAGAAGTACCGAAAACAGATGGCAGCAGTTCAAAGATGTGGAGCCCTACGAGTAGTCAGCTCATACCGAACGGTGTCGGAACCAGCCGTCCTTGTAGTCGCAGGAGTGACCCCCATCGATCTCCTGGCGGCAGAAAGGAAGTACGTTTACGACAAAAAGACGGAAATGGGAGTGGAAGCGGCATCCGAGGAGGCAAAACAGATCACAAAACAAAAATGGCAAGAGCGTTGGCGCTCAGAAACCAGAGGAAGATGGACAGCGAGGCTAATAAGGAACGTGGGCGATTGGAATGACCGGAAACACGGTGAGGTCAACTATTACATCACTCAGTTACTCACCGGACACGGATACTTCAACGCCTTCCTCCATAAGATCGGCAAAACAAATAGCCCAGCATGCCAGTATGGGGACTCGCAAGAAGACGACGCAAACCATACCTTCTTCTCATGTAACAGATGGGAACCCCTCCGACAAGACTTACAAAGAAACATTGGAGTCATCACCCCAGACAACATAGTGGAAAAGATGATACAGAGCTACCAAAACTGGCAAAAAATAAGCAGTTTTATAGAACACATTCTCAGAAGAAAAAAAAGAGAAGAAGAAAATTATCGGGAAACAGTTGAACCCGTAAGATGAACCCGTGAGGGAAATATGACAACCCCCTTGAAGTAATACAAAGAGCAGTGCCGGGGGGGTTAGGTCAGAAACCGAAAGGGTTGGAGGAGTTTTGGTCGGTATGCACCACGCGAGTCCGACACACGGGGATGGTTAATGGGTCAACGCCAACCTCCTTATGGTGCATAAAGCATTTCTCCTGTCTCTATCCCTAAAGGAAAAAAAAAAAAAAACAAGCATTCTCCATCAATGATCTGGAAAATATAATTGATCAAATTAATACTCCAGTTATTTTAGCTGGTGCCGTTAATTCCTGGAGTGGTTTGTGGGGTTCCCCTGTGACAAATACCAGAGGTGCTATCTTAGAAAAGTTTTTAATGAACTCTAACCTAATAATTCTTAACGATGGCTCCCATACTCATTTTTCCACTCATCAAACTCTCACACATGTAGACATCACCACCTGCTCCCCCGAATTGTATCCAAATATCTCATGGATAGCTTTAGACGATCTCTACAACAGTGATCATTTCCCAATCATAATTACTTTAACATCTAATCAAATTGTTTCCGTTAACAAAGTAACTCCAATGTTTAAAACTGACGAAGCCAATTGGACTTGTTTTCAAAATCATGTTAAGTCAAATTTGTCTAAAAATATATCCCCAAACATAAACCAAGAAGCGGCTCGTCTAAAACAATTCGCCTTGCAGCTAACTTCTCAATACCTCAAAGCTCTGCAAAAACTTTAAGTCGTACAGTATCATGGTGGAATTCAGATCTTAACACCTTACGGAAAGAAAAAAACAAAGCTTGGAAATAGTTTAAAAAATACCCTAACCAGCAAAATCTAATTTCATTTAAAAAATCAAACGTCAAATTCCGCAGACAAATAAAAATTTGTAAAGCGAATAAATTCAGGGATATTACATCTTATATAAATCCCAGTTCATCGAAGATATGGCAAGAAATCCGTTGTCTTACTGGTTCCTGCACTCCCCATTCTATTATGAGTATCTTAGTCCATGATCGTGTATTAACAACATATAAGCAACATTTTTGCCAATACGTGGTCAACTCTTTCTAAAGATGAAAACTTCTCCACGGAGTTCTATTCAAAAAAAATAACATCACTGAATCTGGCTTTAGATTATACTTCCTTGTCACCTCAATCGCAGCATATTGAAAAAGCAATTTCAGTTGTCGAACTCGAAAGCTGCCTTGCCCAGCTTAAAGGAAAAACCCCCAGTAGGGATCGAATTTCATATCCGACGCTGAAGAAGCTTCCAGCTATAGCTAAATCTCGACTCATACAATTGTATAATAATATACTGGACACTGGTATTATTCCACAAAACTGGAAACTAGCAACTGTACTTCCTTTACCGAAACCAAATAAAGCTAATAATTTTGTTAATGGAAAGAGACCAATATCACTTATTTCTTGTACCTCAAAAGTCCTAGAAAAGATCGTTGCGAAAAGATTACTTTGGTTTTTAGAATCCAGGAACCTCATAAGTTCCAATCAAGTTGCTTTCAAAGCTAATAGAGGCTTTGCTGACGCCCTTCTTCACATTGATTTCTACATAACAAAAGCTCTATCGGCTCACAATCATGTCACTGTTTTATCTTTGGACTTCAAAAAGGCCTTCGATAGAATCGGTGTCCATCTATTTCAGACAAAATTAAAGCTTGGGGTATTGGACCAAAAATACTCAACTACGTCAAATCCTTCTGGACAAATAGAAAAATTTGCGTTAAGACTAATAACTGTTCCTCTAAATATTTTACTCTACACAATGGTATTCCGCAGGGATCTCCGTTGTCAGTAATACTATTCCTTATCGCTTTTTACGAAATCAGTACCATTATATCAATATATTCACAACTGGATCATTGCATTTACGCCGATGACGTATACGTCTTATGTAGGCATAATAATGTAGCAGAACATAAAACTCTTTTCTCGAAGGTCCTTGCGGATATTAGTATATGGTCTGCCTCTTCTGGCGCTAAATTATCAATTGATAAATGTAAAACGTTACATATTTGCAGTAAAACATCATGTACAAAAACCACTTTTAGTTTAAATAATGTAAATATAGAAAATGTAAATAAATTAAGTATTTAATTATAATTTTAAGGACCACTGTATACAATTAAAAAAAAGCCTAGCTGTAAGGGCAAATATTGTAAATTATTTATCTAGTAAAAAATCAAACTCACATGTTAACACCCTATGTAATATAACAAGATCTCTAATACTCAGTAAGATTGACTACGGTCTCCTAATTTATGGCAACTCCCCTAAAACTACAATCAACATTGTCGAGGCTCCCTAACATCAAGCAGTACGCAGGAGCTTAAATGCTTTTCCTACCAGCCCAATACGGAACATGATGGCAGAGGCAGGACTTCTTCTTGTGGAAGAACGTATCTTTGAAACCAGAGCTAAGCTAAACACAAAACTTTTTCTGTGTTTTTCTATCATCAATGAAGACTTGAAAATACTTAGGCAAGCAAAATGTCTCAAGCGTATTCCATTAGCTTTATCAATCGCAATAACAACGGCAAATTCAATGGAGCTGCCTTTCATAAAAAATGTGAAACATTTCCCAAGCTGCCCACCCTAGTGTATTAAGAAATCTGCCTTTATCATGGACATGGCCGCATATAACAAAAGCAATACATCTAACAACATATATAAATCCTTATTCCATGATATCACAGCTGATTTAAGGACTACTGGATGGAAGATTTTATTCACCGACGGTTCCAAAAACCAGTACAGCACTTCCTTTGCATCGACTTTTGAAGATGGTTTCTTATTATCCATAGGATTATTGGATAGTTTTGTTTCCATCTTCACCGCCGAGGCTACAGCTATCTTACAAACTGCAACGATAATCGCAAAACTACCTGTAAATTCATTATTTGCTCCGACAGCCTAGCGGTTATACGTGCAACACAAAATCCTAATAACTCCACCACTGTGATAAACAAAATAATAAATTACCCTAATAAGTTAAAGATTATGTGGGTACCAGTACACGCTGGAATTTTGGGTAATGAACGTGCTGATGGAGCGGCCAATGCTGCTCATCTTTCCCCAGTCAAATCGTTCAAATCTCTTACAAAAAGTGACTTATTACTTGAAGTAAAAAACAAAGTTATAGAACGAAACCTTATTGACTGGAACAACTATGCACACTCATACAAATCCATCAATGTTAAGAAAGCTAAACCACTCTACCCAACCACCACCTCGAAGCAGATGAATACAGTCTTTGTCAGACTACGACTGGGACACACGACAATCACACACCAACACCTCCTAAAAAAAGAAAATGCACCAACTTGCCCTCACTGCCAATCACGGATAGACATTAAACACATACTGGGTTTAGATATGTGCAAAGCCTTGACTTCCAACACCAGCGTTTACAACACACCGTCTTCAACAACAGAAATTCTTAATAACCTAGATCCAGAGAACAGCAAAATGATATACAACTTTATAAAATCAAACAACTTTCAAATATAAAACTACCTATAATACACCAAAACTTATATAATTATTATCAATAACTATGTTTGTTAGCTTAATTATTTTTTTACTTAAGAGTCAGAAGCCCCAGTCAGCTAGTGCTCAGTTAAATTAGCATGTAAATTTTAATTTTATGTTAATAAATTATAATAATAATAATATAAGAAAAAAACGGCTTCTACGATTTTCATACAAATTGTTCTGTTATGTTAAGTTAAAACTGCAGTCAAGTCAAGAAACATGGACGATACACTCCATCTAAATCCGCCATTGGACTTAAGGATTCCAGAAGGTTTGGGAGTGTTGTCGAATTTTATGAATTTTAAGAATGAAGTTACTTATCTCTTTAGTTTATTATATTAGTCGAGCTAAATGGTATTTGGGCTAACTCAATTGATAAAAGCCTTAAACTTTGTTATGAAGTACATCACTTCCAGATTTTTGAAAGTTTACAAAATTGTCGAAATTAACATTCTTTACAAAGCTAGTGCTTGCATATATTATGAACAAATCTATCAACTTTTTTTAGAAAAAAAAAGTACCTCGAATTTGTTTTACCATCAAAATAGTTACTAATTTTACTGCCTGATCAAGATGATAACACTGGAGTGGAGCGGCGCATTCCATTTGCTTCTCGCACTTTGGGAGACCATGATAGAAATTATGCGCATATTGACAAATAGGCATTAGGAACGTTTATGTTTAGGCATTAGGGTTTATCTTTGGAATTAAATAATTTTACCAATATCCAGCTGGAGGAGAAAGAATAATCATCACTGACCATAAGCCACTACCGGGAGTTTTCAATAGCAAGAAGTAAATACCACAAATGATTTCGCCCGAATTTTACGTTGGTGCCTGCTTCTGCCTTCGTAGTTACTATACAATGAAGTATAGGCCAGGGCATAAAAATCGAAATGCTGATTGTGTGAGTCGATTACCTCTGCCATCGTCAACAGACGCCTCAATAAATGATCCAGCTGATATTCTGGTGTTTGAGATGCGCAGTAATCTACCAGTGACCGCGACTGAAATTGCCAATGAGACTTCAAAATATCCTGTGATGTGAAGAGTATTACGGTTGCTTTTGCATGGTTGGCCTCGAACGTATATTAAGTATTTTGTATTGCATTAAGTATTTTGTATTGAATATGTAATTTGTAACTTTTTTTTGTGACAGTCCGCGCAATCATACCAGACCGGTACACCGTAAAGCAAGATAGGTTGAAAAATTGTTTTAAACAAATTAAGTTTGTACAAAATAAGTTTGTTCGCTTCTCAAATGGTTTCAAAAAAAGGCAAGCTAGTTGAAAAGCTAGTACCTAGAGAGTTGCTAAAGTTTCTGTGTATAAGTAAACAAATTTGAGTGCATTTGCAATTCGCTAGCGGGTACTCGCTTTTAGTAAACCAGTTTCTTTAAAGCTTCTTTTAGACTCTATGGACGCCAACTTTGAAAAAAAGAAATTCCTTCGGGGGTGCCGATGTGCTCATGAGAGCTTCTAGTTTTCTGAATGGAACGCACAGAATTGAGTTCCCTACAAATCTTATCTCCTCGCCATAATAGCACGAGTAGTTGTTAGTTCTAGATTAACATTTCCAAAGGAAAACTGTTTATTAAACGCGCATCCTAACATGATGAGTTATGTTTTGGACGAGCCTAAATTTACTAAAAAATCAAATGTGTTGGTCACCTCTAACCGTGGTCATAAATGCACGTTTTTGTTACACTTTATTACGATTATTCCGAACAAAACATTAAAACAAAACTCCATACATTTTCCCTCCACCCTAATGTTCATTGACTTTATATCCATTTAAAGCAGTCGATCGTCTTTTTTTTTTGTAGAAATTATGTCATCCCACCTATTTGGACTGCGTATCATAAGTTTCTTTAGATAGCTTTAGTTTTTGTTGCATCAACTGTGTTGTCGCAAGGGATTACAACAACAAAAACCTTCATACAAGTTGTGATAGCTTAATCGGAAAATACAGTAAATAAATTATTAATTAATTTTTTAAATCTTACCACCATTCTCTCATAGCTTCAACATCAGCCGAGTCAGCACTCTTGGCCACATTTGTATTGCCGTTCAATGTTAAATTTTGTTGTGACATTTTGTTGTTTTGGCGTTGACAGTGAAATTTTCCGCAGTAAAATTTAAATAATTATTAAAACACTTCAATTTTCAACAATATTGGCAATAGTTTTATGTCTTTCATAGCGAATACAGACATCCAAAACAAAATCGAAAGCTGACCTCACAGAAATATATCAATTTGTATATTAACAACGACACGACAGTGCAAAATGTGAGATTACTCCGTTGTAGGCAAAGTGTTTTGATTTTATTTTTTTAAGTAGAAGTATAACCTAGTAGCTTTATATTAGGTAAAACGCCATAACGATTGAATTTTTACAATACAAATGAAATTCTATCGCTTCTGCACGCTTCAGTTTCCAACCTGAAAACCCGATTTGATTGGAATTTGGAGCAAAAGAAGTCATAAATAGGTCACAAACTCACAGCTTAATCTTTTTTCTAATTTGAAACCATGCCCGAGGGGTTGTAATTAGTTTCCAATTTCGTGAAGGGCAACGTTTTTATTTGCAAATATAAATGGAAATGAAAAACAACAAAGTTTTACCGAACATACTTCTAACAAAAATATAAAAAAAAACTTTCACGCTCTCCAGTCACTGAGATATGTCACTTTCGCTTTGTTTAGTACACATGATACGCACAGCTGATGTCGGTAAGGTGGTTCTCATAAAAATGTTAGTACTTTGATTGCACAGATGGCGCTGTTAGACGTTAAGAACTAATTTCGTGGGAAATTCAAAAATAAAACAAGAAAATAATGGTTTTTCACTTTTTCGCATGTGAAACGATTTTTATAACTTTTGAGGTTTTGGCGGTTGTAAATAGACATAATTAATAATTGAAACTATTTGTATATCCAATTTTAACTATATAATAATGTATATATAATTTGAAATCTGATATAACTTACATTCCGCCATGGCCGTAGCTAGGAGAGGGGGGGCATTGGGTGTTATGTCCTACCTTAAAACCTGCAATGCCTTACCTTAAAAAATCAGCTATCGTTACGATTTTCCTATACCATTTTTAATTCGTTCCACCAAAAAAAATAATAAATAATAAAGGCTCTCCCAAACCAACGCGAAACATTCGCGCGAATATGCGACGACTGAAAAATGTTCGAAGACTCGCATCGCGCCAGTGTGGGTGCTCCCATTAATCTCCATGTAAATAAATTAAGACAGGCGAAAGTTTCGTCGTCGCTTTGAAATATTCGCGTTGGTTTGGGAGAGCCTTAATCGTTTATTATAAATCACAATTTGAGAGGTAT
Source organism: Leucozona laternaria (assembly GCA_932273885.2). NCBI lineage: Eukaryota > Metazoa > Arthropoda > Insecta > Diptera > Syrphidae > Leucozona > Leucozona laternaria. The sequence continues at coordinate 61,188,470 of OW026368.1, read as the reverse complement.
TGACTTTTCAATCATTGTCATAAATGACAATTCTGTCATTTATTTTTGTCAGTAATGCCCAAAAAATATCAATTTATATTTAAAAGAAGTGAAGAAAAGTGAGTGACGTAAAGTCGCCTAAACAATTCTGTAATCCATTTATCCTTCAAACTACATTTAATTAATTTTAGGGTTTTCAATTGCAGCGGGCAGATTTTGACGGTGACATTTATTAAATCTTTTGTTTATTATTTACTGATGCCAAATCACCATGTCAAGTTACACGATTGAACGATACGTCCAATTGAAAGAACTTTAATATAAAAATCTCTTAGGTAACGATACGTGCGTTGCGCCCATTTTACGGTTTACATGGTCGTCCTTCCATCTCTATTATCCAAAGTTTTATGCCCAAATTTGAGTCAACCCAGGATCAACCGAAAACATCTACCCGCCCTTATTGAAAAACCCTACATTTGATAAAATGCATAAATTGCTTACAAAAACAAAAAAGACGACACAAGACGATAGCTTAATAGGTATCGTTCAAATGCTAACTATTAACCGATCACATTTTGACGATTTTTGAGTTACGGAGCGTAAATTTTCGATCGTTAAGACGATATCTTTCTGTCGATAGTGATTATTGTTTTTACGTGATTCAAAGCTGTCGTCAAAACGATATCGTGTGGCGATAATCGAATTACGGAATGACCCGCCAGGTTATTTATTACTTATAAAGTTAATTTTCACATATTAGAAACCACAATTTCAAATTAAAAGCAAAAGATGCTAACAGCTGGGTGTTTTGACAGTCTTTACTCACCTTGCACATAGAAATCTATGCAGCACAAATTTGCAAGTTATCCAATGGAGGGGAATTTTTTTCTCTCTCGATGTGCTCTCTCGTTGCAACTTTTTGGAGTTAACAAACAGGAATTTGTAACAAATTGTGCAATTTTGTGAAAATTTGTGCAAATTCGCAAGAAATTTAACGTTACCAAACAGACCTGTTATATTTAATATGGAGATAAATGAGAGCACCCACATTGCCGCGATGTGAATCTTTATTGTTCATGTTCATTCATCGCATGGATATCTGCCACCAAATGTCAGAAGTGTTTCATTTTTTTCATTGGTTACAATTAGGTATTGTTATTTTGTCTGCCGTCTGCCTCTGCCATGGATGAAAAGAAATTTAATGAAATAGAAATGGGTGAACATGTTTTTGTGATAATTATTTTTGTATCTTCATGATGCTTATGCGTGCGCGAAAAATTAATTTACAATTTGCAAAACAAAGAAATAATCGCAAAATGATTTTTTGAGATGAAAACAAACAGCTGATAGTTGGATATTCTTTCAATTAAGATCTGTTTCCTTATTTATTCGATTCTGGATATTCTGTGTAGATATTTTGCCTTTTCCGTCTTTTCTATTCTTTATCCGGAAAAAATAAAGAAACACACCCAATATAGTAAGACGTCCAAGAATATTCCGAGTATATATTAGGCTTTTCCAGAAACTATCTTTGTCTTTTCTCTTTCTAATTTTGACATAAAGATATGTAGGGAAAACAAACAAACGACCAATCACAATCACAAGTTTTTGTTTTCCCTACATATTTTTCTGTCAAACTTTTGATTTTTTTTCTTGCTTGTTTGTCTGGTGGAAGTTCCAAATAGGAATCCGGTGTTCAAATTTTTTTTTTGTAGCATTTTTTTCTACACATAATGCTTTTTCACGTGCATTTCGAATGTGAGAGGGAAACCTATTTCCATATCCAGGGATGTGAGGCAAACCCAATTTTAACTAAAATTTCCCTAAAATTTCCTTTTTTTAGATTGGTGAAACTGGTAATATTTAAAGGTCTGATAAAATTTAAGAGGACTATAGATAAAAGGGATTTTAGTGTATTTTTATGAAATCGGGCATAGGACTTTAGGCTAATTTTCATAGCCATCGTAAGTGGACCTTAAGTCACCAACATCGGAGACTTAAGTGTCACTTACTGGCCCTTAGAATTTTTTTTAGAGTAATTGATTGTGATTGGTCGTTTTCATCAGGGTATGACGAGCAACCGATAGTAAGACGTTAGTGCATTTTTATGAAATCGAGCATAAAGGCCCTTTTATTTAAAGTCCCCTTAAATTTTATCAGACATTTAAATATTGATTAATATTTAGGTACTTACCTACACATAAACTATATTTTTGTTTCTACCTATTCATAATTTGTATTTACAAAAAATTAAATAAAAAAATGACTGCTACTTTCACCAAGTTTCCCTTTACTGGATTTCTTTTCCTATGGGCTTAGACATCAAATTGTGAAAAATTTCACGTTACCAAACACACGTATTGTAGGCACTTTGTTTATTTAAATTCAGACAGCGGGTCTCTGAGCTATCCTCAAAGATGCACAGTATATAAAGACAAAACCATATCAATCATAATTATAGTCATAGAAACTTCAACTAAACTCACTTTTGAATATTATACAGAGTTTACAGCTAGGAGCAGACGGCATATAAAAGTCGCAAACGTTTGCGACTCTGACGTCATTATTACGTCATCATTTGCGACTTTGAGAGTATATCGTCTGAACACCGCAAACCATGTGCGGGTTATGTGCGACACCAAAATTGCATATAAGTTTGCGACTTTGTTGCAAATCGTGTGAACCCCTCGCATATAATTTGTTACAGTTTGCGAGCATGTGCGGCCATATGCGACCATCCCAAGCATTTGCGATGACAGGAAAACCGAACATTGCACATCTCCACATATACAGCATATCAGCTGCTGTGATTCTTCATTTTACTAATAGAGTTGTTGTTGTGTCAAATTCTTGCATGTACCTATAGCCTATAGGATTTACATTTAAACGAAATAAAATGGAACTTTAATTATTATATTCGTAAATTTAAAATTAAGCGTGGGTAGTTCTGGGAATGATATTATAACATAAATCAGCAACAGGGTTTTATAATATGAAGTAGGTACATTATTTTTTTTTTCTATTTTTGTAAAGTAATGTAAAGTTCAAAGAAAAAATTATTCTACAATTTTCCGATTCTGGCTGCTTTTAATATTTTCCCCACCACAATTCATTTGTTATAAATTTTCGGATGAGAATTTTTCAGTTCCAAAAAAAATATGAAATGTTCGCAAACCTGCATATGATTGGAATTCGGTGATATGCGGACTTTATAGCACATTTGCGGACACATGATGTCAGAGTGCCTTGGTCGCAAATGCATTTGCGACTTTTGGGACAATTTTTGCATATCGTATGAACACCCCCATATGCAAGTTTGCGAGCAGATATAGAATTTCCAACACATTTGCGACTATTTACGTGACGTCAGAGTAGCAAATGTTCGCGACTTTTCATATGCCGTCTGCTCCTAGCTTAAGAATGTCTATATCCCTACCACCCAATATTGTATACTGTAGGTACTGTGGTCTGCCTGTATCTTTCGTGTTTATTTTGTGTTTTCGAGAAGGGATTATTTTCATGTTACTCACTTTTTTATTTAAAATAGCTTTTTGTTGGTTGTTTTTTGTCAGCCAAAAATTTTCTTCTTCTTACCTACATTATTTGTCGACTGAAACTAATTTTCATAGCATATTTTTGGGTGGCCTTTGGCATACCATTTATTAAAACCCTTCGATAGCTCAGTTGGTAGAGCGGTGGACTGTAGAAAGGTAAATAAAGTTGAAATCCATAGGTCGCTGGTTCAAATCCGGCTCGAAGGAATCATGGATTTTGTTATATTTTGCTTATTTTTTTTATAAAGAAATGTATTTTTAAAAAAAAGTTTGTTAATTTATACCGTTCGTAAGTCTGTGCATCCGTGCATCCACTTAAAACTTTAAAAACGGGTGACGATTTGATTCAAGTTTGGTGCAGAGCATTCTTATATCGCTTCCTATAGGAAAAATTGTATTTCACTTCATTTAAAACGGGTAGATTCCATACAACTATTTTGTCTTTTTTTCAAACTTTCTCGAAAATGGCTCTTACTTCCCATATTAACCATAAACCCATTTCCGGCTAGCGTGGCGAAAAATGAACATTATATCTGAGGACGACTGGAACTTAACCGATGATAAATTAGTAAACTTAATAGTGAATTTTAGAGTTAATTAGGCCACTTTTCTTATGAGCGTATATAAGCCAAGAACAGTATATCCTAAAGATGTTGAATCGATTTGGTATGGAGACATGCAATCCTGTATCAACTCCGATGGATGTTAATGTTAAATTGTCCAAAAATAATTGTCCTTATTCAGAAGAAGAAAGAGCTGAAATGGAAAAAGTGCCCTACCAGGAGCTGATTGGCAGTCTACTCTTTGCAGCTCAAATAAGTCGACTAGACATCTGCTATGCTGTTAATTTTTTAAGCCGTTTTAATAATAATCCAGGTAAACAACACTGGCTAGCAGCGAAAAGGATCCTAAGATATTTAAAAGGCACTTCAACTGCAAAGTTGAGTTATTCAAGAAACGGAAATGCTGATGTTGTCGGATATTGTTGATGCTGATTATGCATTAAGCGGATTTGTTTTTGTATCTCAAGGCGGTGCTGTCAAATGGGGATCTAAAAAACAAAGTACGGTAGCCTTATCCACAACAGAGGCAGAATATATTTCATTGGAACCGCTACACAAGAAGCTCTATGACTGCAGGGTTTGCAGAGCGAAATTATAAGAAGCAATTTAACCACGAAGCTGTTTTGTGATGTCAGAGTGCTATCCATCTGGCATCAAATGAAAGCTACAGACCACGGACAAAACACATAGATGTTCGCAACCACTTTATTCGTGATGTTATCGCTGAAGGTAAAATTAGTTTGACCCACCTTGCAACAGATAGAATGCCAGCAGATATTATGACTAAGATGCTACCATCTCCAAGAGCTAATAAATTGATAAAAGCATTAGGTTTACATTAAAATTAGTTTTTAGTGGTGATGTTGAAAGTAAAAACAAAATTTTCTATTAAATTGGCATAGAACACTTATGACTCAAACAGAGGGAAACCCCAATAACATCAATCATACAGACATCAAAACAGAAAAGCGGTTTCGATGTCGCATAAGTGTTCCAGCCAAACCGTTTTTTCATGCAAGAAATGTAATATCCCACTTCATCCAAAATCCTTCGATGACACACAAAAAAGACGATTTTCAAAATTTGAAATGAGTTAGCATCGTACTAAATTTTTAACAATTTACTAAAGTAAAAATAAACAAATGGCAATTTAATGTTTTGAGTATCATATACTAACTCCATATGTTATTTTGACTATACCTACAAATGATTAAAAGGTATGTTTGTTTACTTTTTTGCAAGAAACGGTCACTATCTTAGATCTGTTCAACCGGAATTTATTAAGAAAACAGGCTTATTTTGATACTAGTTAAAATTGTTTAAAACGGAGAACATTTTAGTAAACAGCTTTAAAGTTAGTAAAATATTAACTAGTATCATGCCTGTTTCAAATTTTGCGCCAATATATCTAAATACAATGAATACCTTATTATGAGTTGCTTCATTTTTAATATTCAACAATCTTTTCATTATCCAGTGTATCTGTACTTAATTAATTTTTCATAAAAGTATTCAAATAAAGTTGATTCATATTCCATGTAAGAAGAAAATTTTATTTCAATAATTTTGAACCGCTTTCGGCGCACTTTTCCAATTTTTTATTTTGGATTTCCTCTAATTACACAAAAAATAGACAGTATGTGCATGTGCAAGTTTCTCAGTCAACTGGAACTGGTAGCCACAGATTTGTGTCATCAAAAGCCATTAGTCTTTGCAGCTTGTGCTCTTTAATTAAAATTAGCTTGGTAATTATCTCTGTAATTATTTTGTTAATAAATAATAATAATAATAATAATAATAATAATAATATATATATATTGGCGATATTTCCGCCAATCCATGCAATCGTGTAAGGTTAAGGTTTCGAAAAGATTTTTCTTCAACTGAAAACCAATAGGTTTCTACATGGTCTAGTTCTCGAAATTAATCGAGATCAAAAGAAAGATATTTTCTTTTAGTCAAAAGAACTATGTTTTAGTGATTTTTTCTTTGAAAAGTTTTTGTTAAAAAAAATTTTGTTTAAAAAAATTGTAAATTTTTTAAATGCAATATTGTACTAGTAGCCCGTTAACCCATTTCTGTTGGCCACCAGCACAGATTAGCCGCCTGAAGATGAGAATCCACTTCAGCCATTTTAATTTGCCTACAAGCTTGCACCACATATTAGCCATATGAAGATGAGAATGTTTCGTTCGTTTCAACCTCCAAAACCCATTTGTTTACATTGTTGCATTTGTAATTTCTTCCCGCGTCGATGAATAGATGTGAATTGCAACAACAATTTAACCGGTGTCTGAAGATCCCTACTGTATATGTGTGAGGTTTTTATACACACATTCTCTTTCTTATCTGATATCTGCCAGCTCAAGCTTGTAGGCAAATTAAAATTGCTGCCGGGGATTCTCATCTTCATGTGGCTAATCTGTGGCTTGCATTGTCAGATATCAGATAAAAAATGAGAACGTGTGTATAAAAACCTCACACATAGACAGTAGGGATCTTCACACACGTGGTTAAATTGTTGTTGTAATTCACATCTATTCATCGACGTGGGATGAAATTACAAATACAACAATGTAAACAAATGGGCTTTGGAGGTTGAAACGAACGAAACATTCACATCTTCATATGGCTAATCTGTGATTTAGTATTAGTCTGTGAAGTTCGTTGCGAGAGCAAGAAGTGCGTTTAAGAGTTTATGAGTCCTAGCAGAACCTATGAGCAAAAGGAGTAATTTTCAGTGTTCTCTGTGAGTATATTTATTTGTTTTGTTTGTAGTACAATTATTAATTACCATAAAATATAAAAAATATAAAAATTCGTTGTTTAAAATTATTAAAAATACAGTGGCCGGATACTGGAACACATTTTTTATGAGAAGTTCTAGTAAATGCCTAGGGTGGCATTTGGTTCAATGCAAGGATAAGCTTTATAGGAAGATCGATGACTCTTGACAAACTGAAGGGCCTGAATCCTTTTTATCTCTCGAGGAAGAGCAGTACATAACAAATTGGTGCATTATGTTGCAAATTGTGGGTTCCGGTTACAGAAATCCGATCTTTTTGACACCATCCAAAAAGTGTTTAAAAAGGGACAATCCATTCAAAGATGATCGACAAGGGAGAACGTTTAAATGCTTAAGTTGTTTTTAAACAAAACCCGTAGTTGAGCCTAAGAGAAGCTGTGACTATATCTAAGGGTAGAGCCGTGGTGACAGAAAATAGCATTAGGAAGTGCTTTCGCGATCTTGAGACCTTCCTTAAAGTAAATGGACATGATGATGTCCTTCTTGATCCAAAAAGAATTATGAATGGAGATGAAAGTAGTTTTTACTACTTTACACCTCAAGAAATTATCACGAGCGTTCCAGAAAATTGGTTGCTGGGAAAAACTAAATCTGGATGGTTGAGAAGTGAAACGTTCTATGAATGTATTGCTAACTGCATCACCAAATGCGGATTGATGACACAGAAGTCCTGAAACCTCGTCTGCTTTTGTCAGACGGTCACAAATCTCACCTCACCATGTAACTAAGTCAGATTTGTGACGAAAAAAAATATAATTCTGTATGCTTTCCCACCAAACACGAACCCGACCAAACCGACCAAACGTAAGTCTGTTTAAACCTCTTAAGGAAGATTGGAAAAAGACAGTTCCTGAATAGCACGTGAAACATATTGGAACGGTTCTGACGCGAAAAGATTTCTGCTCACTTTTAAAATCTGTCTTCACTTAAAACCAAAAATTGAAAGAAACCACCAAAAATGGTTTTCAGAAATCCGGACTTTTTCCGTTCAATTCAGATGCTGTCGATTATGGAAAATGTGTTCAAGACATGCTGGAAAACGTTCCTGTACAGGCTTTAGATGTTGAAGCCACAGAACCTGTGCAACGAGCTGAAGAAGATCGATTTTGTATTGCAGGATCTGTTATTTTTTAAATCAAGGACAAATTTGAATAATATGGTATTTTTGTGTTCAAAAATATTAAATATTTAAGAGAAATCCAAACCGAAAACTGATGAAAATATAATTCAATGTTGTGCCTTTGACCTTAGCGAAGATGGGACGTTGCAGTTAGCTGACAATATAGGTTTTAATGAGCAGATCTTCCATTATCCATTCTGTCAAGCAGAATAGGTACTGGAAACAGAATTGAGTAAAGGGAAAATCTTTTGGCTTCCCTTTCTCCTATCCTGGCATTTATTGACGTACTAACTTCAGTTATTGTGTTGCTATTGGATGCAAGTCTTTACCTCCATCAATTGAATCAAGCGCAAATCCTTTGGTTTCCTCTTCTTCAGTGCAATATCTTCACAGGCTTGGAGGGATATTTCTAGGCGAGAAAAGAAGAAAGGTTACGACGAAAGAAAGAATAAGAAGAACAAAAATTTAGTGGACGAAAAAGAAAAACTAAAAAACAAGTCATTAAATGCAATAAGTGCGAAGAAATTTTCATGAGCAATACAGAAGAAGACGGTCTCAAAAACATAGGTTGCGATATTTTTCCTTTATCGTATCACCTTAAATGTAGCCTCATCAGTTCTTTGCCTTACTAAGACTCTATTCACATGAATTTTGTTTGTGATAACTATTTCTCTAGCCTCAAATACAAAAATTGTACCTGAACTTTTTTTATGCAATTAACTGAAGTTTCAATGTACAAAACTATACTTATAACCTAACATAGCAATAGTGTTATACTTATACCCAGAACAATAAATTAAAAAACAAGTACCTTAAAAACACACTGACATCTCCTAGTTTTGCATAAGGCCGTTTTCTTAAACTGCAAACTGCAAAAGTCTTCTGTTCGAAAACGCAAATCCAAATTTTGCTGCATTAGCATTGTGTTCGATAATGCAGTTTGCTAAAGTCACGTTTTCGAAAACATCATCTGCGTTGCAGCTGTGCAGTAAAAAAATGGAGGTGACGAAGAGACAGACATGGCGGTTCCAGAGATTGTTATACTACGTTTTCACCGAGCACTAAATCGGGATTTAAGTGGATTTATTATAAATCCTCTTCAAATCTTGAAGATTTACCATACAAATTTAAATCTTCTGAAATGAAGATTTAAAATAAATCTCATTGAAATCTTCTTGCAAGAAGGAGATTTTCAAATCAAACAATCCTAATTTTGTAGAACGCACCCTTTTAAAGGTCAGTTTTTCCATTGATAATCAAAAAAAAATGTCAAACATTCTTGCGCGTTGGCTGTAGGAATACAAATGTAAGTATTTACAATATATTTTATATATTTATAATAATACTATAGTAAACAAAACAAATTCCAGATAATGAAACAACCAAAACAAAAAAAAAACAACGGAAAACCTGGGCACTGGAGGATGGGGAGATTCGCATTGAAGTGTAAGCCGATAAATTTCGTAATTATGGATTCTCCAATTCAATGTTCTCAATCTAATGTTATTTTAAAGCATCAAATGGTGTGATAAAAATATATTTAGTTTACTAGAATAATAATAATAAATAGTTTATTGGAAATTAATTGTTTTATTGCTCAAAAATTGTTTTTTTTTCCTTTAGCTATACGTTTTCCAATTGAATTTGTTTTACTCTTGTCAAATTGAGTTGACAATTGAATGGCAATTCAGACTGAAAACGTCAAATTAATCTCCTTTTTTGTGGTGAAAACACTTTAAGATTTATTTTAAATCTCCTACCTTAAATCTAGGATTATCTCTTGGTGAAAACGTAGTATTAGCTAATTAACATTTTTGGATGTCAGTCAGGGAGTCAGTAAACGATAAAAACGTCGTCAAGAATCTTAAACCTTCAGCGCTTACAACCGTGTCAATATTTGTTGTATGGTTACACATCCACTCCCAAAATTGGTTGAGTTCTTCAAACTAAACTGGATAGTAATTTTCTTGACAATTTCAATGTCATAACTCACAACTATCAAGGCAACCAATACCTTAATTTTCTTTTCATGAAACCTATGTAGGTACATATGTATATCTACTCGTAAATTCTATGTACATAATAATATTTACCTATATGTACATATATACATTTGTCGTTAACATAAACTTAAAAGAATAATTGAGAAAACAAAACAAACACTTTTGTGCAGCCATTAATCAATGAATTTATTTATCTATAGATGTACATACGTACGTATATAGGGTATACGTATGTATATGGTACTCAGACGGAAAATAAAATAGGTACATATGTATTTACATATCTCAATTTCAAATCAAATATTGACAACATATATATTTACCAATATTAGACATTAATTTAATACAGATTTGCGTTACTGTAGCTACATCCTATAATGTAGGTATGCAGCTATATGAACATCGAACAACTCAACCAAAAATAGAAAATCATCAATATTAAGGTAAACATAAAAAACTGCGTGTTCCATTCATCAGATTAGGAAATTTTATTCGTTTATTCCATTTAAGAACTTAAATAAAAAACAACCAGTCAGTTATTTATTCAAAACCCAAACAAAATATGCAAATATTCATATAGGTATGTGCCATAGGTAGATATATGTAAATGATAACATGAAACATAAAGTACATAAGACTTTAAACATGCGCTCACCGAAATTGTTTTGTCTTATCGATCAGATCGGCCACTCTGGTTCTCCTTAATGGTGTTGGTGATGACCCAGGAGATGATTCCTTGGATTCGGCTACCATAGCACGAGCTAGCACCATATCTTCTTCCTTCATCGTGTTATTTTGTTGCACACACCCTTCCTTACAAAAGCCTCATAAAATTCAAATTTATTTATTTGTCTAAATTTAGTTATTTTTGCTTTTTATTTTATTTAACAGAGAAACACTGCGTTTAAACAGTAACAATGCACTTGAAATATAGCCACTTTATAAGATCAACTACGCGGAAATGTGTTTAATTAAGCAGCTATCATTAAGATCTGAATCCTCTTGCTATTGAATCAATAAATGGAAATTTATAATATGCAATCGTTGTTTTTTTTTTAATAATCGAACACAAAAAGATTTTCCGTTTTTTGTTTGTATCTCAGGTGCGGTTGAACCATACACGATCAATGATCAGAATCAACTGAGTACTGAGTATAGAGTATGGGCTTTGGAGTACCAGCTATCTCAGTACTTTGGAAAATCTTCCAAACTTGTAACCACCATCAACGATGCCTCCGCCCGCCGACAGCAATTTCGACTCGCACAAGCACCGTATCCACATAAGGCGATCGTTCGAAGCAATTCTCAGCGTTTGAACAAAACAAAATTCAAGGCAACGCGCGATACCACAGCGTTATCTGGACACTTTCTAAGGTGTGCTGCTGTTTTTTTCTATTCTGACAGGCTGGTGCCTTGGCAATTCAGCTGGACCGCGAGGTAAACCCCCTTTTAGACCCCATCTGTCCATCTCATAATAAAAAGGTGTGCGCCGACGACCGAAGAGGCAACGACACAGTCGTTCTAACAGAAAGATAATTTACGAGAATACCTAATACCAAAAAAATTTTCAATTTCAGTGTGAAATTTGCATAACGCCCGAACCTCCTTGAAAATAAAGAGAACATTGGGATTTGTTCTTTGAAACGTTTTATTTGCTGAAATTGAATTCATTATCATTAAAAGTGGGCTATTTTGTACTTATATATATGTATATATGGCTCGAATGGATGATGACAAATTGTGAAAATATACAAATAGGTAATAAGGTGATAGATAAATTAAAGATAATAATGTATATCTCAGAGAGGTGGGAGCATTTTTGTATTTTATGTAAATTAAACACAGTGTCCACAAAAAAAAAATCAATTCTTGATTTACCAAAATCTGAGTCATTTTTCAAAATCGAAGAACAAGGCTGAGTTCGTAATTGCAGGGTTTGTTGCCCATGTCCTGCCTAAAATATGCTCAAATACGTTTTTGAACACAATTACAACTGCATGTGTGCAGTCATCATACTTTGTGTAAGATGAGAGTTCATAATAGCAAACCTTGAAAAAATGAGAAATAAAATTATTTGTTAGAAGCTTTTGATCTGCTCTGTAGTACATAATGTACATTTAAAAAATGGCTATCAACAAAAATATTTTACAACTTATTATTCTAAAGGCTTAACTACCTAAGCCAAAAAAGTGAAAAAGTACAAAAGTGAAAATTTTCAAACTCATTTTACAATAGTATTTCTGACTGGAAAACTTATTAAAATGATGCAGAAAGATTAAATTTTGGTTTAAATAAAAATTGTATATTTTTTTCACAAAATAACTGCTCTAGGGGGAAAAAAAACATTTTTACTTTTGTACATTTGTACTTTTTGGCTTATATAGTTAAACCTTAAAGCGGGAGATACATTGTTCAAATGCTTGTCATGCATGTGAGAGTGTATTAGTAAAAATGAAACACGTATACATTGTGTGTATGCTTGAAGCTAAATCAAAATGTTTTGATTTTTGTTCAATCAGATAGCCAGAATTGAAACAATGTATATTTGAGAATGATTGCTTGATCAAGCATAGGCACATTTTCGCATAGAAATTTAATTAAAAATAAATGATTGAAGACTCATGTATGAAGTGTGTATATGCAACGTCAAAAAAAAATTATTAATACACTCTCACATGCATGACAAGCATTTGAACAATATACCTATATCCCGCTTAAGCTTTGCGGAAGAAACCGTTTTTGATAACATGTGACAAAAATTGTCAGAAATAAGAAAATTAAAAAACTGAAGAAGAAGGAAAATGTTTTTGAATATGAAAACCTTTAGAACGATGTTAATAAGGCATACCTATACCAAAAACTAAAAATTTCCTTAAAACGATCAAGGAATTTCCGGATGACATTTTTCAAAACCATTTTTGGATGACCACAGTTTGGACTCAGATTCAGTCCTGTGAAAGAAAAATTATTAATTTCATATTAAAAGCTAAGAAAACAAAATAATAATTCGATTATAAATAAATTTAATTAAAAAAATACTCACATTTGCTCCTCTGCCATTTTCGTGCAAATTCAGCAACATAATAAAAACAAATGCCAACTTGACCGCAAATTGACTATCGTTTTACTTTTATGAACACAAATGTTGCCATGCTCAGACAGAACTTCAGCTTATGCTGTTTGTTTACATGTATGAACGCAATTTTGGCAGTACTGCGGAAGTTTTACAATTATGAACTCAGCCCAAGTTTTTATTTTTGTTCCCACAACCCACATTGATTTGAAGAATTTAGAATTTTTAAGTTGGGTTTAACCTTTGTATAGTACATATTGAAGGTGTCCCACAGTCACTGTCGGCGTCGCCGTTTTCGAGTTATATAGTTATATGTCATTTTCGGTCTCGTCATTTTAACGGACTCTATCTTTGCTAAGCTACTACAGATTCATTGTATTCGAACACAAATTATATATGTACATAGCTACTGGCCGAACAAAGTTTACAAATTTTTTCTGTCCAGATAACAGTTTTGCGGCGATTTATTACCAAACACGATTTTTCAAAATTTTAAGCTGATGCGAAACGAAAAATCTCATACAAAAATGACACAAGGAGATCACAAACGAAAAATTTCGTCATTCTTTTTGTTTTGCATTAGGCTGTTCGATAAGCGAAATTGATTTGGATTTTTTTTTTAATTGGTGATATTTTCAATTGACATTTTTCGATGTGGCTACATAAGCATTTTGATGTTGTGTTGGAGAAATCATCAATGGACATAGAGGAACTGAGATCTTAGAAACCAAGAATCCTGGAAACCGGCTAAAGGTTTATTTGTTTGTGTGTTAAGGGCTCTGTTAACACTCGAACATATGGTGCGAGTAAGCTTTGTTCCACTTAACTACGCAAACAGTGAAACCAATAAGCTGACAATGAGACCGAAATACTCGTACTTCGGCGAATATATTATGTGAATGGCAAATATTAAGGGGATTCATGCAACGTCGTAAAACACTAGATAAGTTTATCATTTGGATAATTAAACTGTAAACTTTTGTATGGGATTTGGTTAACGCAAATTGGATTAAATTAGCTTCGTTCGTTGAACTTTACCCAGGGTTGACACAGGTTTTCTTGACAACCCCAAGTATTGTTAAAAAAAAACCTGGGTTTTTTGGTTCTCAAAAACCGCTCAAGGACTGATGACATTTAAAGCAAGAAGAAAAAGTTATGTTGTCCGATAATCAAAACTTAAAATTTGTTTCAAATATGACTTAAAAATGAATAAAAACAACTTCTACCGTTTCCATTTTTATTGCTAGCATTAAATTAAATTTGTATATTCTTTGAATTTGTTTTCCAAAAATAAAACATATGCATAACAACTCATGTCATTTTGGCAGCTGAACTCGCCACAGCTAAATACCTACTTCTACTTCAGGGCGAGTTCAGGGCGACCCCAGGGGCTCAATTCCGCAAGTGTGAGTAGTTTTCCGTGTACACTTTCTGTTCACGCTCAAAATATGCGTGAATAAATTTGCCTATCTGTGTACGCTTTATCTGTCAAAAAGATTGCACCTCACTCTTGCGGAATCGCATAATTTAATGTGTACACTGATTTTTGTGCACACAGACAAAATTCACGCTTGCGGAATTGGGCTCCAGGTCTCAAAAAACACAGAATTTTTTCACCAGGGTGAATTCAGGTTTTTTCAAAAAACGCTTTGTGGCGACCCCAGGGTGACTTTGGCGCTCAACAAACAAACCTATTATCAAAGGATTTTGCTTCGGAAACTAATGCAAATTTATTAGTATAAACTTATACAAACGTCATTGTGACGTCAAGTCAAGTCAAGTATCTAGAAATCTCAGCCTTAACCATGGTTAGTGTTAGATCTTCTAAAATTGCATACTTCCTTTCTTTCTGTGTATCTACATTGTTAAAAATTAATTAGAAGGATTTTACTTTTGTAACAGAAAATGCAAAAACCATAATTTTTTTCGAATAGCTTGTTCTAATATGAGTTAAGTATTTTTGGCATGTTTTATGTAACTTTTTTTAAAATTTTCATTAAATAATTTTTTCGCACAAATAAATTTTTGACGTTTGAAGAACAGCTGATTCAATGAATAAAAAGGACGTTCACGTTAACTTATCTTTGTACACAATTGGTAAACTTATGTCGTCGCATGAAAACCCTTTATTATGTTTACTTTCCACATAACCCGAAGACGTAATTCGAATTTAAATAGTTTTGGAATACGTCGAAAACAAATTGTTAGCTGGATTTAAGGATAGCTGAATGATAATACAAAATTGAATTAATTGTTTCTAACCTCTTTGTTCTTCAGAAATTTAAAGTTTCAATCTCAGTTCGAACTAGGTATTAACTTATTGATTCTATGAAGATTCAAAATGCTACACTTTTTTGGCTTCTGTACTACTTTTTTAATATTACTCTCCGGCATCGCTGCTCCCACCTTAGAAATAATCTTATTTCTGCACTACTACAGTTTGATTTTGGATGTATTCGTGCTTCTTGATTGGATTCTGACTTGAAATCGAGAAGCGAAATTCTGTTCTCAGAATTTTCACTTAAATGAAGTCCTTATAAATTATAAAACTAATATTTTACTACGAAAGATTAAGAACTAAATGGATAATCATACCCCCAGTTTACGCTAGCCACATTATTTAACCTTCGCTAAGATACCTACAAAAAAATACTATCAATTTTTCGATCAATTCTCTTTCATGTCATATCGGCGTTCGTTGCCTCTAAGCAAACCCGATGCAATTAAATTTTAGTATAGTTAACAACACTTTGGGATCGAATCACAATATCAATCAAACTTACTGCTCGAAGTCACTGCATTCTATCACAGCGAGGTTTGCACTTAAAAGGCCTATTAGTGCCGTAAGTGCTTAATCGTTTTTACGACGAGTGTATTGAATCATACGTTTATGTCTCAAGATGTGGGTTATATCGAATTAACCTTGTTTAGCAAATCTACTAGACTTACTTGCTCTAGGCTATTGACATTAGACATTGAAAATGCAAAACAAAAACAAAAATAAAAAAATATGACAGCCTACACCTTTGAAATATTTATTTGAAATATTTAAATATAAAATGCAATGGAAAAAATTAGACTTTAGTAAGCGTTTAATGAAATATATTTTGTTTTCAATGGATGTATGTAGGTATGTTATGTAAGTATATACATATAAATACGAAGGATGGGCAATGAAAATTCGAAGCCGGGGTAGGTTTACAAACATATCGAAAGGATTTCAAGTAATTTAATTCTTACTGTACTCTGTTATATATTTGAATAACTATTATTTATTATTATTAATAATCCGCAACAAAAAACTACATAATCCAATTTCTTCTTGTACGGAGGGATCTAGGGGTCTCCTTTCGACTCCAAACTTTTCTTTTGCTAAATAAATTTAAATTTAATCAAACCATTTTCCAAATAAGAATAAATAACCTCCTACTTCCTGGTTTATTTTATTTTTACTTGCGATATATGTAGGTACTATATGGGAAGTTATGGATTCGTACAAAAAATCGAACTCGAGATTTTGATCAAACTTTACATTACGATGATAGAGAAGTCACAAAAAGTGGGTCTCGCAAAAGCGTCCGTCTGTCTGTCAAGCAGAAGCAGCAGAAGCTTACGACAACAAGACATGACCCAAAGAGAACGCGACACTATCTGTCTGTCGGTTCGACTACAGCTTAAACGGATGGGTCGATTTTCTTTAAACTTGGTACCTAGCGTTTTTTGGACATTCCCCCACCCGTTTTTTTCTCCTTCTTTTTAGGACCAAAATTAACAGTAGCTGTCATACAAAATTTCTTGGCCAAAAAGGAAAAACTTATTTTTCTCAAATCCAGCGCTACCGAATTTGTTTTTAAGAACTCCATAAATTTAAATAGTTATAAGTTGCTGTTTAATAAAAAAATGGGTCCGAAAAATGGTTATTAATGGTACCTTCCAAAGAACCATTTTTTTTATTTTCGCTTTTCTCGAAAACGGTTAAACAGATTCTGATCAATTTTTTTATGAAGAAGTATTGACACATTCTTAATAATATTGTGTACCAAAATTTTCAAAAAAAAATATTTTTTAGATTTTTAAAAAAAGTTTTAATATTTTTTTTGAAAACTCAATATTTCAAAAACGACCTGGTCGATTTTTATTAAACTTGGTAAATAACAGTTTTTTAACTTTATCTAGAAGATTTTTTACAAAAATTATTCTAATACTCAAAAATAACGGTGCCTCCCATACAAATGTTAAAAAACCGTTATGAAAAATATTTTGTTTTTCAAAAACGACTCCTACAATTTTCATAAAAGTTTTTTTCGTGTGTTAAAATTAGCACGATCTACCATTTAAAATTTTTAAAGTTTATATTTTACGTTTATAAACAGTACCTCTCATAGAACGGTTTCTTTGATTTTCGACTATCTCAACATCTGATCAACCGAATAAAATTAGATTTTGTATACAGAAGCTTGTAACAAATATAAATAAAAGTGCGTATCAAAATTTTCTAAAAAATGATTTTTAGATTTAAAAAAAAAAATCAAAATTATTTTTTGAAAATTCGATATTTCGAAAACTGGTAGCAGATTTTTTTGTGAAGTTCAATTTTTAACGCAACATTAATAAATGCTTTAAATTGGCGTATCAATTATTTTTCTCAAAAATGTTAACGAAATTTTATATATAAAAAATTAATTATTTTTAAAACCGCTCCAACGATTTTCAAAATTTTGTTCTCATAAATAAAGATTTATATAAGAAATCAGATGGTGTACATCGCGTTGGGTTAAAACGGATTCAAAGTATCTTAATCAATTTCTTTCTAATTTTGTTAATTTAATACAATTTACCAGTTTAAATAGTATAATTTCCTTTTATGCATATTGCATATGTGCAACACTAGCCTATATTGTTAATTTTTGTATACTCACATAATACCACCTGAAACTAAACTAAGATTTGGCAAATGAATGACATATATACTCCTATAGCTAATTTATTTCAGGCTATAGAACCACAATGTGATCGCGTATAAGAGCAAGTTCGTGCGACCCAGTCGCTATGATATACGAGATACATAAAGATGAATAGCTGTGAGCAAACTTCCAAAAAAGTGGTTTTCTGATCATCAGTCTGTGCGTTTCGTCTGTACAAACGTCGACTGTTCATCAAGTCAGAGGTTAAACGGTGGGTTCAAATTCGGGATGGATTTTTGTATGTAAGTCCTCTGATATGCTTATGTTTTGTAGTTAAACTTTGAAAAGTTAAGTGGATTGGTCTTATTTTATTCTCTGATCTTTGTCCCAATCGAAAACGACTTAAAAGGTCAAAATACTTGTTACTAAATTGATTATAATAGCTGTATTTTCTCCGATGATCCATATAGATCATCTCATGAAAATAAAACACTACGGATCTTAGTGCCAAATGTGTGGTATACCTATCTCTTTACGTTTATTTATTTTTCATGTAGGTATTGGTTTTCTTTTTTCTTTACACTATACAGTTCACAAGTCCTAACCATTTGCAAAGCTGAGAAGCAATAGCAAAAGCTAAACATTTGGTTGATGAAACGTGATCCCGATACAGAGCAGGATCTCGTGTTGTTCTTGTAATGCATGTATTTTGATGATCTATATGGATCATCTCTGATAATAAAAAAACGGCTAATATCCTTTTTAATATCACAATTTAGTCAAATAGATCATCAACAAACATGCATTGAAACAACAACACGAGATCCATATATACATATATAAATTACACTTTCGCTTTTCCGGAACTTTCCCACTTTGTGTCTGTTATCTATATGCAGACGATATAGATTTGTAGACGATTTCCAAGATTTGTCTTTGTCTTTCTAATTTGACATCTAAAAACAACAACAAAAAAATGTCCCTGGTTGGAAAATATTTACATGCTCTTGGCAGTGTTAAAAATCCGGTCATTTGATTATTTTTTTGTATTTGGAACTGAAAACTTAAATTTGCGATCGAATTACGTATAATAACAGCCTAATTTATTAGAATTCGCTAAACACCTCTAAACGGCTGAATAGTTATATAGTGCATAAGCATTTATGAAGCCACTATTCAACGTTGCATAAATCCTAATTCATAAAATATTTCCCTACACATTATAGTTATAATGCGCTTGTGTCAAATAAAGTACCAAGAAGGGAAAATCTATTACGTTTTACTGCCACAATTGATTAACAAAACTAAGCTCTGAAAGTGAAAAGTCAATAAACGAATTCTCCTGCGCCGATTGGATTAGTTTTAATTTCATTTAATATTGCATAATGTACCTATTCTTGTTACTGTTTCTTTTGTGCCGTGTTAGAAAATATAGTTTAATATTTTAGAACAAAAAATTCATGGTTTTTATTGAAATAATTGTTTCATTCACTGACAGTGCGTTCAAATTTATAGGAACATCTATTAGGGTGGCAATTATTTATGCAATGTTTTTTTTTATTTATTATGTGTGTCCCACTGAAAATATTCAATAAACCTCAATTTTGGCATACATCTAAGCACATGTATATTATAAATAAAGAATTTCCATCAAATTTTATACTTTCACCGACATTTTAAATAAAAGTCGGAAAACTGCGTTCATTTTTAATGAAAAGTTTTAACTTCTCGGTGGGATACGTCGCCCTTAGCCGATTTCAAAAAAATTTAATAACATTTTGGTTTGTACAAAGTAGCGTCATAATGAAGCTTGATCACTTTCAGGAAGGGACAAAAAAGATATATAAGCATTCCCAAAATAAGTGCCACCCTTATAACATTGTATTTTATTCTCGTCTGTGTATAACTCAAAGTGACATTTCGATACTTAAACATCCTTATGTATGCACTATTCAACCTCCAAACGCGTTTAGCTTCTAATGCATCTTTTCAACGTTGCATAAGTTTTATGAATAACATTTTTGCGTTTAGTTGAATTATAAAGAGTGAATAGTTCTATGCATTCGCTATGATGCATTTATAAATTCGGCTGTGTGTTTAAAAATTTTAGTGAACATTTTTTCAAGTGTTTGATACAAAAAAACTAATTTTATTACATATCAATCACTATTATTAAACACACGACTTTTTTGGCTCGCCTTCGTGCCTTCGGCATTTGGTTTTGTTTTCCAACCAGGGAGTGCTGTCAGATTGTTTTTTTTTTAATTTCACACTGACAGTTCTAACATTTGGTGGCAGAGATCCATACAGGAATGTATGGTTAGGCGCCAGTTACCTATAATAGCTGTCATTGAAACTCATAATTAAACATTTGAATCATAAGCCGTGTTCCATTGGGCTTTACTAACTACTTTTTAGTACTTCCCAGTTGATGATGAATGGAATGCTTTCATTTTGCCAAAAGTAAAATCTCAATATCCATTTAATTTCGGTTGTTTGTTTTCTTCTTTTACTTTAAAATTAGAAAAATATCAACAATAATAATCTATTACGTAATTTCTTTTGATTGGTGATGTCTTTTTCTTGTTTGGAAACATTCTGTTACTAGATTAATGAACTACTTTGATTGCAGCCAGAAGCAGTTGGCAGCACAGATTAGCCACATAAAGATGAGCATTCCCGGCAGCCATTTTAATTTGCCTACAAGCTTGAACTATAGCAATTATCAGATAAAAAATTGTGTGTGCCGGGACTCACGGTTAATATGTGTAAACATCAACGTGCGCGGATCCAAAACGGACATGGTTTTGCTTGAAGGGGATCTTAAGATTTTCTTCACTGAACGCACCCATCCTAGTATGCAGATCGTAACGTTGCACACCGTAACGTTGCACGACGTAACGTTGCACACGAACGTTCACGTTTTTTGTTCACTTAACCGCCAGCATAGATGTTTACACATCAAAAAATGAGAATGTGTAAATAGATAGACAGTAGGGATCTTCACACACCTGGTTAAATTGTTGTTGCAATTCACATCTATTCATCGACGCGGGAAAAAATTACAAATACAAACAAATGGGTTTTGGAGGATGACGCGTACGAAACATTAGGCGTGTTTTTTTGCAAGTCCATATGGATTTGTCGAAAAAAACGACATCGGGACTTAGGACCTTCTTACTTACAATACGTAAGTCCCGATAATTATCTGGACTTAGCTAAGTCCATATGGACTTAAGTTGTTGTTGTATTAACGTGTACAACTATTAGTTCCGATGTTGTTTTTTTCGACAAATCCATATGGACTTGCAAAAAAAACACGCCTATTCTCATCTTCATATAACTAATCTGTGGTTGGCAGTAGATACTGGAGCCCAAAGGAACACACCTATAGATACACCATATAAAGATGACAATCTCGGCTGTCATCCGAGTTTGATTACAAGCTAAATAGGGGAAATTCAGGAGAAACACGCACACATATACAGTTCGCGCCCTTTCACCAAGATTATTTGCACCCATATACAGTTGGCGTCCATTCACCACCAAAATGCCGGTTATTTTAAAAATGTCATGAGTATGTTCAAAAAGTATAATAAATGGAGCAACGAGTTATCAAGTGCTAACCCGACCTTATTTGGATAAGTTTGTGGAAACAAATTATGAAAGTGAAAATTTATAATCGATTTAAGTATATTCGATTGTCTTTTGTTTTTTACTCTCAATTTATTTAAACAAACAGTGAATAGGTTAGAAAAAAAAAAAAAAAGAATGAGAAAGCAGAGAATCAACGCAACTGTCGTAAGACAACTTAAGGCGTGTTTTTTTGCAAGCCCGGAGGAAATTAGTCGAAAAAAACAACGTTGGGGCTAATAAATTACATGCTAAATGCAACAACAACTAATCCCTCCGGGGTTAGCTAAGTGCGCAGAATTCTCGGGTCTTCATGCAACGTCGTAAAACACAAGATAAGTTTATCTTTTGGTAAATGGTAACTGTCAAATTTTGTGGTTAACGCAAATTGGATAAAATTATCTAAGGATTTTGCTGCGGAAACTTATACAAATCTATTTTCATAAACTTATACAAACGTCATTGTGACTTTTTCTTTCTTTCTGTTTATCTATTGTTAAATGTTAATTAGAAGGATTTTACTTTTGTAACAGAAAATGCACAAACCATCATTTTTTCCGAATAGTTCTATTTATAATGAGCAAATCATTAAAGGCAATTTATTCATATATGTAACTGCACTAAATTCTGTTTAGCTTGTTTAAGCTTGTTTTATTTAACTTGTTTAAATTTTTTCAGGAAATAATTTGTTTGCACAGATAAATTTTTGACGTTTGACGAACAGCTGATTCAATTACCCAACATTTATCCAAATGAATAAAAGGACGTTCACGTAAACTTTTGCGTGAACTTATTTTTTTACACAATTGGTAAACTTATCTCGTTGCATGAATAGTTTTTATGGAAACTCCATTTCTTTTCTGTGATAGCGTCGCTTATCTCCATTGTCATTTTGTCAACCAAATGACGCCGTGCATTTATGAGCATTATGTTATACGCGGTACCGATAGAAAACTATCGAAGACCGAAATTTCAATGTCTTCAATCCTTACTAATCACGTTATTTATTTTATTACTGACTTTTCTATGATTCTCCGTCCAAGAAATTTCTTTGGATCGAAAATCACAGTTCAGCAAAATGTCATTATGAGAGTAAAAGAATGAAGGCCAAACATGGTGTCATACACGACTAGGTTTTAGTCATTACTTCTTTTGAACATAAAGAGGTGGTCATGTACATATATGTATATAGAGAGCATTGAAAATTTCAATAACCAATCAAACTAAAAGGAAATTCCAAATTTGAGTCAAGATTTAAAAATCAATCAGCGCACGACTCACAAGATGAATTTTCAAAAAAAAAATGCATGAACATCCCCCATTTTCATGATGAAAAGCTGGTGAGTTGGAATTTTTTAAAGATGGCTACGTTATCTGCACATACAAAATGGTCGATCTAGCAAAACGAGTGTTGGATAAACATCGATAGTCTATCGATTATATCGATAGCTTTTTACCATCGATACTAGCCGTGTTTTTTTTGCAAGTCCATATGGATTTGTCGAAAAAAAACGACATCGGGACTAAAAGTTTTACACGTAAATACAACAACAACTTAAATCTATATAGACTTAGCTAAGTCCAGATAATTATCGGGACTTACGTACTGTAAGTAAGAAGTTCCTAAGTCCCGATGTCGTTTTTTTCTACAAATCTATATGGACTTGCAAAAAAACACACGATAATATTGAAAAAATAAGCCTTAAACACATTTTCTTTGAAAACAAACCAGTCTCATTTACTTTTTCCTCTTCTTTAAATTTATAATACATAGATTTTTATACATTTTACTTTTTTCAGCGAAAAAATTATTATGTATTTACCTACATAATTTAGTTTTGAAGACGTTTATTTATTTTTAATTTTTTTGTTTTGATTAATTTCTTTGAGTGCTCAACTTAAAATTTTTTTACTTCACTTTAAAAACCTACTCTAGGCCCATTCTCATGGGGATGGAAATTGAATTGAAGTGAGAGATTGCAATAGAACTGTTAGTTTCTGTTTTTAGTTTAACAGATAAAGCCTATAGTACCTACGCTGCTGATGCGAAACGAAATTTTTCGGTGGTCTCCAACACCGAACACGACAGCGAAATGGTCGACCAATTGCAAACAAAAAAACAAACACAAACGCAAAAAAAATCACATAAAGCCATGTTGTAGTGAAAGATACAACAAATACAAATACAAAAAACCTCAAATGTCACTTTTTCGCACACAATTAATGGTCCGGACAAATAATTGAGTGCGAAAAAAGAGCGGAGACCTCTCCAAATAATTTGCTACAATTGTCAATTTAGTTCATCGAACAGCGTACTGCAAAACGAAAAGGAGGACGAAATTTTTCGTTAATGATTTCGTTGTGCCATTTTTGTATGGGATTTTTCGTTTCGAATCAGTAGCGTACTAGGCTTAAGTACGAATATTGGGGGCTATCGTGAATAAAATATGGGAACTACCCGTTTGACCGAGAATCAGTTGCCCGCGGCACGTTTTCCCGCCGCAAAAGGCACTACTATTTAACGCCGGAGTAAAATGCATTTTAAGCGTAAAAGGAATAATTCCCAATGGGAACTACCCGTTTGACCGAGAATCAGTTGCCCGCGGCACGTTTTCCCGCCGCAAAAGGCACTACTATTTAATGCCGGAGTAAAATAATCGGGATTGCCAGTACTTTATATAAAAGTATTGTTTTGGAAGTTTTGAAAAAATATTTATCTAAGTCAATATTTTTTGACAAAATTATGATTTTTTTGGAAAATATTTTTTATTATTCTGGCCAATCAGAAGAAGTGGGCAGGGCGATGAAAAAAATGTTAAGTTTAAAACGCAATTTAAGCGAGAAAAAAAATTTTAGAAAAATTATGGAAAATGTCCAAAATTTCCTTTTAAAAAAATATTTTTTAATGCTTAATAAGTATTTTAAGCGGTTTTGTAACTTTCTACTCAAAACGCTTAAAAGCCATTTTAAGCGTTTTTAAATTTTTATACGCTTGAGAAGCATTTTAGCAATTTTTAACATAAAAATTGTCAAAACGCTTAAAATACATTTTAAGCGTTTTGGCAAATTTTCGCTTAAAGGCATTTTTGGTTTTGCCAATTTTAATGGAAAAATTGACAAAACGCTTAAAATGCATTTTAAGCGTAAAAGGAATAATTCCCAATACCTAAATTCTAAAATGAAACGAAGTTAAAATATCTCTTCACATAGTGAATTGCTTGAGGTCTTACCTCCTCGGAGTTCTAATAAGAACTGAATTTATTTTGGGTTATCTTATAAATATGAAATACATTGACAAATTTAAAATCTTATGGCACATAGGGGGCCTATACTTATACATTGGCTTAGATTGAAAAGAAATAAAATATATATTATACATGTCAACTTAGAATTAAAAGTCGGTTGACTTTGATGTTCTCGGGGTGTTCCGTCCCGGTTGTCCAGTGGTGGTTTGGGTGTGGTTTGGTGGTTGAGGTTGGCATTTAGCCACGGTGGTAGGCTGACCCTGTGTCAGCGTAGAAGGAAGCGGCTGCTTCGTCGTTGTCAGTGTAGATATTGGCATCCAGGGTTTCCATTACACTGAGGTACCTTGGCTCGGGATGTCGTTGCTCGGTGGCCATCCTTCTCATCAGCAGATTAGGGTGATTGACGGTGTTGTGTACTAGCTTCTTTGCTGTATTTAGTAGGTACTTGTCCATCGGTATTATCCTAGCTTCTTTGTAGAGATCGTCGTTCCTGTAATGCTTTCTTCGCTGCCGGTCGAAGTGGAGTCCGGTGCAGATTCTTAACATCTTCCTTTCGAAGACTTGGAGTTCCTTCATTGCTGTCTTTGAGATCGTGAACCATACTGGGAAACTATAGCTGATAACTGGCCGCAGGAGTTGCTTGTACACAAGTATCTTTGTCTGTTGGCTTAGCCCTGATTTCCTCCTCATCAAGGGGTGTAGTCGGTGGAAAGCCCAGTTCGCTTTTTTGAGTACACTTTTTGACTGTGGGTTGAATCGTAGTAACTCATTGAAGTTGATCCCCAGGTATCTGACGTTCCTTTTGGCAGCAATGGTGGATCCGTCCGGAAGCTTCAGGACTAAGTTTCTGCAATTGGCTGCTGAGCGACTTCCGCCGTTACTGGGTCTCCTGAAACAGACTAGCTCAGATTTCGATGTGTTGATTTTTATGCCCCATTTCTTGTAGAAGTCGAACAGTTTATTGATGTGTGCCTCTACTGTCCGTACTGCTACTAGTGGTGATATTGAGGTTGCATATGTAAGCGAGTCATCGGCAAATAGCAGGTTTTCACAGCTAGTTGGGACGGGTTGGTCAGATGTCATTAAGCTGTAGAGGAAGGGGCCAAGCTTCGAACCTTGGGCGACTCCGGCTTTGATATTCTTCACAGTTGATGAGCAGTTTCCCAATTGCACAAAAAAGTTCCTGGAAGAAAGAAAGGAAAAAAGAATTTTAATTAGTGGCGGGGGTAAACTTAGAAGATGTAGTTTGTGAATAAGGGCATCTATCCAAACGCTATCGAATGCTTTCTCGACATCCAAAAAGCATCCGACGGTGACACGATGACTGTTGAGGGCTATGGTGGTGTCATGCTGGAACTTCAGGAGTGGGTGTAGGGTTGAGTGATTTTCTCTAAAACCAAACTGCATGTCGGGAATTAGGTTGTTCTCACTGCAAAACTTCTTAAGTTTTCTTAGTATAAGCTCTTCCAAGAGCTTGCTTAGGTTGCTGAGGAGGGATATTGGCCTGTAGTTAGAAATTATAGTCCTGACACCTTTCTTCGGGATGGCTACGATCTTCGCTGTTTTCCATTTTTGAGGGAAGTAGTTGTTGTTGACACAGTTGTTTAGGATGATGGTTAGAAGGATCAAAACTGTCTCTGGCATCCTCTTTATGATGAAGTTGGAAATTCCATCTGGTCCTGATGACTTCTTTGGCCTACAGCTGCTGATTATTTCAGCTATATCTTCTGTGGTGCTCAGGTTTGGGCAGTCAACTGGGTCGCTTGCTGGATTAGTGTCACTGAATATTGCTCTGTCCGTGTCAGGTGCCTGGGTTAGTTGGATGGAATCCTTTATTTCATCAAGGAAGACTGGATCAGTTGATGGATTGGGGGTGAAGTTTCCTTCAAAAGAGTCTGCAAATGCTTCAGCTTTGTCGAGTGACGTTGTGACTTCTCCATTGTTGGTGGTAATGGTTTCCGGCATCGGTGGTTTTTTTCCAATCAGTTTGTTGATGTTCTTGAAGGCGTCAGGTCCAGGTTTGATTGATTGTAGCCTCTTGTTGAATTGGTTATTGTTATGGTGTTGGATAGAGTTTCGCAACATAATGTTAACACACTTTAGTTCGCTCCATACTGTCTGGTAGTTGCTGTTCGTTGTGTTTAATTCACGCTGGTGGATCCTTTGGAGGCGTTTCCTCAACTGTTGTCGATGAGTGTAGAGGTTCTGGATATACTCAGGAAGGTGCTGGTATCTGTCCTTTGATGTCTTGGGCTGCTTTTGGATGTCCAGTGCGCTAGAAACAGCCGTTTCCAGACAGCTGATGGCTGCGTCAATTTCTGTGTTCTGCAGGTTTCTGTTTTGGGGTGGTAGCGTTATGGTAGCTTCTATGTCTCTTTGGAGTCTATCCACATCCAGTCTCCTATAGTTGATGATGTGCTCAGTTGGTTCGGTTGTCAGGAATATGGGTTGTTGCAATTTGATGTTTAGCTGAACAGCTTCATGGTTCGAGTCTCCGGGTACTGTTGAACAGGTGTAGTTCCTTAGTTCTGGAAGTATACAAGAAAAATTAGAGGTAGAAATAAAAAAATCAAGTGTCGATGGTGTTTGGGGATAGGTTGGTTTGGGTTGTGAAACAACCACTAAGGAGTGTTGGTCGTTGTTGTCATCCAGCCAGTCTACAATCGCCTTGCCCTCGGGTGAGATCTTAGTATCCAGCCATCGGTGATGCCTCGCGTTAAAATCGCTGCCGATGAGTCCCTAAGTGCTTCTCTCAAGGAAACCGTTGAGAATTTGTAGGTCCTTGTGAATATTTCTTATGCCGGATTTGCACTTGAAGTAGACACTGATGATGGTGAGGGTTTCAGCTCTTCCGATTTCAATGGTGACGGCAGTGGCTTCGCTGGTTGTGAGACCTGTGATGACGGTTTCAGCGGCGTTGGGGGAGATTTTCTTCTTTACGTAGATTGCCGTTCCTCTACGGCCCTCATCCTTGTCCTTTCGGAAGGTTTTGAAACCGGCCATGTCAATGTTGTTGCGCCTGGTGACGTTGGTCTCACTGATGAGAGCAATGTCCGGGTTGTTTTTCTTCATCCATAAGTTGAATGTCGTCCTCTTCTCTAGGCTGTACAATGAATTGACATTGTACGTCAGGATGCGGAGCTTCTTTAGTTGCATATTTCGAACAAGAAGGTGGCCAATGCCACGGACTTCTCGCCTTCGCTAAGCTGTGCGTAGTTCGGTGGAACTGCACTCCGAGCTTTTCCCATGACAGTGAGTAGGTCGGATCCAAAAATCCTTTGAACTTCGGTGTTCAAGTTCGTTGGTGGGGCTGATGTTGTTTTGGTTGGTCCACTCCTTGGTGTTGTTGTTCGGGGTGTGATCACTTTTGCTGGTGTCGTTTTCTGTTGTTGCTGTTGGTTCTTGGAGTTTGCTGGTTTCTGTGATGATCCACCTTTTACCATTGCTGCAAAGCTGATAGCAGGGCGGGTAACCACGCATGCTGATTTGGCGGAAAATTCCTGTTGGGCCTTTTTTTCTGCTGTCAACCTGTTCCTTTCGGTGAGTCTTGCTTTGAGAGTTGGGCAACCCTTGAAGCTGGCTGGGTGACCTTCTTTCTGGCAATTGGCACACCAAACATCCAATCCAGTGTTTTCCTTCCGTTGGCATTGTCCGGGCTCATGGTCTTCTTTACACTTGACGCACACGTACTGGCGTCCGCAGTTGGTGGCAACGTGTCCGAAACGCTGGCAGTTACGGCACTGGACGATATCCTTGGACTTCAGGCGCTCCCAGTGCACCCTCTGGTTCATGATTAACGTCTTGGTGTAGACTTCGTTGATGTCACATGACTTCGATAGTTCTACCACGAAGTTGTTATAGGTTTTCCCTTGCGCCTTCCTGGCTTTGAAGTGTGATACCTTGATGACCGGAAGTCCTTCAATGCGTAGTTCGTCTTCGACTTCGATGGCAGCATAGGTGTGATGCATTCCTTTCAGAAGTAGTAAGTTCTTCCTATCATCTCGTGGTGTGAAGGAGTTGTATTGGATTTTTCTCAACTTCAGTAAGTTTTTGATGGTGTCAAAGGCTTTTCTGTCTCCAGCATTGATGATGGTCGTCTTCGTGTTCCGGTTTCTAAATGTGACACTCAGTTCTTTGCTTTTACAGAACCTGCTGATTTCAGCGATGTTTCCAGAGTAGCAAATAATTGGTGGCATTCCTGTGGTCTTGCTTGGGTTCAAGATGGTGTCCTTGGATGTTTTTTTAGGTTGGGCTGGAGTGGGCTTGGTTGCTGCTGATGTTGCTGCTGGTATTTCTGCTATTGTTGCGGCTGGTGGCAGACCCTTTGTGACTTCGGTTTGGACAGGAGTTGGCGCTTTAGGCGGATTCTTTGACGAATCCTTGTCAAGTTGTATGCGCTTTCCGTTGTCTTTTTTCGAAGCCTTGCTTGGTCGTTTTTGCCCCGGTAGGGGTAGGTCGCTGGTGTCTTCTTCAGAGCTCGTACCCTCGCTGAGCTCCTCTTCGGTGGAAGTTTCCTCTACGCTGCTAACGGTTGAAGACTCTACGTCGCTGTCCATCTCTTCAGTTTCCATATTTGTCTCTATTTCTTTTTCGTTGTTGATTTTATTTGGCTGCACAATGTTATTAAAAATCATTGCTAATTTGGGACCAAATCCAGGTCCGAATTCGTTGACTATCCTTTTCAGCAAAGCCTCAAGTGAAGCAATTGCCGATTCTGGATTCAAGGGATCCATTACTGGATTAACCTTAATACTTCACTTTTTTATTACTCGGATTAAACGCGCACAACACTATTTTAAAAAAAACTTCTGTTAACACACTTAATCCGCATTGATCTTTGATACGTTTTTTGGGATAATCCCTTTTATTTTCTGTGTGGGCAATAAAGACAGGTAGCCCGCAGGTATACCTGCGTTTTGTCCTTTCTTTATTTAGGGGTTGGTAGATTATTATTTAAATAATTTTCTTCCGCTGTACGTGTGTACGTTATCACTGCACTGCACTGACTGACTGACTGTGAACTGAATTTATTTCGGAATTACTATTGCTTAAATACAATTTTTGGTCGGCGAATTTGTTTCTTCGGTCCTTGTTGATTCTCATGATTTAGTGTTATCTAAACTAAATGTATTTTAATATGGAAAGTCGATGTGTCGATGATGGCGAAGTCCGATTCCGATGCTAATGACAGTGAATATGTGGAGAATGGGTGCTGCAATTCTGTGCAGTAAGCTTAGAACACTGCTTAAACTATTTTAAGCATAAAAATTTTCTTTTAAGGGCTTAAAATTATTGTGAAGGGATATGATTTTTTCATTAACTTTGATTAATACACTTTGATCTAAGAAAAGATTTTTTACAAGAAAACTGTTGACATAGGCGCCTGCCTGGCGACTGAACATACCCTTAGCGGAGCGACGGAGTCGCGCGAGCGGGTGTCCCCCCGAAAAGTGGAGTTAAAATCCTTAAGTCCCGCGGAGCGGGCCACCCAAGGTACTTTTAATCAAAAAGACTGTTTACATTGGCGCCTGCCTGGCGACTTTACATACCCTAAGCGAAGCGACGGAGTCGCGTGAGCGGGTGTGCCCCCGAAAAAGGGAGTTAAAATCCTTAAGTCCCGCGCAGCGGGCCACCCAAGGTACTGTTAAACAGGAAAACTGTTGATATAGGCGCCTGCCTGGCGACTTAACATACCCTAAGCGGAGCGACGGAGTCGCGTGAGCGGGTGTGCCCCCGAAAAAGCGAGTTAAAATCCTTGAGTCCCGCGGAGCGGGCCACCCAAAGTTCTGTTTACTAAACATAAACTGCAAGCACACCAATTGACAACATAAATTATAAGAAAAAACTATTTTTATCTTTAAACGCGATTTGCGGCTAAACGGAGCTTCGTAGACCCCCCAAAGTTGACATCTTCAAACGTGTTTTCTGGTTAAACTAGGCATCTAAGAGAATAAAAAATTACATATTTGTGGTTTAGGGGTAGCCACCTTTTAATCTACCCAAGCGGGGGGGCAGCGGCCCCCCCATATTAACGTTTATTGATTGGATACCCTGCAAGCACACCAATTGACAACATAAATTATAAGAAAAAACTATTTTTATCTTTAAACGCGATTTGCGGCTAAACGGAGCTTCGTAGACCCCCCAAAGTTGACATCTTCAAACGCGTTTTCTGGTTAAACTAGGCATCTAAGAGAATAAAAAATTACATATTTGTGGTTTAGGGCTTGCCTCCCTTTAATCTACCCAAGCGGGGGGGTAATATATTAACGTTTATTGATTGGATACCCTGCAAGCGTTTTCAAACCATACCATAGTCTTCAGTAAAGGTGTTTGGATAGTTACGAAAGTGAAATTCAAACGCTTAAGGCATTTTAAGCTTTGAAAAAAAAATTATAAAAAATACCCTAAACACTCCATAAAAACTTTACGTTCAAAGAGCATTTTGCAGCGTTTTTCGCAATTAAAAAAGATTCGTTTTTTGCTCATTTCACTAGTCCTAGAATTAACAAAACGCTTAAAATGCTTTTTAAGCGTGAAAGCAAAATCCTTTAACGCTAAACAAACATTTTAAGCGTTTTCTGATATTAAACGTGGCCACACAGGTCAACGTCATCCTACCTATA
Organism: Leucozona laternaria; assembly: GCA_932273885.2. Taxonomy (NCBI): domain Eukaryota; kingdom Metazoa; phylum Arthropoda; class Insecta; order Diptera; family Syrphidae; genus Leucozona; species Leucozona laternaria. The sequence continues at coordinate 61,156,964 of OW026368.1, read as the reverse complement.
CCCATACCCCTCGGCACTCGGCCCAACAAACCAACCACTAAATCTACCTACCTACATTTAACCAGTCATCCTACCTATCGACCCATCGGCACTCGGCCCAACCAACCAAATACCAAACCTACCTACCTACAATACACCAAAGCCAAACAAAACAAGAACACAAACGAAACGAAAAAAACAACCAACCAACCAACTTAATATACCTATACAACCAATCTCGAAATAAAAGTTAAATATCTCTTCACAATATGAGGTCTTGCCTCTACCGAGTCCTGATAAGAACTGAAGTTTCTGCCGGAATTACTTCTGCTTAAATACAATTTTTGGTCGGCGAATTTGTTTCTTCGGTCCTTGTTGATTCTCATGATTTAGTGTAATGTCTCAAATTCACAAAGGGGGAGTGGCTTAATCCAGGGCGGTCTTTTAAGTAGTGCGAAAAAGCACAATAGTAGGAAACTTCGTTCTCCTCGATTCTCATCAGTTCGTGTCACCAAAATGTATGGGGATGGAAATTTTCAATGCGCTGTCACCATAGTATCAAAAGGTAGGATGCGGCGGGCAAATGAAAATCGGGCAAACGTTACTCGGGAAAACGTGCATCGGGCAAACGTGGAGCGGGAAAACGTAGCCAACCCGGTAGAGATATCTCTTCTCTAATTGAGGTCTTGCCTCTACCGAGTCCTGATAAGAACTGAAGTTTCTGCCGGAATTACTTCTGCTTAAATACAATTTTTGGTCGGCGAATTTGTTTCTTCGGTCCTTGTTGATTCTCATGATTTAGTGTGATGTCTCAAATTCACAAAGGGGGAGTGGCTTAATCCAGGGCGGTCTTTTAAGTAGTGCGAAAAAGCACAATAGTAGGAAACTTCGTTCTCCTCGATTCTCATCAGTTCGTGTCACCAAAATGTATGGGGATGGAAATTTTCAATGCGCTGTCACCATAGTATCAAAAGGTAGGATGCGGCGGGCAAATAAAAATCGGGCAAACGTTACTCGGGAAAACGTGCATCGGGCAAACGTGGAGCGGGAAAACGTAGCCAACCCATAAAATATCCCTGGGAATGTTTCCCTGCTTCGAAAATTTGAAACGCTAATACTTTTCCACTACACTACGTAATCTCGAATTTGGCTCATCGAAAAGATGGCCAAACTTCCCTGGAAAATTAATTCCTGATACCATTAAATTCCGATCGAAAGTTTCGACCATTATGCATATTCTAGATTTTGAACGAGGGAAACATTGCCAGGGAAATTTTGTTCGCGATAGCCCCCAATATAATAAAAACTATATAACTATAGATAGTTTTTGCGAAACACATCGATAATATCTATATAAAATTTTCGATGTTAATCCAACACTACCGTCAACCATTAACTTCTTTAGTTCGGAGTCAAACAGTGATTAAGTTGGACAAATATTTCATGTGGGCTAGTCGTTTGTTTTTTATGAAAATAAAATTATTTTTATTAAAATTCCATAATAATCCGTAAGTGGACTTGTTTCGTGTTCATCGCCTTCTTCCTCATCATCGACCGATAGCCGATAGCTTCTCCTTTGATTTGGATAGACTTAATTCCTGCGGATTTAAGGAACCGACCTTAGATGTTGTAATATGGAGTGCTTTTTTTTATTCGAATGCGAAGCTTCCATAGGGGTCGCTGTTCAAGTTTCGGTAAGTTAAAGGCACTCAGCTATAATTGCGATCCGACCGATGGCCAAATCACGTTATTGTGCAGTGATAGGTCTGCTAGGTATCTTTTTTCAGCAAAATGTGTAAAACCTGTCAAAACACCAAAGAGAGAACGAATTTCTCAAAAATGGAGAAACTTCCAAGAAAGTTAACAAACGCATTGAACCACATTATTTGTGTACAAAATATCAGAATTTTGCTCCTCGCATCAACAATCACATGCCAAAAGTCTGGTTTTGTTAACAATTTGCGTTTAATTAAAAAAAAATTACATAAATTATAAATTTCTCAAGTTATTTATTATTTATAAAGTTAATTTTCACATATTAGAAACCACAATTTCAAATTAAAAGCAAAAGATGCTAACAGCTGGGTGTTTTGGGAGTCTTTACTCTTCTTGCACACAGAAATGTATGTAGCACAAATTCGCAAGTTATCCAATGGAGGGGAAATTTTTTTCTCTCTCGATGTGCTCTCTCGTTGCAACTTTTTCGAGTTAAAAAACAGGAATTTGTAACAAATTGTGCAGTTTTGTGAAAATTTTTGCAAATTCGCAAGAAATTTCATGTTACCAAACAGACCTAGTATACCAACAAAATAAAATTCCTGCTAGAGATACAAAAATCCCTAATTTGTTTTCAATTTTATGATTTTAATTTGATTTAGCAAAATAATGTACATCAATATCACATTCTTTTAAATGAAGTCAAGAAAAGAATGAGTAAAGCGTTTCTTTCTTTTTTTAAAAATCAGTTCCACTTTTCAGTTTTTCTTATGAAACAAAGGAACGAAGGTTCTCCCGAACCGCGAGTATGCAACAACTGAAAAATGTTCAAAGATATAAAAAAGAGGAAAAAGTTTCGTTTTTGTTCGGAAGTACTCGCGTAGTTGGAATTAATTATAATTTGAATACAAAAATATTCTTTTACAATTTGAAAATACGTTTTTGTAAGAATTTTTTCTTACGAATTTTTATACCAGTTTCATCAAGAAAATAGTCCCAAATATACATGTCGCCTCCACTGGGCATGAACATGTCGAGAAAAAAACCAATGGATTCAAAAAATACAATAGGTGTGTTCCTTTGGGCTCCAGTATCTACCAGAGATTATGTATTATAAAGATTGGAAACCTTCGTACGTTTCACCCTCCAAAACCCATTTGTTTACATTGTTGTTTTTGTAATTTCGTTTCGTGTCTATGAATAGATGTGAATTGCAACAACAATTTAACAGGGTGGGTTTGTTCTGTTTTGACAGCTCGACCATTTTGTATGTGTAAAAAACACAGCCATCTATAAAAAAATGTTTACTCATCAGCTTTTCACCACGAAAATGGCGGATTTTAGGTGGAATATCGGGATGTGTTCGGAAAATACAGATTCAATGGTGCAAACAGAATATTTTAGGGTGCACCCATATTGTTCATTAATCTATAGCTGGCCATTCACGAGTGAGCTATGTTAATATTTTCGGCACTTGCAGCTACCTTGGTAATTTCGTCAAATAGAAATAAATAGTTATTTTCGAAAGTGATAAAAATATGATTCAAAGCTGCGTAATACAGATGATTAAATAACGACACAGATCTTACTAAATTTACATTATATGTTGTGGCGAAGATTGTGCTGAATTAGAATATTTTGATTTCATATTAAAAATTCTAGAAACGCTTTTTTTGCTATAACAATTAAAGCCCACACGTGTGGTGTATTGTGGAGTTATGTGTCAACGTTGACAGATTAGTGAATAATTAGGTTACAGCCTGGAAATATTCCATAAGAATATTGAATTCATCCGGTGTAAACGGGGAATGAAATTCTGGTGGAAAACTAAAGTGCCATCTGTGCGTTGAAAGGGGTAAGGGGGAACAGAGTTAAAAAGTAGTAGATGAGGTTTGGCGAAATGTCAAAAAAAGAGTGGTAGATACAGAATGCACATACAATTTAATGAGAGAAACAAACAAAACAGATCGGATGATGCAAACGGTATAAGATAAGGAAATAGTAATAATAAGGGTATTCATGCAACGTTGGAAACTTTCCGACGTTGTAAAATCGTAAAGTTTCCGACGCACGTTTCATGAATGCCCCTCAAAAAATTCGGCGTAAATGATGTGGTAAAAAAATCAGCTGATTCAGCCAATGTCATAATCCCATTGAAAAAAAGTTTAAAACGTTTACCATTTTCGTTTACGACGTTTACAACACAAATTCTTGTCGGAAAGCTTACGATTTGTTGGAAAGGATTTTCCATACAAATTTTGACAGTTCGTTTACGACATCGTAAACTTTCCGACGTTTACGATGGTTTTCCGACGTTGCATGAATACCCTTAATATAAAATCACTTCGAGGAGTTATCCGATGAAAGGCATATTTATGTATATGCTAATTCAGTGTTCAGCATTTCTTAATGAAATAGAGCAGCAAAGAACACTCCTAAAGCATCACTTTCAACAGCAAATGGAAAGAAGATTTTTTGCAATATTCTGTTCTCTTACTATCCGATTAAATTGAACTACTGCGTAAATTAAGTATTGATTTATTGTCAATTTGGATTTTGTATATTATTTTACTACCCTTTTCATATAATTGTTCAAAATCTTCCATGCAACTTTAAAACCAAATGATTTTAGGTGTCGTGAACACTTGCTTGTTCGTTTCGCCATTTTTATAAGTTTTTGAACGTGCCCATTGAAACTCATCAAGTTTGCAAAATATCGTGGTGGAAATCAGTAAGTTGCACTAGTATGAGATAAAACACGCATACTAATGCAACTTACTTACTTCACCACGGGCAGCCTTATTGTTTAGCTTGTAGGCAAACCCGAATGACAGCCGAGGTTTCCAATCTTTATAATTCATAATCTCTGGTATCTACTGCCAAGTACTTCTGGCTGCAGTCAACTAACTACTTCTACTCTGTGGTCGAAGTAGTTGAAAGTAGTTCATTAATCTAGTTACAGAATGTTTCCAAACAAGAAAAAGACATCACCAATAAAAAGAATTTACGTAGTAGATTGTTGCTGTTGACATTTTTCTAGTTAAAAGTAAAATACAAAAACAAACAACCGAAATTAAATTGATATTGAGGTTAGATTTTACTTTTGGCAAAATGAAAGCATTCCATTCATCATCTACTAGGAAGTACTAAAAAGTACTTTGGAAGGCCCAATGGAACACGGCTAATGTCCGTGCAGCAACAAGACGACGAAAACTACTTTTTGAACACGACATGAAAGCTGTTCAAAGCTTGGGCATGAGATTTGACGGTTCACGTGTGTGTTTTTTTTTTCTGGTTCTCGCTTTGCGCATGTGGGGTTGTAGCTATCAAAACCTCGTGACGTCATCGACGCACAACCACAAAGTATTTTTTGGAGCAATTTTGTCGCTTTACTTTATTTCCTGTTCTCTGCTTGAAAGGAAAATGAAGTAAGATTTGGCAAATTCTAATTAAATATTTTTTTTTAAATTGAATTCAGTTTAAATTTAATTATTTAAAATGGGTATTTGTTCAGTGTTTGAGTGCAATAACACTACAAAAAAGAAGTTCATAAATTTCCGAAACGAAATTCAAACCTTGCTAAACAGTGGGTTTTATTTTGCAAAAGAAAAGATAAAATTAATATAGACACTGCAAGAATTTGTAGTTTTCATTTTATGAGTGATGATTTCACAAATAATATTAAATTTGGAATGGGTAAGTTGATAAGTTGATAGGAAAATTGGAAGAAAGTATATGTTTTTTTTTTTTTGCATACAGGTTTTACGAAGTTGCGCCTCTTAAAACCGGATGGAGTTCCTACAGTCCATTTAAAAGTACCTTCCACTTCCATAGAAGCGGGGTTTGATCCAACCGAAACAACAGACCGATCAAAGCGCATGGAGTTGAAAACAAAAAAATAATTATTTAACGATTTGCTGGAAGACACAGCTCCGGTTGAATCTGAGCAGGAAATTGAAACGCAAAATGAAGAAAATGTTTCAGATGCACAATTATTTTTCCCAAGTTTATCTGAAATAAACAATTTAAATGAAGAAATGTAAGAGTATGAAATTTTCCTAAGGAACTTCTTACTTACAGTAGGTACGTAAGTCCCGATAATTATCTGGACTTAGCTAAGTCTATATGGATTTAAGTTGTTGTTGTATTTACGTGTAAAACTATTAGTCCCGATGTCGTTTTTTTGGATAAATCCATATGGACTTGCAAAAAAACCCGGCTATAGTTCGATATCATCGAAAGTGTAGGAAATTGTGGATGCTTAGTTGTTGCTATCGCAAGTGACTTAGGTGGTTTAAATCGAGGACTTTATACTGAAGTTGAAGTCAGTATGGATAAGCCATGGTTTGTAAATCGATATTTTCGAAACTTCTATACTTCATTTATTAAATATCTTTCCTACAGGTTCTTGTTTAAACAAAGAAATATTTACGTATTCGCAGATGTTCCGCATCTTATAAAACTGATCAGAAATCATTTTGTTGACCACGGATTTAAAATTAACGGAAAGATTGTGTCAAAGGATATTATTCTGAAACTCCTTTCGTTCACCTCTGGAGAGTTGAGCATAACTCATAAAATTTCAGCAAAAAGCATAAATGTTGTGCAAGCTGATCGTCAGAAAGTGAAACTGGCAACTAAATTGTTCTCCCACACAGTATCCAAAGCACTGTCCCGAGCTGTTAGCCTTGGGCTTCTCCACGTCGAAAGTTGGGAAGAGTGCTACAATTTGGTTAAATATTTAAGTATATAAGCCGACAAAGAAAACTATTCTACAATATTTTGTTTTCTTTTTTGCTTAAAGACAAACTATTGGTTTGACGTTATGAACGTTAGGTCACCATACAGTGATTCCAGGAAGCGGGTCCATGCCTACGGACTTCATTTGGAATCACAAAACGTGATTTTAAATAATACGACACAAATGATAACCAATTTGCGAGTCGTCCATGCTATCGTTTCAAAAAAATGAACAGATAAAATGAATGCTTACCTAACTAACTAACTTTTACAAGTTTAAAGGGATTGTGCAATCTAATACTGCCTTACATTTACTGCACAAAGATATGGAAGAACGATTTGGAGTCAAGTTTATAATGACTTACCGTTTAAATCAAGATGTGTTAGAAAACTTTTTCGGTATATTAAGAGCTAAAGGCGGACTTCACGACCACCCTGATCGTCAAGAATTCAAACATAGGCTACACGTTCTTATATACTTGGTCACAATGAAGGTGCACTATCGGAAAACGGCAAGAAGAATCTTTCTCGGGTTCGATATTTAAAAATTAATCCATATGCAGTTGTTTATAATTATGTATTCCTTTTTCTAAATTTTTGTTTTTAGGAAAGATTTTTAACATCGTGAAAGTCAACAAAGCTTTTGAATGTGAACCAGAAAAGGATTTACCAATGGCATACGATGGTCTGGAGAACTTAGCCGGGTACATATGTCATCGCTTGAAGAACACCATTTCCAACATGGAAGATGGACAAAGAAATGAAGACTCTTGGGTACATCACCTGGACGAAGGTGGCCTTTCTAAACCATCGGAAGCAATGATGGCCCAATCACTATCGTTGGAATATGTGTTTAATGCTCTAAACGGAGATGGCAAGGGTATTCATATCCGTGGGCAGTATATAACACATGTTAGAAATATCTAAAAAAGCGGATGTATTTCAGGATTCGCAAACTCAATAGAGAAATTGTTGAAGCGAAGAATTCAAGAAAAAGAAAATATAAGAAAATAATTAATTGATCGAAGTAATTCACGAACGGATAATTATTATAATTAATTATAAACAATTTAAAAGAAACTAAAACAAAACATTGGATTTCTTGTTTACTTTGATTTTTGAATGCAAAAACGTCAAAGTCAGTGCGCGTCGATGACGTACATGCACAGAAAAAGACAAAAATAGAAACTCGAAGACGCTATCTGTTTAGTTGTATCATGCTGGTAACCCAGTAGTAAATGTTGAAGGAAAAAGGTAGAGGTAGTAGTGAAAGGAGTTTTTGTATGTTTCCCTGTATGTGAAACGACATGACATCATTGTATATAAAACCTATAGTAATATCATCGATTCGTTTTTTTTTACGTTCTTGGGAGATACTATGTGGCGTTTTAAACGCCACAAATTTGACAATGGAGAGAATCAAAAAGGAATCGAGAACAGGTAGTAGGAGCGAGAGGAGTGTAATATATTGGTTCTGACAACAATAATGCGGGAAAGGGAGATATCCGAAATAGCCTTTTGCGTCACGGCAACGACGATAATTTGGGCAAGAAAATAGAAAAAAATGTTTGTGTGTATGCGTTTGTCAAGGTTTTTTCCTTTTTTTCCCAAATGATTTTTTTGCTTCAAGGCATATATGTTTATATACATATAGCTATATTGTCATTATCAACTATAGTTTCATGCAAAGTTTGGTAGGTATTTATTTTTGATTTTGAATTTTCGTTTGAAATAAATTATAAAAACAACATTGCAGGTATTCTCTTTTTCTATGCACTGATTGTCTGACATCATTGCCACATTTTGGGTTCGGTTATTTATTTTTCTTTAAAATAATTTTCTTTATTTTATAAATGTATATAACAAGAGATTTAAAATTATTGCACAATATTCAAGAACTTGCTGTTATTTTTATATATATTATGTCTGTTTGGTAATTTATTAGAAACAAATTTTTAACATCGTAGGAGTGGTTTTAAAAATAATCATTTTTTATATACCTGTATGTATAATTTCGTTAACAATTTAAGAAAATTAATTGGTAAGTCAATTATAAGAATTTATTAAAATGGAGTTAAAAACTTATTTTTCAAAAAAATCTTCCACCTGTTTTCGAAATAGGTAGTATGTATATCGAATTTTCAACAAATATTTTTAAATTTTTTTAAATCCGAAAATTACTTTTTTTAAAATTTTGATACGCAATATAATTTAAACTAATTACAAGCTTCTGTTTAAAAAATTAAGTTTTAATCGGTAAATCGGGTAATGAGATACCTAGTTGAAAATCAAAAAAATATATTCTATGGGAGGTGCTGTTATTAACCGCCATATTATTCACTAGATACATCTGGATTAAAACTTAAATCCAGATGTATTTACATTGAATTTGTATGCTTTACTTCTAGATTTAAATTTTTAATATGGACGAATCGAGTGAATAATATGGCCGTAATTGTTCAATATGAAATTTGATAATTTAAAATGCTAAACAATACTAATTACCATAGATAAACCATATAAAGATGACAATCGTTCGTACGTTTCACCCTCCAAAACCCATTTGTTTACGTTGTTGTATTTCTAATTTCATTCCGTGTAGATGAATAGATGTGAATTGCAACAACAATTTAATGGGGTGGGTTTGTTCTGTTTTGCTAGATCGACCATTTTGTATGTGCAAATAACTCCGCCATCTTTAAAAAAAATTCCAACTCACCAGCTTTTCACCATGAAAATGGGGGATGTAAGGTGGGATATCGGGTTGTGTTAAAAGAAACACAAATTTAATGATGCTAAGTCCGCTATTACACGACGACTTTGGCGTAATGAAACTTCTTTAATCTTTTTTGAAAATTCATCTTGTGAGTTTGGAATTTCCCTTTAGTTTGACTGGTTGTTAAAATTTTGAATGCTCTCTATAAACAACAGAAATAAATGAAGCGACTTGTTATATAAAGAAGTAATACAATAAGAAATGTCAACAATTTGGACTACGACCCACATGACCCACCGTTTATGTTCAAAAGAAGTAATGACTAAAAACTAGTCGTGTATAATAGCAGTATTTCGTATTGCCGTGATAGACACCATGTTTGGCCTTCATTCTTTTACTCTCATAATGACATTTTGCTGAACTGTGTTTTTCTATCCAAAGAAATTTTTTGGACAGAGTAGCACAGAAAAGTCAGTACCTAATAAAATAAAAAGAGTGATTAGTTAGGATTATTTATACATTGAAATTTCGTTTTTCGATAGTTTTCTATTGGTTCCGCCGCTCATTCCATAATGCTCATAAAAGCCCGGAGTGATTTGGTTGAAAAAAATGACATTGGAGATTATCGACGCCATCACAGAAAAAATATGGGGTTTCCATAAAAACTATCTACAACAGAGTTTTTCTCCGTGCTTAAGTTAAGACCCGAGAATTCTGCGCCCTTGGCTAAGCCCAGAGGGATTAGTTGTTGCATTTTACATGTAATTTATTAAGGTAGAACTAGAATAGGCGGAAGCTTATGTCAAAACCAACCAAAAAGTAGCTTTCCGAAATGTCAATTTCACAAGTCACCCATAATGCACTTAAGTGGTTGAAAGTGAGAAAACAAATTAAATAATTGTTTGTTCAATGTCAATTTCCACAGCACAGAGTGATAGGCTTTAAATTATTAATTTTGCGAAACCACTCAAATTCGATGTGATATAAATTAATTAAAAGAAAACTTAACATTTTACTTCACTCATTCATCAATCAGAAAAAAAAGTCGAAAACTAAGCACCAAGCGCCAAATTGTTTTTAGTTTGCTTTCACCATTTTGTTTTTTGCATCCAACCATTTACGAATGAGCGGTCGATGACGATGAGCGCTCTTCACGTCCGACGGCAAAAGTTAACGAAAACTAGACGAACAGTACCAAAGCGCAATTACGGGCACAACATTTGAATTCTTTGTATTCGCTCGGTTTCGTACGACCACTTGCGTGGCCTTCCGACTTCTAGTTCGACGTTGTTTTTTTTCGACTAATTTCCTCCGGGCTTGCAAAAAAACAAGCCTTAAATTGTCTTACGACAGCTGCGTTGATTCTCTTATTTCTCATTCTTATATTATTGTTTTTTTTTTCATCATTATATTCACTGTTTGTTTCAATAAATTCAGAGTAAAACACGAAAGACAATCGAATATACCTAAATCGATTATAAATTTTTACTTTCAAAATTTGTTTCCACAAACTTATCCATATAAGGTCGGGTTAGCACTTAATAACTCGTTGCTGAATTTATTATACTTTTCGAACATACTCATGATATTTTTAAAATAACCGACATTTTGGTGGTGAATGGAGGAATTCTGTCTATGTGTGCAAATAAATGGTGGTGAATGGAGGAATTCTGCATATGTGTGCGTGTTTCTAATGAATTTCCCCTGAATTAGCTTGTAGGCAAACTCGGATAACAGCCGAGATTGTCATCTTTATATGGTGTATCTATGCTAATTACGATACTTAAAAAATTTTATCAAAATCGTAGGAGTCGTTTTTAAGAAAAAAAAAGTTTTCCCTAACGGTTTTTAAACATTTGTATGGGAGGTAGCGTTATTTTTAATTATAAGAATAATTATTGTCTCTAATCTTTGATAGCAGCTCTATCTAAACCGAAATAGCGCCCCCTATCAAGGGCCCAGGCGTTACAATGCATTAGGGATAAAAACGAGCACTCCATATTTTATATCCTCTAAGGAATATATTCATTCATGCCTACCCAAAAATTTCAACGTAAGCAAAAAAAAATACAAATCCACAGCTCCTATACATATCAAAGCACAAAATTTCTTGTCCCCCTTGAAATCTCAATAAATTCGTAGGCAAAGTTCTCGTTCTTCTATTATCTTTGTGTTGGCATTTAATTGTATTCTATACAAAATCGTTGTTTTTTTTTCTCTCCCTCGAACTCTCATAAATTTAGTATATAGTATTCTCGTTCTACTATTATCGGTTAATCCTTCTCCATTAGCATATTCTTGAACCTAGAATGTCTCCAAAGAGAAATTGCACTTTGAGAAGTTGCGGTGGCGCCCTGGTAGGTCCTCATCATGATAGTACTATAGAAATAACAATGATGACATAATTTGCCCAGCGGAAAAAAATTCGCTGATTGTTGATTGGATTGTGGTTTTGATGTTGGGCATCTGATGATCTGAATGTGGACTCGGGGTGTTAGGGATAGAAACAAGCACTCCATATTAATCCTCAGGGATTTTTGTGCCTCCATTGGTTTTTTTCTAGACATGTTCATAATCCGGACATCGTTCATGCCAAGTGGAGGCGGCATGTAGTGAATCCTGAACGTGGTCAATCACTAGTTTATGTTTAGTTCTTTTTTTAAATATAGGCGCTAAAATCGCTAGGAAGCTTCAAAGAATCTCGTGTTTTTTTCTATTCACCTACCACTTATCGACTTCCAGATCTGTCAAAAAATCAAAATTTTATCAACCTGACCGGGCGTTCATGGTTCATTTCATCATTTTATTAATTAATTCATACTTAATACTTTAAATTTAAAATGACGACAAAAACAGTAACCATTTTGTCGCGAACAAACCGAATAATTTCATATTTGGGATCACATAATGTGCGGTAAGTAAAGAAAGAAATGCTTAAGAAACCTTTTACAATGTGACGTAATATTGTAACCATAATGAGTTAATTGTAAATAAAATGTTTTATTCCAAAAATAATAAATATGTTTTCTTTCTTTTCAATTTTTCAAAGACCCACTTTATGTGCTCCAACAAACTACACCACATTGCGTCAATATGGAAATGAGAAGGCTGAACCAACCCCAACCACCACTACAACAGAACTTAATGAGAACGAAAAGAAATTGACCGCCGATATCGAGTCTTTGACGAAAGAAATCGAAGCTCTGAAGGAGAAGACCAATGAACTAACTGACAAGTACAAGAGATCACTGGCCGATGGTGAAAATCTGCGTACACGTCTAACAAAACAGATAAGCGATGCCAAAATTTTTGGTATTCAGGGATTCGTTAAGGATTTACTGGAAGTAGCTGATATTCTTGGACATGCTACTGAAGCTGTTCCCAAAGAAGAGGTAAGGTTTTTCAATTTTGACCAAACCTCGCACTCGAACTTTTGATGGTGCAAGGTTGAAAATGAATTCTAATAAAGAATTATGTAAACAGTTTTATTTTTGATCGACTGAAACATCTTTCGCCTCCACTAGACCAACCGCCTTCGAGACATCGAAGGCTAAAACCGAAAAACTATGAGAGGAGGTTCGGTTAAATCTCTTTCTTAAGTTAGAAAAAACCCCAAAACTATACTTTCACAAAGAAAATGAAAAGATTCCAGTCATTCAATAATACTCTTAATAATTGGGAAGGTGCAGAGATAGCCTATAGATTTTCAGTCGATAAAAATCGCCCATCTTTAAATGTATGGGACAGTGGGTAATTTTTATTTGTGTATTTTATTATTAGTTTAAAAAAACAACACTATAATCCTTAAACAAAAGTTTTAATCAGGACTTAAATATATTTATATTTGTAGCAGTCTGTAGGTTTCTAGGAAGATAATTGAATAGTTGCACTCCTTTATAAAGTAGGTTATTCAACTATCATACTGCTTGAGTTATTTTTTTAATTTTATTGTTTTTAGATTCAAAACTCAGTAAAGAAAAACGTCAGTTAAATAAATAAAATTAAAGTTATTAATTAAATGACAACATTTATTGCAAAAATGTAACTTCAGTAAAATAAAATGTTTGCAAATTAGTTTTAGCCGTTGTGAAAAGATTTTAAAATTTTTCAAACAAAAAACAACTTGAATTCACAGTCTAGTTGAGTGAGAGCGGCTTTCATTTTCGGACTTAAAAAAAACTTATGAGTGGTTGGTGAATGGCATAAATAATTTAAAAGTTATGAGCTTCATAAACTTAAGAGCCGTTTATGAGCGTGCGATTAATACTGTCCTTAGCATGATACTAGTTAAAAGCTGTTTAACAACATGGGGGTAAAAGTTTTTTTGCAAAGTGGAATTAAAAAGAAAATATCAAAGCATTTCATTATTTTTATATTAAAAACTTGTGTACAAAATATATACTTGTAGCATCGCTGCTTTCACCATAAACTTGGGTTAGAATAACACTATTTACACTATCTATTACTAATCGCTCAATATTTGTTTTTGTCCCCTAAAAGTCATTAGTTTTTAAAATAAAAAAACGTTATTTTTTCACCATGTTGGCATATATGTTGATTGAATAATGTTAGGGTTTTAATTGCACTGCAAACTAATCAACCAGAAAATCATTTTTTACGGAACCAAAAATTACGAAGGAAATATATTAAATCGCAAAGGAAAGCACCTAATCTTCTTTTTTTTTGTTTGTCTTTCATTTACAAGTATTCTAAATTTCGAAATCGATGCAATCACGAAACGTAAGAAACCTTGAGTCTTCAGAAGAAGTAGTGGAAAACAATCAAGAATTATATTGACTATTAAAGTAATAACATTAGATACAAAACATTTATTCTTTTCCATCTTTCTACTTAAGTATTGTCTATCGATGATTGCTTATTTAATGATTTCTACATTATAAAACTACATGGGTACTTTATTTCTAGATAAATGAAAACAATAAGCACTTAAAGAACCTCTACGAAGGTCTCACAATGACAAAAGCTTCTTTGGGCCAAGTTTTTAAACGTCATGGGCTAGAACCAATCAACCCACTCAACGAAAAGTTTGACCCAAACATTCATGAAGCTCTTTTCCAAAAGGTTAGTTTAATATTCGTTTAATTAAAAGTTAAATATTTAAAGGCTTTATCATTTTTATTTATAGGAGGACAACAGCGTCGAACCGAACACAGTTGTAGTTGTTAGCAAAGTTGGATACAAACTGCACGAAAGATGCATACGGCCTGCTCTAGTTGGAGTATCAAAGTCCTCATCGTGAGGATATACAAATCTTAATCTATATTCCTTCTAGGTTTCTTTAAATTGAGTTTTGATTTCACGACATGGTTTTGATGTAAATTGAGTGAATGAATCATTATTTTGTATTTTATGAATGTTAAACTATAAAACAAAAATAGTAATTGGTTTTATTTTACAAAATGTTTAAATAGGGGCGTGATAATGATTACGAAGATATCTTATTTCTCTTATTGTGATGTTTTGAAGTCTAGATCTTACCCCAATACTAGCCTATTTATAAAATGATTCGTTTTTTCTTACTTATTCACATATAAATTAGTTTTAGATCCTCATACAAAGTTCAACTTATAAGCCAGTTTTCCACTTCAACTGTCACAAAAAAAGCTTATTTTAATGTTAAATACTTAAGGTTTCACATATGAGCCTTAGCTATTAAGATGAAGGTAAAATAAAAAAAAAAATTACAAAAAAATATCTATATATTTATTTAGCCTTATTGTGAGTTTAACCCGAACAGCATTCCACCCGGAAAATTTGAGATTTTACTTTTCGCCTATTGTGAGTTTCACGCGAAATCAAATGATCGAAAAATTTCCCTTATTGGGGGCTATCGTGAATAAAATTTCCCTGGGAATGTTTCCCATCTTCGAAGATTTCAAACGCCAATACTTTTCAACTCCCCTTCATAAGTTCAAATTTGGCTTATTGAAATGATAGCCAAATTCACCTGGAGAATGTATTCCCAATGCCATTATATTCCGATGGATACTTTCAACGTTCACGTTCCAAATTTTCGAAGGTGGGAAACATTCCCAGGTAAATTTTATTCACGATAGCTCCCATTGTGAACATTCATTTCGAACGGAATGTAATGCCATTTTCACTTTTTTTTTTGGAGGCGAACAAAATTTCGTTCGGGCGAAACTCACAATAGCTTTTAAAATTCCGGGCGAACAAAAAATTTTAAGGTGAAATATTTTTCGGGTGAATCTCACAATAAGGCTGATTTTATTATGTTGCATATCATAAAGATGACTTAAATATTATGCGGCACCAGACAGAAATGCAGGGCAATCGGCTCAATAGCTGCACGGCAGCATATCTTAATTTAAAAGGTATGTATAGGTATGCGGCACGGAAACTGGACTTAGTTAATAGTCCGTTTGGAAAAAAATTGTTGGTGAATTATAGACATTATAGAGCCCGGTTCTCATGAAGAACAAATAATTTCTCAAATGTAGCAAAACAAATACGAAAATCCATTTCCTACAGCTTGACCACAATCGAAGCGACGCAAGAAGTCTTATATGCAATATGCTAAGCAAGCAGATGATTACTAAATAATGAAACGCGCAGCTCTAGTCAAATCCTTTTCGATTAATTTTAAATTTTTTTTAACAAGGACAACAAATCCTGCCGTCACTTTTTAGATATACATAGATAAGCAACACGCAAACTGAAGAACCTGTATAGTAGAAGAAGAATCGATTCCTCGATTTCTCTGTTCATGTCCTGCTCTATCCCAAAAACGTGAGCTCTGAAATTTCTGCTACAGCGATGTGGTACATATAGTAGTCTCGTACGCTTCTTAAGGAAGTCCGAGTGGTTCAACGATTAAGGAGAAAGTCTCCTGAATCATATAGTATGACAATGAACCAACTCATGGTCTAAGTGCGCTTAGTTTTCCTGCTAGCAGCCACGTTAGATTAACGTAAACTAATACACACAATACCTACTTGTACTTAATTCGACTATGTTGGGTGTTGGCATAGTTGTAATTATTCGTAACATAATAGGGAATATCAATTATTTTTAAATAGTGTAGTTTGTTACATACATACATACATGATAACAAATTAACGTGATACACTACCAAAAACCTGACCTGATAGAGCTATTCTAAGTTCGAATTCCCATTCACCGTTTGGAAAAACATAGCTTGGCAATTGTTGAAAAAAAAACAATTCAAATTTTGTAAACCATCACGGTGTATTTTTCTGAACACCCATTACATCGCAAGTAAAAACCCATTTTCTTATCATTACTTCAGTGAACCAATAACTAATAACAGCATAAATACGAATTTTGTTTGTTTCCTCTATACACAAAACCTTTAAAATTTTGTATCCATTATTTACCACTTCTTTTAAAAAAGAAAGACCACAGAACTAGAAAGGACAACGCAATATACCTAAGTTCGCTTTCTCATTAAATGCAAAGAAATTAAGAATCCCAAAAATGTGGCCTGGCAAACCTCTATATGTATGTATGTATGTACATGAATGTGCATTGTACATATTATAATATACACACAATGCCTTTGGAATTCGGTTGTCTACTTTATTTTTGAGGCCCTGGAATGTATGTAATTAACTTCGATTACCCTGGAAGGTAAAATAAATATCAATGCAGAAGATTACAGGTAGAAACCCATATAAATATCATTTAGGTTTTCGAGTTTAGTCTTCTTGAATATTCTGACCAACACAGGCCAAACATAAATCTAAAATTGTTTGTGTCGAACTTTCCTTCCTGTTAAAACATGTGTTTTAAAGTGAGTTTTTGGTAATAAATTTGTTTTTTCAACATTTTTTTAACTTTCGAAAAAATTCTAGATATTTGTGATTCTTGCGACCTTAAAGGCAACCATCGCTTACCATCCAGTTATTTTTCAAAAAGATAATTCAGTGATTGCTACTGAGCCTATGAAAGTTTCACTACCACAAAATCATAAAATTATCCCTGTAAACTATCCCTACTACGAAGTTGTGACAAATCCACACCTAATAACACCCACTAAAGCACCAGCGACACTGAAGGTTGACAGCCTTCCTTCTGACTTGATAGAAATCGCAGCAACGAAACTGGGAATCAAAAATTTGGATGAGATTCCAAGCTTAAGCGAACTCAGTAATCTTTTGGGCACTACATC
This sequence comes from Leucozona laternaria, assembly GCA_932273885.2. Classification (NCBI taxonomy): domain Eukaryota; kingdom Metazoa; phylum Arthropoda; class Insecta; order Diptera; family Syrphidae; genus Leucozona; species Leucozona laternaria. The sequence goes on along the minus strand of OW026368.1, from coordinate 61,139,640 downwards.
GCGTGAAGAGACCATTGAAACCATTCGCGAATTGACTGCAACTGAAAGTGGAATTGATTTAATTAAAGCATTTATTGAATCATCCGACTACACGGACGGTACAGCGGACAAAGATGAGAACATCCAAATCGAAGCAGACACATTTAAACCACCAGTTCCAGCTATTTTTCTAAGTGAAACTACGCAAAAGGATTTAGAGATCATTAAGAAAGTTTTGTCTACTCCACAAGAGGACTTGGGGTTCTTTCAACGCCTCTCCTCTTATCTGAATGTATTTGATTTGTTCCCGGAAAATAAGGAAATTCCTATTTCAGCCGATGGAAACGAAGTGGATCAAGTAAAGCCCAAAGCTGACAATAAACGTCATGAATCTCATCATCAACGTCATCCTAAGTTACAACCAACATCGACTACGAACCGTTTTCCAAATTCATTCCCAGTTCCCTATAGGCCAGGTGCTGCTAGCCCTGCTTTGGCGCCTCCTACACATCGGGTCATGAAAGAAGAACGAAATTTCCCTGACTATAAAACGTTAAATCCTTCTTTGGGAGAACGATTTCTAAATTAGAATTGTGTTAGCTGTTGCATTCCTAGCAGCTTTTAAATGGATATAATGCACAAGCTATACATATATTGTTTGCTAAATCAAAATATTATGTATTGATGAAAATATACAAATAAATCATTTTTTTTTTTACAAAGCAATTATGCATGGTTACTACTGATTCAAAAAATAAAAATGATTTTGATTTTCAATGCCACTAGCTTTTTAGTTAAGGTTTAGTAAAATATTAAGCCTTGATAAGTTTCAGCTCTTTAGATTCATATTTAGAGGGCGCTCAACGCTGCTTTCTATTTGGAAACGGAACATTTTTGTTGGTTTGCTTTTGCTTCTTTAATTAAGTACTTTAGAACCGGTTACCGTACGGAAATGATCTTAAAATATAATTCAAGGATTGAATTTTCTTTAAAAAAGATCTAAACTTTATATCTAATTTATGTACTCCTTCCAAAGTTATCAAAGTTCAAAGTGGAATTCATGGTTAATTCCATAGTTTTTTTGGATTCCCTGTTGAAAATATCAGCTAAAATAATATACAATTTAATGAGATGAAAATATTTATAAAAAAAGACAACTCATTATTGAACTGCTATGTGAAGTCAATTTTTATGAAGAAAGTTGCTGTTTGCGTCGAATTGATTGCCATATGAACCGAAAATAGCAATAGTCCAGTCAACGAAGGAAAAATAAATGTAAGAAATCATAATAATTTAAGTGGTAGGGGTGTCGTCAGTTGGCAAACCTTTCAAAAAACAATTTCAATGAAATTTGAATTTTAGCCTTTTAGTAAATTTTAATAGCAACGATTTTTCTGACATAATGATATCAAAAGGGGTGCGTACTTTTAGGAAAACAGCCCTGAAGCCATTTTTAATATTTTTTTTGTCAGATAAGTAGTTTCATAGGAAAGGACAATACAAACTTAAATTTTTAATAATAATTTCCGCGCTAAATATATATGATTTTCTTGTTTTTAACTCAGCTGACATCTAAAACACATTTTTTCATATTTTTCTGTGGGTGTGTCTCATGGACCTGAGCCTTATTTTCTCTTATAAAAACAGCTATTGCGAATTAATTAAAATGAATCAAAATTATAGCCTCATCATTTTTTCGTGATGGGTTATCGGAATAATATACGATAATAGGGATATTTTCCAGCGAGCATTATTATTTCATAATAACTTTTTCATAGATATCTTTAAATAAAGACGACAAAAGTTCAAAATAAAATCGAAAGAAACTAAGAGCTGGGGGTTTGACCTTGACCTTTTTTCATACAAATTAGTGAAGCAGATATTTTTTGACTTAATCATCATAACATACACTTCAATTTTCCAAAAAGACCTACTATTAGAACGAGAGAGAGAACAGAAAACCACAACTTTAAGTTTGATGAGGCTTTCAAATTGAATTTAATATCAATTCACACTTTTCTTATATGCTTCTAAGATTTGTTCTTTATTTGAGTCCAAATTGAGCATTATCCAATCATGGTTTTGTGTGTGCATTATAATATATCACACTCCTGCTACTCCAAAAACTCGATAACGGTTAAATATTAGGTATATATCTTTTTAATACGGAGGGTTTTCAAATAATTGCTTTATATATTTACTTACTTGCGTCAATCCAAATCAAAAATATTATAAATGATGTCGATTGCAGAGTAAATTCACGGACTTGGGTGAAGGAATTTGTTTCGTCCTATGCTTCAATCGGGATTCAAATGAGTTGTGTATGGTTTTGTTGGTAATCTCCTAAAATTCTTTTGAATGACTACGTTTAATAAAAGCCTTGTGTCTGGCGAATCTCATAACGATTCATACATTTAGATCTATTTTTAATAATTGATGTTGAAACTTTAAAAAATCAATAAATAAAATAACGAATTTAATGTGCGAGCATTCATATATATTATTTATATATATTCACACCCATATTAATATATTATATTTTATCTAATAACATACATTTTCTTGTATTTCGTGCGTAAACAATGTAATGCTCTTTTTTAAAGACTAACAACAGTTTGTGAACAATTTATGAATAACTTACGTTTTTGAAAGAATTGACTTATTTCTAAACAAATCTAAAAAAGTACAGTGTACATCTACGTGTACCTATAGGACAATCCTATGCTTATTGGTTTATGGTTTTATTTGAGACAATTTACAGTTTGGTTTATTCGATTCGGAATGTACAAAAAAGTATAATATTTTTCTTTTAATACTTAAATTGCCAAAGAATTGTGTTATTCACTCTTATTTCTTTTTCATTCAGTCTTTGGGAGTAGAATATTTAACACTATAATAACGTTCTAGCACAGATAATAGAGTTACATAAATACCGCATCCAGTACATACAAAAATTATCACTTCTTCAATAATATTTAGTGTAAGCCCATTTTCTTTTTCCTCAAAAATCTAATCGGTTGATTGAACTACACATGTCTGAAAGCTGGTGTTTTGCTTTTATGTGTATGTATAGTTTCCGCAAATTTGATCAAGGTTAGACAGGTACGTTTACATACCTCAATTGAGTGATAATTTTTTTCGTCTGTGTGCGATATCTATGGAACATTAGTATTTGTGGTACCAGTTTTATCATGTTGTTTTGTTTTATTTACAAAATTTCGGGATGATCAATTGCAAACGCACTTAATGTTACAATCATCGATTGTATCACAAGTGCGTTGCCTTAACTAAAATCCTTCCAGTTGGAAGCTTTTATACAGGCGAATTCGCAAATCTCAGAGTCATAATTGAGGGTATTGACTCATATGGGTTCTATCGAAATATGTTGGTGTATCGCTCTTGAGTTGCGGTAACACAGGGGATGATTGTGATGGATTGAGCATTGGGTTATCTTCTTTTGGTGATCCAATCGTTAATCGAACATGCAAGCCGGATTCTTTAATGAGATTAACAACATCACCGTGGCTCATGCCGGCTATATCGATGCGATTGACGGCTACAATTCGATCGCCAACTTTGAGGTCTCCACAACGGTCAGCAGGGCTACCTGGTATTAGCTTCCCTATAAAAAGAAATCAATAAAAATTATTTTTTGAAAAAATATTTTTGGTTTATATGGGTTTTTCAATAAGAGCGGGAACCAAATGTCGTTCACATTCATATTACCCAATCTGAGCCAGCGAAAATTGGACTCTCACAGACAGCGACGATGTTTTCAGTTAATCTTGCGTTTCTTTGACGCAAGGGCGTGGGCATGTAAACCGTAAAATGGGCGCGACTCTCGTATCGTTGCCCTAAAAGATTTTGAAATTAAAGTTTTATCATTTGGACGTGCTGTTCAATTGTGTAACTTGCCATGGTGATTTGGCATCAGTAACCGAATAATAAACAACGGATTTGAAAGATGTCACCAAAACAGCATGGTCGCCACAAGCCGCCGAAATCTACCCACGCCCACCGAATAATAAACAACGGATTTGAAAGATGTCACCAAAACAGCATGGTCGCCACAAGCCGCCGAAATCTACCCACGCCAATTTCAAAACCCTATATTAAGGCTTGCTCGAAACTTTTTGTACATCACTAATCACTGGTTTAAGTTTTATTATCTTAAACATTCATAAATAGTAAGTTATTTATGCAAACAGTAGAATAAAACAAAAATGTTTGTTTGCCGGGACTCACTGTTAAGATGTGTAAACATCAACGTTCTCCCGAGTGCCGGATTGTTACTGTCGAACGTACCCAATACCCATAATGCAACCGAATCATAAGGTAAACGTGTGACACGTAACGAATTACACGAAACGCGCTACATGCAAGGACCACGATTTGTGTTTAACCTGCCGCCGACGTAGATGTTTACACATAAAAACAATATTTTATATTACTTACCAATAGCTGATCCGTAATATTGATTTGATGATGATATAATTACGAATCCAAAACCTTCGCTTTCATGTCGACTGACAATAACATCGTATGGATATCGAATTGGTCGTACTGGAACCGGAGCTGATGTGTGTCTCACACGACGTCGCAATATCATTGTCACCTGCCCACGAAGAGCGGCTTCTCCCATTAAAGAAACAACTTTGTGATGAGATGACTTTACCTAATATAAACAAAAAGTACCAAGTTAAAATGAATATAATAATTTCATATACATTTATATTTCATATTCATTTTTATTTCATATTCATTTAGAGAATCAAGATATCTAAAGACAGATGACCTGTCCTCGGTCCAGTTGGGTGTTGGGATGTATGGTCGGGGATGGCCTGATTGGGGACCAATTGTCTAGGGATGGGCTGCGATGACACCCAATTACATAATTATTTATGTTTAAACATTGGGAAAATTCAAAATGTATTTGGTAACGAGTTTCGAATAAAAAAATAATTTTTGTTGCAACATAACCATAAAATCCCTACATATAGAATTAAAAAGGTGAGCTAGTAGAGCAATACTAGGCTAGGATTCCAGTTGAGGTTCATGAAAATTCTTCGTTCGGGAAAGTTCATATAATAAGGTTTAAGTAAAAAGTAATTGAATTGTTTTGATGCCAAAATAAAGGTTACCTACCCATTGAAGTATACGAATACATATGTATGTACATACATGTTACTTAGTCACACAAAAAAACGCTTACTCGGTGATAATATTTGTTTGTCTTTTGAAAATTTAAGTTTCTATATTTTTGTATTTAATTGCTTCGTTTTTGGCCAGTTTAAACAAATTTCAAAATTCTCCAAAAACCCCTTGAGAATTCATGACTGAAACGTTGATGGATACCTATACCTACCTAGTTTTGTTTGCATTAAGAATTTAATTGACCAAAAAGGCTGATACCTGTATATGTACATAGGTGAATATATTTTAGTAATTGGTTGGAAGTGATTAAAATATCAACAACAATTTGGTGTGTTACCGGGTTTGACCACCAATCACCGAGGGCTTTGAGTTTCTCAATGTCTACTTGTATTTGTATTTATTCAATGGTACAACTGGCCCTTAGTAAATTCAGGTTCTAAATTACTATGATTTGAGGATTAGATTAGTTAGGCCTTAAAACGTAATTTATTTATAGTTTAATGTTTAGTTTTCATTTAAGCTTACCACATTTACTCCATCAATACTTAGAATTTCATCACCCGTGGCCATTCCCGGGTCTCCATCTGCTGCACCACCCGGAACTACATGCCCGACAGTTACTTGGGAACCTTCTTCCGTTCCACCAACAATACGGAAACCAAAACCTTGAGCTTGCCTCTCTAGCGTTACTTCAGATAGCTCGCATTCATCCTTAAACAACAAAAAACATGACACTTACTCTAATATCAAACAAATTTAACAAACGAACATCATCCATATGTCTGGGTGTCGTAGTATTCCCACCAACAATATAGTTCCACATTTGGGGGTGTACTTGCAAATAGTTTTGTTGTTGCTGCTGCTGATGGTGATGTTGCTCCGTCATTAAGGGACGATGACTCTCCAGTGGACTAAACCCTGTTTTCCGTCGATCGTTCATTAATTCATTAACTCTTTTTTGAATCCTTCCATTTTGGGAGTTCTGATGGTGATGATAAAATCCCTGCGCCGCTGGTTGATTATGTTGATGGAATTTGTAACGTTGATAGTCCTGACATTCATAGCAATAGCAAGCATCCTGATGATAGGTCGGTACCGGAGCCATTATTGCCATAGGAGGTGAGTACAAACCGCTTCCTACATCACCATTCTGCTGAGCAGAACCTTCGTAAGGCTCTCTTTGAACAGGTACCCCATCATACAGAGAATTATATCCATAGTCTGGAGATGTAAGCGTATTTTCATATCCATCCATTTTTGGCAACATTGTATTTGGATCCATGTGATATATATTACTATGATTTTCATTTACCAACGATGCCTCAGCCAATCTTTCACTTAAGCTCGTTACCAACTTTGGATATGGATCCATAAATGGAATATCGTTATTTATGGAATCAATTTCTTGCAGACTATTGGTTGACTTGGCATCAGCACCAATCGACTTGTTGTCTTCACTCTGCTTCTCCAGGCCATTTGTGACTGCTTCTATTTCTTCATTGAGCTCATGCGAAGGAGTCTTGACACGAGCTCGTCGTGTATCAACCAATGGTGTTTTCGGTCGAATTGGCAGAATCTCTTTCGGCTGAGTGCTATAAAGTTCCGCAGTCGGTGTTTTACTCCGAAACATTCCACCCTCCAAAATTTGCTTGCCACTCCCATCAGCTTTTCTAAATTGACCGCTATTTACGGACGTCCGACCGCTCACATTTGAGCTGTTTAAAGTGTTTCCTCGCTGAATTTTTACCGTAGTCGACTCAGTCTTTGGACAATCCTTTAAGACGCGAACTACTTCACAGTGCGTCATATGGTTCACTGGAGAATTGTTTATCTCAAGTAAAATGTCTCCTTCGTGAAGATTTTTACAGCAATTTCTGTCAAGAATTTTTTTCACCTTCTGACCATGGGCACTGTCAGCAATAGTAAACCCAAAACCCATTCCTCCTTTAGAAATAGTCAAAGTAAGAATCTCGGGCTTTTTCATTAAAATAAATTCATCACCAACGTAGTTCTCATTTGTTCCACTCGATATTCCTGGACATAATTTGTCCATAGAGTGGTTACCTCCAGCTGCACCTGTGGAGTCAGATATATCTAAAAAATTATAGTTCCCATCCATATTCAAATTCATTAGCATTCGATTCTTTTCGGCGTTCGAGCTTATTCCGTCGACAGCAATAGTTGTTACAACTTCAGTGTTCGGATCGTTTGGATCAAATGGAAGTGGATAACCTCTACACACCTCTAGCGTTACCGTCTCTCCGGGTAATATGCTTTGAAATACATTTACCATTTCATGATGGGTGAACCCCAGGACACATGTATCATTAACATAAACGAGAATGTCACCAGTTTGCAACTGACCATCCAGCCATGCCGGACCATTTGGAACAATTGATTTAATTTGCAAAAATTCCTCCACATTATCATCACCTCCCACAATTGTGATACCAAGACCACGAGATGATTTCAAAAGAGTTGTTGTTATCCTCTCTCCTTGCATTTCCTGAGGGTTTCTAGTGAATTTGTATGGCAGTACGGAATTGTTTTCATTTCGCTGTACCGAAGCACCACCACTAAGCAGTTGATTTGTCTGCTCGGCAGCTCGTCTTTTAGCTTCAAGAACAGGATTCTCATATTGCGTACGACGGTTTACGTGGTCTATATAGTATGTGCCGTAAAGAGCATCGTCGATCTTCTCCCAACCATAAGGCAGTTCATTATCACCACAATCTTCCAGAGATTTCTTTTGGAATTTTGAAAGCCTAGGATCGAGCCAGTGGGATGTGCCTGTGTTGTGACTATAAATAAAAGAAAAATGGATCGTATATTGAAACAAATTTAAGAAAAAAAAAATGATTTTCAAACTCAAAATTTAAAAAAAAAATGCAAAGGTTTTTTTTTACAAAATTCTACGTCATAAAGTTATTAATTTTTGTTCGCATTATTACAATATCCCTTTAAAATCGAAAATTGCATATTAAATTAACTAAAAACAGCTACCTACTATCATTGGTGATGAAAATAAAAATCTAAAAAAATAAGGGAAGGGAAACCTGGCGGGTTTGTGGCGTAAAAATATTCTACCTGCATCTGCAAATTTCAAGATAAGTAGACAGAGATAGATGCATGCCAACAAAACAATTGTGTGAAAGAGTGCATTAAGTCCCCTTTCACACGAGGAAACAAGTTGCTGGAGATTTTTTGACGTTTTCTTTTAATTTCCTTAAAAATCTCCTGTACCTTTCACACGAAGAAACAAAATCGTGGAAACTTTCTGTAGTGAAAATATTTCGATTTTAAACATTTAAATCAACAGTAAATGTTGATATTTTTTTTATAATGCACGCGTACAAAAGGGGTTAGACTACCCTTAATATTTGGATCACAGTACGAGCGTTAGGAAAATAGGAAGGTATTTAAAAGGAGATACCGATGTACATTGGTTTTGAAGTAGTGGATATTAAAATGGCAAGGAAAAACAGAGGCGGGAAATGCGTTCCACATTCGTGTGGTGCGGCCAAAGAAAGAATCTCTGTATTTGACGGTACGTCCGAAGTTGGGCTCAAGAGTAAACTGATGAGCATTCCTAGATATAAACAAACTCATCATTGCAATGACTAATTTTGAGGCGTTTAGGAAGCAAAATCGAATATTATTTTGTTGCCAGTATAAAAACCATGACTTAATATTAATTGTTGTCAATAAAGTTTCATTTTGCCCCAACCGTCCTCAGAAAATAACTATTATTAGCAAGAGAGCAACAGGGACAGCAAATGACGGCATATTTCTTGCCGCTCTTTTGACATTTCATGATGGAAAGATATACGAGGCAACAACGAGTCGAAATTATTAAAATTTACTACCGAAATTCGGAGTCAGTGGCCTCAACGTTAAGACCGCTACGTCCAATTTATGGTCGTCATAATCGTCCTAGCAGATCTACAATTGAGCGTCTAGTGGAAAAATTTGAATCCACAGGCACAGTACAAAATGTTCCCGTGCCAGTGAGACAAAGAAGTGCCCGTAGTGTCGAGAATATTGCTGCCGCTGAGGCTTCAGTTGCAGAAAACCCAAATGTGTCTGTCACACGTCGTTCTCAAGCGTTAAGCATCTCTGTGACGTCGTTGTGGCGAATTTTGCGAAAAGATCTTGGCCTACATCCTTACAAGATTAAATCGACGCAAGAACTGAAGCCGCTTGACCACCAGAAGCGTCGTATGTTCGTGAATTGGGCTGAGCAAAAACTTGAAAACGATTCGGATTTTCATCGAAAAATCATCTTCCGCGATGAGGCTCATTTGTGGCTGAATGGCTTCGTCAATAAACAAAATATGCGGTATTGGTCAGGCAGCAATCCACACGTACTCCATGAGTCATCCTTGCATCCCGAAAAAATTACGGTTTGGTGTGGTTTATGGACCGTCGGCGTCATTGGGCCGTATATTCTTCCTTGATGATCAAGACCGGCACGTTACTGTGAATGGGGATCGCTACCGTTCAATGATAACCAAATATTTTTGACCCCAATTGGATGATATGGACTTGGAGGATATGTGGTTCCAACAGGTCGGCGCCACAAGCCACACAGCGAATGTCACAATCAATTTATTGGAAACCAAGTTTGGAGAACGTGTTATCTCACGAAATGGTCCAGTCGCTTGGCCGCCTCGGTCGTGCGATTTGACGCCATTAGACTATTTCCTGTGGGGCTACGTCAAGTCTATGGTCTATGCCAACAAGCCAGCGACGATTGATGAACTTCGTACGAATATCGAACGTGAAATTGCAGCAGTATCGGCCGATTTATGCTTGAAAACCGTCGAAAATTGGGTTCAGCGTCTGGACTTCTGCAAGCGTGCCCGTGGTGGCCATGCAAAAGAACTTTTGTAGCGCTCTTATTGAAAAACCCGATACATAGATCATCAAAATACATGCATTACAACAACACGAGATCCTGCTCTCTATCGGGATCGCGTTTCATGAACCAAAAGTTTAGTTTTTACTCTTGCTTCTCAGCTTTCCAAATGGTTAGGAAATGTTAACTCTAGTGTAAAGAAAAAAGACAAGGAATATACGAAAGAGAAACAAACGTAAGGGATAGTTATACAACACAGTTGTCACCAAGATCCGTATAGTTTTATTTTCATGACATGACCTATATGAATCATCAGCGATAATAAAATACGGCTAATTTCAATGATTGAACTATACCTTACCAATGATCATTAAAATTTATATATTCACTGATTATAATTTCTAAACAAATTTATTTATTGAATTCTTATTGCTTATGTAAGGTAGGAGAAATTGACTTATAAGTTATAGTCCAGTCAACGAAGGTAAAATAAATCATGTAGTCTGGTGGGAGAGAGGGTTTTCCAACCAGGGAGTGCTGTCAGATTGTTTTTTTTTTTTTTTTTTTAATTTCACACTGACACTTCTGACATTTGGTGGCAGAGATCCATTTAATTTATTTGATACAGTGTTTACTGTCAAAGGTAAGAACCTTACAGGGTGTTTCCAAGTTATTGACCAATACTTTGTGAAATGATTTTGAGGGTTGGGGTCTATTTGCCTTCGTTAATAAAGCCGCGTCCAGATCAATAAACATTTACGTTGTGCGCCTTGCGCCTTGAATTTTCTATTCGCCGCAAATGTTTTCGCCAAAAATTTCAACTTTTTTCGGAATTAATTATTATGTTGTACCTAGGGGTCACCCTTACCACTTAAAACAATAACCCAGACTACATGATTTTTTGCATTTGTTTTATGATTTTGGGTCTTCGTTCACTGGACTATTAGACAAAAGCTACATTTAGAATTAAAGTTTTCAATGATGGTTTTCAATGATAGTTATAACTGGCGCCTTAAACATAATATAAAACGTTTAGGCTTCTCTTTTTTCGACAAGTTTATGAACCCCAGCAGACAGTTTGAAGAGGAGGAAATCTTAATCGAAGCTGTCGGTGATGCCTCAGTAGTGATTTGACTTGATTTCTTAAAAAAAATGTATGAGTTAAATCCAAGCCGTCAAATAGACCTCATGTTAAAATAATATGTATAAATATTTAATTGACCCACCAATATGTGGCTTATTTCATTATACTCGTATCATAGCAAAAAAAAAAAAACTAAAAAAATAAAGACTTCATTGACTCAACTATGAGGAAAAAAGAAAAGAGTTTTCGAAAAATAGAAACTATGCTAGATTATCATTCACGTAAAACTCACTCAATAAAATATAGTTCACCACGTTCCGTATATGCAGTTTCCCACTTTGAAGGCAATGGGCCTAGACCGTCATCCTCCTCATTATCTCTTGTGTCGCGTGATGATGTCCCATTACAATAATTGTGAATCGCATTATCTGAAATTGAAACAAAGAATATGGTTACACATGCATAACCGAGGTTTGCTTTAAGAAAGGTTCTACTTTAGTTTTTCGATATGAAATGACTGTTAAGATAATATGCACGACTGGATCGCACGAACCTGCTCTTGTGGTTCAAGTGGCTTAGAGTTATACAAATTTTATATTATAAATCAAGCATATGGCATATAACAAATTAGAGAAAGTGATAAAACAGCATGAAACTTGTTGTTTAAATTGCTATAACAACTCCTAAAACAGTTTTCAAATCAAAATAAAAACCACCGTCTGAATTCCTGAAAAATATAAATGTATGCAACAAAAAAAATTGAAAAACTTGCAATTGACGTGGCCACAGGCGGCCAATCTTTTTTGATGACATCTGCCAAACCTGTTGTTTATTATTCAGTTACTGAGGCACTCGAATTTGTGAGTTCTCGTCGACTAGATGCTTTTTCTTTTGAGTGCCCAAATTTAAATATAATAATTTCTCGTTAACAAAATAAGTTTGCTTTTGCAAAATGGATGGTGGTAATTCCCCTCCGGAACAAGAAGATAATAACTCGGCTATTAATTTTCCGAAAAAAAAACAAACAAAAAGTGCTCGACAGCATCGACTGGTGGGGAGCTGACAACGAAGCGATTCTAAATCGCTTGAAGAATCGCTCAGTGTCTCAAAATAGGGAAGTGGAATCTGAAGATTCCTCGGGGAACATGATGGTTCCCGAGGCTAGACAAGAGGCTAAAGCACCGGTTGAGAATAGCGTGATTATTGGAAACGCTAACGTAAATTCAAAGGGTAGAATAGTGCTATCTCCCTTATGCTTCAACGCAACAGAGACAACTCTCAAAGATTTTCTCCTGAATGACAGAGACAAATGTAATACAGTAATCGCGCGTAAACGCAGACAAACTGTTATGGACAAATCAGCCAAAAAAGTGGCTCTTAATGGAAATAGATTTGCTATATTGGATGATGGTATAGACGATGAGGATGAGGAGCAAGTTCAAGGCCCAGCTCCCAATGGAACACCCATGGCCAACAAAAACACCCCAAGCAGCAGCAACAGCAACAACAACAGCAGTAACATCGGCAACATTCCCAGCCATAATAATACCTCCAGCTCGGACATCAGCAACAAACATGAGAAGAACATCAACCTGTCGCAATCTTTGGACCAAAGGAACTGGTGCCCCCCAATTTTCACGAAAGGTACTACAGCTAAGTCTATTGAAGATTATATAAAAAATTCTAAATTTAAGTTAGAAGATGTGAAATTCGATTCCAAAGGTTTTGGGAAATTAAAAAATTTTTTTAAGGATTTAGAGTTGCACAGCTTCTTACTAGAACTTTTCAAATCTATTCCGATAGAACCCTTCTCACTTACTCCTAAAGAGTGGAAAAAGTTTAACGTAGTCCTAAAAGGATTTTCGGGAGAATTCACTCCCTCATTTAAGGTGGAACTGAGAAGGTTTGAGACCAAAAGGTCCAAAGAAAATGAGTTGCCGTTGGACATGTTCATTTTTGCCCTGGAGGACGGGGAGAGTTTGTTTAGAGTGAAAACTCAAAACTTTTATTGAGACATAAACTCCGATGGGAGTCAGTCAGGAGTGCAAGCATCAGACAATGTTATATATGTCAACGTTTCGGGCATGTAGCGGACTATTGCACCTATGCGATTAGGTGTGTTAAGTGTTTAAAGGAACACGAGGTAAGCAATTGCGAATTAAGTGCACAAAATGAAAACACAATCACTGCATGTGTTAATTGCGGATCTGTCGGCCACCCACCTAGTTACAAGGGTTGCCCTAAGCAGAGTAAAATTTAAAAAAAATGAATCAAGATTATATGCCAAAAATGGCAAACACGATCTTATAAATACTTCGATAAAATCGGTGAATTTCCCTCCTCAGAAAATTTCTTCTATGCCGAAGCTGTTAGGGGTAGTGCCAGTAACGCTCCAGAAATTCCGTCCTGGACTCCTGCTTCTGGGGGCGTTATTAATTAATCTTTTTGGAGTCCCGTTCAATATCTTGTTTATCAAAATTAGGGACTTCTGGCCCAATTATCTAAGACTTCACGACAACCAAAAACTGTGTAGGCGATTATGATTTTTTCATTATAGGGGGGGTTTCAACTCCCGCCACCCCATTTGGGGGGACTCTATAACTAACCTAAATGGACAAAATCTAGCTCGGTGGTTCACCGATAATCGCTTCCTCAAGTATGACATCGTAGCAGCTGAAGGACTCACTCGTCCTAGATCAGGTTCACATATTGATTTTTTTATCATTTCAAATAATTTTAGAGCGCTCAGTCATTCAGATGCCAACATAGCCTGTCTTACACTTGATCCTATTTCAGACCACTTTTCTGTTCTCTTGTACATCAAATTTAAAAATGCCTCCCCTTTCCCAGATAATCCTATTAAATTTACTTGCTACAAAAATACTAACTGGTCTAATGTTAACAATGATCTTTATTCACGCCTCGTTAATCTGAGGGTACCAACAGAGAGAAACCTCTCGAATGAAGAAATTGATCTTTTTATTTCTAATCTTTCAAACAACTTAACAGAATGTATGAGAAACCACAGTAAGGAAAAAGTAATAAACGAAAAGCATTACAAAATTTCTGACGAAACCCTCAAATTTTTCAAAATTCGGAAAACTTGGAAAAAAATATGCACGACTGGGTCGCACGAACTTGCTCTTATGCGCGATCACATTGTGGTTCTATAGTCTGAAATAAATTAGCTATAGGAGTATATATTTTATCCATTTGCCAAATCTTAGTTTAGTTTCAGGTTATATTATGTGAGTATACAAAAATTAACAATATAGCCCAGTGTTGCACATATGCAATATACATGAAAGGAAATCTATTTAAACTGGTAAATTGTTTTAAATCAACAAAATTAGAAAGAAATTGATTAAAATACTTTGAATCCGTTTTAACCCAACGCGATGTACACCATCTGATTTCTTATACAAATCTTAATTTACGAGAAAAAAATTTTGAAAATCGTAGGAGCGGTTTTAAAAATAATTATTTTTTTATATATAAAATTTCTTTAACATTTTTGAGAAAAATAATTGGTACGCCAATTTAAAGCATTTATTAATGTTGCGTTAAAAATTGAACTTCACAAAAAAATCTGCTACCAGTTTTCGAAATATCGAATTTTCAAAAAATAATTTTGATTTTTTTTTTTAAAATCCAAAAATCATTTTTTAGAAAATTTTGATACGCACTTTTATTTATATTTGTTACAACCTTCTGTATAAAAAATCTAATTTTATTCGGTTGATCAGATGTTGAGATAGTCGAAAATCAAAGAAACCGTTCTATGAGAGGTACTGTTAATAAACGTAAAATATAAACTTTAAAAATTTTAAATGGTTGATCGTACTAATTTTAACACACAAAAAAACTTTTATGAAAATCGTAGGAGTCGTTTTTGAGAAACAAAATATTTTTCTTAACGGTTTTTTAACATTTGTATGGGAGGCACCGTTATTTTTGGTTATTAGAATAATTTTTTTCAAAAATCTTCTAGATAAAGTTAAAAAACTGCTATTTACCACATTTAATAAAAATCGGCCAAACCGTTTTTGAAATATTGAGTTTTCAAAAAAAAATATTAAAACTTTTTTTAAAAATCTAAAAAATAGTTTTTTGAAAATTTTGGTTAACAATATTATTTAGAATGTGTCAATACTTCTTCATAAAAAAATTGATCAGAATCTGTTTAACCGTTTTCGAGAAAAGCGAAAATCAAAAAAATGGTTCTTTGGGAGGTACCATTAATAACCATTTTTCGGAACAATTTTTTTTATTAAACAGCAACTTATAACTATTTAAATTTATTGAGTTCTTAAAAACAAATTCGGTAGCGCTGGATTTGAGAAAAATAAGTTTTTCCTTTTTGGCCAAGAAATTTTGTATGACAGCTACTGTTAATTTTGGTCCTAAAAAAAAAGAGAAAAAAACGGGTGGGGGGAATGTCCAAAAAATGCTAGAAACCAAGTTTAAAGAAAATCGACCCATCCGTTTAGGCTGTAGTCGAACCGACAGACAGACAGACAGACAGACGGACGTTTTTGCGAGACCCACTTTTTTTGACTTCTCTATCATCGTAATGTAAAGTTTGATCAAAATCTCGAGTTCGATTTTTTGTACGAATCCATAACTTCCCATATAGTACCTATATCGCAAGTAAAAAAACTTAAAAGGCTCTTTCACCATTATGGGGATCGAACTGATGCACAATATGCCGAACTCTCTTAGAGAATAGGCTGTTTGAGCAAGAAAATCAGAGATCGTGTTAACTCGGAATTAAATTCCCGATTCCGCCAGGAGTCCTACAGGTATCGATTTGGGGCCATTCCTCTTTAATATTTATGTATCGGACTTTCCCACTCAGATCAATAACTCTGAAGCAATTTTATATGCGGAGGATACCATACTTTTCAGCCCTCTCAAAAGACCATATGAGGCCCTGAAAGAAATTAACAAAAAATGGGGAATTGAAATTAATTATACAAAATGTGAACTGATATGCTTCCGAAACGCCTCTGGCAAAGGTCATCATCATCACCTTGCGGTCGGTGAGAGCAAACAGTTAAAATTAAGTATAGAGGGTAATTCTTTTCCTCTCATGCAATCAATCAAGTACTCTCCATGAAAGGCTTAGAACAAATCCCCATGCTAGAGTTGCATTGAGAAAAGGTAAGCCTGCATCTGCAATTCTCAAAGCCCTCCTCAATTCGAGAGAGGTGGAAAAAAAACACCAAGCTTCTTATGATAAAACCCTTATTCGCCCCTTAATTACATACGGATTCCTCTCCTGGTTTTACATTACTCCAAACGTAGCTCATGAATTACAAAGTTGGAAAGACAAATAATTAGAAAATGTATTTCCAAGTATCGTAAACCATCTGGAAAGTGGTACAGTAATAAAATTGTGTATGACGAATCTGGTATCATCCCATTGCTTAATTACCTCACAGGAATGGCCAAGAAAAGAAAAACCGCGCTCCAACTGCACGAAAACCCTGTTCTCCAGGACATATTTACAGAAAACATTAATTTTGCTATGAATGATAGATACTAAATATTAGTATTAGTATACTTAATGAAGATTCAGATTCCAATTTCCATATCCATGACGGTAATGGTCTTTTCTCGCTTCTTTTTACCTAAAACGTCTACCATCTAATTACAGAGGCTGAGCAACCTTTTTCCAAACTTATTCAGACTAACAAATATTTAACTATGTAAGACTCAACTTTTCAGATACATATCAGATTTTTTTTTTCAAGATAAAATAACTTTTCAATACAAAACAGATTCTTTGATTAATAAAATTCTAAAGGGTTTTCCAATAAGAGGTGTTATTTTGAAGTTCAGTTAACACAAGAACTCAAGCCGGCTGATCATCAACAACGTCGTCTTTGCTGATTGGGTCCTTGAAATGCATGAAAATGATCCGGAATTTCATCGAAAAATCATCTTGACTGATGAGGCCCATTTCCACCTCGGAGGCTACGTCAACAAGCAAAACTGTCGCATCTGGGGCTCGGAAAACCCAAGAGTTATTGTTGAAAAGCCTCTCCATCCTCAACGCGTGACTGTTTGGTGCGGTTTATGGTCCGGCGGGGTCATTGGACCTTACTTTTTCGAAAATGAGGCTGGAGCAACAGTTACGGTCAATGGATTGCGCTATCGAGAGATGATTAATGATTTTTTATGGCCGCAATTGGATGGTATTGATCTGGACAACGTTTACTTTCAACAAGACGGCGCGCGCTACGTGCCACACAAGCAATGAAACCATCGATCTTTTACGGGAAAAGTTTCCGGACCGTGTTATCTCTCGAAGAGGTGATCACAATTGGCCACCGAGATCTTGTGATTTAACACCTTGCGACTTCTTCCTTTGGGGTCACGTGAAAGATAAGGTCTACGCCAACAGCCCAGCGTCGATTCAAGACCTCAAAGATGGAATTCGTGAGGCTATCGAGGACATAGGGCGGCCACTTTGCGATTTGGTTATGGAAAATTTCATGAAAAGGATATGGTCCTGTAAGCGTGGTCGTGGCGGCCATTTGGCTGATGTTGTGTTCCATTATTAACGGCATACCTTCCTCTTTATAATGAAATAAACATCCGATCATTTATTTCAAAAAATGCCATTTTTCTTTGAATATCAAAATAACACCTCTTATTGGAAAACCCTTTATAAAGTACTTAAAATTAATTTTAATAACAAATATCTAATAACACTATCTAATGTAAACTCGAACTATTCTTAAATATCTATTTATTTTCTTTAAATTATTTTCACTGGCATTTTTGCGCTGACCACTACGAACAAAACTTTTAATTTGTCTGACAATGTCTGTGAACGGATGGACCAATTTTTCGTAAACAAATATCTGCCAATCTGTGTGTGAACTGCCAATTTTCACCCTGAGAATATTGTCAGAATATTGAATATTGAATATTGTTAGAATATTGTCTGCCAACCGTGTGAGCAGACAATTTTTCATTGTAAGGTCTTTGGCTATTGTCAGCTTATTGCAACTATTGTCAGAGAACTATCAGATATGACAATATTGAGCCTGATTACACGCTTCTTTTTTCGGTTGGTTCGTCTTTCGTGATTGGGTGAGGGGTGTACAAATTTGGGGGGATTGAAGTAACGTAAGCAGGAATGAAAATTTCAAGACTTTTCCCGGTTGAACATTACCGTTTATGGTTTGACAACTGAGTACAGTGGCCCGATTATGGATTGCGAAGCGAATCGTTTTCAATTCGATATCTCCTTTTCGACTCGCCTCGAATTGATCAATTATTATCTAATACGATGCGAGTCGTAAATTATAACTCCAAGATTTCCAGTTAATTGGCAGCTGATTTCCAAGGAATTTTTGTTTTGAATTAAAACCTTTGTGCGAGGTGCAAACAAAATTTGATTTTATTAACTTTTAAATGGAATTAAAATATTGTTTCAATTAAAAATGGATTTTATAATGTAATATCAAACCCTATTTCCAATTAAAACGATTCGCTTCCTATTCCCAAATGAGGCCACAGATGAGTCATGATGATTATCGATTTTTAGATAATTTACATCGACTAGAAAAAAAAATACAAAAATGCAAAACAAAATGGATTCTTTAAATCAAATATGTAAAAAGAAAGCTACTTCGAAAAAAAATCGTTGTTGTCTATCAAGCTGTGTTCTTTCTTGCTGTAAAAAAAAAATCTTTACTTGCCAAAGTTTTATGTTTTTTTTTTTATGTAATACGTGTAAAGAACAGGTTTTTGGTTTCGTGTGAAAAAAAAACCAAGGTTAATAAACGATGACGAAGATGTTCAAAAGAAGTGTTAGCCATACCGTTCGTCAGCCTGTGCATAAGTCATGCTACCATAATTCAGAGCATAAAGATGGCGCAGGTTTTGCTTTTGGTATATAGTATTTGTATGTTATTCAATCAAAATAGAATAGTATCGATTTTGAAAAACATCTATACATTTTGTCATCGATTTAACACCGTATATATTAATCACTTATCCCTTCGTCCGAATAATTTGACAATCCGAATACCCTCTTGCAATAATTGATTCGGATTAGTGAGACATCACTGTATGTTATATCAGAGCACACTTGTGCGTCCCCGCAAACACTTGACTACAACTTCAGTTCAGATAAACAATGAACAATTCAAAGTAAAGGGTCTTCCAATAGGGACTTCCGAACTTTGACAGTTGATAGCAGTCATATTATGACATTTAGCCAAAAGTAGCAAGAACTTGCAAGTTAACAAAAAAACATAATGTTGATCTACATCTGTCAAATTGGCTGTCATATAAGGCGCCTTCGCGTACTAGTCCAAAACTACCCATTTCTACCATTTTAAGTCCAATTAATTTTTTTTAATGAACTTTGACAGAACTTTGGACTAAAACTGAAGGTTTGGAAAGTAAATGAACAGAGATATATTCAGTCTGTTTTGGTTAATTACCACGGACGGATAACATTTTAAAACCACGTGCAAATGATAAAATTGATTTATCAAAATGTGTGTACTGTTCGGGCAAACGTTCCGCGCGCTTCGCCAATTTACGGTCATTCTTAACGATGATGTCCATTTCTGGATGAATGGGTACGTCAACAAATGAAATCGTCGAATTTGGAACGATACCAATCCAAAAGAGATCCAAGAGCGTCCAACGCATCCCGAAAAAGTCACTTTTTGGTGTGGACTTTGGGTTGAGGGGCTCATCGGTCCCTATTTCTTTGAGAACGACGTTAGCCGGCCATCACCGTCAACTAACTAACTACTAACTTCTTTTGGCCTAAATTAAATGATATGGACCCCAAAGACATGTGGTTTTAACAGGACCGCACTACTTGCCATACAGCTCAAGCTACATTGGAAATTCTATACGAGCGATTTGAGGGCATGGTCATCTCACGTGGAGGTATGTGAACCGGTCACGAGATCGTGCAATTTGACGCCCTTAGACTTTTTCTTGTGGGGTTTTCTGAAGTCGCAGGTTTATGCGAATAAGCACGAACAAATTTCTCATTTATTGACCTAAACAAAAATTGAATTAGAAATTGTCGAAAAAAGACAAAGCAAAAAGGTGAGACAAATAATACTGTAATAGCCATTTGCCATGGTATTTTAAGTGGGATTTAAACTGATATCAAACTGTCCTAATTTTTCAAAAATCTTCTATATTTCATCAAAGATTACTACATATATACATAACTTAAGAAAAAGACCCAGTTTAAACAATATTAAACACTCAGAATCGGCTAATATGGATGTTTATAAATAGACCATGGAACATGGAAGATGAAAAGGTGTACCACCATTAACCCAGGAGAAGATGCTACGAGTGTGATTTTTAAAATTAAAAAGGTATATGTTATGGCTCTTTAAGATATTAGTTTATAGATAAAATGTAGGTAAAATATAGCTTATACCGGTTTGTCTTAGGTACACACTAAACTATACAGTATAAAATGATTCCAATAGCTCTTAGCTCATCAGCTCTGAAACTCAAAATACAAAATATAAATCCCATGTCCTTTTATATTATGTACAATATTGCTTCCTGGTCATATATTCCAGCAACAAACACCATCATAGTGTTTGAGTTGCAACATGCAATAGTAGCCTTTTTATTTAAATATGCACAAGCACATGGACGAGACAAAGTGCTTTCAACAGAGAGGGCGAATATGCTTCCGATCTATATGTGAGTATGTTTGCATAACTTCTCCTCAGAAAGTATCTATGTACTCGTACTTGAGAGATTATTATCAACTCGTCAGGCTTTATATTTTCCTTTTCAATGGATACAGATAGTAGATGTTGTATACACACACTGGGCTGAACAGCATCATCACCTAAATTTAGCTTATCTCCCGTGGTAAAATAAATGTTGAGGAGGAGGGTATTGGCCCAATTTAAGAGGTTTTTTTTTTAATATAAACATCGATGGTATGCGTTGAATTATGTAGAAATGTACATGCGGTTATTAAAAGTTTTTATTAGACTTGTTTATTGCGGAGTATGGCATATACAATTATACATACATGTAAATAATTTAAAGAAAAATATTACTTGACGGGCCCTATTGCACCAACAATTTATCCCTTAATAGGGTGTGTCATATTTGTATCTAATACTTTTCAAATGTTACATTACGGATTAAAATTAAATTCTTCATTTGAACTTTTCATTTCAGTTAGTACTTTTGATACGTGACCTTGAAGAGTGACGATATTTCTAAATAGTAGGTTATTTCGCTGTATTTGAAGCTATGAAACATTACGAAATATTCATTTTCCAAAAAACTCATTATGGCATCTGAAAACCTATTTTCCACCCCGAAAAATTGTTAATTAATTGTAAGATTTCCCAACTTCCTAATCCTCTGAAGTTTTGCATTGTTCGTGTTCATAAACAAAATTGAAATCTTTTGCTCATATTCTAAACATCAAAAATGTGTAGTAATCAAGGCGGTATTGGGCAGATTGGGCAGAAAAAAAAAACATCTGTTGAAAAATTAAAACAACAATATGTATGTATAATATATGTACATATGTTATAAACAGCATTTATTTTACACAGCCAATGCAAAAAGCTTGCTGTGTGCAATAAATAAATAAATTTGGTGACGCGACGGCTCCTAAAGAACCAGGGCCTAGTGACTCGGAGTATAGGGGACCTACAATTTTCTGTCTAATCTGAACGGCTAAGATGAGGGGACATTTTCATGACAAGAGATACTCTTGGAAGATTAATTTAACCGATACATGGTAGTGGATTCCGCAACCGAGTAGTGCAAATAACAGCATCTGTTGTAATTTTAAGTCAGACTGTGAAAATAACAGAAATTTCTATTCCTGTTCCATTTTTCTTAACGTTGTACTACTTTTTTTTTCTTATGACCGTAACAATATTAACAACAAATATCAATAAGTTTGCGTAAAAACTCTTGGGACACTTGTGAAAGAATTTATGATTTTACCAACACCCAAAAAATTTGTTGTTCATTCTAGTGCATTAATTGTCACAATCGACCCGTCAACAACTGTTTTCAATTTAACAGAGACATGGTTGTGGATTCTACACATGAATTGTGAAAATAACAGCAGCTATTGTAAGTTTTATTGATTTTTGTAGTTTATTTTAATTTTTTACTAGAATACTGGCCAATAGTAAGTCAAATATTTGTCATTAAAATATTTTTGTTTTCTTACACCATTTTGCTAAAAATTAATAGATAATAATATTTTGATCAAACCTAATTTTTGCATAAAATTTTTAAAAAAGCATCCTAAAAAGGATTCTTTTGACTGAATTTCTCTAAATTTCTCAAAAGGTATAAAACTTACCAAAGCTAGCTAGACAGGGTTATTAAACAAATAAAAAATAAACCCTTTTTTTGAATAACAGAGATTCTATATATTTTCATTTTTATTTTGACTTGATTTACAAAAATTGTTCAAAATGACTTTAAAAACTGTCATTTCAAGTGACTTGTGTTACCCGAACTTTGTATCTCTTGAGCATGAAAATAAATAAAATAGCTATTATTAAAAAAAATATATGTATGTACATATATATTTTTTATTTGTTTTAGAACCCTGTCTGATTGAGTTGAAATTGTTATAACTTTCGATCTAAAGCTAGCTTTGGTAAGTTTTAAAATGGTGCTGGAAATCAAAAATATTTTAATGGATAAGGTGATCAAAAAACTGATTCAAAGTATGTAGGTGTTTTCCGAAATTAAAAAAAAAAAACATCTGTTAATCGAAAACCAGGTGATGGCCTAGGCTAACACTAGTTTCAGTTTGGACAATTCATTATGGGACCCTTGTATACCGTCGTCGTTCAAAGAAAATTCTGTAAGTTCACTTTCTTTAAAACTGAGGTAAATAAGCCATATTTGATCAAATAACAAAATCTAGGTTCTGTGAATGCTCCCTTATTTCTACGTTAAATCAAAATCTCTCACAGTTAAAGAATAACTTCTAACTAAAGCAGGCTCATAGAGATGCCATTGAATGAGGGAGATATAAAATATAAATTATTAAGAAATAGAATTCAAAACGTCAAACACGTGGAATGTGTGCTTTCATAAAATAACAACATGATGTGTTGAGAAGTTGAGATCTTAGAATAGTTGTTTATAAACAAAGGCACATTTAGCACATAAAGGGTGGTCCAACCATAATGCACGATGTTAATTGTGAGTCACACCTTAACCTCAAGTTTTTTGTCCAAATTAATTTGACATTTCTTTGTTTCAGCCTTTGACAAATTCAACCATGGAGAGGTACACAATTGAGCAGCGTGTTAAGCTAGTTGAAGCCTTTTACAAAAATGGGCGTTCAAATCAAAATGCATTTCGTGCACTTCGTGATTTTTTTGGTCAGCATAATCGATTCGACAAACAGAATTGCCGCATTTGATGGGCAAAATAGAATCCACGAGTGATTGTTGAGAAGCCGTTGCATTCACAAAGAGTGACCGTTTGGGGCGGTTTATGGACTGGCGGCGTCATCAGGCCGTACTTCTTCGAAAATGAGGTCGGCCAAGCAGTAACTGTGAATGGTGTTCGCTATCGCAAGATGATAACGAGCTTCTTGTGGCCAGAAATTGAGCATATGGACCTGGACGATATGTGCTTCCAACAGGATGGTGCCACTTGCCACACTTCCAACGAAACAATGGCTCTTTGGGGCGAGTAATTCAATGACCGTGTTTTCTCACGTCATGGCGATGTTAATTGGCCACCACGATCATGTGATTTGACACCGTTGGACTTCTTTCTTTGGGGATATTTAAAAGAAAAAGTGTACGTCAATAAGCCAAGAACAATCCAAGACCTAAAGGATGAGAAAATTCGGCACATTAATGACATTGAACCTCAATTATGCCTCAGAGTCATTGAAAATATGGACCATCCGATAGGGGTATGCCACCGAAGCCGTGGCGAGCATTTGGCCGATATTTTGTTTCACCCATAATTTTCATAGATCCTTCTATCAAAATAAAAAATATTAAGATAATTCTCTGAAAACTTTTTGATTTATTTACAATTAACATCGTGCGTTTTCTTTGGGACACCTTTTAGAAGATTTGTTCGGATATTTATGTGCATATGTATTTGAATTTCGTGCCATAATATCATATCTGTGAATAAATTTAAAATATGGGTGGGGCTTTTTCTATTCCAGTTTTAAATATGTTAGTAACCAATTTGAGATATCAGTCACTTAAACGTGAAAAATACTACTACGACTTTTTCCATCCCCTTCCAACACCTTAAAAAACATCTGCATTTCCGTTGATATTTTATGAAAGTTGTGGTTTATTGAATAGATGCAAGAATTCTCGCATGGGTAAGCAACATAATTGTATTCGTTAATTTTTTCGTAATTTTGAACACAAGTACATACATATGTAATTAGTTTTTCTATTTTTAATAAAAGGGAGAGTTATAATTCTTATTTATTATATCTTATTTTTGTATTATATTTACTTAAGTAAATAGAATTTGTTTTAACTTAAGAATGAGTTTTAAAACAAATGAAATACATACAATTTATATTTGTCTGACTGTCGGGATTCAACGTTTGTGCAAGCGCGGTTTTGAGGATCCATATTTGGATCCATATGCGAAGTCGTCTATACTTTGTTGACTACGTGCACAGATCCAAAACGGACTAGTTCGCTTGAAGAGGATCTTCAGATTTTTGTCACTGAACGTACCTAATATCCTACTATACAGATTTTCATAACGTAACGTGCTACATTGTAACTGCTTGAACACAATAGAATGCTGCAACTAGAACTAGAGCTGCAGCTGCAATACTTGTCAAAAAGTATCGTAGGTCCTTTTTTTGCGTGCCCACAATGCAGCTTTGTTGGTGAACTCTTGCAACTGCGGTTGCAGCTCCGTTTACAGCTACGTTCCGTTGTGTTCGCAACATTGAAATTATATTTATTCAATATTTTGACAGCTAGTCCGGCTGCAGCTCCAGTTACAGCTCCGTCTCCATTGTGTTCAGGCCAGAGTTGTAAAGACAGCAGTCTTTTCAGTACTGCAGTTAATTGAATAAAAAAACTTTTTTCCTTAAGTCTTTTAACTTGCCAAAAGAATTTAACTGTAATACAATAGTCAGCAGTCAGTACTAACATTCCGACTGTGCACTTAAAAAAAAAGTTAATCAACTTTCAGTTAATTAACTGCAGTACTTTTGACTTGATTTTAGTCTTTTAGTCAGTTGAAAGTCATTAGTACTGCGATGGTTCATCTTTTAGTCAGTAAGTCTTTTAACTGCAGTTAACTAACTGTAAGCCTTTAAACTTTGTTTTTTGTTTTGTATCAAAAATATTTCACACTTGTACATCACGCCGTACGCATATAATGCCAAATAAATAATGCAAACATTTTAATTTATTTTCATTGTATCCTGTTGTGTTATAAGTATAAATCTATAGTATTTTAGTTGAAAGACTTACAGTTAATTAACTGCAGTTAAAAGACTTACTGACTAAAAGATGAACCATCGCAGTACAAATGACTTTCAACTGACTAAAAGACTAAAATCAAGTCAAAAGTACTGCAGTTAATTAACTTAAAGTTAATTAACTTTTTTTTTAACTGAACAGTCCGAATGTTAGTACTGACTGCTGACTGTTTGCTTTGCAGTTAAAGTACTTACTCACAGTATTAACTTGCATTCAAAAGTTAAGATAATTAACTGGGACTGTATTAACTGCAGTACTGAAAAGACTGCAGTCTTTACAACTCTGGTTCAGGCGGCTAAATTTGACCTCGTAACGTCGCACAGAAGAAATTGCTCGTTTTTATTTCACTCTTTACACATCAAATATTGAAGTTGAGATTTCAATCAAACATGACATTACGATGATGGAGGCCACGAAAAAAGTGAGTCCAGCAATTACGTCTATCTGCCTGTATCCCGACCTTCAACCTAAACCACTGAAGCGTTTTCATTGAAATTTTAGAACATTTTCATGATTCCCTAGAAGGATTTCTGAAAATATTGTTCAAGCTCTAAAAATAACGGTAGTTGTCATCATACAACTGTTATTGAGAATATAATTTATTTCGAAACGGCTCTAACGATATTTATACAAATTTATGTACATTATGTAATATTGTAGGTAGGTATAGCTTGCGTTTTGGTAAAAAAAAGAAATACCAAGAACTGTTATTAACAGTAGGGTAGGGCGGGGCTAGTTGAACCACTTTTTACTTGAAGTCTCATAATCATCAATTGAAAATATGTAACCACATTTTATTTAAAACGGTCAAACAAACTAAACAAAAAAACTTCATTTAGTAATAACAAAAAATATATATACATATATGATAAAAACAAATTAAAGTTTAAAATTAAGTTAGGATCGTAATCGCTGTTGCGATTGACGTATACAAAGAAAACCCCATCTTCGGCTTGTGTACATTTTGTATGACCCTACTTTCGGCAAGTATGGCACTGTATCCACTCCTCACACGGCAAGCTTTCAGCGAATGATTCCATGCACATTAGACAAAAATATTAAAGTTCTTCTTCGTTACTTGATTTTTGTAAAACGTACTGTAAGACCACCTGGTCCAACTAACCCCATACATGGTTTGATGGCCATATATGTATCGTCATAAATAAAAAAACACTAAAAATGTTCAGATTACCACACAAAATATGAAAATACAATATATTCACATATAAAAAACTTTACTTCAGGCCTTAATTCCTTTTTTTTCACTAGAAAAAGTGTGTGTGGTTTCCCTTCTGAGGGCACGATGGACTTAAAATCGGTATGGCACGTGCTGGTAAGAAAGCACGCTTTGTTCGCGTATGATCTTGTTCTTGAAGTACTAAGTTTCTGAGTAATTCCCCTGGTCCAACTAGCTCCACCCTACCCTACCCTCTTAGAACCGTTTTTTTTTTCGACTTTATCGTTAACGGCTTGACCGATTTCGATCAAAATGTTAATACAAGAAGTCCTTTAAAATTGATTTAATATTGCATACAAAAATTTCCAAAAAAAGATTCATTTCTTTGTTTTTTTGAAAAATCATTTTTTTTAAGTTACGTTTTAAAACGTATATAGTTAGTTAGTTTTAATGACTCTTTATTATTTCATAATGTAATGCATTTTGGTATATAAACTTAAGTCTAATTGGTATCCTCTATGACCGTCTACCAGACGTATATTATTAAATAATTAGAAATGACATCCTAATTTTTTTTATTGTTCCACGTGTTTAAATTTTAAATTTGCGTTTAATTGATTTGTATAAATTTTACCTTTGGTTCCTTTGTGGTAAGTACTGTTCGCCGATTGATGGCTGTTCGTCGATGAGGCTCCACCAATCGACGTTACATCCTCTCGAGAGTTCATCAAAGCAATAGAGGAAGCGGCTTTCTTTATGGAACCGTTCACACTGGCTAGGGATGATGTCTCTGACTTATTGGATGTCGCGGAGTTCGTAGATCCAGAAGATACTCCAGCATTCATATTTGCTCCGTTGCTATTGCCACTGACACTGCCACTGCCACTACCATTGCCGCTGACAAAACAGTTGTTATTATTATGAATGCCTTTTCCGCTGCTAATACAATTATTTCCGTTAATAGATGCATCAGGATCCGATCCAAGGTAATGGTGGTGATAGTCCGGTGTTGTCAAGCCACCTGTCGAACAAACGGGCACACAACTTGTAGTAGTAAAAGTAACAGAAGATAATGAAGATGTTGCTGGGTGAGGCGGTTGCAAATGGGGAGGTGGCAAGAGCAGTGGTAGTGGCTGCTGCTTCTGCTGTTTGGCCGCCATCATTAGCACATTCGATGAAGACGATGGTGGTGGCGGGGATGAGAAAGAAGATGAATTTGCAGAATTTGACGAAGAAGTTGATGTATTACTATCAACACTGAATTTTCCTGCACCCATTGATGCTGATGTTGTAGTTTGTGCTTTGTTTTTCCCTTCATTTTCAATTGCCATAGTTTTGACTTAGCCTCTATTTTTGTTGTTCTTGTCTTTATTATAAACTAATAAATCTGAATTGCAAACACTTGTAAGATGTAAGTGACTTTTGATATTGTAGATTACATTTGCTTCTTCAATCGGTTTGCTATGCTACGATTTGTTTGTAGGTGTCTGCCTTTTCGTAAGGTTAATTTTAAAAAGTTTATAAACACAGCATTTAAAATAATTAAATTTATTTACTTCAGTGTTTCAGTAGAATGAAATGTACTGAGAAATAGATATTTGGCTTCAGATATGTAACTTGATTTAAGTTTCGTTGTGTACATTTTGTGTTGATGCTCAAATTTAAAGGCACGTTTTTTTTTGAAAACAATTCTTTTACTTTCCCGTTAAATGCCTGTAAGAAAAAAAAAACAAATAAAAATATAGTATGTACGTACATATATATACACATGTTTCTAGTAAAAATTTGATTTTATCTTAAAATACATTGGGGCGTATTCATAGTCGTTTGCTAAACTATGTTTAACCAAACAACAGATTAAAATCAGCTCCTATTTTTAACCGAATTACCTCCTATGTTGATTCAAATATAAGTTTATTGAATTCAAATTATTCAACTTCAAATATTAAAAGTCTAACCCATAGCAATCAAAATTTATCATAGAAATTACAATTAAACTCAGGTTTAACTAAGCAACAGTTTAAAAATGACTGTGAATACGCCCCATTCTTGTTAAGGTATTATGCCATGCAATAAGTTACAATTTAATATTTTGTAATAAAATGCTTCAAATGTTTTTGGTTACACAATATTAGTTACAACAAAAAATAATGTTACTTAAAATGACAGTCTTGGCCTTGAAGCTTAAAGCTGGAGTGGAATCGACTAAGGTAATTGTTGATTATCAATCTTTTGATTGTCGCTTTCACGATTGCTTTCTCTATCCTATCTATAGGAAAGGATAGAGTGAGCAATCGTAAAAACGACAATCACTTAATAAAGCGATCACTTTGGTCTTACGCGATACGGGCCCTGGTCTTTAAACTGTGTTAAAGTGACAAGTAGTGTATTTATTCGATAAATGATGTTTTGAAGCTGTCCAAATCGAAATTTATTTTATAAGTCGTGCAGATCATGCTCTTATGTGCGTGAAGTCACCACCGCAAACAAAAAATAAAAGTTGACGTCAAGTTAGCATTACCAGGGGTTATTTTTTAAAAAGGAAGCGCGACAAAATTTTTGACGATATAAATTATTTAAAGACATCGAGCAACAATTGTTTACAAATTCCAAATCAAAAAACCACTCAGGAAAAAAAATATAGCAAAATAAATTTGCGCTGATGCTGGATTCATGGAAAATGCTATTTTGAGGTATTTTCATATTAATTTGATTTTTTTACATAAAACAGGGCGCGACAAATTTGTTGAGGGTTCAACTTGTTTAAAGACATCGAGCGACTATTGTTTAAACAAATTCCGTATAAAAAAAAAACACCCAGAAAAAAAATAGCAAATTAAAATAAATTAAGGTTTTTTGGAATTTAAAAAAAATCGTGACAAATTGTTGTTCTTTCACTACCAATTTACTACAAAATCACATAATGATATATTTCATTTTTTTCTTGAGTTAATTTTACTCTTTTTGGAGGGATAGTAATGCTAACTTGACTGTCAAGTCAGCATTACCAGAAGTTATTTTTAAAAGAACAAGCGCACACATTTTTTTTTCTTTGACGTCAAATTTACGACAAATTCACGATAATTATTCCAATTATTGGATACTTAACGTTTTTTTTTTCATTTTTTAACTTCACACACATAATTTATATGAGTTTTCATGGCTTCACCAATTTACAAAGAAAAATACAACGCACAAATAACTTTGTCGAATTTAAAAGAAAACTTATTGTTTATGTTTAACCAAATAATGATGTATAGGAATGTGTTATAATTCTAAAATATTTAATTTAACAAACAGTGTTAATACTTTAAACTGTGATTTTTTACGTAGCTAAAACTTAATTTTTTTAATTTTTAAACTAAATAGCTTATTTAATAAAGGTCTGCCTGAATGTTTTTCGCGACCCTAGGACAACAGTGTTCTAACTCACATTTTTACCAAAATTGAGTTATATATTGGATCCTACTAAAAAAGCTATGCTCTTTCGATTGCCGCTATCTGACTCTGTCTATCTCTTATGGTTTCGGAAATAGTTTTAAAAAATCAGGAACCAAAGTTTTATCCACGCATATTAAATTTGATCTCAAGTTCACAAAGTTCTAACCAGCCAGATAGAACCTTGCACCACAAAGAATACAAAAAATTTTAGTAGATAGAACCTTTTTTCGTCGTTCCAAGGCATCCCATTACAAGAATCAAGTGTGATGTTAGTGCCTTAGCGATGAGCAACAAAGTTCTATCGAATTTTCGGAATTTAAATTACTTTATAACTACTTAATATATTTTAAATTTATTAATTGCAAAAAATTCAGAAAAAAATTAACTGTAGGTATCTACACATACACACGTTTCGCTTAAGTACAAAAGTTATACAACGCCAAATATTCCACATTAGTTTTCTCGAAAGTGATAGGTGTGCAGTTAAAACCTTCTTGTCCTACGGTCGAGATTTATTTGCCTTCTCCAAACGATTACACTACTTCAGTGTATTCTATCCGCGAATATCAACTTCTAAGAAATGAACACTGCACACCATTTGATCTCTTTAAATCGAATCGAATAGGTACATTGTTTGGTTTCTCACGTGCTTGAATCAAAAGGAACAAGTACAAGCCTAACAGTTGTAAACACACCGAATACACCGAGTAATCCGGAAAGATATGAATGAATAGATTGGTTATTTTCATATTTTCTCTCGCTTTGATGAAGATTGAAGAGCAAGTTCTCTCTAGAGTTGGGAAATAATGATACACAAAAATATGATATGACAAAAATAATTCAATTACAATTATGTACTTGTAATTGCAATTTCCAAACACATTTTCAATTATGTACTTTTAAATTTAATTGAACAATTTCAATTACTATTTACATGTATTTGAAAATCGTCAAAAAAGCAGTAGAAATGTAACAAAAATGTAATTAATTTATTTTTTTTTTGTTAATTACATTGTACGTGATATTGCACAAATGGTTTCCTGATATCGCTAATAAATCTGTAAGTGCATCAGTTTCGGAGTTTCAGAACTATTTCACAACTTAAGATAACACCCACTGATGTGGAAAGTGTTTGAAAGGTCAAATACTCCATTGAGATCTTCGGCACCCGTGGAAAGTCTTTTTTCTTTTGCGGGAATTTTATCTACTCCTCAACAACAAACCTCAATGACACTAACTTTGATATGTAAGTGCTGTTGTAGGTTAACCAACTGTTCTGCTAATAGTACAGTCAAGTTATGTTTCTATAGCACAAAAAATATTACCAAGGTTTACTTTACTTAAAGAAGTTCAAAATAAACATTGGTTTAGTTTCTTAGTTAAAATGCCTTTTATTTACCTTCATTTTTTTTAAATTTATTTTAATTAATAAAAAACATGTAATGAATGCTGGTCAATCTGGTTTTAGATCTAACCATATCTGTTCTACTGCCATGGTAAAAATACTCGGCGATATAAGACAAGATTATGATAAAGGACGTGTAACACTCCTCTGTCTCCTCGATTTTTCAAAGGCTTTTGACAAAGTAAACCACAAATTTCTTTCCTGGAAATTGAAACACCTTTTTGGCTTTGGTAATTCTGCAATCAGACTATTTGAAAGTTATTTATCTGATAGATTTCAGAGAGTTGTAATCAATGATTCTTTTTCTTCCCTTTTATCTGTAAAACAGGGTATACCTCAAGGGTCAATCCTAGGTCCAATCATTTTCTGTATGTTCATCAATGATTTACCAACTGTCTGCAAACATACCACAGTACATCTCTATGCTGACGATGTACAGCTGTATATCGCTCGTCCACTTAACAATATAGCTGAACTCGTTAGCAATTTAAATGAGGACCTTTGTAACATATACCCTTGGTCAATGGCAAATGGATTGCTACTGAATCCTAGGAAATCGCAAGTTATCCCAATTTCTAAAAAGAAATTAGCACTCAACGCCTTCCCTGAAATTGTACTTTCGGTTGATAAGCTGAAAATTGTTCAAACGGTGACGAGTCTGGGCTTCTTGATTAACTCTGATCTATCAGGATAAGACCATACCAACTATGTCATAGGTAGAATATATGGATGTCTTCGGAAGCTTTGGATGGCTGCAAGTTTTACTCCACCCGAAACCAGAACAAGACTTGTTAAAAGTCTCATTCTACCCCTGATTACTTACTCTGAAGTCGTATACCCTAATGTGGATTCTTTATCCCAACGTAAACTTCAAGTAGCATTTAATGATTCGGTTAGGTACATTCATGGGCTCCGCAGGTATGATCATATCTCATACCATGCAAAAAACCTCTTAGGAACTACCTTGACTCAATATATTGATGCCAGAAATTGTATCTTCTTACATAATCTTGTTACTGTAAAGACCCCGCTGTATTTGTATGAGAAACTTAATTCTGTTCGTTCTCATAGAACTTTTAGTCTGATGAATTCTCTACCAATCAGTATAAGATCAATTCTTAATACCAATCGCTTTAAAAGTGCAATTATTCTTCATTTCTCGCTTCTATCTTAAACTCTTTTCTTTTCTTCTTTCTATCTTTAAAACTCCTTCCTATCTCTTCTCTATCTATCTTGCTATCATTATTTGTAATCAATATTTTTGTAAATTTATATTTAATTTTAAGTTTGATCAAAATTTTAAATTAGTATCCATCTATATTTATATCCAAGTACTATAAAAGATTTTAAATCTTAATGTACAAATATTTCTTATTTATACAATAAATTGAATTGAATTGAATTGAATTGAATTATAATCCAAGAAAACATTTACCTTAAATTTAATTAGCACAGTGCTTTCCCTCAAGTTCTTGCAAAAACCCATTACTATTTTCAATTACATGTCATTTGTGAGTGAATTTTTTCCATTACAAGTAATGGAAAAGTATGTTTTATTCAATTACTAATTACTTGTAATTGAAATAAATTACAAAAAGTTCCCAACACTGGTTCTCTCCCACTACTGGAATACATCATTTTAATTTTTTTGTTAGTTATGTTTTCCAAGATGTGAATGCAGTGAATGCTGTATTTGAAAATATAGTGTTTTAAAAGCAGTTTCAAGGCATTAGTTGCAGATGTTTATTATTTAAAAGCTAAATAAAGAAAATTCAATTCGATTGTGCTAAGTGAATTTTGAAATTTGTATGTTTGGTGCTTTAATATTGAAAAGTGGAATATTTTATTTTCTAAAGGACAAACAATTTTTTTAGGTGGACAATCATAAGTGGACAAACGAATGCACGTTGTCACAGCCTCCTAAGTTATCATTTGTGGATTTTAGACGAATTTTTTTTTTTGTTTCTGGATCTTCTTATAAAAATGATAAGATTAATAACTTTTTGCCTGACGGACAAACGATTTTTTAGCCAGGACAAATGTGTACAAACGAACATTAACGAAAATTAAATGACAGTGGATTTTCTTCTTTTTTTACCGCCAAGACTCAGTTTTTTTCAGAGCAAGAATAAATTTATACCTACCCAAGTTAACTCATCAAATTTTGTGAGTTAACTCAGAATTAACTGAACAAATGCTTTTGATGTTTTACACACCGAGATATTGCTACTACTGAAAAACTGTTTATAGAGTTAACTGTAGATAATTTAATTTCCACAGTTAGCTAACTCTTGTTTAACTTACAACTGCAGAACTGGGCCTAGTGAAATTTTTTTCTTAAATGAAGTGCTGTTAAAAAAAAATTCACACGATTTTATATGGAGTGACTCATAAAGAATTAAATAATCAATGAGTAGATATTACTATTTAGTAGGTATCTCGTTTTCAGTTAATTCGGATCTTTTTTAAATAGGTACCTATAGGTAGATAATTTCTATTCAGATCTAGATTTTTTTTATTGGGCAAAAGGTCGATCTTTTTTTGACTAACGTCCCACAAACTTCCCAAAGTCAGGAGAATAAATTCATCTTCAGTAACATAATAAAACCTGTCTGATGCATTTCATAAATAAATTTTCTTTATTAAGAAACCAAGAAATGTTTTTTTTTTTCAACCGGAAGTTAAATTCGTAATCAAATATAAGCAAACAGCACAGGTGCATTTTGTGTTTCAAGTTAGCTTGAATGTGATAAGGCGATTTATAATTTTCATTTTCATTTAAATAAAGAATTAATATTTCTATGTTTGTAAGTAGAATATGGACGTTCTCCAAATTATTAATATATTTATAATTTAATTCAAAACGGGAAAAACCTAATAATAGTTAAAAAATGTATTTCTATATTTATTTTTACAAACCTGAAATGAGATTCCTCCAAGCTAAATTAAAAACAACTTTTTTGCTGTTGCACCTGTCTCCACATTTCTTATAGGTAGGTACAAGGTATTCCGTTTATTTTTTTGCTGCCAGCACAAATTTTATTTTTTTATTTTAACCAAATAATACTCCATCGATAAAATAAAAAAAGAAGCAAATAAGTTTTTTTTTAAATAAGTAACAATTTTACTTAACAGGTTTATGTGGTTATTTTTTATTTTGTTTTCAAGTTAAAAAATAAACAAGAGGAATAGACGGCAGCTGATTTCACTTGAGAAATTTAGATATACATAAATGGAAAATGGCATTTTCCAAGCGATTTCCCTGTATTTGTTTTCTTACTTTTATTTATTTTGTTTGCAAAACATTACACACTAGAGATTCCATTGCACTGAGCCACACTCTGGGTTCAGATATTATGGAACTATGGATTGGACAAAACAAGACACTGCACTCGCCCTACAGTCGCGATGAGGAATGTGCTACGCGCGGTTACGCCAACTATGCTACGCGACATACAAACATAAAACAGTTCGTTGTTTGTTTTTTTAAGGCTAAATTGACTACAAAAATTAAAATGTGGATAGATTCAACTTTAAGATTTACTTCGACTGGGAAGAGACGATGCTTGTAAAAACATACCACTTCTTCTCGAAGATAGACTTTTGTTTTCTGTATGTACTATTTTCTTCGTATTCTTGAAAACTACACCGATAACGTCCGCGACTACCGACGTCTCTTGAAGATATAAAGTTCCGTTCCACAACCGACCGAACCAGAGTAACCAATAACAACGATAGTCATCAAGAAGAAAATAAACAGCAAAACAAAAGGTGGACGGAGAAGGCAAGCCACACAAAAGTAGGTTTCCAAGTTGCAACCAAAGAGAAGTTTTTTTTTACAGATATGGGGTTGACAAATTTTATTAGTTGGATATTTTTTACAAATCTTTGAACTTAAATATACTTTTTTTGTTAAAAATGTTTCTCACGTAAGGCACTTTTCATGGTAGTTTAATACAAGTTTTTAAAGCTTTCGAATTATGTATTTGAAACAGAAAATAAAAAAATAAATTAGGATCACAAAATTCCTACAGCCGCGTTCTTTCACTTGTTGGAATTTTCAATTTTTCTTGTTTAACACACACACACTTGTATTTTTTGACAGGTGTTATGTACAGTTTTAGACGAAATCGTGGTTGGGATAAAATGATATCTTGGGGTGAGTTTGCATGTACTTTTGTAGAATCTACTGGCCAAAGAGCGCGGGCTGGCGATAGCGGCGCAGAAATGAATGAAAGAATACAAGATAACGCCACTTCTTATTTTTCACTTTGTTGTTGTAATTTTGTCGTGACGTAAATCAAGACAAAAACGTAAAACTTTTCGTTTAATTTGTATCATCATCTTCATCATCAAAATACATGCACTACAACAACAACACGAGATCCTGCTCTCTATCGGAATCACGTATCAAGCCTAGTACGCAGATCGCGCTAAATTTTCGTTTTCATACAAAATTCTCTCCAAAGTTTAGCCGAGCTAAAATTTAGCCAAGCATTTTAGCCGAGTGGTACGCAGCTCCAGCTAAAAAATCACATTTTTGTTTCATACTGTACATAACTATCTGTCAAAATTTAGCGCACGAAATAATTGTTCGGCACATTAATTTTCGAGCTAATTTTGAAGGTTTCTTTAACTCTTGAATTTTTAGTAAATTTTGCTTTGTGAAAATAAAAAGCGACGTGGTTAATATTTGGAAACAAACTATTTATCTCAGGCAAAGAAAAGAATCCATTTTATTTGGTTAAAATCACTTGGAATAGTGAAAAAAAAATCTTTGAAATTCTTAAATATAAATTTTTTCAGATAACAGCTGTTCTCTTTGACATATTCTCCACAACGCTCTCATGTCAAAATTTAGCTAGGGGTTTATCTGATGTTTGGAGAGAAAAGTGGAAGCTAAAATTTAGCGCGATCTGCGTACTAGGCTTCATGAACCAAAAGTTTAGTTTTTGCACCCAATCTATATTTGATGTATTTGAGATCTCTTTAACTTTCTCAAGAATTTCTCTTTCTGGAGGCGTTGTTTCCAAAATCAGATTCACCTCGTGCCTTCATAGGTTCAACAATACGATTCCTCTTTAAACCTTTCGTTCTCAGTTTTTTTTATAATTCGATAGAGTTATTGCATTAATGCTTGATTAATAGGCGTGTTTTTTTGCAAGTCCATATGGATTTGTCGAAAAAAACGACATCGGGACTTAGGAACTTCTTACTTACAGTACGTAAGTCCCGATAATTACCTGGACTTAGCTAAGTCTATATGGATTTAAGTTGTTGTTGTATTTACGTGTAAAACTATTAGTCCTGATGTCGTTTTTTTCGACAAATCCATATGGACTTGCAAAAAAAACACGCCTTATATCAAGAAGCATTTTATCAACGCGTTTACATGCCGCCTCCACTGGGCATTAACGATGTCCAACAGCACAACCACAATCCAATCCACAATCTGACTTGTATGGATTATGTCACTACATGACATGGATTTTTCTGCCTCCGTTGGATTTTTTAAAGACATGTTCATAATCCGAGCATCGTTCATGCCCAGTGGAGGCGGCATGTTATGTTTCACATAATATATGGAACAAGCAAAATATGCCTTGTTGGATTGATTGCCAATGGTCTGAATGGCCACGTTCGGGGATTAATAAAAAGCTATCCGGAAATGGTTTGTGTTGATGTAATCCCTTGTGAAAAAAACAGCTGACGTAATCAATTGACATTTTAAAAGAACTGCTAGGGCGTTTGTAAGCTCTCTTCGCGTTAATTTTGTTGATTTTGCAATATTTCACAGACTGCGTAAGATTGCATAATAACAATAAGATATTACTTTAAGAAATGTAAACAAATAATCATTAGGTGATTCTACAAACAATGGAATTTTTGGCGGCCCCGAAGATATTTTAAAATCCGTTCAATTATTTAATCTGATTTGTTTTTACTAAATTTAATCTGATTGATATCCACATGTCCAAAAAAATTTATTAAAGTGGCATTTTTTTTTCTTGCTTAAAAAATTCTTTAAAGTGTTTAATTCTCAGTCCCCTCACGTGTCCCCTTCTCGTTTTTGCAACTAACAATCATTACCATTCTTTTATTTCAGGTATCACACTAAAATGAATCTCACCGTTGTGACCTTAAAAAATAAATCCTCGTTATACATTAGGTAAATATTTTTCAACAATTGATTTTATTGCAAACAAAATTAATTGAACTTTGTCCCCCGCATTTCTAATCAGTCCCCTGGAATATTGAAACAGTGGACAAAATCGATGTCTACGATGTCGATCGAGTTTCCAGCGCTATCAATGTTAAGTATAGAGTCTCGTTAAAATAAAATCTTGTCTGTGACGCGGTTCTATTTATTAAGTCAGTTGTGAAGCAGACATTTGTACGAGAGGTGCTGGACTGTCCGTTTAGTTTATCAGTTCTTTGGTAATTATTTACAAAACAAATTTGTATATTAGCAGGCATATTTGTTAGTATTAAAGGTATAGGCTAGATAAAACTATAATAATATTAAATATATAATATTTCTTACGTAAACCCTAAATATGTTTTTCTGCCCAAAAACTATCAAAATACTCAGTCCCCTTGCCTAAGTCCCCTGGAAAAAAAACTCAGTTCCCCGAACATCTTCTTATAAAATTTCCTTAAAATTTTCATTTTCATTTTTTTTAACTGGCCATTTTCAACAACGTAAAGAGACGTTCTAACGTTTAACTAGAACTACTTTGTACGTCTTTTAGCTTCTGAAAATGTCGTCCCGAAATTTTCACCATTTTATTCCATTGTTTGTAGAATCACCCAATTATTTGAAATTCTATACCGCAATCTACCCTACAGACACGACTGCACAACATAAACAGTAAAAGCAAATATTCTAATATCAAAATACTTTTTGAGGTTTAAACGTGGACTTTCCCCTGTAGCACGTTACCTTACGAAAATCTGCATAAAGGCTGTCCCAAACCAAAGCGAAACATTCGCGCGAATATGCGACGACTGAATAATGTTCGAAGATTCGCATCGCGCCAGTGTGGGTGCTCCCATTAATCACCATGTAAATAAATTAAGAATATGGACGACTTCGCATATGGATCCTCAAAACTGTACTTGGACAAACGTTGATATTTACACATATTAACCGTGAGGCCCGCCCTTCACACAGTATATTTTTCTCGGCAGATGTCAAAAAGTGGGACTGTCTATGCCTATCCAAATGTCTTGTTCAAATAAAGTCAACAAAAATGTGAAACCAGTGCCTTTACGTTCTGTACAGCCCGAACGACACTATACTCTGTGTCACTCGCTCTAATATATTTCATATGTGTAGAGCCATATTTGTATCATGAAATCTATGAAATACATTGGAGTGACAGCCGACACACTACTCCCCAAAACACACCACACGAGAGTAGTGTGGTTCGGGATTTACAGAACTTAGGCACACTGTATTTAAAACAAACCCACTGTCTCCAGTCGCTTCCTTTTTTTAAGCTTATTTGAACCCTAATTACCTAGAATAGAAAAATGTAGAAAAACATGTAAAATAAACTTTAAGGCCAGGCGCGCACATGCAACTAAACAGTTTGGTTGCGATTTTGAGCACTATGGGTTATATGAAAGTCCGCAAACAAATGGGTTTGGTTAATAAGTTATTTTGTTTATATTTAATTGATTTTTTTTTTACAAAAATGAATTTTTCTCTTAAAATCTCTCGCTGCATTCTGTCTCGTTTCCTCGCCGCATTGTGACTCAGGCTTCAGGCATGAGTTCTGTTCGCGCTGCCAACCCGCGTTTTGTTTATCCGATCCCATGGAGAAAATTGTTCCCTCTGCAGTAACTAGCGCCACTTTCTCATCTGCAACTACAACTTGCCAAATTTGCTATCTGTGGTGAATGATAAATCAAACGTCATACGTCAATCAAATTGGAATCAGGCAAACATATCAGCGGAGCAATAGAACACCTTTAAAGCCTATTTTTTTGGTGAAAAATTGTATTCTTTTTATTTAAAAAAAAAATAATGTACTTAATTTCAACTGTATTGGAATTATAATTACAACTAAAAATATACGAATTTAAAAGAAAACTATACGGTGGAGTGCCAAATTGTGTAAAATTCTCCTTAACTGTGGCTAGATAAAATATTCTGTGAGGTGTGACAAAATGAAAAGCTTGGAAAACATAAAAAAGGAATACCCCCTTCATTGGCTGATTTGGAATAATTATTTCGACGAACTGCAGATTGCACTCAAATCAGATAAAGTAGGTGCAGATCAGAAGATTCGATACCATAAAGAAATTTATTTTCAATTCTATTTTAATTAAATTAAATTACCCAACTACTTTATAAAGTTAAAAAGAAAACAAATTCGATGCACACCAAAGCATCGTAAGTCGGAACTCTAATTCAATTAGCCGACTAGGAACAAACAAGCCAACTAATTAGCATTATTGTCTCATATACGCAAAATATAAAGCAGAGCCTCACCTCAGTTCAGGCCGCCTTGCCAGAGTTTTGATGTCAATACCTTGACCTTTTTTTTTGTTTTTTTTACTACTCATTGCTTGAAATGAAATGTTTTTAGTGTTTGCTTGTTTGCTCCTGCTACTATTACTCATTTTTTTTTAATTTAATCTGCAAAACACCTAGCCTAATTTTAAAGCTACCAAGTAACAGAAAAAGCGCCTAGATTTAAATAAATCTCATCTTATTTTACATGTTTATGTCACCTGAACGCAATCGTGGAACCTTCCCCATCAAGCAGTTGAGTATTCAGCCTAGATTTTCTGTCTTCAGATCAAAGAACTAGACTTTTATTTGGAAGTGATAGAATCGGCATGTTTGATATTCAAAACACTACTCCACACCCCATTTCTTAAAGTTCTAAGCTTAATCAATTTAGCGAAGTTAGAAATTGAGTTCTGACTAAGTTCTCAACAAAGTTCTACAATATTCTACGGTTTAGATATTTAGATAGAACTTCGAGTCATTAAGGTGACTGGTGTAGGGACGAATAATTTGGTTTAACAACATTTTCATTTCTTCACAAAACATCGTTTTTGTTTGAGCTATTTTCCTAAATGTTGCAATAATTACTTTTTTAAATCATACCTTGATACATATATTGGAATAGAACTATTATTTTCAATATTAGTTTTAGTATTTTTTTCTCCAATGTTAAAATCATTTATTGGGGATTGAAGAAAAGGCTTACTTTGTTGTAAACTGACCCATGTTAACGGAAAATGCTATGTTAATACTAATAGCAAAACTTAATTTTTAGAAGAAATACTAGGTATACTAGTTTTTTATCGCAAATATGATCTTCCTATCTTATCCAATGTTGCCTTTTAATTTAAAAGTGCACCACTCCTCTATATTTAACTCAATCTTAGAAGAATTCTGGCCCAGTTTACAGTACTGGGCCCTTATTACGAATTAAGATTATCGTTCAAAAACTGTCGTTATCGTTACGTTGCGATTATGTTTTACGGTAGTAGTTTTTTTTTTTAAACGATACTCTTTTTCTTTTACGACTGGTTTTGGCGGTCGTTTTTGTTTAGTTTTGACTGATGACTTTATGTAGCTGTTACATATGTATTTATTAGTTTTGTTGTTTGGGTTTGGTTCTGCTAACTTTTTGATTTGATATTTTTAAGCATCCATTCTCGTAAATCATAATCGGTGACTATCGTTTTCTTGGGTATCGTATTTTTTTGCCTTTCGTTTCGTAATTCGTAATAGGAGCCCTGATTTAAACCAGAGTTAAGTACCCTTAGCCATTAACTAACGTACAGTTAACTCAAGAAGTTTTTTTTTATGTAGGATGCGTGTGGAACGTCTTAACAAACTCAGGGGTATCTGGTCAGTAATTGCAGAATTAACTTTAATCTTACACTAAAAAAAGTGGACCTAAGGGGCCTTTTATAGGTGTAGCGATCTGAAAAACGCATCAACTTAAACTTTCTTTTGTATAATT
Source organism: Leucozona laternaria (assembly GCA_932273885.2). Taxonomy (NCBI): domain Eukaryota; kingdom Metazoa; phylum Arthropoda; class Insecta; order Diptera; family Syrphidae; genus Leucozona; species Leucozona laternaria. The sequence goes on along the minus strand of OW026368.1, from coordinate 61,098,049 downwards.
TAATATGTTAACTTACAATTTGAAAAATAAAAAGATACAAATCAATGAAAAATCAATTGAAATAATTTGTTCGTAAACAAAATTTTCTTTGGGCAAAATATTTGGCCCAACAATACCCTTAGTTTAGACAAACAAACAATGCGGTACCATGAACATTGGTTTCTAATGGGGTTATAAAACAATAACTGAAGCTCACGCTCTACTTCACTTAATTGTTAGGTGCTCTTTTCAGATTTCACCTGAAAAATAAAAAAAGTTTAGAAAAGGTAAAAAAAAAAACTCAAAGAAATCAAACCTCTTGAAATACGTATAACGTACCTCTTACAAAAAATTGTTTTGTCACAATTCTCCTTTGAACTTAAGTGAGATCCCCGTATACAACTCAAATATTTTTAAAGCATCCGAATTAAGAAAAACACTTGGTTATGAAAAGGTTGACTTGTTTAAGATCTCTAAGCCTAAAAGTTAAATCAATTTGATTTTTGACCCGCGTTAAGTTTAAGTTTTTAAGTTATTCAGAATAATATTAACAAAATCGTAAAAATATATTTTTTTTTTTTAAAAGTTCTGTTTCAATTCTACTGCACTGAAAATATTTGAATTGTACCTCAGCTTTGGCTTCCTTTTAGATCTCATAACATATTAATTTTACCACTTACGATTGTTCGTTCTTTTTTCAAAAGGTGTATTTTCCGAAATCTTTGATGCACCAAGATTCGCACGCTCGAATTCAAAGTGCTGTTAATTGTAGGCTCAATCTGAGACTAAACAAATACCACTTTTAATTTTCAATTTTCAAAAAGGCACAATCACAATCAAATCGAATACCACTTTACCTATGCTTTTAATAATGAATTGATTTAATAATAATTTTCAGAACGACAAGGAAAAGCTCGACCCTAGAGGTCGAACACCATTAATGCTGGCAGTTAAGTTATCGTCGTTGCCTTGTGTCAAATGTCTTCTATCTGCCAAATGTAATGCCAACTTTGAATACGAAGGGTGGTCAGGTAAGATATTAATTTGAAATTAATTTTTTAATTTTGTTTTTATGGTTAACACCTTTCATTTGCAGTTGTACAGGAAGCCGTTTGTTGTGGGGACGAGGATATTCTTACTGCAATCATTGAAGTACGTGATCTGCAACGACATATTCAGAGGGTCACACATGTGCCTAAGCTATTACAGCACTTGCTCGATGCTCCAGATTTTTATATCGAAATGAAATGGGAATTCACGTCATGGGGTAAGAAGAAGTTCCGAAGACATAACTTAATCAATCCTTTCGAGGTAACCCTTCGAGAGAAAATATCTTCGGGTATCAGATTGAATTCGGCGGCGAGACAGGTCGTGGAGAACCAAGACCTAATGACTTACAAATTTAATCATTCTTGTGTGAGTGCTTTTAGTCGACTGGACTTTACAATTTTCATGCCGAATACGAAACGGCTAAAATGAAAAGCACTTCCTCTTAAGGGGCAGTAGACTCGATCTACAAGACTTCGGCGTGACAATCAAGCGCACTAACCATTACTCCACACGGTACTAGATCCCTTGTGAAAAAACAGCAGAAGTCAGCAGTCATAATGCATTGAAGCACCGAAAAATCTGACATAAATTCCAAAACTAAATTTTTTCAAAATTCGTACAAATTTACTTTAATTTCACAATTGCTGGAAGATAAATGTTGTAGTTCGTCAATGACGTCAGTAAAACACGTGGAATTAGAATATTTGTTGAATGTAAATGCAGTAAATTAGATATATAAGTAGTTAAATCATCGGTGGCCTATTTCACCAAATTACAATTACAATCACAAACTTGTGCTTGTAATCTGCAATTAAAAATTTGTAAACTTAATTTCTGTTTCACAAACAGCAAATATAATTCCAACAAATTTGTAAAAAATAGTAAGAAAAGTAGAGGAAATTGTAGTTGTAATTTACAAATAAAAAAAATCGGTTTCACCACTTTTTTGCCAGACTTGTAAAAAACAATTCTTTCTCACAAATTTGTGAGAGCCTGTTGAGTAGGTATCAAGCATTAAGTGCACTATATAGCCTTCAATATTTTCGAAAAATACATCAACAACGACTGCCCAACACGATGGACAGATCTGAACACCGTAGATTTAGAAATACCGTGCATGTCTGCATTTCCATTTTATGTTAATAAAAACATTTTTCATGCTCATTACCAATAGTGGTTCAATTATTCTTATTATTTAATCTACACTAATACGGTTTATGTTAAACTTTTCCATGAGAGCAAATGAATCTGCAAATACGCGACCGATAGATTCTTGAGCTTCTTATCGCAAAATATTCACTTGTATTACTATCGGTACTACTATGCCTTCGCCGTTTATATATTTTTAGGTACGGAAAGATATTTCTATTGAAAAATTACAAATTGTAAATAAAATTACACATGAACTTTCTTCTGTAAGAATTTTTCTACAACTTAACAAATTTGTAAAATTCTTTTATTTGGTGAAACAGAAACTTATAAAAACAACTAGATTTTCACAAATTTGTACTTGTAAACTACAAACAAAAATTACTCTTGTTGAAACGAAATAAAGATATTCCCACAAATTTCCCTCTGTAAATTACAACTGCAATTTTGTAATACAAATATTTTGTGAAACAGAATAAATCGATTTCTTAACAAAATTTGTAAGATATCGCTTGTAAATTACAATTTGTAAGTTCTAAATTTTAAATTTGTATTGAAAAATTAATAATTCATTGAGGGTTTGTTTCACAAACTTCGTGATTCACAATTTATCGAAATAGTAACTGTATGTGTCAATTAATTATTCAAGTTTTTCAGACTATTTTTGACTGATGAAAAAATTCAAAAAAATAATTTATATTTTAATTGCCAAGTAAATTTGCTAATCGACACTTCATCTGGCCATTAAAATACTTAGAACTTTAATTATAAGTTTTGTTAACCGATAGTAAGATTGATAAATTGACTAACAAGTTCCAAGTTCCTTTTTCGTGACCTTTATTAAAATTGAAAATGTAGAAAATTGAAAAATAGTTTTAAATTAGATATCTAGAAGGACATTAAGCCCACTTAGGATTACTACATTTTCACGCTTATTTAGAACTTTAATCAGACATTGTGAAACAAACCCTAAGAGCCGTTTGCTGATACGAAACTTATTTGTTTATATTAAAACTCTTTCCTCTGCGTTTTTTAGGTTCCATTTCAACAAAAAGGCATTAGTTGTTAACGGGAATTGTTATTCACATTAAGTAATGAAAATGTCATACTTAAATTAGTTTTTAATTTTTTTTTCAGTTCCTTTAATGTCGAAGCTCTGTCCAAGTGATACATATAAGGTTTACAAAAGAGGTGCTAATGTTCGTATCGATACAACCCTACTGGGTTTCGATAATTCCACATGGCAACGAGGGAACCGGTCATATATTTTTAAAGGCTTAAGTACGTACATACATACGCAACAATCAATTCAAACATATAAGACTAATATAATATATTCTCTTAAATTAGAAGAAACAGCAACCATGATAGAAATCGATCATGATACCCACGAAGTTCTAGTGGAACAGTTAAATAGTGACGTCGGTGATATTGCTGGTATACCACCCCCAATAGGAGCAGTTCGTGCACGCCTTAATGCTCCTGTGATGACCAACAACATTGACATGGATAAAATAAGTTTTGAAAGAAATAAATCTGGAATTTGGGGTTGGCGAAGTGAAAAAACAGAAAGTATTAACGGCTATAATTGCAAAGTTTATGGTGCAAGTAATGTTGAATTTATTACAAAAACCAGAATGGACCATCTGAATGAGGATCAAATCAGAGTAAAATTGAATTCGATATTACAGTAAAAATCAGTAAGAATATTTATTGTTATAATTTGCAGAGTAAAACATCACGAACACCGCTGCATAGTTTTCTTGGTATAGCAGAAGATGAGTATGTCTCTAGTCCAGATTTTGTGGGCTATCGAGAGAGGGTGAGTCTGAATTGAATGTCTTAACAACTGGAGATTATACTAAAATCTTTTAAGGTACCATCACCGCACACAGAAGCACACACGGAAAATGGTGGTGAGGAAGAAACAGCTAGTACCAGTTCAGGAAGCACTACACCAAAACAAGCCATAACACCTGAAGTGTACTTTTCCGAAATTGATCTGAACGGCAGAGATATTGGTAGACCAAAGAAAATAAGTACTAAGGTAAGGTGTTTGAATCTTAGATCCGCTTTTAATCAAAAGGTGAAGCTTATGTTTTAATCATTTATTAAAATTAAAGATTCAAAGGTTTAAGGCGAACCTCTGGCTAAGTGAAGAGTATCCGATTCGGTTGCAAGAACAAGTGTTACCTATTTTAGATTTAATGTCTACAATGGCTAGTCCACATGTGTCCAAATTGAAAGACTTTATTACTATGCAACTGCCATCTGGTTTTCCAGTGAAAATTGAAATTCCATTGTTTCACGTACTGAATGCATGTATAACATTTGGCAATGTGTTTGCATTGACATCACCAATTGAGCATGTTCAAACGATAAATGAAGATGATCGATTAACTTGTATTGTCGACGATCGTTGCTTCGATATACCTGTTCATTATACAAACAGAGGTTAGTATTTTAAAATACGTACTTTATTTCTATTTTTTAATAAATTTTATTTCGTAGATACAGATGTTCGACGTCAATTAACCATAGATGAAGACGATCTCTTACAATATGCTATTGAGCAAAGCTTAGTAGAAAATACAGAGAAAGAGACTGATAAAGTGGATATATGGGAAGCTCTTCGTGGTCAGAGCGGATCATCAAATTCGTCGTTAATGCAAGATGAAGAAGCTCAGTTGCAAAGGTATTTCGAGAGTAGTAATATTTTTTCTCACTGCGATTCTTGTTCAATATAAAGTACAGTTCCTTCAGGGGATAATTTGAGTTCTGAGTACCGGTACTTGTTCTTACATTTGAACATATTGATTTTGTAGTATTGTTTTATAAATTGTAAGTCATTAAGTAAAGTTTCAAGATCTTCGCTACATTTATATAAAGCCCTCTGCGAACCGAAGGTTTAAAAACGTTTACCGTTTATCTTTAATAAGTTCCTTCAGACTTGCTTTCTTGTAACTTCAAGAGAAACTCCTTGTCTGAAAACTGTGCGCCATAGGTCACATACATTTTGCATGAGAATTACCACTTTTTTCTGACTCTAGACTATAGAGCAAGTATTGGTTCGGATAAATACAAATGAATGAAGAAGTTCAACAAAAAGATTTCATCATCCTATCGGCATGTTTGTGCGTCCAGGGCTCTATTGCACCAACAACTTATCACTATTCAACTAATCAATTTAAACAAATTCTGATAATTGTTAGTAATAAGCGTTGCATGTATGCATTTTGCACTTCACTCAGTTATAAACTATCAATTTTTCCTATATCTGCTTATTGATAAATTATAGGTGTGCCTCCAAATAAAATGCTCACTTTTCAAAATTTCTTCTTCTAAGCTGAAGAAAAAATAAAGGAAAGTTAAGTGCTTCGCTTTAACAATCACATCTTTTAAATTGAGAGCTAGAATTTTCTAATTTTGTAGGGTGAAATGGGGTTAAAGGAAAAAGACGTATCCGATTGAAAAAAAAAAATCTACCTGCGTTTAAAAGGTTTTTTTTAGTAAATGGCTTTAAGGATATTTTATTTTCAAAATTTTGCTATTTGAAATTCATTTTTTGTTTGGAAGGTTTTTTTTATGAAAAGACTTTAGGAATATTCTTTTTTAAAATTTTAACATTTGTAGGGTGAGGTGGGTAAAAAACAAAAATGGAATATCCGATGTTAGAAATTCTGTTTCTGTTTTAAAGGTTAAAAAAATGATATTTATAGAGTGAAATGGGATAAACATAAAAAAGTGGTTTTTATTACAAAAATTCTTTCTGTTTTTGTTAAAGTAATAAAAGTTGGACATAGATGATCATATTTTTACGAATTTAGCCATTCATAACGTGAAGTGGGTTAAAACCAGAGAGTAGTATTCAATCACAAAAAGTAGCTTGAATATTTATTTATATATTGTTTTAGTGTATACAAATACCCATATAATGGTTCGATCATTAATTTCATCCATTGTTAAGAATAAATGCATTCCTAAAAAATAATTCGCAACGAAACACAATTATGATAATGGATTGATGAGCCAATTTTTTCTTAGCGAGTTTGTGATGCTTAAATAGTCATTATTTTTATCGATAAGTTGAGAGAAGAAAATATTGGGGCAACAGAAATTAATATTTTATATCCAATTCGATATGATTATCACTTTTCAAATCGATAGTTTGCACTCACTTAATTATTGTTTGGTGCAACACTAATTTCATAAGTTGAGTATTTATTGCTTTTAAAAACTCAAATAAATATTTATCATATTTTTTGTTGTTGCAACAAGAACTTACCTATCAAGAATTATGATAGTTTGTTAAATATTAAGTGATAAATTGTTGTTTTTAAAAGGCCCAGGTGTACATAGAGCTATATCCTAAACGGATGGATGGATTCGTTTCAAATTTGATACAGACCTTCTTTGCAATTCCCTAGCGAATTTTTGTGTAGCCTATTTAGATTAAAAATTGTATCTATGTACTATGTATATAAAAAATGCAATAATACTTTTCAGGCTTTGTGGTAGTTTTTGCGAAAATTGATTTATTTTTGTTATTGCATTTACTAATTTAACAAATATTTTTTTAAGAGAAACTAGTAGGTGCGCGTTCCCATATAGATACTTTGTATGTAATTACGTTTTCACCGCCATCTTGGGCCGAATATACTATATACATTAAACAAAAAGAGGCTGCAGGTTCCTTGCACTCCTTATTCGCAAAAAAATTTGCGATCTAAAAGGTCAGCAATTGCTCAAAAAAGGTAAACTAGCTTCAGAAATTAGTCAGCTCGTTAAATATCCCTGTTTGATAAATTTGATAAAATGTTTTTAAAAAGTTCTTAAACTGTGCTCATCAACGTATGGAATCTAATGTTTTCAGCTTGAAACTCTGTTTCTTATTTAGTAAGTTTTTAAATCTTAATATATAAAACAAAGTCGTTTTAGTTACAACACTTATAACTCAAGAACGGCTGAACCGATTTTAATGGTCTTAGATTTGTTGGATTCGTCTCCGCCCCGAATAGCAAGATAACTAAAAAATATCGGAAAAATTCACTTTTTAGGGTGAATTGGGGTAAAATTAAAAAGACGTATCCGATTAAAAAAATTCTACCTGCGTTTGAAAGATTATTCTTATGAAATGGCTTCGAGGATTTTTTTTTTTAAATTTGCAATTTTTACGTTGAAATAATGGGGTAAAAATAAAAAAAATTGCCCGATTTAAGAAATTCTTTTTATATTTGAAAGGGTTTTTTTTAAGGAAATGGCTTTAGGGATATTCTTTTCAAATTTTTATTATTTTTAGGGTGAAATGGGATAAAAATAAAAAATGGTCAGATTTAAGAAATTCTTTTTGTATTTGAAAGGTTATTTTGAGTGGATGGCTTCAGGGATTTTTTTTTCAAAAATTTGATATTTAAAGGGTGTAGAAACGCAAAGTATTATCTGATTTCAAAAATTCTTTTTGTGTTGGAAAGGTTATTTTAAAAAATTGTTTTTGATTACAAAAATTTTTGTTTGCTTTGAGAAAGTAATAAAGGTTGGACTTAGATGATCATTTTTTTACGAATTTCTTTTTTTTTTTGTAATATTTATTTGAAGCTTAGGTTTGTCTACCCGTGTGAAGCCGGGCGGGTTAGCTAGTATAGAATAAATAACTCAAGCTTATTTTATTGGTAGAATTTAGTTCAATATTAATACCATCTGCTAAAGATCACAAACTGCTTCGAACCCATTAAGAAGAAAAAACTATTTTAGATAAACTCATTAGTATAAAACTCTGTTGACAATGCCTTCAAGAGACAGCTATCTTGTGAAAGACAGTTTTGAAATTGGACTATTTTGCGCAAAGAAATACTCCTAATTACTAAAAATGTGTAGCTTTTTTGTGCTATGAGAGAGGAACTGCGTTCAGAGAGCAGTAGGAATAATTAAAATTATTGATGATTTGAAGTTTTTGAATGGAAAAGTAGTTCAGGGAAAAAAAGCAGTACTTTGGCCGAGTTGGCAGTACGGGGTTTCTAAAAGCAGTACAAATACTGCAATTGCAGTACTTCGAAAGCCCTGATTCTAACTATTCCAAAGAAGATTTCGCAGTGATCTACTAGATTATGAAATCTGACAATGTGTGGGAAATCTAATTGATTTCGATGAGAAACCCCTTCAAGCAAACTAGTCCCTTTTGGATTCGTGCACGTAGCCAGCAACGTATGGACGACTTCGCATACGGATCCAAATATGGATCCTCGAAACTGCACTTGGACAAAAGTTGATGTTTACACATATTAACCGCGAGTCGCGCAACTCACACTTTTTTTTAAGTGGACACTTGTTTCGCTAGAGACGACTTCAAAAATCAATTTATTTTGTGAACAATAATTTCATTTTTCTTTTTTTGAAAGATGAATATAGATTTGCTTTTTATTTGATTTCTATATTTTTTTTTTGATAGGCTTTGTGAACTTCTTTCCCACTTAAAGTGGTGATAGTGACTCTATTATTTCTAGCCACTATTTATTTTTTGTATAGAGGTTTGTTTTTAATTTATTTAACTTTTTCTTTATTGTACCCCTCAGATCCCTATTTATGATAGAACGGATGTTCAAAAGATTTTGATAATTCTCCTTTTTGTTCTGTTAAAAAACACATCTGTCTGTTTTTTATTCGTGACCGAATGTAAAGAATTGTTGTATCGGTCAACGGCCACATAGACGAACTCCCTGACACCTAAGTCTCGGTATTCTGCTCTGAGGCATCCATATATCTCCAAAAGTGGTCTGAAGCATCCAAAGATACTTGATGACGTTGAGAGGAACCTCTACGTGTGATATCAGGTCGCTGTTATCTTGTTCGGCACTGTGCATAGAACCAGACTATAGGAGGATTGTTCGCAAAGCCCTTCGGCAACAGTAGTTGCTTGTGAATATATTGTCTGTGATGGCACTCCGTAAACATCCTGGGGGGTCATTCCGTAGTTCGATTATCGCCACACGATATCGTTTTGACGATAGCTTTGCTTCACGTAAAAGCGATAATCACTATCGACTGGACGATATCGTCTTGACGATCGAAAATTTGCTCTTCGTAACTCAAAAATCGTCAAAACGTTATCGTTAAATCGTTACCGTTTGAACGATACGTATTTAGCTATCGTCTTGCGTCGTCTTGTTTGTTTTTCGAAACAATTTATGCATTTTATAATATGTAGGGTTTTTCAATAAGGGCGCGTAGATGTTTTCGGTTGATCCTGGGTTTCGTTGACGAAAAGGGATTGGCTGATTGTCCACTGAATTGGTCGACTCAAATTTGGGCACCAAACTTTTGATTATAGACATGGAAATACAACCATGTAAACCTTAAAATGGGCGCAACGCACGTATCGTTGCCTAAAAGATTTTTATATTAAAGTTCTTTCAATTGGACGTGTCGTTCAATCGTTTAACTTGCCATGATGATTTGGCATCAGTAAATAATAAACAAAAGATTTAATAGATGTCACCGTCAAAATCTGCCCGCTGCAATTGAAAACCCTAGACGGTGTTCACATTGGACTCACTCCGCGCGACTCATTTTGACATCTCTTTATTTTATCTCACTCTACACAACTATATTAGAAAGTGAGGCAGTATTTTTGATTTTTTTGAAAAAATCCTGCCTCACTAGATTCTCTCTTTCTCATCATGAGTTGGAGTGAGATAAAACAAAGAAATGTCAATATGAGTCGCGCGGAGTGAGTCCAATGTGAACACCGTCCTATAATTAATTATATGTAGTTTGAAGGATAGGTGGATAACCGATTTGTTTAGGCGACTTCACGTTTTGCCCGCACTTTTCTTCACTTTTTCTAAATAAAAATTGATATTTTTTGGGCGTTACTGGCAAAAATAAATTACAGAATTGTCATTTATGACAATGATTGAAATGTCAATCCTTCTCAAACTGTGATTTATAATAAACGATTTTCGAGACGATAGTGATTGTGTTACGTGAAGCAAATTGATGACGATATCGTGCGCGATTATCGTTTAGACGATTATCGTTTTAAAAATTACGGAATGACCCCCCTGATCTTTTTCGTTCCGTATAGTAATAATTATAGAGTGCACTCGCACGAAAGTACGAAAAAGTAAGCCATTTTGTACAAAATATCATAGTCTACAAAGCGAAATGAAAAATCTTACGAAAACCTCATTTTCCAAGATAACTACTTTTCGATAGCACTCACCTTTTAAGAGTAATATGCGGAAAACCAATATTTTCGACATTTAACCTTGAATATTTTTTTGCACATGTCGGATTGATGCGGACTTTTTACAATTCATTTTAAATGACAATTTAAAATTCTGAGCCAATATTCAGCTCTATGCAAATTTTCTGCCGAATAATAGTATTTTGACTGGACTTTGGTCCCTGCATTCATTTGGCGACAGTTGAATTGTAATGTTCATAAATACATATTTTTAACATTACTACTACCGTTACTCATTCAAATTTTTGTATTGGTATATTTTTGAAACCCAATTTTAATAAGAATCGCAAAGTTATAATAGTTATTATATTTTTATTGAAGCATGCTATTTTTAAGCATTTAACAAAGTGTCTTGTTTTTTACAAACCAACACAAATATCCACTTTCCGCTAACCATATAAATTAAGAATCAATTCCCATTCTCCACGTAACCTACAACAGCTACCTCAACAACAACAGCTTAGAAACAATTACGCTTATATGAAAAACATATTCAAGTAGTTACATACATAAAATTGCTAAATAAATTAAGTCATTTCTTCTTATTCATTTAAAAATCACAAAAAATGTATCGCTAAGCTCCCTTGTATTTAATATCCCGCATTTAACCTTTTCCTCCCACGCGCAAAACAATTAGAGTTCTACAAGAATCCATCTACCAAGGTCATGGTAATGGTTCCCCTTCTTTTGACGACGACGAAGGTGGGTTCAACTACACGGATCCCGATTTAGCAATGGCCTTGCGCCTCAGTCAGCAAGATCAACATCAATATGAACTTGAATTACAAAGAGAACAAGAAATGATAGAAGAGGCACTGAAACTAAGCCTTGCAGAGAAATAATTTTGTTTTTAACGGCAATATAATAAAAAAGAGTTTAAAAAAATGTATTATGTTGAAAAATTATAATTATGAGTCTTTTCCTAGTTTAAACAATATACATAATATAAAATTATTCTATTCTTTATTCATAAACGGCAAAAAATATTGTCACTAAAACAATAATATAAAAGAGCATATTTGTAAATCTTATATGCATACATTTTTGTGATATTTTCCAACTTTGAGATACAATTTAGAGAATGTAAACCTTCTACAAAAAAAAATCATTTCGAAAAGTCTAAAATTGTCTTATACAGATATAAAAAATACTTTATATTGTAATTATAATTCTGATTTTAAACACTTTATTTTGTACACGCTATTTGTTCTAATTATTGTTTTTGTTTGTCTTTTTATTAAAAATAAAATAAACAAAAATAATAAAATTCCAAATAACTTCAAGGTTCATATTATAATAATAAATAATATGTAGATATCGTATGGTTTAAACAATCCCAATAAATTGATGATAAACAAAAAAACTTATCTTTAGCTACCTATATGACGGGTATAAAAAGTTTGTAATCAGAATGAATTAAATAAAAATACATTTGTAAAATTCCAAGAAAATACAAATTAAATAAGTATTTTTCTTATTTCAAATTGTATCTAAATTCTGAACGAGCCATAAAAAAAAAACAATAAATAAATGTAACTTTTATTAAAATGTTTGTATTTTTATTTATTAAGTGTGTACATATCAGTGGCACAGAAGTTAATATCAAAATATCTGAACTGGTAAAAAAGTAGTTTTTTTTTCAAAGGCTTTGAGATATTTGATGATTTAAGTTGGTAAGTTCGAGCTAATCAAAATATAGAGTGTTACCAGGGCCGAGCTTCACTTGGTGGGCAGAGATGTAAAATAATATACAATAATTTTAGAACTGCAAATATCACTAGCTTACAAAAAAAATAAAATTTTATGGAAATTGAACGCCATTATTTGCTTCGTATATATTTGATCCCGTTGAACTCGAAAATCACAATACAAATTTTTTGAATGGATTTCGGATATGAATTTTTGAATAGGTTGGCCCAACTGTTCGACTTACAAAGAAAACGCAAGTTCTTCAATTTGGGAGAGATTATAATTTTATTCCGTTCTTCTTAATGTCTAGCTGAAGACTAACTCAAATTACGTTCAATTCTAAATTCCATTGACAATCAAATACTCGTGCAAGGGTAACTGCCCTTTTCCATAGCAGATTATATTCAGTTCCACTTACGTTACATGCCGCCTCCAGTGGGCAAGAACGATGCTCGGATTGATTGGATCGGATGGATTGGATTGTGGTTGGGATGTTGGGCATCATTGATACTCAGTGGAGGCGGTATTTTAGGGATTGAAAGGACATACAGCAACATAGTATGTCGACCGACGGCTTACCGAATTGTAAAGCTTCTACCACGTTTGCATATGGTGAAGTCTCAGCTTCGCTGATGATCCTGTTGATTTCTTCTTGGTCCAGGAGATATGTATTGACTATTCCACTTCTTCCCATTTGGCAGGCACGAACGATTTCGTTGACTTCATCTTTGATCACCAGGAGTTCGTCTATTATACTCTGGTCATGCATAGCCCGCCTGTTAGATGAAGCCACTTCATTGGCAGTGCTGTTGGTAACCCTGTTTATATTCTGTCTGATGTCCTTCGTTGTCTTTAGGACCCACTCGTTTATTTTAAACTGCTGATTATTATTGAAAACTATATCTTACTCATTTTTGAGTACTTTATCCAAATCTGCTGCGTTGGGATTGCTCGCCAGCCACTTCCATGCAGACGCGATCCAGTTCCAGTTGATTGATCTTTGTTTCCTATGAGCTTTTCCTTTCAGCGAATCGAGACGTTCATGAAGTTGAGTAAGGTGATGACGTGCGACGATTTTCCTCTCAAACTGCGTGATTTCTACTTCAACGACTTCTGTCATTTTGTTCAACTGTTCCTCGAATTTGTCCAAGCGGATGATGTGTACCAGTTTGAAATATCCATCGATGATCCAGACTTAATCGTAACCATTGGATACTTGTATTCAAATATGCTGAACCCTTGCACGCAAAAAAATCTTAATATATCAGATTGATAAAAAGAAATATAAATTTATTAAGTATAGAATATGGAATAAAAATTCTTTCTTAATTTCTATATTCTTATGTTTTAGTTTATCCAATATTAACTGAGAAAGTGTTATAAGTTTAACCTAGAATTAATTATGAATACAGAAACTGACATAAGATAATCTGAATACATACAACGGAAAATTTTTTAAATATAATTTTTACATAATTTAAGATTATGTCTAACTTTTTTATTTTACATCTTTCAAGCAAGAATCAAGAATCTTCAAAGTGCTGGTTTCTGTTGTTCTTTTCCTTGTGCTTTGTGCATTTCAAACTTATACAAAAAATATTTACTATTGTGCATGCTACGTGCTATTGGCCCTTTTCTATTTTTTTTTTATTTTGTTTAGCTCTTCCGATGTGGAATTGAACCTAAGTCGCCCGCATAAGAAGCAGGTGTTCTCACCTCTATACTATCGAGGATTCGGGGCCTTGAATTTGTACCTTGATTTAAATTTTGGATGTGGGTCTCATGAATTTTTCTGCCCTTATCGGTCGTAACGGAACGTATTTAAATAAGAAGTTCAATGAAAAAATAATTCCACAATAGCCGTGTTTTTTTGCAAGCTCGGTGAGATTTGGTTACAAAAAACGACATCGGGGATTGGCGACGCCATTACAGAAACAAAATGGAGTTTCCATACAAACTATCGATAACAAGTATGCAATTCACGCCGGTAATACAGTTTTTCTCCGTGCTTAAGTTAAGCCCCGAGAATTCTCCGCGCTTAGCTAAGCCCGAAGGGGATTAGTTGTTGTTGCATTTAGCATGTAAATTGCAGGATAGGACGTCGTTTTTTTCGATCGATTTCCTCGGGGCTTCCAAAAAAACACGGCTAATATTGCGATGGAGAAATCTGTGAAAATTTTTCAAAGAAATCAATCTTTTGATATATATCAATAAACCATAAGTTCTTTTATGTAAAAAAGTATTAATTTGGTCGTGATGAAACTTTATAACATCACAAATCAACCACTAAAAAGAGCGAAAATCATAGTGCCTGATAACCACAGATTAGCCACATGAAGATAAGAATCCCCGGCAGCCATTTTAAAATGAGAATGTGTGTATAGAAACCTCACACATAGACAGTAGGGATCTTCAGACACCGATTAAATTGTTGTTGCAATTCACATCTATTCATCGACGCGGGAAGAAATTACAAATTCAACAATGTAAACAAATGGGTTTTGGAGGGTGAAACGTACGAAACATTCTCATCTTCATATGGCTAATCTGTGCTGATAACAAGGGTCTTTTTACTGAAGCGCGTTTTACTGAACTCCGTGATTATATATTTATATATACAAAGGTACTTCCATTGTATATATATTTTTATAGTACTATCATGAAGAGGAACGAACGCGACGCCACCTGGGCAACCGCGGCCTAACTAAAATTTGTGCAGACTAAGGTGTCCAGTTTTAAGAGTAGGCAGAGTATCAAATAATTTAATTAAAAGTAAGAGATAAATAAGAGAATTATAATGAAGGCTAATGGAAAATTGACGATAGAGAAGAACCTATACAAAATGTATGGGAGTTCAAGGGGGACAGGAAAAAAGCTAATTTGTTCTTTTTGCTTTTATCATTTTTTATAGAAAGGGGAAAATGTTTTTTTTTTGTTTGTTTTTTTTTGGGTATAGAAAGAACGAAAAAAAAATATTGTTCAAAAGAAGGCTGAATTTTTGTAATTGCTGTGACGTGTGTTTGTGCTTGGGTATAGAGCAAATGTATAATATGCATATAGGTATATGCATGCTGTGACGTATGATTGAGAATGCCCATAAATGTATAATATGCATGTAAATTATTTAAACTCGGTTACCACTGAGAAAAATAATTTTGTTTTGAATAAATACTTTTTGACTGAATTTTATAGCGAAGGATGTTATACACTTTTGTAGGTAGAGGTATTCCGTTGAGATTTAAGTTATGTAAATACTATACGAAGGTATTAGAATGGCTTTATTTAAGATTTTTATGAACTCAAGTTAGATGCCTTACATTAGGTAGGTATTTATTTGTATCTATATAGGTATGTATGTAGGTAGATATACACAGATGATTGTTCGTTTATGTTGTAAAATTCAAACTAACCATCAGATTGAGCTGAAATTTAGACAATGTATTCGTTGTTGAATCAGAAGTTCTCGTAAATAATTTTTTAAACTTTTCTATAAATTGAGCTGAAGATGAAAATATAAAAATTAGTTAAAAACTAAAGAAAAAATAATCCGTGTGAGCTGAAACTTGAAAAGTTTTAAATTTACCATCATACCTGCCTATCATCTGATGCATTTATTACGTGCAGTTTTTCATTTAATTTTTAAATTCATGTGGCCTTAGGTTTTTATTCAGCCAAATTTATAGTTTAGACTTTAAGAAGAGAAAAGTATCCTAATTAAATTAAAATTAGTGTTTTTTCTTGGAAATTAATTATCAATGTTCTGGAAAGTTAAAACAAGACACTTATTTTTCTGCATTGAGCTTTAACTTATTAAAAACATGCTGATAAACCAAGATAGAAATACTTAATTAAGTTAAATTTTGTAAGAAATCGGTTTGAAATGCTAAACAATTAACAAATGTGGTAAGCATGTCTTACTTTATCATATAAGTTCGACAGTTTTTTTTTTTTAGTTAAATTGGGGATATAGGTTGGTTTGTGGGTGTTTGAGTGGGAGTGGGATTATTTGCTTGCGAATAAGTTTAAGAGGTCATTTTGAAATAATAAATTTTTATTTATGCGCACAAAAACACTTTATTAACTTCATTTTATTTTAGAAATAGTTTTTCGGAGTATTGCAATTGTTTTTTTTTAATAAACACCAAAGTTTTGTCTTTTTAAAATTTTTCAAAATTATTTGTATTTAAAAAAACTAATTTTTTCGAAATATTTTCCTTAATTTCTCTGAAAAAATAATTTTTAGGAGCATTGCAATTGTTTATTTTTAAATTAAAACACCAAATTTTTGTTTTTTTTTTTTAATTTTTAAAAATTGTCTACTCATATAAACTATTTTTTTTTCGGAAAAATGTACTTAATTTTTTTGAAAATAGTTTTTAGGCGAATTTCAATGGATTTTCAAAATTGACTAGCCAAATTTAATTTTTTTTAGTTTTTGAAAAATTGTCTGCTGAAAGCTAATTTTTTCCAAAAAAAAACATTTGATTTTTTTCAAATTTTGCTAAATTGCCCATATGTATTCCTATTTCAATTTCAATTTTTTTTTTTTCAATTTAAATACATAATACCTACTTAAAATAGAATTTAATTTTTTTCTAAATTGTATAATTAATCAGGTAGGTACCTACCTACAAAATATTTTTTTTTGGACAGAAAGGTACCTTTTTTACCCAGAAATAGGTATAAATACCTAGGTTGTACTTTTTTTTCGAAAAAGAAAGCAAGGTAGATACCTACCTATAAGATATTTGATTTGCTTTGAAAAATATTTTTTAATAGGTGGGTGGTTGGTTAATATTTAAAATGTACGTACATACCTACCTATCGAATACATTCATATCTATGTGGATTAGGTACCTTTCTATATTTTGTTTAAATGTTTAAAAATTAAATGTCTTAATAGGTACCACCCTGTGCATACACACCCACCCACCTTCATCCCTACATTGATATTTACATACATATGTACCTAGGTATGTATATGTATATCTTCATACCTACCTAAACGTTAAAAAAACAAATTTTACCTACCTACCGAATACCTATATAATTATTATTATTTTTGTTATTCAAAATTCCAACTACCTATCTGCTTTTTGAATAACAAACATAATAAAATACCTACTGTGAAAAAAGCCTACCAAAAATCTATTAAATATATATGTAGCTATACCTATGTACATACTATACTTGAAAATTGGGTCTACCTACCTATGCACCATAATACAAAATGTAGCAACGTTGTATTCCACTAAGCTATAGTGAAATTTAACAACGTTGCTTTGAAAATCAACAAAACTGAAAATCTAAAAACAAATTCAAATCGTGCTGAAAAATAAAAAGCATAATGTATAAACATATAAATATAAGTCTATAGCTCATAAGAAGCAAAAAATCGATTCTTCAAAAAGAAACGTCAAAAAATGACAACAAAATTTAATTTGCTCCTCCTAATTGTTGTCGTTGCCATGACGCGAACAGCTGATTCAATTTTATCTCCCTTACTCCCTTTATTAATATACGAATTGAAAATAATGCAACCTTCCCTTTCCCGTTTGCTCTCTTAACTGTGCTCACAGTATTTTATTTATAACATATATAGAATCCTCTCAGTCTGCAACGTCAATATTACTTGACTACAACGCCACCAGCACAACCAAGGCCTAAGTAAAAATATCTGTTCCATGAGAGTACTATAGAGTTTATATACAATGGTACTTCCCAGTAGATGATGAATGGAATGCTTTTATTTTGCCAAAAGTAAAATCTAACCTCAATATCAATTTAATTTCGGTTTTGTTTTCTTATTTTACTTTAAAATGTAAAAAATGTCAACAACAATAATCTATTACGTAATTTCTGTTGATTGGTGATGTCTTTTTCTTGTTTGGAAACATTCTGTTACTAGATTAATGAACTACTAAGACCACAGAGTAGAAGTAGTTGACTGCAGCCAGTAGTACTTGGCAGTAGATACTGGAGCCCAAAGGAACACACCTAATATTAAATGAAACTGGAGCACATAAAATCTACCTGTCTCGCCGATGTACTCTTCAGTAAAACGACCCATATAATCAGGAACATAAAGTTCAACGCATTACGTTTTACATCTGAATTTTTTGAGCTTTTGATTGGCCAGCTGCCATAAAAGTAACATGACTTTTAGTTACGTTTACTTACGTTTCTTCTGAATTTTCAGCTAAAAATTCTCATTTGAAAAATCAGAATAAAGTGATAATGGTGGGGGAAATGTTGAAGTACTGTACCTATATAAAAGTTGAAAACTCTATTGGCCTTTTCGATTGGAATCAGAATGACAGTTCTTCTTCTGAAAAGAAAGAGCAATTTGCTTCTGATTTTGTTTTCAGTAAGACTATTTTCATCATCAATCCTCGTCATACTTCTTGCGACATTCCGAAGGCCTTGCAAGAATGTTTGGAGATGTGCTCCCCTGATGACATATGGTTTGTTGATAGAACGTAGTCCAAGACATAAAGGTGGCAATATAAAACCTCTATCGTTCAAATGATGTCCACAACATCTAATATTTTCAGAGATATAAATATTTCTCTGTAGGAAAATGTTAGCCTTGCATTAAGCAGATAAACCAATTAGATCATCAGCTACATTGCAAATCAGACATGTACTATTTTTTGTCTGAGTTAAAACATTTAGCCTCAAACAAGTTGGATCTTGTTCAATTGTAGCTATTTCTTCATTAGTTGACCTGTTGCAGTTAATACACAATCTTGTGAGATTTGTTACTTCCAAAGGAGGTCTATTGAAAATATAACGTCTTTGGAATGCTGTTTCCCGTCTAATATTATTGTCGTCTCCATCAATACGAGCCATTGTTCTTAGAGGAAACCTATTAGTGAATTTTGTTGACCAAGTTGATTGTTAGATGTGTATCTGAGAATAGATAAAGATGATTCTCATCGGCTTTGTTGGTCGTTTTGATGACGAAAATGAAAAAATTAATTCATTTACTTTTTCCCAACGTTTCGACGGTGGTTGCCGTCTTCTTCAGGGGATCTTTATTTGTAAAAAAAGAGAAGTAATTACATAAAAGTGTCAATGTATGTAGGGCGGACGTGGTATACACTTACATTAAAGTTTTAAACAATTATGTATATAAAAAAACAAAACAATATTTGGAAATATTTAATAAATTAAACTTGAATAATTTAAGAGCAAATTAGTAATTAAACACTTCAGATGAAGTTTAGTCCAATGAGTACAATCAAGTTTTGGATCTACTGTTGGAAACTAAGGAGCAGTAAACTGCTGAGATGTTTTGTGTGTCTTGTTTACGGTTCATGTTGTTCTTGTTATTGATTATGTGTAGTGTTTCTAACGTGTATCGTTTGGAAGTGTGTTTTTCCGTTGCCAAGATCTCCACACCATCAAAGTCCAGTTGGTGGCCAGTTTCAACGCTGTGGCAAGCCAGTGCTGTCTTTCCAGAATTTTTTGAACGAATGTCCGACTTGTGACCCGCCATTCTCTGTCGAAGGAGTTGTTTGGTCGTGCCGACGTAGCATAGATTACATGGATCGTTGGTTTTACCTTGGCAGTTTACTTTGTACACCACGTCTGTAAAACGGTCCTTTTCTGTCTTCTTTTTTAGACCTGTGAAGAGGGAAGCCATGGTCTGGTTCGACTTGTACGCCAAGTTGACATCAATTTTGTTTTTGCCGATTATTTCTTTAAAGTTTTCGGAAAGCTTTGGGACATAAACGACACTTTTGTAAACACCTTTCCTCTCTTCCAATATATTTTCCGATCGAGCTTTATATTTTTGACGTTGTATCAAGCTTCTTATGATTTCGATCGGAAAGCTATTATCCAAGAGGATTTTCGTAACCTTTTCTTCGTTAGCGGAGTGGAATTCCCGATCACTCAACGCAAAGACTTTGTTTATAAGGTTCGATGGAAACCTATTAGTATAAACGAAACAAGTCAGACTGTTTCGACCTGCTATATTTTATTGGAAGAAGAATTGCAATAGTTATTACTTACCGTATCTACTCAACATAGACAGGCCCACATGTAAATGTAAACTTTCCCTCTGCCCGCACCAAACACCGTTTAATTTTTTAGTTGTTTGTTATTAATAAACTCTATCATAATAAACCGGTTCCTTGGAGCAACCTCCACGTGGTGTACATTGGATAACGCTAACGCCGACAATGTTTGAAAAATCCCAGCTGATAACAGTTTATCGCCATTTAAAGACATTTGCGCGACTTAAAAAATTCATTCTAGGCGCCCGAAGTAAAATATTATAAAAAAACGTATGACAAAAAAATGCTGATATCTTATAGCTGGGTAGAAATAAGGCCAAAATGACGATAATTCTCAATCAGCAGCCTAAGAAACTGTAAAATCCAGTTGGCATTTTTTGTAAAACCATTTTCTATACACGATTAATCTATTAGATAGGCAAAAAAGCTTTTTATTTAAGAGCAGACTAGAGAAATATACCAATTAATAACAGTTATAACAGTTTATCGGTATTAAAAGTAGGTGTGCATTATAACACTTCAGGCGACTTGACAAAAAAAAACTCCAGGTGTCCGAAATATACCCACCGGTGGAAGACCCTGGCCCTGTGGGGCCGAATAAATAATACTTTCATTAACAAAACTGTTATACCCTCTAACTCCGAATTTATTGATTTTTGAACTCTCAGCCGATAGACATATTTGATCAAAATAGCATAAAGCATGACATACTAACATTTCAGCAAATTTGACCTGGAAATTTTTTCCATACATTTAGTGTGGGGTTCTTTAGCTTATTTAATTAATTCAGCAAATTAAATTTATGTGCCGAACAATTATTTCGTGCGCTAAATTTTGACAGTGAGTTATGTACAAAAAAATGTTTTTTTTTTTTTTTTAGCTAGAGCTGCGTACACAGATTAGCCATATGAAGATGAGAATGTTTCGTACGTTTCACACTCCAAAACCCATTTGTTTACATTGTTGTATTTGTAATTTCTTCCCGCGTCGATGAATAGATGTGAATTGCAACAACAATTTAACCGGTGTCTGAAGATCCCTACTGTCTATGTGTGAGGCTTTTATACACACATTCTCATTTTTTATCTGATAACTCTGCCAGTTCAAGCTTGTAGGCAAATTAAAATGGCTGCCGGGGATTCTCATCTTCATGTGGCTAATCTATGGCTGCGTACCACTCGGCTTAAATGCTCTGCAAAATTTTGGCTTGGCTAAATTTTGGAGAGAATTTTGTATGACTGCTTTTAAACCATGCAATTTCTTCTTGCGATTTTTAAGCACGTGGGCGAGGGACGTATGTGGTGGCCGGGGTAGACGAAATTGCTGAGGTTGAACAAATTGCAGAGTTATCGCTCATTCTTCTTTGTGCTTTTCCGTTTTGTTCGAATGTGTTTTATTTTCATTCGTCGTCCACTCAGATAACTTCGCTTAATCAAGTAGAGTAAAGAGTGCAGTGAGATGATACTTCTTCACTTGCACAAACTAAACTTTTCATTAAAAATCGCTGTAGTGTAAAAGCAGTCTATGAAAACTAAAATTGGCCGAGTTCAACGCACATCTGAATATTCATAATTCTGAATTTTCGAAGCTCTTGATTGGCCAGCTGTCAGAAAAAGTTCTGAAAATTCAGATGACTTCTGACAGCTGGCCAATCAAGAGCTTCAAAAATTCTGAATATTCAGATGTGCGTTGAACTCGACCATTTAGTGCGATCTGCGTAAATACTTGTGTTTTTTTGCAAGCCCGGAGGCATTTCTTTGAAAAAAACGACATCGGGGATTAGCGACGCCATTACAGAAACAAAATGGAGTTTCCATACAAACTATCTATAACAAGTATACAATTCAAGCCGGTAACAGTTTTTCTCCGTGCTTAAGTTAAGCCCCGAGAATTCCCCGCGCTTAGCTAAACCCGAAGGGGGTTAGTAGTTGTTGCATTAGTAGTTGTTGCATTGACGTCGTTTTTTTCGACACAATTGCCTCGGGGCTTGCAAAAAACGACACCGGGACAACGACTAAAGCCCGAACCACACTACTCTCGTGTGGTGTGTTGGGGAGTAGTGTGTCGCTATCGCTCTAATGTATTTCATATGCTTATAGAGCCATATTTGTAGCGTGTGATGTGTTGTGTCGAAATCTTTGAAATACATTGGAATGACAGCGACATCACACTACTCCACAACACACCACATGAGAGTAGTGTGGTTCGGGCTTTAGGGATCATCTGTAAAAAAAAAATAAGATCGAAAATAGAAGAAAAGTATAAACACAAATACAAATTTATAAATAAACGCAAAGAAAAGGTTAATAACCATTTAATTGTTACAGACGCAAATACATATTTATTTAATTTTTTCCTTCCTCTCCGCCATCTTTTTTCAAATTCATAAATTAAATTATTCAACCAGCATAGAAAAACGTCAATTTTGACATCTTTGAATAAATTATTGATTTATAATTTGGCATCACCGTTTTTATCGGGACTTACAGTAAGCCCCGATAATTATCTGGACTTAACTAAGCCCATATGGATTTAAGTTGTTGTTGTACTTACGTGTAAAACTATTAGTTCCGATGTTGTTTTTTTCGACAAAAGCCTGTTTTACAATGCGACGAGGAAACGAGACGTGAGCGTGACGAGAAACGCTGTCGTCTTTTTCTAGTTACAAAATCGTCGCCCAATTCACAATGCAGCCAGCATTTTAACGACAAAAACTCTTTTTTGTAAAAAAAAAACCAATTGAATAGAAACAAAATAACATACAAAACAATAGATTTAAGCTAGGACCGCACTCGGCGGAACTGCACTTCAGCGGAACTGAACTTCACGACTTATCTGTGGGAAATTGTATGAGCTATATCGCACTAAGCGACAACTGCACTTCACGACGCGACACTATGCGACAAAGTTGGTAATCTGACCAACTGTGCCGCGACGTGAAGTTTCGTTCAGTTTCGTGCGAAAGTGCGCACGGTGTCGCTGAAGTGCAGTTCCGCCTAGTGCGGTTCTACCTTTATCAATAACTTTATTTGTTAATACACATTTGATCATTTCTTCTTTGAAAAATCTGTAAATTACTTGGCAAAAATGAAAATCGTCGTCACGTCGCGTCTTTTTTTCAATTTTTCGAATTCTTGGCGTGACGTGACGACGAGAAACGCCGCATTGTGTATCCAGATATGCTTTCATTGAATTGAATTGAAATTTATTAAGTCTTTAGGTTTCTTGTTACATATTTGTCTTAGGCCTGCCGCCCACTAGGCAACTTTTAGTTGCTCACCCCAGCAACTTTTAGTTGCTCCCGGTTCAATTACATTGGCTTATATGGGAGAGCGCCCACTGGGCAACTTAGTTGCCGGCAACTTTAAGTTGCTCGAAGTTGCTCGCGGAACTTAGTTGCCGGCAACTCCGGGCAACTTTTAGTTGCTGACCCCCGCCCACTAAGCAATTTCCGAGCAACTTTCAGGAATTTTCGAAAATTTAACGTTTTTATTTGTTGTCCATTGAAATATTACATTGATTTTGCATTTTAGACAGGTCAAATTGAGATAGGTTTAGGTGGAGCACGTTTTTATAGAAAATTAAATACAAAAAAACACAAATATTAATTCTCAAAAGTTGCTCGGAAGTTGCCTAGTGGGCGAGGGCAAGCAACTTTAGTTGCTCGGAGTTGCCGGCAACACCAAGCAACTTAAAGTTGCCGGCAACTAAGTTGCCTAGTGGGCGGCAGGCCTTATTCTAACGATAGCTTAAAATATACTAAAGCGGCTATAATGTATTGCCTTCTTTTTCGATTACATTTTTATGAGTAGCCTCGTGGCGGTCACTTGCAATATAAAATATATATAGTTGTTCTGCTCTTGCTTATAAGCATATTAGAATATCACATGAGACGATTGTCACAGATATGCTTTCATTGTTTGAAATTGGTTTGACAACTACAACGAGTTCTCGTCACGCTCCCGTCTCGTTTCCTCGCCGCATTGTGAATCCAGGCTTCTCAGCACAGATTAGCCACATGAAGATGAGAATGGCCGAGTTCAACGCACATCTGAATATTCAGAATTCTGAATTTTTGAAGCTCTTGATTGGCCAGCTGTCAGAAGTCATCTGAATTTTCAGAACTTTTTCTGACAGCTGGCCAATCAAGAGCTTCAAAAATTCAGAATTCTGAATATTCAGATGTGCGTTGAACTCGGCCAATCCCCGGCAGCCATTTTAGTTTGCCTACAACTTGAACTGGCAGTTATCAGATAAAAAATGAGAATGTGTGCTAAAAAAAAACCTCACATTCATGCCTATTACCGATGTCGTCTCGTTTTTTCGACGACTCTCGTTTTCTTTGTCGTGTCGTTTTTTAAGTGGCATTCCATAAGTTCTGCGACGCGATGAATTTGTAGCAGATTTTTAAACGATGCAAAAGTAACAAACATCTGTCAAAATGAAATGAAAGTCTAAATAAAAAATCATTGTTCAATGTTTAACAAATGCGGTTTTGTTTAATTATTGGTAAATAAATAAGTAATTAAAATGATAAGTGTAGAAATGTATTACAACACGAGTAGCGATAGCGATGATGATGAAGAAGGTGGAGTGCGAAGTTTTGAAAAAGCACAATTAATTATAAAAAGAAAGCAGATAAGACAAACCTCAAATCCATTTGATTTGCCTGATTCAAAGTGAGTTCACTTTTTAAATTAAATTGTTGTGAAGCTTTTGTACCCTTTAAAAGATTCAAGCAGTATTTTAGATTGTCAAAAGAAGCATTTAGATATGTGTTGGATGAAATAAATAACAAGGTACCGATTCGGCAACGTTCATCATCGATCCCAATAATATTGAGGCTCGGAGTCACCTTAAGAATTCTAGCGGAGGGAAGTTACCAACACGGCGCTGGCAACGATTTCAATTTGGGAATAGCTCAACCAACAGTTAGCAAATTTTTTAAAGAAATCATAAACGTCATGGAAGTTCATATTTGCCCCAAATGGATTCGATTTCAAATGACTGATGCAGAAAAATCTGAAGCTAAGCTTTGCTTCTTTAATAAGACAGGATTTCCTGGCGTTATTGGATGTGTAGCCCAAAAAAGAACACCAACACTGTTACTATAACAGAAAAGGTTTCTATAGCCTCAATGCGATGTTAGTAAGTATTTTGCCTATTTTTGTTAGTAAGTATTTTTTCATTTCAATATCAAGGTTTGCGATCATAAAATGCGCATTCGATACATTGATGCAAGACATCCAGGAGCGAGTCATGATGCACTTGTATGGAATTCAAGTGAAATAAGGGACATGCTGCGGGCTAATTTCAATAGCGGTGAAAGAAATACATGGCTCTTAGGTAGGTGAAACAATTTAATGTTAAATTTTAAAAATATTCACTTTTTAAAAAACAGGTGATCCAGGATACCCACTTGAGCCTTTTTTAATAACTCCTTTTAGAGCCACGCAAGAAAGAAGCCCTGAAAGTAATTTCAACTCAAAGCACGCATCGACTAGAAACATAGTTGAAAGAACAATTGGCGTTTTGAAGAATCGTTTTCGCTGCCTTCTCAGCGCACGACAACTACATTACACTCCCGAAAAAGGAACCCAAATCGTGAATGTGTGTTCAGCTTTGCACAACATTTCAATATACTACAGATGCGGAACAGAAACAGATGAAGTAAATCACTCTGACGATGTCGAAGTGGAAAATAGTGTTGAAAGCACAAATAATAATGACACAGCTGGAGCTAGAATAAGAAACCAAATAATGAACGCATTCATAAATTCATAGTTTTTTATTAAGAAAAAAAATAAACGCGTTTCATAACTAACATAACATATGTACATACTTAACAAAAAAAATAAAAAAAGGAAGATAAATTCACATATATGAATTTTTTTTAAAGTTTTAAAAGGTATCCTGGTATCACAAAGCAGATGATTTTTGAACTCTTGTATTTTTTTACATGGTGGTTTCTTTTAATGCGTTGAGCGTAAGCTTCTTTTCTTGGATTTCTATGTGTTTCTTTTTTATTTCTAGTTCCATCATTTTTATTTTATTTGTTTCTTTTCTTTGTGCATCTTTTCTTTCCATCTCTTGTTTATAAATAATAAATTTCTCCTCTTGAATCTTGAGCCTTTTTGCGTCTCTCCTAGCAGTGTCCTCTTTCAATTTATATGATTTTCTAACGTATCTCTCTACTTCCTTCGCATATCCTTCTATTTTTTTCAAACTTGAATTTATACCATTTAAGGTTATTTCTTGCAGTACGGACTGCTTCTCTAAAAGCTTAGTTCTTTCCTGTGTAGAAGCGGAAGCGTGACGTCGTTTTTTTCTTGCAGGCTCTTCAGTTTCATGTTGCTGTTCCGGTTGTTGCTGATCCAAAACTTCACCCTCCAATTCAACGGAGCCATCTTCCATGTTCAAAACTTCTGCTTCTAAATAGGAAAGGGAGGCGTCTGCATCTGCATCTGTAGCCTGAGTTCGTGTTGATGTATGTCCGGATGCAGTCGTCAAAGTATTTGGAAGTAAATTGGGCTGGGATACACTTATTGGATTTCCGTTTGGGTTTAACCACTGTTTGTATTTAAGCAAATTTGCTACAGCATCTTCCAGCGGAGATAAAATTTGCAATTGGTTTGGACCTCCTCCAGTTGCTTTTATTTCTTTTGAATTGTTTATTATTTTCTTCTTCACTTTGAACTTAAAGTCGGCCCAAACCTGATTAAAACAAACATTAAAATATTTTTTACATTAATGAAATAAGCGATTCAAACCTTTTGCCAACCATCTCCATCTCTTACTGGAGGACCCTTGCTGTTCAGCTGCTCAGCTATGGAATTCCATTCCCTTTTTATGTCCGTTTTGTTGATTCCCTTCAAAAATCCCCTAGCCAGCTGCACGTTGCTCTCCATCAGCTCAACGAGGGCCTGGAACTGATTCTGATTTGTTAATTTCAACTGCAAATGTGAACAAATATTTTGTTTTTATTTTTCGCAAATAAAGTACTAATAAATTCCATAAAATAAATTATTTAACAAGGAAACTTACAGTTTTGCGAGCTTCCATTTCTCCGTGTCGTGAGCATATTTTCAAACGAGAGATACCGTCGTTTTTTTTCATTGTCGTCGTTTCCTTTCGTCTTACAGAATGCTGAATGAAAGCGTTCAACACACTTGACGTTTACACACGACAACAAAACGAGTGACAAAAGTTGAAAACGACTTATGGAATGCAGATTGTGTCGTGTCGTATATTTTGCTGTCGTTTACGACATCGGTAATAGGGGTGATTGTTGTTGCAATTCACATCTATTCATCGACGCGGGAAGAAATTACAAATACAACAATAGGCGTGTTTTTTTTGCAAGTCCATATGGATTTGTCGAAAAAAACGACATCGGGACTAATATTTTTACACGTATATACAACAACAACTTAAATCCATATAGACTTAGCTAAGTCCAGATAATTATCGGGACTTACGTACTGTAAGTTAGAAGTTCCTAAGTCCCGATGTCGTTTTTTTCGACAAATCCATATGGACTTGCAAAAAAACACGCCTAATGTAAACAAATGGGTTTTGGAGGGTGAAGCGTACGAAACATTCTCAATTTCATATGGCTAATCTGTGCTTTAAGCCTATACTCAATAAAAAAAAAATAAACACACTGTAAAATTCAACACCACGGCAACTCTTTTCAATTTATTTGATTTTTAAAAAATCTGACAGCTCCCTTCTCGTGCCTGGCAGTGCCTTGTCTTGTCTACAAAATAAAATACGACAGGTTCAACGACAGACGGAAATCGTAATCAGTTGCATTTTTTCGGAAAAATAATAACAAATAACCAACTTTTTGTTTTTAAAAACTTTATCGATTCGTAATCGTAAAGTAAATTGTAATCATTGCTAAATAATAGAAAAAAAAAATAAAATCTAAAATCCTTTATCCAAGCTCCATATAACATCAAAGCTCTACCATATTAAGGTTTATTTACTCAAAACGAGAAATGGATTTTTCAATAAACTTTTCTTTGGCCAAACAAGTGCAGGAATTTATTTGAAAATCGTTGAACAATATAAAAATTATAATTAACAATGTTAAGCAGCAAATTTTATTCAAAAACTAATACTACTCAATGGATTATCGACCGACAGTACGGTCGTATCGACAACTTTATTCGCCAAAGCCTACAAAGTGCATCTCACTTAATTGACCGTCTGGAATTGGAAACATCCCTTGAGGGGCATGATGGCTGCGTCAATTGCCTCGAATGGAGCACCGACGGCAAGATTCTTGCCTCGGGGTCAGATGACTTCCAAATTATACTCTGGGACGTGTTTCACAAGAAAAAAATA
Organism: Leucozona laternaria; assembly: GCA_932273885.2. Classification (NCBI taxonomy): domain Eukaryota; kingdom Metazoa; phylum Arthropoda; class Insecta; order Diptera; family Syrphidae; genus Leucozona; species Leucozona laternaria. Next base: position 61,069,564 of record OW026368.1, on the reverse strand, counting down.
AAAACAATCAAAACACCACACACTGGAAACATGTTTTCTGTTAAGTTTCTGCCAAAGAGTGGAAATTCCCTGATTGCTTCGGGAGCAGCAGATAAATGCATCTATGTATTTGATGTCAATCGTTCAAACGAGAAAATTTTGGACTGCAGTTGTCATATGGCAAGAGTTAAGAGATTGGCCACGGCTCCAGATCATCCTTATGTCTTTTGGTCGGTTGCGGAGGATGGTTGTCTTTTTCAATTCGATATAAGGGAGAATCATCGTTGTCGTTCCGAAGACAAAGTAAGACTGTTAAATTTGTCAGCAAGTATTAAAGTCCTTACTGAGGCCAAATGCATTGCTATAAATCCTCGAAGAACAGAACAAATAGCTTTGGGAGCAAATGATCCATACGCGCGTATTTACGACCGACGTATGTTGTCCAGGACGTCCGTAAGTTCACCCCCGACTAACAACCAGGGTGAGGAAATCTGTGTAGTGCCTAAAGATTGTGTAACTTATTACAGCCCTGGCCATATACATAAGTCCACTCAGAGGTACAATGACCATGACAGTCGTGCTATAACATATTTGACCTTCAATGATACAGGCAATGAGCTCCTTGTTAACATGGGCGGCGATCATATTTATCTGTATGACTTGAAAACAGCTCAGCAGCCAGTTTTCTTGAACTTGCCCGAATATCAACCACCTGCCGCAGATGGCATTGAATGTACGACAGCTTTTCCAATATCATTGGAGTCTAGTAAAAGAAACCTCCCAGAAAATATTGAAGTTTCCAAAAAAATGGGCAATGAATTCCTGGAGAACGAGAAGTATGTACGCGCTATTGATGAATATTCTGAGGCGATTGCTATCTTTCCAGACTGTCCAGTGCTGTATTTCAATCGCGCAATCGCCTATATGCGTCGTCTCTGGTATGGAGACGTGTATGCAGCTTTGAGAGACTGTCACCAGGCTCTTAAGCTAGATCCTTCCTATATTAAGGCACACTTTCGTTTGGCACGTGCGTTGTTAGACCTTGGTCGTGCTAAAGAAGCCGACGAATGCCTCAAGGAACTTGTTAATCGTTTCCCAAATTATACAAACAATCATGGAGTGATGATGCTGCGGAAAGACATCATAGAAAGCAAAGATGCTAAGAATGACGACTCTTACAACGCAGTAGAATTGCCCGTAGGTGAATGGCGTTTCAGAAGCAAAGCGAAAGACTATCATCAGCGTTTTGTTGGTCATTGTAATACGACGACTGATATAAAGGAAGCAAACTATTTTGGTCGAGATGGTGAATTTGTTGTAGCTGGGTCGGATGATGGAAATTTCTTTATATGGGATCGCAAAACTTGCAAAATACGCAGTGTCTACAAAGCTGATAAGGCAATTGTCAATTGTGTGCAACCACATCCTGAAATTTGTCTGATGGCCACAAGCGGAATTGACCATGATATCAAGATTTGGAGTCCTCAAGGCGAGGTTCCCGACAAAAAACGAAACAAGGTAAAATATATAGATAAAATTGTTGAATCCAATCAGCACAGAATGAAGGCAGATCCATTTGATTTGAATACACCAGGGACGTTTTGTCGAAGTAGCTAGTTTTAATACCACGTCGATGAAGCAGCTATATTTTCTTTTTTCAACTGGAATATGATCATACGATAGAATACCAACAAGCACTTGTAAGAAAAACTATATAATTTTTTTTTTTTAATTTTAAATATTAAAGTTTTTTTTGCATACATTTTTTCAGAGCTATTTCAACGACATCCAATAAATAATAGAAAAAAGCTATAAAATCCAGCAGTTTCAGTGTGATAAACTATCTCAATACCTTATGTTATACTTTTAATATGTAAAATTTTTCTGTTGTTCTATTTAAAAGGTTTACGTAACAAAAATTAGTGAAAACTTCGTTTGAAAATTTTCATGCAGAGATAAAGCCTTTTGAGGAAAGATTTAATTGAATATATTCAAGAAGTTAAATTTTCTTTCTTCAAATAATGTTTTAGAAACTGCTAAATATAAACTGTAGTTGTAATGTCATTTCTAAAAGAAAACATTGTTTTAATTTCTTTAAAGATATCTTCTATATCTATAGATAGCAAAAGAGGCCACTAACTGGACTTTGATGGTGTGGAGATTTTGGCAATGGAGAAACACACTTGCAAACGCTAAACGTTAGAAACACTACACATAATCAAAACAAGATGAACCGTAAACAAGACATACAAAACATCTCAGCGGTGTAACGTTGGGAAAAATGAATGAATTAATCTTTCATTTTATCATCATAACGACCAACAAAGCCGATCTTTAGCTATTCTCTGATATAAAGGGTCCGCCATCTAACGTTTTTTTTTAACTAGTGCTTATTTCGTGAATGGTAACACTTAGCTCATGTCTATTTGACAGGTAATTAGTTTTATCCTTCCGCTGAACGAATATGGTTGTGTATACGCTTCGCTAAGTGGGCCTGCGATCGACTTAGAGACGATGCCGATTTTGCCAAAAAATCATCTTTTCAGATGAAGCTCATTTTGATCTTGGCGGGTAGTAAACAAGCAAAATTTGGGGCACAGAAAACCAGTACGCATACATTGAAAAGCCGATACACCCAAAACGAGTCACTGTTTGGTGCGGATTTTGGTCCAGAGGCGTAATTGGGCCATTTTTCGAAAATGAGCAAGGAGTGGCCGTTACAGTCAATGGCGATCGTTATCGGGCCATGTTGAACGAATTTCTGTTCACAAAAATTGAAGAGGAGGATATTGGCAACATTTGGTTTCAACAGGACGGCGCTACGTGCCACACAGCCAAAGCTACACTCGATGTTTTACGCCATTTTCAAAAAAAAAAAAAAGTTATTTGGCGGACCCTTTATATCTACCATTCAACTTTTTCAAAAATTTCACTAATTAATATTAAAAAATAAATTCTTTTTTGTTTTAAAGTTTTTTGTTAGGAAAAGGCTTTCGGGATATTCTTTTTCAAAATGTTAATAACTGACAATTGTAGGGTGAAATGGGGTAAAAATAAAAAACTGTCCGATTTAGGAAATTCTTTTTTGTAAAAGGTTTTTCTAAGGAAACAGCTTGTTTAGGGAGTTAAAATAAAATAAAATCGGGTTAAAGAAATTCTTTTTGTAATTCAAAGGTTGTTTAGTAGTGGATGGCCTCAGGGATTTTTTCAGAATTTACAGAGTGAAATGGGGTAAAAATGAATAGTGGCATCTGATTTCAAAAATCTGTTTGTGTTGGAAAGATTATTTTTAAAAATTTTATATTTATAGAGTGAAATGGAATAAACACAAAAAAATAGGTTTTTTGATTACAAAAATTCTTTTTGCGTTGGAAAAGTAATAAAGGTTGGAGATAGATGATCATATTTTAAAGAATTTCGCCATTCATAACGTGAAGTGGATCAAAACTCAGTAAGTAGTATTCAATTACAAAATTTGTAATTTTATGCGAAGCTTAGGTTTGTCTACCCGTCCGAAGCCGGGCGGGTCAGTTAGTAACATATAAATTCCAGTCAAACCGCTCGTCGTTAAAAAGGGCCCGAACTTGCGCGCAGAGACTGTCTATTTTTGTTCATGGATCGATAGAGGCTATCTAAAAAGCTCAAATCCAAATTTGCACTACCAGACAACTTTACGAATATATCGACTCCTGTATATCGCACAATAATAATTATATTTGAAACACTAAATTGTTGGTAATAATATCCTTTAATATACAATTAAATAATAACTTCAGAACCAAAAAAGTGTTGCAACTTGTTCGTTTGGCATTTCGGATCGAAGAGTTCTTCCGGATTACCAAATGAAATAGCTATAAAACTTTTACCAAGTTTCCCAAAACATTTTTTTTTTCGTATGGGTTTTGACTGAGAAAATTGGGAAAATTTTTCACATATTTCACGTTACCAAACAAACATAGTGTAAAATGTTCACTCGTGTATCTGGTACTTGGAGGATATATAAATATGGAGTGCTCGTTTCACTTTCGGTTTAAATAAAGTCTTAGAAGATCGTACATCTGCTATCAATTGTAAGTCATAATTTGCTTATTTTCTTTCTAAATTGTTCTACTTTGAAGTAACTCTTGAAATTAATAAGTGTTTGTTTATTATTTTAAAGATTTCAATATCTTCTTTTTTAGTTTTTTTCTCCAATGTGCAGAAAATTCAGTGACCGAAACTTGAACAGCGACCCCTATGAAAGCTCCACATTTGAATAAAAACAATTACTCCATATTATATATCCTCTAAGATTTGGTGGCACATAAAACGTAGTCTGTGAATAAAATTTCGCAATCTTACAAGGTCTGTTGAACAAGATCGATCTTTAATGTGTAGACAAAAACGAGGCCTTTCTTCTGTTCGGCGTTACGAGGTCACACTTTAAAATGTAGAACGTTACGTTACGAAAGTCTGCATAGTAGGATATTGGTTACGTTGAGTGACAAAAATCTGAAGATCCCCTCCAAGCAAAATAGTCCGTTTTGGATCCGTGCACGTAGTCAACAAACGACTTCGCATGCGAATTCTTAAAACTGCGCTTGGAAACTTTGAAGTTTACACATATTAACCGTCAGTCCGGCACTCACACAATTCTTTGATTTTACAGTCTGCATTTCTCATAAGAAAAAAACAAAAAATGGTCTCAATAAAATGTAAACAAACCCCTTTTTTAAACGAGAAATAACAACAAAAAGAAAAAAAAGAACAAAACCGTATCCTTTTTAAACGAGAAACAACAACAAAATGACAAAAAAAAAACAAGACTGCCGTAACCAGAATTATTAAAAATATGTGTATTTATTTTTAAAATGAAGTTTTTCGAATACTAGCCGTGTTCCTTTGGAGGCGGCGATCGACTCATGACTCATGAGTAGTGATGCAAACAATAATCTAGTACTACAAACTACTCTTGCTCTAACTACTCTAGATAAGTTTTGTAGGAAAATCAATTTTGTAGGTTCCATTCAAAATGGCTAGCAAAGTACTAATGGGTACACCTCCAAAGGAACACGGCTATTGAAGCTTTTTTGGGGAATAAAGTCTCTCCCAAACCAACGCGTATACTTCGAAATAACAACGAACCTTTGTCTGTCAAAATAAATTTACATGGCCATTTTTAACAATGGTCCGTACAACATACGTTAAAACCAGCTATCAGAATTTAAGTAAATTGAGTAATATTTGTACGTACGTCAAGCACTGGTACCCGAGAATTGCCCGTTAGCCCAAGCTAGCAGGTATGCATTGCATACGTTAACTGAACGTACTACGCTACTCTATAGTATACATTTTTTGCATCAGAAAATAAGTAAGGTCTGGCGGCCCTGGGATCTTGGACTAGGAGTTTTAGTAAAACGAGTAAAACGACTACCGTTTTAATAATTAAAAGGGTGAAGAAAGAAGAGAACGGTAAAGTTTTAGTTTTACTTAAACGCCAATTAACGTTTATGGAGCCGTATCGTTTTCGTAAAACGCCTTGCGGGACTTTATGGAGCGGTATCGTTTTCTAAACGATACGCCTTGCGGGACAAGGGCGATAGACTAAAAGCAGGATTGAGTTGATCCTAATTATTTTTTTTTTTTAAAGTATTTGGGGACTTAAGCCTAGTTAACAGATCAACTAAAAAAATCAAAATTTTGAAAGCAATTGTAAACCTATTCTGTGAATAATACAGGGTGATTCCCATGCATAAGGGTTGACAAAAAGCTAGAGCGTGTAGGTTGGGTCAAGACAAGAAAAAAATCGTATAGGAGCGGGGGGGGGGACTATTCCCCCACCGTTTAGCCAGGAGGGGCAATGTTCTAAAAAAATGAGTTTGAGTTTGAAAATTAATTTTTCAAGAACTATTCTTTAAAACAACTTTATTCAAAAACACAATAAAGGAATAGATTTCTGGCTTTACAAAAAGGTATATCATGACATTGTAAGTATAACCGTTGTTTTTTAATATCTTTTCTGTTTTAAGTCAATTTTTTTTAGAAAATGGCGTCTCCTGACTAAACGAGGGGGGGGGGGGGTAATAGATCCCGCCACCCACACGATTTTTTTCTTGTCTCAACCCAACCTACACGCTAAACCTTTTTGTCACACCTTATGCGAATATACCTGTATAATGTATTATCATTAAATAAATACAAATATAAGTGACATCCAATTACTCAAAGCGAATAAATTGAAAAGGTATACATAGGTACTTGATTTAAATTGTCCCTTATTTTGCTTAGTTTTACAATTTTAATTATAAGCCGTGGAAAGAAAGTATCTATAGGGGGTTCACATTCAACGACGTGTCGCCCGATCCGAGTCGTTTTGCTAGCGTTCACATTCTACGACTGTCTTGGAGACATCATTTTCAAGTAGAGAGAACAGACATTTCGCAAATTTCACTATTTATACCAATTCCAGTGCATAAAAAAAATTGAAATCATCGGTCGTTCGACTGGAGTTCACATTTACTACAGCGGTCGTCCGACAGAGCAACATCAAATTTTCAAAAAAAATGAACTACACATAAGTCGATCGACGGTCGTTCGACTGTGTTCACCGTTGAATAAACATGTATATAGAAGGTGACACTCCACAACTAAAAGCGCAGCGGCATGGCCGTGTCGGAAAGGAGAAACGAAATAGCTGATGTGGGGTTTTTTGTGTACACAAACCCATTTTCAAAAGGATATTCATAAATTTAATTTTCCCTTTTTATATTGGTATCCATGACGACGATGCTTCAATACAGTTTGTTTTGTTTTGTTTTGAAATTTGTTTACAATTTTCAATCCCGCGGAAAGAACATGTGTCTGTGTATGTTTCTTTATCGGTATAGGTTGTTTTTAAATTTTTGTATACATGAAGATTTGTTTTGCATATTGGAAAATAGAAAAAAAAAACTATGTATTTGAAAAAAGTTTGATTGAAAACTTTATACGTTGACTAGTAAGAGACTTAATTATTTGTTGATTTTAATTATTTTTGTCAAGTGACGGTTCAATTTTGTGTTGTTTTTTGTACATTTAGATTTTTTAGAAAGATGTTTTTTGTGAGCAAGGTAGTATAGTATTGTAATTCACAGGGGATAATATTTTTTGACATCGTTTCTTCACAGTATAATTACTTTTTGTTTTATATAAATTCAATGCTCGGTAAACTGTCTTAACTTATATTTAAATCTTAATAAACAATATTTTTAAGTTTATGAAGAATATCATTTTCAAAAACATGCGTTAAGAAAGTTTACATAGCATTATTTAAGATGAAAGAGGCCGTCAAATTATACTTTTTCAAATACAGTGGTGGTCCAGTATAACCAATGATATAATGTCTAGAGTGCATTCGTTATATCGAAACTTTTTTTTTTACAATACAAAATCATAAAAATTCTCGGCCCCGACAAATGGGAAATAAGATACATAAATCGATTGAAGCAATTAAAATGGGGGAGCAAGCGCTGGGAGAGAGATTACGGCAATTTTGATTGTATAATGAATACTCTAGAGTAAAGACTTTTAAGAACAATAAAACACCAAAGTTCAGCCTGCTAGAATAACACAAAAATATGCAAATTGGAGATAAAGGAAAATTGAATAGCTTAACATATATTCAAGTTTTTGCCAATTTTTACATTTGTATGTAACTCAAACAAACTGAACTTTGTGCTATTATTCCTTAAAGTCTTTACTCAAGAAAAATATATACCTTTATCGTCGCACAGAAGCCAGCTTTATCTTCATTTTTCGATTTAATTTTGTTTCATCTTATCTTATTAATGTATTTTTGTGATAAATTAACCCGATAACTTAAGCCGTTCGGGCCGACAGGATTTGAAAAACAGAAAAGATGTGCAGCTTTACTCATGCAGCGAAACATTCGAGACACATTCAAGAGTTGCATGCACGATATCTCTGTCTTAATTGTAAGCTTCTCATGATTTTCGACATACTACCTTTTTATTCTCCGCCAAGGATATATTTAGCCACTGACAAAATTACATTAATTGAATCCAATCGGTTTTGAAGCTTACTAATGAAAACTACTTAGCTCAACAAATTTGAAAAGCCCCACAATATTCTATTGAACTCAAAGGCCGAATTTTCAGCTTTTCAAATTTCTGACAAAATTATTGCTTAAACAAACAATAGCAAACCAAAAATTGTCAGTTTTTCATATGCACTTGATTTCCATTTGGAACATCAAAAGAACCCCATAATACCCCTCCTTTCCATAGCTTAAAGAAAGTGGTACTATAATGAAGTTTGTTTTATTTCCTGCATTTTAAGATCTTTACTTTGACAATCAAATCAGTAGACTTATGTTCGGTTTCACGAATATTTAACAGGCTTTTAAATTTTTAAATGACGTATTTTGTATGGAACAAACGTCATTTTAAGATTTAAAAGCCTGTTAAATAGTTAAAAGGCTTTATGAAAAACACAAATACATTCGTTTTCATAGTAATACAAACACTTTCTGAATATCATACGAAAGAAAAACAACAACCGTTTCCATAGTAATTGATAGAAACTACAAAAACAAAACTGAAAAAATCCTTTTCAAATAAACGACTCTATAAAGAATTAAGAAAATATTTAAAATTGAATACACACTCTATCATAATATTTTAGGCGACCGCAGCGCAGTCGCCCGATTAGGTGGAGTTTTGCCCGAGTGTCACCTTCTGTATATGTTTATTCAATGGTTTTCACATTACAAAAATCTAACGATGGGATTTTAAATATAGTACAGAAAGAAATTTCCAAAAAAAAAACTATCCGCATCCGCAGTAGCCTGGTTATTGTATTTCACATTATGGTGCCATGATGCAATTTAAAAAAAAAAAAAACACAAATAAAAGATTGTTTGCTACAAATGAAAAGCAAAACAAAGAGTAACTTAAACCAAAAATTATTTTAGTTACATAAAATGGACAATTCGCTTTCGCTGCTTTTATTGGCAGTAATTCTACTGTCTACTGTGGATGTTGTATTTGTTACTCGTGTAAGATCCTGCTGTACTGTGGATAGCTTTCCCAACAAAACACGGGTACTATAACGAAAAACTTACTAGACCACTGATTTATTTAAAGGAATTTTTGTTCTAATTAATTTTGTTGTAGTCACTCCACCCCGACCTGGGGAGTCATTCCGTAATTTTTAAAACGATAATCGTGCACGATATCGTCATCAATTTGCTTCACGTAACACAATCACTATGGTCTCGACAATCGTTTATTATAAATCACAGTTTGAGAAGGATTGACTTTTCAATCATTGTCATAAATGACAATTCTGTAATGTATTTTTGTCAGTAACGCCCAAAAAATATCAATTTTTATTTAGAAGAAGTGAAGAAAAGTACGGGCAAAACGTAAAGTCGCCTGAACAAATCGGTTATTCACCTATCCTTCAAACTACATATTTATAATTAATTATAGGGTTTTCAATTGCAGCGGGCAGATTTTGACGGTGACATCTATTAAATCTTTTGTTTATTATTTACTGATGCCAAATCATCATGGCAAGTTACACGATTGAACGACAAGTCCAATTGAAAGAACTTTAATATACAAATCTTATAGGCAACGATACGTGCGTTGCGCCCATTTTAAGGTTTACATGGTTGTTTTCCATGTCTATTATCCCAGGGTCAACCGAAAACATCTACGCGCCCTTATTGAAAAACCCTACATATGATAAAAAGCATAAATTGTTTCGAAAAACAAACGAGACGACGCAAGACGATAGCTAAATAGGTATCGTTCAAACGGTAACGATTTAACGATAACGTTTTGACGATTTTTGAGTTACGGAGAGCAAATTTTCGATCGTCAAGACGATATCGTCCAGTCGATAGTGATTATCGCCACACGATATCGTTTTGACGATAGCTTTGCTTCACGTAAAAGCGATAATCACTATCGACTGGACGATATCGTCTTGACGATCGAAAATTTGCTCTCCGTAACTCAAAAATCGTCAAAACGTTATCGTTAAATCGTTACCGTTTGAACGATACCTATTTAGCTATCGTCTTGCGTCGTCTTGTTTGTTTTTCGAAACAATTTATGCATTTTATCATATGTAGGGTTTTTCAATAAGGGCGCGTAGATGTTTTCGGTTGATCCTGGGTTTCGTTGACGAAAAGGGGTTGGCTGATTGTCCACTGAATTGGTCGACTCAAATTTGGGCACCAAACTTTCGATTATAGACATGGAAATACAACCATGTAAACCTTAAAATGGGCGCAACGCACGTATCGTTGCCTAAAAGATTTTTATATTAAAGTTCTTTCAATTGGAAGTGTCGTTCAATCGTGTAACTTGCCATGATGATTTGGAATCAGTAAATAATAAACAAGAGATTTAATAGATGTCACCGTCAAAATCTGCCCGCTGCAATTGAAAACCCTATAATTAGTTATAAATATGTAGTTTGAAGGATAGGTGAATAACCGATTTGTTCAGGCGACTTTACGTTTTGCCCGCACTTTTCTTCACTTCTTCTAAATACAAATTGATATTTTTTGGGCGTTACTGACAAAAATAAATTACAGAATTGTCATTTATGACAATGATTGAAAAGTCAATCCTTCTCAAACTGTGATTTATAATAAACGATTGTCGAGACGATAGTGATTGTGTTACGTGAAGCAAATTGATGACGATATCGTGCACGATTATCGTTTAGACGATTATCGTTTTAAAAATTACGGAATGACCCCCCAGTCGATAGTGATTGGGCGCATTTACTAATGTAGGGTCTACGTAGTCCAAATTCAACTAGGTTTGTGAATGCAAAATTACACTACAAAGCTAGTCAATCCTAAACGGTCATATTAATGACAGATGTAGAGATGTTAAATAAGAAACATTTGTGTTTTGAGAACTTTTAATAAACTTTGTTTACAGTTTAAACTAAACAAAATGTATAAAATGTATATTTTCATATTGCACCATTAATTTCATTTTGAAAATATCTTCTACTAAAAATTAAACTTGTATTTTCATCGAACAGCTGATCGTGAAATGTCAAAATCATTATCCACTAACTTTGTAGCCGAAAATTTTACACTAGGTCGGAGGGGAAATTTCAACTAAGTTCTTAGTTGTTTTTAGCCAATCAGAGTGAGTTGACTACGTAGAAACTACATTAGTGAATGCGGCCATTATCGCTTTTACGTGAAGCAAAGCTATCGTCAAAATGATATCCTATGGCGATAATCGAATTACGGAATGACCCCCCAGTCTTCAACGTACCACACTTACCTAAAGGAATTATTATTGCTGCAATTCTCCGTAAAAATGTATAGAATCCAATCTAACCAGTCTGCTACGTGCCGCAGAACCGAGTATAGAATGATCGTGATACCAATTGAAAGCAAATTGTTTGGACGTTTTTAGCACAGATTAGCTACATGAAGATGAGAATCCCCGGCAGCCATTTTAATTTGCCTACAAGCTTGAGCTGTCAGATATCAGATAAAAAAATGAGAAGGTGTGTATAAAAAGCTCACACACAGACAGTAGGGATCTTCAGACACCGGTTAAATTGTTGTTGCAATTCACGTATATTCATCGACGCGGGAAGAAATTCCATTCAGTGGGTTTTTGTCAAAGAGCTTTCGTGTTTTGTTTTGAGAATTTGATTATGTAAGGTAAGGAGTCAGTGCAAACTACGAAAAACTTTAAAGAGCGAAAGACGTGACAGACTGAGAGGCAAACGTTATATCTCCCGCGAACATCATATTTGTTGAACATGCGTTATTAGCACAGATTAGCCACATGAAGATGAGAATCCCCGACAGCCATTTTAATTTGCCTACAAGCTTGAACTGGCAGTTATCAGATAAAATATGAGAATGTGTGTATAAAAATCTCACACATAGACAGTAGGAATCTTCACAGACCTGGGGGGTCATTCCGTAATTTTCAAAATAATAATCGTAGTAAAAAAGCACACCTACAACTTTTTTGTGTTGTTTATTGCTTTGTGTTTTGTTTTGGTGCGGCCGCCGCCGATTGGATTGGAAAGCCGTCTGGCAAGTTTATTATTTCGAGTACCACCACAAAGGCTTCTTTTGATAGCCGAAAACGTTGAACAAAACTATAATGGTTTGAATTATTATAACAATAATAAAAAGATTATTTGTTTGTTTAACTTTATTTAGCAACCAGTGCCATTAAAGATATTCTACAATAGTACATAAAAGGTTTGTTCAGTGACAAAATAGTTAGATTAGAACAGAACAGAACAGCACAGATTCGTAGTAAACGTCAGAACAAGTTAGAACAGGAAATCTGTTCTAAGTTGTTCTACCTAAAAAGCTAGTACAGAAAATCCTGTTGGAAACTGTTCCAAAGTGTTCTAGACAGCCTCACTGAACAGCAAACCAGAACAGTTTAGAACAGAAAATTCCTCATTGAACAGCAAAAAGTTGAACTTTTCTGTTCGAAACTGTTCTAAACTGTTCCGAACAGCCTCGCTGAACAATCCTAAACATAAAAACATTGTGCTTACATATGGGTTGGAAGAGATAAAGGATCTGGTATATCTCTTAACTGTCTTCGCAATCGTATTAATTGAAGTTTTTCTTAATTTTCATTTTCACTTTGCAAGACAAATAAATTGCGGTGAAACATTTTTACTTCTAGTTATCTACTAAATTGACAGATTTCAATGCCAAACGATACCAATTAAGCTATCGTGTAAACGATATCGTTTTGATGATATCACTTTGACAATTATCGTCTTACGTGAAACGCGACTATCGCCGAAACGCTATCGCCTGACGATTGTCGTTTTACGGAATGACCCCCCTGGTTAAATTGTTGTTGCAATTCACATCTATTCATCGACGCGGGAAAAAATTACAAATACAACAATGTAAACAAATGGGTTTTGGAGGGTGAAACGTACGAAACATTCTCATCTTCATATGGCTAATCTGTGGTTATTAGTTGGTGATCGCATATATCTCTATCTCTTTTACGAAGAATAAATATTGCACCAATTACTCAACAAGCAAACAGAAAACATTAAAAAACAAATCTTTTTTTATTTTATTGCAAACATTTTTATCTTAGTTCTTAGAGCTCTAATATACAATTGTCTCTTTTTTATTTGATTAGTTTTCTTACATTTAATTATGCCTTTCACAAATACAAATTTAAGTTTTATTTATTTTTTGTGTTCTCTTTTATTTCAAATATATAATATACATGTATCATTTATCACTTAGGTTTTCATGTCGGTTTTGTCTTTGTAATATATATCGTTAGTTAAGAAAATGTTTTTCTTCAAAAACATTTATTTCTTACAAAAAATTAAGTAAATCCAAACACTCATAAATTGTTTTATTTGAAGTATTTTTGTATTTTTGTATCTTTTTTATTGTTTATTTTAGATTCGATAAAACTAAAAATGTTTTTTTTTAAATAATTTTGATATTCAAAAATTAAAAAGCTGTTCCACAGTAACCCATGATAACATCTTGGGGCTGAAAGTTCTGCTAATTTTGTAAACTGATAAACATTCATAGTTTTCGAGATGTTACCAATTTGTTTGGGTGTCTTAGATTTAGGTATACATGGGAGCCTAAAAAAACTGGGCCGCCAAAAGCAGTAGTAAAAGAAAACGAGTATCGTCTTAAAAAAAAAACGACTATTGTAAAACGTAATAGCAAAGTAACGATAACGACGGATTTTGAAAGAAAATCGTAATTCGTAATACGGGCCCTGGGAGACTAACAAAACTTCTAACACCGACTACTTTTCGCAACACAATTGACAACGAAAAAGATAAGGTACATGTGACCCCGCAAGACCAGAATCCTTCGCTGGTGGGCATATTTCGGGCAGCCAGATTTTTTTGGAAGCCAAGCGAAGCTCGTTTAGTATTTCATACATGAAATGGTCCAACCAAATGGTCGAACCAAATTAACTGGCACCATGTTAGTGTTTACAGAACCTTCGTTGTAATTGATATATGTACACTATGTAGGTATATATGTATATGTATGTACATATATATATTGAACAAATTGAATTGATTGAATAGAAACATGTACTCTGAATATGTTTAATGCAATAATTATTGATATAATTTTGCAAATGTTAAAATAAGGTTGAAGCTGGAGATTATTACGATAGTTTTATAAGTTTTCGATATCGAACAGAAAAACTCGTTTAAATGGAAGTTGCTAGAAAAGTTTTAAAGTCTAAAAATATATTGCCGTATTTCTTTTCGGAAAATTTTGGTTTTATGAATAAACATTTTTCCACTGAAAAACTGGCGGCCCGATGTAAACATTGAAGACTTACTGAGTTTACTTCTGAAAAAAAAAACAAAAAAGAAATTGTCAAAATCTGCCATCTACGGATACTAGAGAAATGCAATCAGCGCCCAAGAGATGATAGTCGGGTTTGGGAAATCCTGTACACGAATGTTAATTAGATTAGATACAATTTTAAGCAAATTTTAGAGATAAGAATAAAGATATAGTAATTAAAACAAAAGCTGCTGTACAAACTAATAATAACTATATTATATTTGCTTTATTTAATCACTAATTTATTCATCTTTTGCTTCTTTTTTTTTAATATGTGTTGCTTTCTATATAAAGTATGTATATAAATATTGTACAAATAGTCTGAAACAAATAATTAAATAAATATACAAGAAAAATATTATTTTTGTTTTCATGAGTTAGGTAATAAATATTTAGTGTAATTTTGTTTTTATTTTTTGCTGTAATGGTATGAATATGCGAAAAGTAAAAATAAAGTATGTAGAGATTACGAATAAGCAACAGAACATGGAGAGAAGTGAGCAATTGTTGGTGCTGAGTTGCTATATTTTACCATTTTGTTTCAAATCTATAAGCGTTAATTGGACTTTATGTAAAACTAAAACTTTACCATTCTCTTCTACACATTAAAACGGCAGTCGTTTTAATAAAACTCCAACTTTCACTTCTAGAGCCGTGTCGTTTTACTAAGATGCCTTACGGAATAAGGGTGAATGCCTTTTTTGTTATGTTTGCAGTATATCTCTAGCGGAGATAATATTTAACTTTGATTAAATTGAAAAAAAAAAAATGGTACGTTTTATGACACTGGCAGTTTTTATAAAGAGAATACTTTTAGTAGCCGATGCGTTTAGGAAGATGAGCATTCAATGGCTCTATTCACATTTATAAAGCAGATTCCTCAAAAGCACACTCTGTATTTATCAACATATTTCAAATGGTTTCAAAAAGTTATTAAATAAATAAACTTCATGTAACATAGGCCAACTTATTTTAAATATTTATTTGTATTTTATTTTATTGTATAAATATTTACATATATTTATAATCAAACCATCTTTCAAATAAAAAAAAATAAATAAAAGATTCAATTTTGAACCTATCTTTTTTTAGAATTCTTTGCCGGCAAAACCACAGTCTTGAGGCGAACGATGTTTGAACTTAATTCTTATTTTTTTTAAAGAAACAATAATTATTTTTTGCAATCATAGATAGAACAAAAATATGTAAACCATCCTAAAACTTACAACAAATGTAGTAAGCATATTCAATTGTAGATATGTGTATGCAATTGCAAAGAAAATGTTCGATATCTCCGGTATATGTTATGTAACGGTTTAGATTCGCCAAATTTTCCGGGTCACAATCAACCTTATTGTGTTAAAAGTTATTATTTAAAAGTTATTGCGAATTTCACTTGCATTTAATATTAAGGAACGGATAATAACGCAAAACAAAAATATACGTTTATTCAGCTGTACATATCAACTAATAACTGCTTGCCTTTAATTTTCTTTTAGTTTGATTTCTTTATTCATTCCATTCCATTCCAGGCAAACATTTCGTCTTTCTATCTATTCTGTTTCTTATTCGTAATTAATATAGAAACAAACTCTAAATATTGCCACTGTTTTTAGAACTTGTGTCTTAATCAATTATAACTAACTTTGTTTTGTTAAAATGATTATTATACTTTATTAAACCCCTATTTAACAGCTGAAAGTGTATTGTATTGTAAGTTTACTTATTAAGTTATCCCTTTGGAAAATTATCTTCCGAATTTCATACAGGAAGGGATAATTCAAGCATGGTTTCTTTCATGTTCATGTGTTGAGATAAAGAGTTCAGGTTGAAAGAGTTTTCAATCACATTTACTTCATATTTCTGTGAGTGCGTACCATTGTTGTCATAAGAAGCTAACGGAGAGTTGTTCCGCAGGTATGTTTTGACATTTTGGATAAAATCACCAATTTTTGTTTGTTACTGTTTCTGTTAACATTGTGGTTAAAAGATAAATAATGATAATGTGTTAGTTGTATAGAGTTCAATTCGTTAATGATTTAAAAAATTAAATTAAATAAATAAATAAATACTAGGGCGACACCCCGTGAAGAACCAAGGCCTAGTGACATGCATCGCTCTGCCATTCCTGTGTGCTTGTTATCAGCATGAATAGAGAAGACGTACATTTTCTTGCCGTTTGCGATTTTTTTCATGACAAGAGATACTCTTGAAGAGTAATTGCCAACTCCTACTATCTGCTACCTGAATTTTTTAAGCGATTAAGATGTTCATCGTCATGTAAAAAAGTGCTCATACGCCATACAATATTGTTTGAAGAAACATTATTAGAGGCACATTTCTTAATCGGTTGCCACTCCATAGTCACAATTTTATTCTTGGCAGTGATACGATTCTGACCAGTGTATATTTTGGATAGGAGATTAGCGTTCAGAAATAAAAAAAAACAGTTTTTGTTACTACAGAGATCGATCTAAAATCCTCACACTTAAGGGATAGCTTGTTTTGAAAAAAAGAAGAGAAATATTTCTGTTTTATCGAATTGTTCTTCGGGGTAACGACCGAAAATGCCATTAAATTTTTAGAACAATATTACAAAAAATACAATTATTGTATTTTATTGTATAAATATGTATGTACATATGTATGTACGAATTTTAAGCAACAAATATCAGCGAAAATATATACTTAGACCAGTCGACAATATATATGTACATAGACTAGTCGACAATATATACATAGACTAGTCGAAAATACATTCCGCAAAGCTTTTAACTTTTGATAAGAATAAAATGTATTAAAAATGTTTTAAAATTAACTCTAATTTAAATGCGATTCAGACGGAGTTCAAGAGAAAAATGGAAAAAACAGAATTAAGTACACATGAAAAAGAATCTTGTCTTATGCGTGATAAATAAAAAACCACATTAAATACTCACTACAATGTAATGAAAAATCAGAAGAACAATGTATAATTCCAACATCTTTGCTTGTTCTCCTTTAGTAAAAACATTGTTTAATTGCTTACCCGTGAAGAAGTTAGATGGGTCGATTCAGATTAACAAATCACAAAGATACGATCTTCTTGCTCCCGATTTTTCTTCTTTGAATGTATAATTCTGGAAGTTATAGAATAATGAAAACGATAACTTATTTTTCCATTTTAATTTCTTTAATTATATTTACTTTGTAAGTCTTAGTTCTTAAGCCCTTATTCATCAGACAATGCTACTTGATAAAGTATAGGACAATACGAAAGCGGGTCTTGTTTTTATTCGTTCACCTTTGAAAGACTTTGCTATATTTACTACAAACAAATTGTCAGTACGAAATTTTACCCAAATATCAAGTATTATTTTTTGTTCGCATTGCAGTACTTTTGGAACTAAAACAAAGCAAATTAGCATCAGCCTCTACCACTCGTGAACTTGCACGATCATGTGTTTTTAATGCACTACCAATAGGAGTTTAAAATTCGACTGATAAATTTCAAAGTATCGATAACTACTGTCTCCTTATATTTACATGAACATGAAAGTTAGTTCCTCTAAAAGATTTTTAAAAAAATTGAAAAAAATCCAATACTTTTTTAGAACAACATAAAATCTGCATAAATAAAAGAAAAGTCATTTCGATTGGATACTAACTTAGTTTAATACTTTTCTTATATATTTTACATTTTGTATAAAAAAATAAGACATATTATTCTTTATTAATTATTATTATTATAAACTAAACACCTCGATGACATTCCTATAAACCTGTTGATTTGATAAATACAAAGATAGTACTAGACAAATTTTGTGTTGTTGTTACAGTAGGCAAAAAAGGTGTAACATAATGTGCCGGTACAATGTGATTCAAATTACCCTTGTTTCATATGCAAATTAAAAAACAAAAGAATATTCATATATTTAATTTATGAACGCATAATGCCCATTTTTCGATTTTAAATATAACGCTACTTTTCTGTATCAAAAAAATTACAAAAGAAAAATATGTATGAACAGTGTTTGGGATTATTATTGAGTTGGTATCTTTTTTTGAGAATCTATTTCATCGTTTTTTTGCCCATAATTTACTGGACCAGTTTATGTTTCTAAGATCTCAGTATCTCCGTATTCTCAAAAATATGAACAAGTTTTTCTATTTTTTTTTGTCAAAATATGATTTATGACTTTTGATGTAGAGATTTAGTGAGTGCTCAGAAATATAAACTGATAAATTATATAAATGGATAATTTAAATATCAATGTCAAAGAGTGAAAAAGAGTAAATAATAAATTTAAAAATTAAATACAAAATGAGTTTTATGTATGAAGTGTGTCGGTTGAAACGAATAAAAAAAAGAAACAATAAACGTGAATAAACGATATATTAAAGGAGGGCGGAACACTAATTTATCATTACCATCAACCTTCCCGTTTAATGGACGAAGGTGTCTCAGCGAGTCCTTTCACTTTTAGTCGGTCAGCTGTTTTTAAGAAGGCTGGGAGTTGCTCTTGCGATACATTCACTTCACCCGCATACATAAATTCTAGAATCGCCTGAAGATGAATATATGAAACATCTTTTAAAATGATGATCGGATGTTTTGATGGGTTTTCCTTTAAAATCGAAGACTACAATATTAAATTTATAAAAAATAATTACTAGATCCGGACTTACCTCTAATAGAGCTTTGAAATATGGACTACAAGCGGACAGTACCATTTTGTGAGCCTTACACGTTTGACCTTCGCATGCCAATGTCACCTAAAATGATCAAAATTATTAATAACAAGAAATATATTTAGGTTTTTGTATTAGGTATGTTTTAAGAAACTAAAAAATCGTGCAATTATTTTATTAGTTATAGTTTGAAAGCTTAAAGGGGAAGAATTACACGAATGGTGCAGAGAATTTATTCCACAGGAATCTGCACAGCATGGGAATTTATTCCACATTTGGTGAGTATCATCCTACTTTTCAAAGTGGAGTTCATTCCCACCGAAAGAGAGAATTTATTACACTTTTAAGGTAGAAAGAACTTCACTTTAAAAGGTGGAGTTGTTTCCCACTTACAATTAAATAGTGTGGGAATAAGCTTCACTTATTTTTCGCAATTTATATTTAACAGCCAACAAACTGCGAGCGTGGATGATTCCTAAGGGGAATAACCACAAATTCCTCTTATCAAATCATTTTTCATCCACAGATCTAACGAGTTATGGTATCAAAACGGCGCGCTCATCGATATTTGGACGAGAAATTCAAATATCTAAAAATCAACCGTCAATCAGATTGATTAAATTGCGATTGACGCAAGACACTCCTCATGACCACATCAAAAACAGGGAAATAATGTGAGGAAGTTCGACGTCAGACGACTGCAATAGCAGGAGATCGCTAGGTCGTTTTCCGATCGAGTCGCAGGTAACCTCTTGAGGAGCCCTATGCCGCTGGCATCAATTAAAGAGAACCAGTGGCAACATTGCCAAGAAGCCATCACTTAACAAATGCAAAGTTTTACATATCTGTCGTAAACTTGATTTAGGTATAAACGACGTTAATATTGAAAGCGAAGAAAACTTAAATATTTTATAGGTAAACGGTTTAATAACCTAACCTTTTCTTAATTTTAAACACTTTAAACAACTCTTCTAACCAATGAAGTGTTTTAAGCGCATTTGTAGGGTTTTGTTATGATTTTTGGTAGAGCATTCGACTGCAGATGGAGAGGTCCCCGGTCCCCGGTTCAAATCAAAAATTAAATTTGTTCGTATTTTTTTTTTTTTTTTTAACTCCCCTATAGCTATTTCACCTTTCCAGCTAAGGTGACGGGCGATTTTGTGAGCAGAAAAGGATTTGCCACGATATAGTAGTCCAACACTATGTACCACATATTTTTTTGTTTTTGTTGGGGCGGTCGACCGAATACAAGCTTGTATTGTATATTGTTTGGTGTCTATTGAGATTGGGGTGGAGATGGTGTTGTTTTGTCGTGGTTATGGTTACTGGGTGCATGCACCTCAAATTAAAGCTGAGACAGTTTTCGTGATTGTTGATTTACATGCTTGAAATCTTCATCGAACATTTTTCTTTAAATTTTTGTTATGAAATTACGAACGTTGAATGGATAAAGTATACTTTAAAAAAGATAGAGAAGCATTTTGCTGTTTTTGAAGTTAGACGAGTGCTTTAGCGTTAAAGTATACTTTATATCGTTTAAAATTACCAAAACTCATTTTTAGAGTCGGCGTCCAATTTAAAATTTATATAGAGTAGGTTTTAAATGTTTAAAATTTTGCGCCATTGTAAATTATTTAACTATTAACTTCACTTGCCGTAACTCAAGAAAATGGAATATTGTTAAAGGCTGGAATTTTTTGCGAATGCTCTTCAATTTTTACTTTGAAGCTGCCAAAAGGGTACTGCAGGCCAATTTAATATTGGTAATATGCCCCGACAGTCTGTGTGCTCAAAGCCGCAGCCAATCCAAACCACAAAACCAACCCAATCAACAATATAAGAGACCTTCTCATAAAATACCCCACAAAATTGAAACTAATGTGGGTTCCCAGTAACCAATGTGTGCAAAGCTTTGCAATGAATCACCTGTTTTTACTTTTGATATGTTTTCAGAAACTATAAAAGCATTACTTTCAGAAGCGTTCTCATCAGTAATCGAACGGAATTTCATTCGATAGATGGAGAGCCTACTGACAGTGTGTAATGGATGCGAATTCTGAAGGAAAAATGAAATAACTACTGATTTTTATTATTTTTTTCATTTTATTTTACTGGTGGAACTCACTCACTCAAGCGGTAATTTGGCCCCAGACTTTCGTATCCTTCGTCCTTTCGAATATCGATAAATATGTAATTAAACTATTAATATGAAATCAAGTAGTAGGTCTACCTAGGTAGGTAGGTAGCATATGCATACAGTGACATTAGAAAATAAAAACAAACCTAGATTGCAAATTTGTATGGGGGAGAAAGAGAATACCAAAATGACACGACCTATTTTATATCACGAACAAACCTACACCGATTTTAATTTCTCTTTTCTAAGAGAAAAATTCTAACAAAACAAAATTAGTTAACAACTTTCACATCCACATCACCAACACGTCTAGCAAGATTTTAAATTTTGTTGTTATAGTTTTACAGCTGTTTAAATTTTTGTCAGTGCTTTCCAAATCAATAAAATCAGAGGATTCTGTGAACCTAACCTACCGCATGGAGGCACTAAAAAAAGAGAGCGCATCCCTTGGTAATCGTCCTACAAGTTTCATTTAAGTTTTGAAGTTGACAATATATTAAACACAACATTTAGTTAACACAAAAAAACCTTAATGCAACAAAATCTGAGAAAAAAAACAATTTCAATTATATTTAAATAGGTATGTAGGTACTCATACTTACATCTGTAAAGCTTTTTTCATCTCGTAGGTGCCTGAAGGATGTAACCATATTCGTCTGGAAGTCATTCCATTTTAAAAAGAACTGTTGATCGGCCATCATTAATAATATTTAATAAGCTTTGTGCAGAATGTTTGTTGTTTTGATTAAGAATTTTAAGTGTCTTATCAGGAATTTCCTAGACAACTTTCTATTCTCCTGTTGATTTTGTAATTCTTTTATGCTACTCTGTCTCACTTTCTGACGTTCTATAAATTACTCCAGGTTTTCTCTCACACGCACCTGGATATAGAAAATAAAGCGAATGTGAAAAGAATCCACCAGCTGTTGCAGGAGGAGTAATATCAAATAGAAGCGGCACGCGTATATAGGTCAGTCTCTCTCCAAGTGACAAATAAAATATTGTATTAGTCAGTTCTTTGCTGCAACGATATAATTTAATTTAAAACAACAATTAGGCGGAAGAAAATACTAATAAGTTTAGAATATTTTAAACTAATTTTTTTGCCACAAAAAGAAAGCAGTCAGATAACCAAGAACGAACAAAAAATAAATAATTCACAATTTTTCACGAGAACAAGTCGAAGTCAACAAGAGGAGCATAGATAGAAAAGTTGAAAGTACTTTTTCTTCACACTAATTCCCCAGCAATCACCACAGATACACAGTCCACAAAGCAAAAGCAATCGCAGTCGAACCGGGACGGAACCTTCCTATACCTCTCTGTCTCTCTTTCTTTGGCATTCTTATTTGGATTTTTATTTCGCGCTTATTCAATTCCAATACAAATGATGCAGTTGTTTTTTTCCCATTTCCATTCTAAAAACCTGTATGTATATTTCGAAATTTCTTTTTTTGTTTTTCTCCTACACTTCTTTCCTTCATTTATCTTTCGTCTAACATACACTATTCCGAGTCCCAATAGATTTGTTATGTAGAACAACCTATGCTAACCAAACCAAACAAAAATTAAAAAACCCTCAAACAAAAATAAAGAATTTAAAAGAAAAAGTACAGATGCGGAGCGGAGACACAGAGGTGATGGTAGTCTATACCCGGTGGGCGAAAGAAACAAGGAAATGTGAAACATTAAAAACCAATAGGGCTGCCAGGAGATAATTTTCATCAAATTATGTTCAAGATTCAAGTGAAATTTTGATCTACACTGATCTGACACGACTGACAATTAATATTTTTAAGCAATCGACCGCAAAATATATTACGATATAAGGGCTTACAAATTTGTGTTAGCCTGCCGAATATTGACAAAATTGAAACGAATATACCCAGATTATTGAAATATGTATTACAGTTTGTGAAAATTATTACCTACTTATTCAATATCATTTATTAATTTCTAAAATAAATTAATTTAATTATTTATTGTAGATAGCGAAAAGTCCTGGCAGCTAGCGCTATATTTATTTAATTATTGTAAATATAATTTATTTATGTTTTCAATAAAGTTTTTATCATAATAATATTTATTGTAGCTTACATAAGACAAAAACGTTAAAATAGAGTATTTAATATTTCCTTATACATGACCCTTAAAATAATGAAACAATTTGTGACTCTCTTATGTGGGCCTTAGGTCTTGTTTGTAGTTTATTTTTGTAAGTCAAAACAGTAAAAAAGTTCAAAACTGGTATACACGAGCATACAAAGTTATTCAAGGTCAAGTGTCGAAAATATCTGTTTTTCGCATATAACTTATAAATGGCTAACGTAAATAAAAAATAAAAGTCAATTTGGTGGCGCGACAGCTGGTGTCGAGCCGAGTCTTAGTGACTTATAACTCTCAACCATTCATGTGTGCGTGTTGTTTGTTTGTTCAGAAATGGAGGGGGGCTACAATTTTCTGCCGAATCCGAAGGGCTTAGGTGGGAAGCACTTATTTATGACATGAGATATTCTAGGAGGATTTGTCACTTCCTCGATTAACAGCCATATTGTTGACTTGTTTCAAAACTTGTTTTATTTTTATAGAGGTTTGGAGTTCAAAGTTTTGCACGGTATAGTGAATTTGAAGTTTCAAAACTAGTTTTAAGATTTCGAATCGAATCGAATTCGAAAGTATTTTGAATAATTTCGATTTGTGCTAAACTTGAAATTCCAAACCTTTTTTAAAACTTGTTTTGAAACAAGTCAATAATATGGCTGTAAGACAACTTTTCTCTTATGAACTCTTAAACGGTTAATGCAACGGCAAATCATTTCATGAAAAGGTTGAAATCATGTGACTCTTCACTTACTTTTTCTGAAAGTTACCATTCAAGTTATGATTGTTTTAAGAATTTGTTCAAAAATGTATGCAATTATTTTCTCTAACTACAGAAGCTATTCAAATTTGTTTTGGTTGATTTTTGTTCATAATCATCCCTTTACAAGGTCAAATCCCAAAATGAATTAAAATATATTTTTAACAATTTATTAGAATTTTTAAGTAGTAATTTTTGTTTTTCTTTTTAAATAAATTTCAAAACAAGTAGGCACATATACAAGAGAAGACAAGATAGAGTGGCTTAAATTTTCAATGCAAACAAGTTCAAATTGGATTAATTTTTTGAATCATTTTTACATGCGGTTTTAACGCTTTTTTAATCCGCCGAGCTGAATATTATAGACGGTTAAACAATTGCAGGTTTTAAAAAAGCTTCTACTATTTACTTCGAACAGTTAACAGGTCATCGTTGCAACTTTATATTTCTCAACAGTGAAAATTATTGAAGGTTTCGAAAGAAACAACAACCACTTAAGTGAGCCATTATAGGCTGGAGTTAAAGCCGATCATCAGACTCGTTTTAGAGGTGCTTAGTCTATTACGTTAAATTTCGATTTGAAAAACTTTTTGCCCAGCTGAATCCAAAGCTTTGCAGCCCAACTTTCAAAGTGAAAATTATTATTCTTATTTATTTCAATGAACTGTTAAAATAAACTTAATGCATGCATACATACATAATATATGTACATTTTTAGACACATGCATTTCTTGAACTATGTATTTTCTTAGACATAGGGCTGGTACAGAGCAGCGTTGTGTAATATATAATTAGTCGATAATCAATAGGATAATAACATTTTTAATTTATTATTAAAAAAATAAATTTGTAATTTAAAGCGATTCATCCCTCAAGACAGTCAAATTCCAAAAATGCTCGCTCTTATGAAGATTTTTTCTCGCGAACCGTAGTCTTCGTGCAATTTTGTTTTTTTTTTTCATCCCTATGCCATTAGTAATTTTTGCAAGATAATAATAGTTAAAAACAAAACACGGATACACCTGGACCCTATTACACTAACAACTTATAACTAATAACTTATCAACTAATCAATAAAAAACAAATTCAGTAAGTAAGTAAGTTAACATTTCATTCAATAATCACCCTTCTGCTAAGTGAATATGATAAGTGTTTCTCCAAAATCTAAAAGGCACACTTTTCAAAACTGATTCTTCTAAGCAGACAATTGACTTCAATTATTTCAATGATTACCAGTAATCATTGTCAAAGTCAAGGTGTGAAATATTGGGCCAAAATTGACTAAATATAATAACAAAGCATTAAGCTTGAACTTAGCATAAAAAAATCATTGATTTTGCGTTTTAAGTACCTAAAAATTAAGAATCAAAATTTTCAATGACACCTTAAAGTTACTGCTATGAGAGACATATATTTTTTTTATATTGCTGCAGTTACTCCATATTCAGATTCTTGGTAATATGTACGCATAGTATATACGCCGAGGTATTTAAATTTTTTTATAACTTGGTTGAAGTTCTTTTTTCATTTGAGCAACATTTTTCGTCAAGAAACATGATAATTTGCTAAGAGATTAGTCGGAACTTTATGATGCAATAGAAATTTTTTTGGATTTCCGCTATCAGCAAAACTAAGGGAAATGTGGGAGCACAAATTAGGAGCACATTTCCTTTTCAGTAATTAGATATATGGCAATGTGGAAAATTGCGGATTCAGAAAAAAAATTAACAGGAGGGTTCATTTTTTAAAACATTGGCTTAAATGAAAACATATTCTTTTATTATATTGCTAAATCAAGTTATTTCAAATAAGTTACTGCAAAAAAAAAATAATCCGTGCTTGTAGACCCATGTTCAACGATCATAAAGTGCAAATTGAGGATTCACATAGTCCTTTTATAAAGGGGAATAGCACCAAAAAAATAATTACTCATAGCTTATTTCATATAGATACCTAAGTGCTATAGCTCTGAACACAAAACTGAATAATATTGTCTGCGCCTGCACAAAGGAATGTGAAGGACGTTGTGGCTGCAGAAAAGCAGGCATTCCGTTTCATAGTTTGACAATAGGCCCTCTTGTGCAGGGTGTATAATTCGACACTGATCTTGACAATGTTGACATGCCCATAACCTAATTATAACGATGATGCGTTTTTTCATACAGTTTTTTTCCTTTTTAGGGCCAGGAAATTTTACTTTCTTCCAAGGTAATTCTTCGGAAGAAAACATTAATAGGATTTTTTTGTACAAACTTAAGTTTACTTTCAATTTGTATACCTACAACAATTTCTTCATTTAATTTCTGATATTAAAAAATAGATATTAGAACTTTTTCCATTTTGTGTCCAGGTTTAATAAGCTAATACGCTCAGCTTCAAAATATTCACGAAAAAACTACGATGACTCTAACCCGCTCCCCTGCTGTCTGAAGCTGGCGGCCCTGGACTGGGGTTTTTTTTGTATGTTGACCAATCAAAATAATAAGAGTAACCAAGATTTTTGCCTTTACTTTTCCTCCGTTGGATGGACTTAAATAAGTCATATTTTGAGTGTATTCTTATGTTTAATTTATTTTAAAACGGTAGTGTTAAAATAATGTATTAATATACGAAAAAATACAATACAATACAAAAACTACTTGTTTCATTTTAAAATAGAAAACGCAATATTTTTGGGTTTTTAATTTAGATAGAGGTTATTAATCCATTTAAAAAAGAAAACACTTATCAGCAAAGAGTTCCTGATTTACACTTATTTATTTACATATTATTTTTATTCAATAGGAAAGAACACACGTACCTACCTACTTCTGAAAAATTTGCAAAATGGACTTGAGTTATGCGGAAACGGTCCTGAATTTATCGCAGACATTTCGATTATGCTATATTAATTACAACTGAAACCGAACGAATGGTGCAATTATTGCAAATGCAACCAGTTAAGACTAAGAACCTCATAACAATCCCTAGTTTGTGTGAAAGGTAACCCTGGCCACTACTTCTACTAGCTTGCAGCAATACCAGAATACAAAAAAAACGAGGGACGGCGACACAAAAAAAGCACATACTAGTACCACCAAGAGGATTAGAAAGAGATTGGTTTGGTGCTTGGGGGGAAATCGTAATATAATTTATAATTCTGCTTCTGCCTTTCACTTTGTGGTTACTTCTATTTTTCAATTTCAACACAAAATTTTCGCTGTTTCTTAAAAAATTATAAATCTTTTTAATACCGTTTTTAATTGGATTTAATTACATTTTATACATAATAATTTCAGTTCTAACAAAGAAAGTGATAGAAATTTTTAAATAAAGAAAATAAATTTCTCGTAGGTAGTAGGTCATGGTATTCGCTTACCCGTTCGAATTATTTTTAATTTTAACGCACCAACCAGGTTTTCACACTTCAAGAAATGTTATATATTTCTATATTGTAGTTTTGATTCACAAAATTATTAGAAAAACATCAATTTTTATTTAATAAAATGTTAAAAACGACATAAAATTCTAGTTTGCGAGGCGACCGTGTGCTTCGGAAACAAAAAAATTTGAGAATAAGAAATAAGAATGAAATATGAAATGAATAACAGAGAAAAGAAAACGAACGAGAACAAACCACACAAAAATTCCTTTTCTTTTTTCTGTTTCTCTGTGCGAGAATGTGAGTGAAAGGGAAAAATAAGCGAAAATGCATCATCTCACACCAAACTCAGCAAAAAAGATTGAATGAAAAGGAAGTAGCAGACAGATCTATCATTCAAAAAATATGCCACTAAAAAAAGAAAACAAACATATGACCAATAATTAGTGTAGAGTTTCTTTCCACATCACCTGTATTTCAATTCCGGAAACATTTTTTGTTTCGATTTCTATTCAATGGGCCCGTTCGGATACCTATTAAAAGCCGTGTTCCTTTAACTGCTTTTACACGACAGTGATTTTTAATCTTCGTTTCTCTTTTGGTTTCCTTCTAATTGCAAATACCGTTTACACGACAGCGATGTTGAATGAATGTCCCCTTTCACACGAGGAAACTCAGTTGCCAGCAACAATCAGTTTGTTGGTGAGAATGGCAAGAAGTAAGAGGGGAAAATGAAATCTCCCCGGTCAACGATTCGAGGAGATTTTTTTGACATTCCTCTTCACACACACAGTAGAGTGTGTTCAACCAAGCTATTTTAAAAGGAAAATACAGAAAGTTTCCACGATTTTGTTTCTTCGTGTGAAAGGTACAGGAGATTTTTAAGGAAATTAAAAGAAAACGTCAAAAAAATCTCCAGCAACTTGTTTCCTCGTGTGAAAGGGGACAATGTTAAGTTTGTGCAAGTGAAAAAGTATCATCTCTTTGCACTCTTTTACTTGATTAAGCGAAGTTATCTGAAAGGACAACGAATGAAAATGAAACTTAAGGAAAAATACAAAGAAAAATGAGCTTTAACTCCGCAATTTATTCAACCTCAGCAATTTCGTCCACCCCGGCCACCACACATGTACGTCCCTCACCCATGTGCTTAACATGCTGCCTCTACTGGGCATGGACGATGCTCGGACTATGAACATGTCTAGAAAAAACCCAATGGAGGTACAAAAATCGATGTCATGTGGTGACATTATCCTTAGTCAGATTGTGGATTTGATTGTGGTTGTGATGTTGGACACACTGATCTCAATACACTGGATAGCGTATTCATACAAACAAAATGACTCCAATTGAAGATTGTTATACGGTGCGCTTGGCACCAGGTTTGTATAACAGTATAACTTCTTTTTGTCAAAGTGGCTGAACACATTACACGCGAGTCATGGCGCGCGTCCTTATCTTACATTGTTAAAATACATAAAATCTCGTTATAGAACGGTGTTCACATTGGACTGTCTCCTTCGACTTTTTTTCGCGTCTCTGTACTTTATCTCACTCACACTTCATGGTGAGAAAATGATGGCGAAGAAAGTAAGGATTTTTTGATTTTTTGCTTAAGATTGTTCATTTTTTTGGCGTTTTCTTTTGTGATATCTGTTCTCTCTGTCTGTACCTTATCTTTGGCACTTAAATCCTACGGAATCCAATTTTTTTAATTGAAAGCATTTTCCTAATAAGATTTATATTTTGTAAGTGAAATGTTTCTAATTAATCCTTCAACAAGCAAAGATTTTTGTTTTAACGAATGCTAAACGTCAGAATGAGTCGGATGTGTTCACATTAGGTTTTGTGTCTGTAGCCACAAACGCGATTCTGGGAGTTAAATAGTAGGTGACATTTCTTGCAAATTTGCACAAATTGTAACTGAATTGTAATTTTTTGTTGTTTGGCTAAGCGCACAATTTTTTTTGTTTTGCATCTATTCACTAAAATAAGTTTGTACTTAATCTTATAAAAGGGACATGGTAAATTAAATGCAGTTTGAAATATTTGTTGTGAATTTGAAGGACCATTATTTTTTTGTGTTCAAATTCCTGTCAAATAGAACTCACACCATCATATACAAAAATAAGCCATCTGAAATGGTTGAAAGAAATTCGACACAAGTTTTAATAATCACGCTCATCATCACGCGCGCCCTGCCGCGTGTCCTGACGCGCGTACTGTGTTCAACCAGTGAACTGAAAAATGTACGTCAAATTACTTTTTTTTTTTTATGAAAGACGTCAAAAGGTGCGCTTGGCACCAGAATGTCATCTTCAATTGGAGTCAAAAAAAACTGTTATACATAAAGGGAATCCACTATCCAGTGTATTATAGAGATCAGTGGTTGGACATCGTTGATGCCAAGTGGAGACGGCATGTAACATGCCAATGGAGGCAGAAAAATCCATGTCATGTAGTGACATAATCCATACAAGTAAGATTGTGGATTGGATTGTGGTTGTGATGTTGGACATCGTTGATGCCCAGTGGAGGCGGCATGTTACGTGCGGCATGACATGGATTTTTCTGCCTCCATTGGATTTTTTAAAGACATGTTCATAATCCGAGCATCGTTCATGCCCAGTGGAGGCGGCATGTAAAAGAAGAAATTGCATCGTTTAAAATCAGTCTTTGGAGGTGGCGAAGTACTCATAAGTACTTTGCTAGCAATTTTGAATGGAACGCCAAAAAATAGTTTTCCTACAAACCTCATCTACTCGCGATGAGAGCACGATAGTAGTTGGCAGTACACTTAAAAACTATTTTTCAAAAAAATCAAGTACATTTTGTTCAGAAAAAAAATAGTTTTTATGAGGAAAAATTTTAAAAATACGAAAATCTGTGTACCAATTCAAATATTTAAGGCTCTCCCAAACCAACGCGAATACTTCGGAACGACGACGAAACTTTCGCCTGTCTTAATTTATTTACATGGATATTAATGGGAGCACCCACACTGGCGCGATGCGAATCTTCGAACATTAGTCGTCGCATATTCGCGCGAATGTTTCGCGTTGGTTTGGGAGAGCCTTTATTCAGTCGTCGCATATTTGCGCGAATGTTTCGCGTTGGTTTGGGAAAGCCTTTACTCCTAAAAGGCATTTTTCAAAAATAAATAAGTAAATTATTTCGAAAAAATTAGTTTTTGTGAATATAGACAAATACTTTCAAAAATGTGAAACAAGTGAAGCTATGCCCCCTATCAAGGCTTCAGGCACTGCAATGCATTACGAATAGAAACGTTTATATCCTCAGTGATTTGGCAACCGGTCGCGTCATGAGTGTCAACTTAGCGAAACAACATTCAGCGATCGAAAAGTGGGAAGGTGGATAATTAGCCTTTAATTAGTCGTTGATTAGTTGTGATTATTTAGAATTTGTCGTTCCATGTTTTCTAGGTTTTACAGGTATGTCCCAGAATATATGAGGACGTATTTCAAAAACAAACCTGGATAGTTAGACAACTTATTGGGCGCGTTCGGGCAACTATACAAAGCTATCCGGATTGGTTTGTGTTGTTGTAATCGCATAGAAAAATGCAGCTGATAAACCAATCAGCTGTTGTCAGAAACAAATCCCAAGCTATCCTAAAATTTTCGCGATACTAAACTATCCGATGGAAATTTGGGGAACAGCTGATCACAGCTGATTATACCTACAGCCGACTACTTATTTTGCTTTTTGGTGTCGCGTCTGATTTTGTTTGTTTAAAGAATAAAATAACAAATAAGGGTTAAAATGTATACAAGTGTGATATTAAATGGTACTGAATACTTAATTGATGATTCAGAAGGTATTTGCAATAAAATTAAAAACAAATCGTCGCGTTAAAAACTCAATAGTTTTCCCTTTAATTAGCTGCCTTGTCTTTTGACAGCAAATATAACCTATCTGGTTTTGGTCGTTCGAAAACATATCGGATACTAAGGTATCTTGGATAGCCTATTGGATTGGCACCCGAACGTGGCCATTGATTCCGTTTATAAATAGGGAGATGGCTAAAATATTTAGCCAATAACTTGGACAAGTGTCTAACCGTTTCTAAAAAAATCTAATAAATACGACTGATGCCTTTAGACAGTTTCTAAGTTTTATCACAACATATGTACAAAAAGAAAACGAACAAAACGATATGTAACACATAATATGTTAATATGTTTGGTGCCACCGTGCTTCTACAGCGGATAACTCGCGTTATCGTTGTTCCCAGGAAGCTGCCCGTTCTGCCCATGTCATCGCACCAGTTTGTCTTGGTAACGAACTTCGTTTTCGATGGTCAGCGACTTGAGAGCGCCGATTTTTTGTTGGGCTCGTTCGTTTTCTTCTACGGTGAAATCTTGCTTGAGACGACTGCTGCCGGGATTCTGGGGCATCGGTTGGTAGGAGAAGATCGGTTGGTTGTTTTATGTGAAGCCAGTGTTATGAATTGGATGTCACTGGAAATGCCTTTGGATTTATAAGGCATTTTTTTTTTTTTAAGCACCGGCCAAGACCAGAGAAGGTCATTAAGGCTCTCCCAAACCAACGCGAATACTTCGAAGCGACGACGAAACTTTCGTCTGTCATAATTTATTTATTTATTTAATGAGAGCACCCACACTGGCGCGATGCGAATCTTCGAACATTGTTCAGTCGTCGCATATTCGCGCGAAGGTTTCGCGTTGGTTTGGGACAGCCTTAATTCATTAATTTGTTTTTTTTTCGAAGAAATGAGACAGATACTTTTAAGTGCGAAACACAATTGTGGTAATCTTTCTCGCAAAGAGATGTCGCTAGAGTATGTGTGTAGTTTTGTACCTTACTACTTTTTGCAAAATGTTTTTGAATGTAGTTAAGCTTACTTCATACGAATTTGGCAAATTAGCAGCAAAAACATAGAAAACAACTCACGACAAAATTGAAATTGTTACAACTAATTCACGACTAATGAACGGCAAATTATTAAGGAATAAAACATTCTATTTAAGAAGCTTTTAACACTGTTTGGGGGGGGGGGGTGCTCTTCGCTAACTTCATGTGAATATAGGGAATTAGCAAAAAAAAAAACATAGAAAATATTGCATGACAAAATTGAAATTGTCACAACTAATTAACGGCAAATTATTGGGCAGTACACCATTCAATGCAACAAGTTTTTACCAATTTTTGAAAGGGTGATTCACTAAGTTAACACCAAGTTAGCAAAGCAGCAAAAAAAACATAGCAAACATAGCACGAACAAATTGAAATTGTCACAAAAAATTCAAAACTCCCGAAAGGCAAATTATTAAGCAGAAAACCATTCAATTTAAGGCTCTCCCAAACCAACGCGAATACTTCGGAACGACGACGAAACTTCCGCCTGTCTTAATTTATTTACATGGAGGTTAATGGGAGCACCCACACTGGCGCGATGCGAATCTTCGAACATTATTCAGTCGTCGCATATTCGCGCGAATGTTTCGCGTTGGTTTGGGACAGCCTTAAGGCCTTAAGATATCACTTAGTTGATATCAACTTAGCGAAGCAGCAAAAAAAAAAACATAGAAAACATGGAACGACAAATTCTAAATTATCACAACTTATTAACGACTAATTAACGGCTAATTATCCACCTAACCACTTTTCGATCGATGAATGTTGTTTCGCTAAGTTGACACTCATGGTCGCGTCAATAAACACACAGCAATCTCATCCATCCAAATCGGAGGAGAAGCTATATATAGATCGAAGATGAGGAAGAAGACGATGAACACGAACACGTTCATATACGAAAGAATTATTATCGAATTTTAATAAAAATAATTTAATTTTCTCAAAAAAAACAACGACACATTTTCCCTTGTTGTTTGTTGTTTTGTCGCCTATGACGTAGAAGTGGCGTAATCTTGTATTCTTTTATTCATCGAAATGCGCTATTTAAGGGAAAGCCAAATAGAACGCATCATGCATGGAGGTGGAGGTCATCTGTTCTCTGTGTTAAATGTCTATTTAAAAACGTCAAAAATGTTCTACTCTACATAGTACATCTACATACGGTTAAAGAAAAGTCTGCACTGTAGAAGCAAAGTTATTTCTTTTATTTTGTAGAAATGACAATTTTAAAAGGATGGAAATTCGTAGCGTTTATTTCAGTCATTGTCGGTGGAATAAGTCTAGCGGTGTATCCAATTATCATTGACCCAATGATTAATACAGACAAATACAGTGAGTATTCAATCAATCAAAATCTCCAACAAAAATCCATGGGTACCAATTTACATTACAGAAAAAATTCAAGCACAGACGAGGGCTGGTGTTAACCAAGAAGCAATTCAACCTGGAGGTAACGTTTTTGGGTTATACAAAATTTATTTAATACTATATTATCTTAAATTAGGGATGAAAGTCTGGTCAGATCCATTTGGAAGGAAATGAATAAAATGAAACAAACGTTGGTGTGGTACAGAAATAAGAAAAAAGAAATTAATAAAATAATCTAATAAATTCAATTAGTGGCTAACAAGTTAAAACTCCCAACAATTTCTGTCAGGAATAGCGCAAAAAGGGGTCCTATAATTTGTTTGCCGAATCCGAACGACTTAAGATGAGATATACTTCTTCATCGCTTGAGACTTGAGATACTCTCAGTATTTGTCACTTCCTCGCTAGAGGAGTTAGCCCTAAAGAACAGGACGGGATTCGAACCCTACTGAACTGTGTTAACTACTGAAGCTGGTTAAGCTTAAATTGATATCAAAACCGATTTTTTTTTAGGTTTTTGAGGGTTTGGTTTAAACGTTTAAAACTTTTTTGAAAATTGTTAGTGGAAAAAAACTTTTAATAGACTTGAATTAATTCGCATCGATCATAGTAAATAATTAAACTGACAAAATCAAACAGGTCAAAAGTATTTACATATATATGGAAGTGACTCTAGACATGCCAATTATAAGAGTTTTGGTTTAAAAAAGTACTGTTTATGCGGCCCCGCAGTGCCAGGGGGCCCTCCGCCGGTGGGCATACTTCAGGCACCCAGGGCCCGTATTACGAATTACGAAACGAAATGCGATACCCAGGAAAACGATAGTCATGACATAAGCAGATTATGATTGACGAGAATGGATGCCTGGATGATGTAAATCGTAATCGCAAAGTAACGATAACGACGGATATTAAACGATAATCGTAGTTCGTCATACGGGCCCAGAGGTTTTTTTCTGTTATAAATTGGCATGCCTCTAGTCTCGTCCTGTATAATATACCTCTGATGCCTGATTCACAATGCGACGAGGAAACGGGACTTGAGCGTGTCGAGAACCGCTGTCATCTTTTTCTAGTTACAAAATCGTCGTCCAATTCACAATGCAGCGAGCGTTTTTACGACAAAAATTCATTTTTGTAAAAAAAAAAAATCAGTAAAATATAAAAAAAATAACTTACAAAACAATAGATTTATCAATAAATTTTTTTTTAGACACAATTTGATTACATCTTTTGTGAAAAATCTGTAAATTGCTTAGGAAAAATGAAAATCGTCGTCACGTCGCATCTTTTTTTCAATTTTTCGAATTCTTGCCGTGACGTGACGACGAGAAACGCCGCATCATCATTGTTTGAAATTGGTTTGACAACTACAGTTCTCGTCACGCTCACGTCTCGCTTTCTCGCCGCATTGTGAATCAGACTTGAAGTTTTCCTACCATAAAGCCACCATAGGGTTTTGTTGTGTCTGTTTTGCTTTTTCCCGATAACCAATCGAAAAGACCATTACGAGCGTGTTTTTTGTGCCATAATGGTTTCAGGCACAGATTAGCCACATGTATGGCTAATCTGTGATTTTGATGGTAGAGTAGACGCTTACGGACGATCATTGGGAAACAAGATAACACAAAAGTGTTGATTTTAGCTTTTATCACTGACGTGCCGAGATTCTTTTAGTAAGGTGTTCGCAAAGTTTTTTTTGCAGTAATATTATCTGTTCTTTTTTTTTAATATATATTTTTCAAGTTTCAAAATTAATTTATTTCGATGTTTTTCATTTGCGGTCGAGTTTTCAAATCTCGGTTTCAAGCTAGATTCACACGCATTTGTAAGTTTTAATCAGGTTGTGTTGAGTCGGTTATTCAATAGAAAAATAACACACTTATTTACAAAAAATATGCACTACTGGATGGCACGAACTTGCTCTTCGGTTAACAAGTGGACTGCAGAGACACCGTGAAGATAAATGTTAGAAGTTCAATAATAGGTGTTTAAAGTGCATGTATTACCCGCTGAAAAAATAGGACAAGACTAGAGACATGCCAATTTATAACAGTTATAACAGTTTTTCGCCATTAAAAGTGGGGTATTTTTGTGCGCTTTTATTTAAAGCGATAAAAGTGAGTACAAAAAAACACCTAATATTATGATACCTACCTATCTTTAGTGAGAAAATGTTAAAAAAAAATTAAAATTACAATAAAAATGCATTTATTGTGGATTTGAAAATATTGTTGGAACATTTTTAAATGCAATATTGTTTCAACTATTTAGAGGCACCAGATTAAAAATTTGGTCTGGACATTTAAAAGATATGGGCTAGTAAAACCCAAAAAACAGGACCATTTTCTCAAAAATAAACGTGGAAGCCTATTTTCATTATGTGAATTTTTAGTCAAAAACCTGAAAAGTAGTTCTCTTACAATTACTTTGGTCATTCAAGCTACGAAGTTTAATCAAAATCGTTAGAGCCGTTTAAGAGAAAATTTGATTTTTTTTTTTTTATTGCAGCTACCCGTTCTAGGTGAGCTAAAACAAAAATTCGATTTTCCCAGCTAGCAAATCACATACAAAATGCTCTGTACCAATTTGGTATGCAAATCGGACCACCTGTTTAAGCCTAGTACGCTGCTGATGCGAAACAAAAAATCCCATACATAAATGACACAACGAAATCATAAACGAAAAATTTCGTCCTCCTTTTCGTTTTGCAGTACGCTGTTCGATGAGCGAAATTGATAATTGTAATTATAATAATTTTTTCGCACTCAATTAATTGCCCGGACCATTAATTGTGTGCGAAAAAGTGACATTTGAGGTTTTTTTGTGTTTGTATTTGTTGTATCTTTCGTTACAGCATGGCTTTCTGTGATTTTTTTGCGTTTGTGTTTGTTTTTTTGTTTGCAATTGGTGACGCCTTCAGTTGTCATTTTTTCGCTGTGGTTTTCGTAAGCATTTCGCTGCCGTGTTGGAGACCACCGAAAAATTTCGTTTCGCATCAGCAGCGTACTAGGCTTTATAGCCAAACCACAATCACGCGTTCGCTCGCTCCGACTTTGACATATTGAATAGAAACAATGGACTCTTATGTGGCAATCTTAAATGTTACCTCAGGCGTTGCGCAGCTTTATAACCAAACCACAATCACGCGTTCGCTCGCTCCGACTTTGACATATTGAATAGAAACAATGGACTCTTATGTGGCAATCTTAAATGTTACCTCAGGCGTTGCGCAGCTTTAGATCGTAAATATCGTAAGCTGGAACCCAACGCCCGAATAGATCTATTTTCTATTTTGCTGGCGCTTTGACAGCTCACAATAATTCTCCTTTTTGTGTTGGTTATTCTATTTCTTTCAAATGTTGAAGTTTTTATGCAATTTATGATTTCTTATTTAGAAGAAACAATTGATTATCATCAAATTAATACAAAAATCAAGAAAGTTTGTTTGTAATGAGTGACTTTTTTAGGTAGTAAATGCAACAGCAGCAGAAATAAAAGTTATACCTATGTACATACATATGTACTAATGGTTTAGTTATGATTCAACATACATATTGAATTGGATATTATAAAGCCTTGAATATTGATTGGCAAATTTTTATTATTACAGCAGATGCATAAATGTATATTTTTATTAATTGGTTCTAAACTAAAAACTATCCAATGACAAAAATCCTGTGAAATCAGTTTGTGTTTCATTTATTTCATTTCAAAGTTCCTATATTACATACCTACAAAACATTTTTTTTTATGCTAAACAGCTGATTTGGAAGTAGACATGTTTGATTTAGGTAATTGTTATTTGGTTCCGGATTTTCATCTTCTCTGGTTTACGTACTCTAAAGCCGAATTCACACTTGTCTCATGTTATGTGTTGTCTGTTGTGGAGTGGTATTTCGCTACCACTGATCTCCATGTAATGTATTATAAAGATCAGTAAACTCTACAATGTGCTTCATTTAGAGAGAGCGTAGAGCCACATTTCCTCGTTGATATTGCAAAAAGATTTCATTGTCAAACACACCATTTTTCTGGTGTAATTTAATTTTAATTTTATTTTTTTTTATTTTATTTTTGACAATTTTCAAACTTATGAAACTTATGATTGGAATTGTGTAACACAGTTTTTTTCCTCGCTTAAGTTAAGCCCCGAAAATATTCTAGGCTAAGCCTTTAGGCGATGTTGTTGCTGCATTTTATTATCGCCAATGATCCATGTAGATCATCGCATGAAAATAATACAATACGGATCTTAGTGAAAACGGTGTTGTATACATATCTCTTTTTTCCTAACGTTTGCTTATTTTTCACGTATTTGTTGACATCAAAGAATGACATTGTTGACTAATGTCATTCTTTGGATTATTTATCAAAGTTGTAAATGATTGAAGAAATATTTTTGTTTGTTATTTTCAATTTCGGAAGATGGTTGTAAAATTATGAAATGATTAAAAAAAAAACCCAATGGCCATTAGTATTGACCTCCTTTAGTAAAGCTATTTATTTCACTGGTTGTTACTCTCTATAAATGAAATCATTAAATACAGAGACATTTCTGTTTCTCTCTTATCTGCGGAGAATTTGTAGCGTGCATTTATAAGGAAACAGAACTTTTATTCTGTCATATTCGTAACTTCTCAACGCCCGAAGTTTGAAGCTACATTTCGTTTTGAAAATTCTATGGTCGCGCTTAATGACACATGATATCGTAAAGTCGGTAAAAAGCCCGTCAACGCCCGACCGACCGAACGCGTGATTGTGATTTGGCCATTAGGCTCTAGCTCAAATTACAGTGGACGCACAGACCAACGGACGGCATGACGAAACCCACTTTTACGAACTTCTCGATTTGATAACAACGTCGATTTTTTTTACACGAAACCATAAACTTGCCCTATAGAGCAATAAAAAAAGAGCTAGTTCAGCTTTGTAGCTTTGTGACACCTGAACCCAGATTTGAAAGGTTATAGGTAGCAAGCGCAGGTGATAGGCTCCAGTTATATGTTAAATATTTAAATAAATGTTGGGTTTTTAACTTGCAAATAAAATAAAAAAAATATGAAATAATTGATTTACCTACATGAATGTAGGTTTTCCTAATTTATTTATATAATGTCTGACAAATATTTATATTAAACTATCAATAAAGACTCCTGTTTTAAAGTTTATATCCCTTTTGATTCGTAAACAGTATAAAATAGTTTGTGTGAGTGTGTGTTATGTTTTAACACTAATAAAATTCTTCATTCTTAAGGCTTAACTACATAAGTCCAAAAAGTGAAAATTTTCAAACTCATTTTGGAATAGTTTTTCTCACTGGAAAACTTTTAAAAATGATGCAGAAGGATTAAATTTTGATTTAAAAAAATTTTGTATATTCTTTTTCACATAACAACTGCGCTAGCGGGAAAAAAAATATTTTTACTTTTGTACAAAAACACTTTTTGGCTTATGTAGTTAAGCCTTTAAAGAATGGACAATTACTTTGAAAGATTTATCATTAGTCACGTGGATGCGATTTATTCAATGAAATTTGGAAAATCGTTGGAAGTCATAGTTTTCCGCTAAGCTATTGGATTAAAGGCTGTCCCAAACCAACGCGAAACATTCGCGCGAATATGCGACGACTGAATAATGTTCGAAGATTCGCATCGCGCCAGTGTGGGTGCTCCCATTAACCTCCATGTAAATAAATTAAGACAGGCGAAAGTTTCGTCGTCGTTCTGAAATATTCGCGTTGGTTTGGGAGACTTATTTTTAAAGCACATAGGTATGTACTTAGATGCATAATATTGTGGGTACAAAACTTCTGAAAATTTTGAAATTTTTCATTACATTTACCGTTAATTTGGATTAAATATTGATCACAATTTTGGCTATACAACCCATAAACAAATCACCCCTATCACAGGTTCCGTCGTAAAAAAGTTCCGAATAGTTTGTTACGCTACGAATACGAACAAATTCACATCACAAGCCCCGAACGAAATCAAAACAGAATTGCCACACAGAAATCCATTTTTCGGAGTTTCAAAATCAGCTGATTTACGATAAACTGTGGGAAGAAAATTCAATTTAAATTTTGTTAACCCTTACCTACTTTTCTCCAGTTACTTGCGTCCCTAGAAGGTGGACCCATGCTTTTCAATTTCGTTTTAACTTTCTCCCAAAAGGCTTTCACTTCCTCTTTTGCAAATTTTGAATATTCTTGTGCGATTTTCAGGCTGTTCTTGGAGCATTTCAAAATGCATTTGAAACTGAGTTTTGTTGGTATTATTTGCCCTTTGAAAAATAAAAAGTTGAATTTGCATTTAATTTCGTAAAACTTACATTTCTCTTTAATTTTTCGCGTTTTATTCGTCCGCAAGCTGTTTTATTGTTTTTAGTTCCACAGACTCTATGCAAATAACTGTTCGTAGAAAAATCTTTAGCCTGATTCACAATGCGGCGAGGAAAAGAGACGTGAGCGTGACAAGAACTCGTTGTAGTTGTCAAACCAATTTCAAACAATGAAAGCATACCTGAATATACACAATGCGGCGTTTCTCGTCGTCACGTCACGCCAAGAATTCGAAAAATTGAAAAAAAGACGCGACGTGACGAAGATTTTCATTTTTCCTAAGTAATTTACAGATTTTTCACAAGAGATGTAATCTATTATTAAATCTATTGTTTTGTAAGTTATTTTGTTTATATTTTATTGATTTTTTTTACAAAAATGAATTTTTGTCGTAAAAACGCTCGCTGCATTGTGAATCGGGTGACGATTTTATAACTAGAAAAAGATGACAGCGGTTCTCGTCACGCTCACGTCCCGTTTTCTCGTCGCATTGTGAATCAGACATGTCAAACTTCCCATTCCCATATTTTTGTTAACGGGGCCTATGATACCTTTGTTCGGGGTTCGTAGTACAAATCCATTACGACGGGGCCTGTGATAAGTCTGAATATCAGCTGAATATCAGCCTTATCACAGGCCCCGTCGTAATGGATTCGTACTACGAACCCCGAACAAAGGTATCATAGGCCCCGTCGTAACAAAAATATGCCTACGAAATTCGGAGTTCATGAAAAGTGACATCACTAGTCCCGAATGAATAGGAAGTTTGACAGATTTTTCTAGGAACAGATATTTGCATAGAGTCTGTGGAACTAAAAGCAATAAAACAGCTTGCGGACGAATAAAACGCGCAAAATTAAAGAGAAATGTAAGTTTTACGAAATTAAATGCAAATTCAAATTTTTATTTTTCAAAGGGCAAATATTACCAACAAAACTCAGTTTGAAATGCATTTTGAAATGCTCCAAAACAGCCTGAAATCGCACAAGGATATTCAAAAATTCCAAAAGAGGAAGTGAAAGCCTTTTGGGAGAAAGTTCAAACGAAATTGAATAGCATGGGTCCACCTTCTAAGGACGCAACAAACTGGAGAAAATTAAGCAAATCAAATAGTTTTATTTGGAACATGTTAGTGTTAATTCTTATGTAGGTGTGGTTGGATTGGAAGGCGTACATCAGGAGGAAATTGGTCGAGAACAAAAAAGAATGCACAGCTACAGGTGGCGGTGCAAATAAAATGCATTCTTTTACCAGCCTCGAAGAAGGTGTCATTACATTGACTGGCCTTGAAACGTCAACCGGAGGGATAAAAGGCACACATTCTTTTGGAGGCGTTTAGATTTCAATGCAAATTCTGGAAAGGACCACATCGCGGATGTTTCAATGCAATCAGACGTCGTTGATTCAGGAAGTGTTCCACGACGTCTCCCAAACATTTCGAGTCAATTCCATGATTCCGCAGCCCTTTTAAAGGAGCAAATAAAGCTGCAAGGAGAATTCTAGCGCAAAAGTGAAGAACTTTCGAAGAATCAAGAAAGGAATGCTGAGGGGATTTCAAGGAGCTTGCGCCGAATAAACAGAGTAGCAGATAAAGTCTGTGAGATTGAAGAAAAACACTGAGATTGAAGAAAAATGGTTCGAAGAGACTAAAAGACATACAGCCCTATTACGATTGTGAATTATCAATTGATAGTTGATAAATATTGATAAATCGATATTTGACAACCCAATTGATAAAAGTTTTGATCATTGAGAATGGTACAGGTCGTTTCAATATTTATCAACTATCAATTGATAATTGACAATCGTAATAGGGCTGATAACCAAATAAAGGAACAACTTTTGGAGCAAAAACTCGAAATTAATGTCGTTTTCGATTGGATTTTCTTTCTATTCTACTCCTTTTTAATACCAATCGAATATGAAAACACCGACTTTCCTAAATTAACACGCACACTTCCAAAAGCCGCCATTTAACAAAATGACTTCTTCAAGTATTTAGCACTTTTGACAATTAATCCAACGAAAAACTTTATATGTATGTGTGTGTTCCTCGCCTGCTCCAATATGAAATTGGGAACAGAAGAACACTCCGAAAACATTACTCGGAACAGCCAATCGAAGACTTTTGGAGTAGTAGGAGTGAAAAAGGAGTGCAAAAGGAGTACTCCGAACATCCAAACGAAAACGACATAAAATGCAAATGCTTCAAAATACATTCCAAAGTAACATTTGGGATATGCGGGCAGACATATATAATTGATTTCAACCAAGTATATCACGTTGCAAGTTCCTTAAAGATTTCAACACTCAAAAACATTTTTCGTCACGTGAATTCTTTTATATAAGTTTTTGATTTATGTACATAAATATTATGTTTATTAAAATAAATATGAAGTTTGTTTTTTGTTTATCAATCGCGTTTTAATTTACGCTCCTCGAAATACTATCCCTTATTCCGGATTCCATACTACGGTAATTCGAATTATCGACTTCATCATGTTCTTCAACTTCTTCGGGTTCGGCTTCGATTCCAACAAAATCGTCTTTAAAATGAATGCATATATTTTATGCAAGGCACATGCCAAATTAATAATTTGTGCAGCTTTTTTTGCGAAATGGTACAGTTGACGTGCTGCCAGAAAACACCGTGAACGATTTTTTATAACTCCAATGACTCTCCATCATATTCCGTGCTTTAGAGTGTTTTATGTTGAAGTTGCTTTGAAAACTCTAGGCCTCAGGAGAGCGGAATGAAGTCATAAGCCAGGGTTCAAGTTGGTATCCGGCATCACCTTAAATAAGGTAAGAAAGTTTTAAAATGTGCAGGTACAGTCAACTCCGCCCATATGCACTCCGTTTAAATGAAACTTTCGGTTATATGGAACAATAAAATTATCACGGTTTTTTTTTTAAGGCTTTTTCACAGAAATTAGTACGGATAACTGCAATTCGCTTTCTTTCCCCCGAATAATTATTTTGTCCCTAAACAACTCCGCTTAAGTGAAATACTAATTTTTTGAAGTTTGAAACATGACATTTTAAGTTTCATTCTATTCTCATCGTTCCAATCCTTTCAACTGTCACAATTATTAAAAGTTGTTTTGTTTGTTGTGCGTGGTTATTTATGTATTATTTTTCTATCTGTGGAAATATTTTACATCACATTTTAAAGGGGAAATAAATTTGCAGTTATACGAAGCTTGGTTAAATGCAGAAAAGTTGCATTAATATTCGAAGTTCGTTTATATGCAAACTCCGCTTAATTGCAACAAATTTTCTGCATTTTTGGTGTTGCAAATAAACGGAGGCGACTAACTGATCTCTATAATACACTGGATAGTGGATTCCCTTTATGTATAATAGTTTTTTTTTACTTCAATTGAAAGTGACATTTTGAAGGTGTCCTGGTGCCAAGCGCACCTTTTGACGTCTGTCTTTACAAAAAAAAAGTAATTTGAAGTACATTTTTCGGTTCACTGGATGAACACAGTACGCGCGGCAGGGCGCGCGTTCACATGAGCGTGATTATTAAAACTTGTGTCGAATTTCTTTCAACCATTTCAGATCACTGATCTCTATAATACACTGGGTAGTGGATTCCCTTTATGTATAACAGTTTTTGAATTAATAATAATTTGACCAATTATTTGAACTATGATTGTTAAGTTAAATCGGGCTTTTTTGGTCACTTCCTTTCATATGCTCGCTATAAAAATAATAATGAAGAAGTGGGACACAATAAAAAACTTAACAAAAATACCAAAAACACAGTTTTAAAGAATTCTAGAATTTTGTCTGAAAGATAACAACTACTTCAAATTCCAAGATAAAATATACAACCAGACTTTTGGTATGCCCATGGGAAATCCGCTCTCCCCCACAATAGCTGACATCATTTTGGACGATTTAATAGAAAAAACAATAGAAGAACTTAAAAATGAAAAACAAATTAACATCAAATTCATCACCAAGTACGTAGACGACGTGTTTGCTATCATTAAAGAAAAAGATAAGGACGAGATCTTGAATGACCTGAACCATTACCACACAAAACTTAAATTCACAGTTGAAATAGAACAAAACCAAAGCTTACCCTACCTAGACATCAGAATTTACAGAACAAGAAATAAAATTAAATTTAACTGGTATTCTAAAATTACAGCATCTGGCAGAATGATTAATTTCCTCTCTACTCAACCCTTACAACAAAAAATTAACACTGCAAACAATT
Organism: Leucozona laternaria; assembly: GCA_932273885.2. Taxonomy (NCBI): domain Eukaryota; kingdom Metazoa; phylum Arthropoda; class Insecta; order Diptera; family Syrphidae; genus Leucozona; species Leucozona laternaria. The sequence goes on along the minus strand of OW026368.1, from coordinate 61,025,350 downwards.
TTATCAACAAAATAATAAATATAAGCGATACAGAATTCAAAGAAGAAAACATAAAAACAATTAAAACAATTTTACACATGAACAATTTTCCACATTACTTAATAAATAATTTAATTAACAAGAATATCAATAGAACTAACGAAAACAAAAATTCTCAACAAAATCCAGAAGTTGGCAACACTATGCGGTACTATGGTATTGCATACATTCCAAATCTTACTGATAAGAGAAACTTAAATAAAATAATAAATAAAGAAAATGTGACATTTGCTCACAAATCAAACTCAACAATAAGACAACTATTCACCAACACAAAAACCAAAATAAAAAAAGAACAACAACATGACATCATTTATAAAATTGGGTGCAATGGCAAGGAAGGGGAGACGTGCAATCTGATCTACATTGGGACAACTAAGAGATCACTGGAGACGAGATTAATCGAACACAAAGCTGATATTCGGAACAAAAGAGAATCCACTGGGTTATCACAGCACATACTAGAAACTGGACACTCCGCAGACTTTGATAACACAGTAATAATGGACAAGGAAAAGAGAACAAATAATAGGTACACACTTGAAAGTCTACGTATACAACAAAATATAGACAAAACAATGAATACACAGGAAGATAGAGACAACACAATAGCTAGTTATTCTCTTGCATTAAGAGCGGTGTAATTTTTAATTCGATTTAAATTGCTTTACTTTCATTTAGTTTGTCTCAAGTGCTGTGCTGTAGGTTTTTTATTTAATTTTGTTTATTTATTTTCAAATTATTTTAAATAATTCATTTTTATTTTAGAAAATTCAAAAATTAAGAATTGTCATCGTTCAATAATTATTATTAAATGTAACAAAAGTTTTATTCATGTAAGTTTAATTTATAAACAAATTTAAAAGTGTACCCAAATTGTTAATCGTAAGTTTCTATATACAGATTTAATAAACTACCCCTGATGAAGTCGAGAAATTACGACGAAACGTAGGGAAAAGTATGAAATAAAGTTTTATTTGCATATGAAAGGAAGTGACCAAAAAAGCCCGATTTAACTTAACAAACTATAACAGTTTTTTTTGACTCCAATTGAAGATGACATTCTGGTGCCAAGCGCACCTTTTGACGGCTTTCTTAAAAAAAAAAAGTAATTTGACGTACATTTTTCAGTTCAATGGTTGAACACAGTACGCGCGTCACGACACGCGGCAGGGCGCGTGTTCATATGAGCGTGATTATTAAATCTTGTGTCGAATTTCTTTCAACCATTTCAGATGGCTTATTTTTGTTTATGATTGTGTGAGTTCTATTTGACAGGAATTTATTTGAACACAAAAAATAATGGTCCTTCAAATTCACAACAAATATTTCAAACTGCATTTAATTTACAATGTCCCTTTTATAAGATTAAGTACAAACTTATTTTAGTGAATAGATGCAAAACAAAAAAAATTGTGCGTTTATCCAAACAACAAAAAATTACAATTCAGTGTTAGTTACAATTTGTGCAAATTCGCAAGAAATGTCACTTACTATTTAACTCCCAGAATCGCGTTTGTGGCTACAGACACAAAACCTAATGTGAACACATCCGACTCATTCTGACGTGTAGCAGTCGTTAAAACAAAACAAAAATCTTTGCTTGTTGAAAGATTAATTAGAAACATTTCACTTACAAAACATAAATCTTATTAGGAAAATGCTTTCAATTAAAAAAATTGGATTCCGTAGGATTTAAGTGCCAAATATAAGGTACGGACAGAGAGAACAGATATCACAAAAGAAAACGCCAAAAAAATGAACAATCTTAAGCAAAAAATCAAAAAATCCTTACTTTCTTCGCCATCATTTTCTCACCATGAAGTGTGAGTGGGATAAAGTACAGAGACGCGACAGTCCTATGTGAACACCGTTCTATAATGAGATTTTATGTATTTCAACATTGTAAGATAAGGACGCGCGCCATGACCCGCGTGTATTGTGTTCAGCCACTTTGACAAAAAGAAGTTATACTGTTATACAAACCTGGTGGTATAACAATCTTCAATTGGAGTCATTTTGTTTGTATGAATACGCTATCCAGTGTATTATAGAGATCAGTGAGTCGACTGTACAACATAAAAACTTGATATAACCTAAAATCCAAGTGTTTCTTTCGCCTTCGCGGAATTTCCTTTCAAAATGCGCTTTTGCAGAACTTAAATTCCAAACATGAGAATCGTGGTTTGATCCCGGGTATCTTGCATCTATAAACCTTACTCGCATCTTGTTGTCAAAAATCTGGAAATACAAAATTGAAAGAAATTGTACACTTTATGAAAAAAACAACATATTTTTCATTTATACCACCATTGCATTAATGCTGAAGTATCCTTTTTTATTTTAATACAGAAATTTTTCTTCCGCTGGTGCAATTATTTTTACATGGGTTCCATCCACGCACATAATAGTCCCTGGGAAATTCTGCTTTCGTGTAGAAATCGATCTCTGCCTGGCGTTTCTCAGCCTCAGTCATTTCACTTAATCCATACAGGGCACAATCTTCTTTTGTAGAAAAGGTAGACTGGGCCATTCCAATTTCAAAATCTTTGCCGACGCCGCGTTGGTATCCTCCCTCCGCAATGAATCTTAGAACCGCTGCCAGCCTGCTGATCGGTGTGATTGAAAAAGAAAACATACTGGATCGATTTCTTGGTTCAGCTCCTCCAATACATATTTGAATGCTGCCTTATTTAACCGAAAGTTTTTTTTAAATCTGCAAATCAATTTCCTTCATAAAATACTGATAAATTAAATGTTACCTACACTTTGTCATCGAGCTCGAATGGATTGAAAGCATCTCTCAAAACCCTACGTTTATTTCAGGGATTGCAATCGCTATTGAATCCATTTTTTAACAAACAATTAAAAACCATCAAAAGGTTAACAAAATTTAAATTGAATTTTCTTCCCACAGTTTGTCGTAAATCATCTATGTAATTTTGAAACTCCGAAAAATGGATTTCTGTGTGGCAATTCTGTTTTGATTTCGTTCGGGGCTTGTGATGTGAATTTGTTCGTATTCGTTGCGTAAAAAACTATTCGAAACTTTTTTACGACGGAACCTGTGATAGGCGTGAATTATGAAATCGAACCACTGAATGTGGTGGTTGTACAATGGCAAAACAAAATTTTATGTCTAAATTTTTTTTTCTGCTAAGTTTTGAAAGTATAGAGATAAAAATAAAATTCAAAAAAGGACATGAGCGTAACAAAAACATTTTTTGTTCGGAAAATAACAACCTAGAGTCTCTCTGCTCTATTTTTCATGCTAAGTTATCGTAATTTATTTAGTAAAAAGACGTGATTTAAAACGTAGTTAATAATATGAATATAGATAAATAAGTCTTCATAAATTTCCATTGATAAACCAGATTCTTTCAAAAGACAGCTGGAACTAAATTGCGGCAGTATTGAAAAAACTAAAAATGCTAACTTAACTCAGTTGTATCAATTTACATGCTGGGTCCAGATTCATAGGTTGTTTTAAATGACTCATGAGCACCGACATTGCTCTACACCTATTCAGACCACAAAAAAACAACAATCCGCAACCATTTGGGTTAAAATAAAAAAAAAAATTAGTTTATTTAATAACTATACAATAAACATTTTGTGCGGCTATTTCGGTCGCCATTTATTTAAAAATCAAAAAAAAAAATCACATATTTATCGGACATTTTATGCGAGAAACAGATTGGCACAGCAACTTCAACAGCAATTTTGACAACCGCATCACTCATTTTAGAACTAGTGGTTTTAAATGGCATTGAATACATTAACACAGCAACATCGACATCAACGTTAGACCTAAACCCTAAATTCGATGTCGCTGTGCAAATGATGCCAACTTTAAAGCGAAGTTTTTCAGGTTTATCAACACTAAAAAATGAAAATGTGACAAATTTTATATATGTTTTTATGCTGTCAAAAGCGCTGTTCACGTTGGTAATCTATTTTACATGACTTTTGATGTCAAAGTTTTCGTTGCTGCCAAAGTTGCTGTTGAAGTTGCTGTGCCAATCTGTTTCTCGCTTTATTGTTTTATTTTTGAATTCGCATCATAAGTCTTTTCTTTTAGGGCTTTAGAAATATTCATGTATGTCAGGCACGACGCACTAGGCGTAACTTTTGCGCAAGCGGAATCACCCAAGAGTTTATTCAAAATACTTTCTATAGTGCGACTGCCGGTCTGCTGGTATAAAGTATTCATAGTTTTATTAAAATTTATCTGAAAGCAAAAAAAACAATCGAAAATAAGTTAAGCATACAATACACTAAGCAAATCACAACCTTTCAAATTTGAACAAATAAACACAACGGGAAAGCACCAAAAGAATTACATTCGATGTTTTTTTTTCTATAAACTATTTACAGTTCCATGAGAAGCTATGTTAAAACTAAATTTTTGGTTCATGAAACGCGATCCCGATAGATAGCATAATCTCGTGTTGTTGTTATGTATGTTTTTTAATGATCTATATTGACCATTTCTGAAAATAAAAATTAATGGAATATAATTATGAATATATTTTTGATTTGGAACGTTCAATTAAAAAAAATTGATAAATATATATGGACGCTTCGTCCCTCCTATGTATGTATTCTACATATACATATGTATGTATATCGCAAGTAAAAATAGAAATATGTAAAATTGAAATAATCGGTCGTTCGACTGGTGTTCACATAACATAAATCTGACGACACGACACGTGTTGATGAACATGTCGTTGAATGTGAACCCCCTTTTAAAACCGATTTAAGGCCACCCAAAAATAAAAATAAGAAAATATGAAAAAAAGACCACCCTTAATAGATTTACACACATCCATAGATAAAATTGAAATAGATATACCTACAACGTATATCCGTTTCATCTATTACCGAAGTTGAAGTCATGGCAACCTACCCCAAACAATTTAAAATGGCCCAAATTCTTAAATTTATTATTGTCATGACAAGTCATTCAAGGTTCAAAGAGTTTTGATAAATATCTACATATGAAAACACTACGCCTGTCACACCTTAAATAATATAAAAGTTTTAAAAATAAAGAGGTACCCGAAAGATTCCACCAAAGCAGTTCATTACGACGCACGCCGACTATTGTTTGTCTATTATCATAACAACCTCCTGTGTGCTGTAATATAACAAAGGATTTTCCTTCCATGAAATCTATTGCGATTTCAAACTATAGTAAAGAAGATAGAAGAAGGAAATGGGAATTTTCAATAAGTTGGCAGAGATTCTTAAACTCAAGAAGGAACAAATGACTATTCTGGTGGTAGGACTAAATAACAGTGGAAAATCGACGATAATAAATAATTTCAAGACGTCAGATGAACGAACATCCATAACAGTTCCAACAGTCGGATTTACGGTTGAACAATTTCGAAGTGAGAATAAGTTGAATTTAAAAATATATAATCTTTAAGGTAGAACTAAATATAATTGAATAATTTATTTTCAAAATGTGACTAGGTACGTACACCATACAGCTATACTTTTTCCAATTTTTTTTTGTTTAGCTAAGAGTTATGGCTCAGTTTTCTTTGGTGCCTGGGGCTTAATTCCGCACTTGTGAATAATTTTCCGTGTACTTTCTATTAAGGCTCAAAATATGGGAGAATAAATTTGCCTATCTGTGTACAACATGTTAGGCTTGCGGAATCACTAAATCTGTATTTTTGTATGTAAACATCAATTTCATGCAAATAATCTATCAGGTGAATATTAGGTATATGTATATAGGTTTACTTGCTCTATAGAGCCTATAGCCTCTATAGTTTGTTATCAAAACTAATGGGAATTCCCATTGGGCAAAATAAATTTAAATTCAATTTCGCAGATTAAATTTTTTCGAAAGATTTACCCCTCCAACATAATTTACAGATGATGTCAGTTTGCAAATAAGTTTTTTTGTTTGTTTAACTTATTTCGTTTGTGAACATTTTGTGAGAAATAATCTTTCATAATAAATGGAAGCAGTTCAAAACGAATCGGTAACTTCATAAGCTTTTTTTTTCTCTTCTAAAAGTGCATAAAAGGACAAAAAAAAAATCAAATTTTAAATTGAAATCTGAATTTACCAATGGAAAACCCTATAACACTCCGATGATTGAGAAGTCCAAAAAAGTGGGTTTCCACTTTCCAAAAATTATCAGAAAAAATTTTGTTATATATGTACACATTATTTTCTCGCACTTATGCCTGATTCGCAATGCGACGAGGAAACGGGAAGTGAGCGTGACAAGAACCGCTGTCATCTTTTTTTAGTTACAAAATCGCCACCCAATTCACAATGCAGCGAGCGTTTTTAAGACAAAAACTCATTTTTGTAAAAAAAAATCAATAAAATATATCAAAATAACATACAAAACAATAGATTTATCAAAAACAATTTTATTTGTTAAATGCATTTGATTATTTCTTTTTTGAAAAATCTGTAAATTACTTAGCAAAAATGAAAATCGTCGTCACGACTCGTCTTTTTTTCAATTTTTCGAATTCTTGGCGTGACGTGACGACGAGAAACCTGTATGCTTTCATTGTTTGAAATTGGTTTGACAACTACAACGAGTTCTCGTCACGCTCACGTCTCGTTTCCTCGCCGTATTGTGAATCAGGCTTCAAACGCCGGTCATATTTCTCACATGGAAACAAATTGTTATGACAGTTAGTAGACTTTTTATTTCGGTTCGTGCTTGCGAGTGGAAAAAAAAATAAATAAATACAAACAAAATAAGGTCTGTTTGGTATCTTTTTTCAGCAAAATGTGTAAAACCTGTCAAAACACCAAAGTGAGAACGAATTTCTCAAAAATGGAGAAAGTTACAAGAAAATTAACAAACGCATTGAACCACTTTTGTGTACAAAACGTCAGAATTTTACTCCTTACATCAACAATCACATGCCAAAAGTCTGTTTTTGTTAACAATTTGCGTTTCATTAAAAAAAAAATAAATAAATTATAAATTTCGCAAGTTATATATTAAGGCATGCAACGGCGAAAAACCCGGATAAACCTCAGAAACCAGATAATTTTATCCGCAGAAACGAACTGTCAAAATTTGAATGGGGTGTTCATGCAAACGTCTGGCAGAGAGATATATTTTTCTGCAATGTGGAAATTTATCTCGTTGCATGAATACCCTTATTATTTATGAAGTTAATTTTCACATATCAGAAACCACAATTTCAAATTAAAAGCAAAAGATGCTAACAGCTGGGTGTTTTGACAGCCTTGCACACAGAAATTTATGTAGCACAAATTCGCAAGTTATCTCCAATGGATGGGACATTTTTTTTTTCTCTCGATGTGCTCTCTCGTTGCCACTTTTTCGAGCTAACAAATAGGAATTTGTGACAAATTGTGCAATTGTGTGAAAATTTGTGCAAATTCACAGGAAATTTCACGTTACCAAACAGACCTATTGTCCTTGGCAGTGAACTCTAGTGTCATATTTGTTATGGCACTGCATGAAAACAATTGAAGAAGAAGTGTTACCACTGTGGCAACACTGGCAGAAGGGCAAGGGGAGAGTTGCCAGTCTTGCACGTTAAAACTACGAAATTCTACATAATTTGGCCTATGGGACGATGACATGATGTCTCTGGTTGGATTAAGCCTTATAGGATATATAATATGGAGTGCTTGTTTTTATTCGAATGCGGAACTTTCATAGGGGTCGCTGTTCAAGTTTCGGTCACTGAGTTTGCTGCACATTGGAGAAAAAAAAACTAAAAAAGAAGATATTACTTCAAAGCAGAACAATTTAGAAAGAAAATAAGCAAATTATGACTTACAATTGATAGCAGCTGTAGGATCTTCTAAGACTTTATCTTAACCTTAAGTTAAATAGCGCCCTTATCATATCATATATCCTTTAAGGATTAAGCGCACTTGAAAATATAGGGCACATGATTAATTCAACACCATTCATATTGGGGGCGGAAGACTTTGTCGGAGAAGGGCGTAAGTTAGTTCAAAAATATTAAATATATTGGTAAAAATATACAGTGTATAGAAGTAAAACTCGTACAATGCGCGAAAGTTTTGTTTTTTGTTGTTGACCAAGTTGATTGCAATTATTTTAATATTTATTAAACATATCTATGTTAAAAAAAAAAGTTCATTATATCTAAAAAAAACGAAACGCAAATAGTCTTAAATTAACATTTAAAGAACTCGTACATGATGGATTAATGTTAAAAAATACTCGTAGAACAAAAATAATGAATTAGTACCTACTTTGTTGGGAGATCCTTATTGTTTTTAACAGCCTTTAACCTGTATGGCAAAGATCTAACCACTTTCTCGCGCTATGAGAGTGGTATTTTGGTCCATTCTTACAGCAGCACTTCTTTAAGATCATTTTGATTGAAAATATGATGTTACCCGGTATTCCAAATAACTACATAATTATATACATTTTCAATTATTACGGTAATGTCGGATGACTGGAGGTGTCTCCATCTCTTTCTTATGTCGTTTTCGAGTGGACGTTCGGAGCTACTCCTTTTTCACTCTTTTTACTCCGAATTTCCCATTCTCGATAGGAATGGAACAGTTCCGAAATCCAAACGAAAACGACATTACAGTTATGCATCAAACATGAAGGCACTTTGTAATCTTTGTGCTTGCGGGATCGTACATGGCCATGTGTTGGTCCATTATGAAATGCAAATTTCCTACTGCTGAACAAAGAGTACCTATATTATCTAGAGAACCGACCGGTAAGCCTCTTGTTGAAGTAAGGGGAAGGAAATATGTTGCATTGCATTTAATGAATTGAGCCCACCGAGCAAAACCGGGAACAATACATCCAAATGTTGGTTCGGTCCCAATAAAAATGCATTTTTATAGATGATTGAGCGCAGTATACCTATATTAGAAAAAACGCAGTGGATTGCAATATACCGCAATAGATTTTACAATATACAAAAGCAAAAATTCAATTTATTTAAAATAAATTTCATTTAGGAATAAATACAGGAGAACCTGGAAGCTTAACAATTACTTCAAAAACGAACTCCATAGTAAAAAAAAATAATAAATTTATTAAACTAAATTAGCAAAAAATCACATTTGATTTGGAGAATTCATATATACCTACATATTTTAAATTTTGGATGGACGCGTTTAGAGCTAACTTTGGATAGTGATCAAAATTCTTAAAAGACGAAGTTCATAAGTTTTTATAATATAATATTGTTAACATTAGTTCTTAACGAGCTTGATAAATAAATAAATATGATCCTGATGCTGCCATACAACCCCAAAACATGACCGATCCACCGCCATGCTTGACGGTTGCTTTTAATTTTTTTCTCTGAGCTATTCATTGGGCTTATGCCAAAATTAAAATTAAATCAGTAAAAATGCACCTCTCCCAATAGTCAAAACAAAACCTTTGCAAGGGTTCTCTTTTGAGAAAGTAATCCTCTTCAAATTGTTGATTTTATTAACTTCTTCCTGGCTACCCTACCCGTCCATAGTAATTGTTGTTTATTAAAATAATTCGAATGGTTTCTGGACATGCTTTCTTCCCCAGATACTTTTCAGCCTCATCAGCTAGTAGGAGTACTTATTTTTTGATCTTCCGTAACTTTTCGAATTATCCACCGCTCATCCGCAATTTTTTTACCGCTCGTTTTTCTTTTATTTATCCTTGGAGGATGTATTGGACCGTTGAGTCTTGCCATTCTTAAAATGCATTATATTGCAAGATTTCGCACATCTACAGAGGTTTGGCTGTTTTGTCTACCCATTTGGACAATATTTTACAATTTATTTTACGTTTGAAATAAATCACAATACTGCCGGCTTAAGTAATAAAATTTAAATTGTTCCTGTGGCCACTAAATATTGCAAATAAATAAAAAAAGGTTTTTACGAGTTTAACTTTGAGGTTTTTTTTTTAACTAATTGAGGAGTATTTCTTTGTTATTTTGTAGCTGTTTTTCTATACTCTGTCAAAAACTTCTCCCAGATGTCAGTTCGAACCAAAAGACAAATTTGATACTGTCGGTTTTTCAAGGGTGGAATAATGATTGTCTGTTGGGTGTTGCCCGACTTGATCCTATTTCCCATAACTATTAATTTTTTCAGAATCATATGAATAGCTTTATACGGTTTTCACACCGAACAGAAATCTCGGATTTCGGCAACAAGATTACTAAATCTCGTTGAATCGTTCACACCACACATAAACTAGATTTTGTTTCACATTTCAAACGAATCTCAGTGTTGATAGAAACACCGAAAAAGAAAATCCATTGCAATTAGGGAAAAAAGTCCCAAACAAATTATAGACATTTGATTTTCTCTCTATTCTTCATTTGAAAACCCCACAAAACGGAATTACATCCCACTACCTGAGTACACTACACTCAAAAGATGTAATAAACCCTCTTATCATTGACTCTTTTTTTGTGACTGAACTTTTATACTGAAGAGAAAAATGAGTAATTAATTATGTTTGTTTCACATTCATACTGTTCCAAGAAGATTTTGAGGAAATTTCGCAGTAATCTACTAGATTATGAAATCTGACAATGTATGGGAAATCTAGTTGATTTCGATGAGATTTGGTGCTTTTCGCTCGAAATATAGATTTTGATGCGGTGTGAAAAGGCTATTACACTCATGCTTTGAAACATTGAAATCACTGTTTGAGTAAAAATAAGTACGTGCACTTAATTTTTAATCATTTCAGAACCAAAAAATATGCACGACTGCATCCCACGAACTTGCTCTCGTGTAATGTTATGTAACTGTAATGTAGCCACACATTGAAGATGAATGTTAATTGTTAATAATATCATGTCATTTTTAAGAGAAAATGTTAAAAAGTCAAGAGCTTTTTGTTTAAGTCGCGCTAAGGTCCATAGAGTACCTATATTACCTAGAGAATCGACTTAGGCGGTCGTTCTCTTCCACCCTACAAGCTGTACTGAGAGGAAAATGCCCATTAAGTTTTGTATGGGGTTGTTGTCCAATGCATTTTAAATGGGACCGAACCAACATGGCTTCAATTGAAAGGACTTCGCTCAAATTGCTCAAAGTGCTCAATAAGGTGGATAAGACCGCCCAGTGATTAAACAAAAAATCCGTTAAATTCAAAAATTGAGAAATTTATTAATTTCGTAGTCAAATTTCTTTTTTTAACCTTTTGTCAACCTAAACTATGAAGAATATCGGTCATTGTTGCTCCCGGGTAATAAATTAAATAATATTTTTGAATATTTATGTTTAAAAAAAAAACAAAAACACCTTCCGAAAATTGGAAGCGCACTCTAGTTTCTTAGCTCAAAAAGGTACGTGTCTACGATTTAGGTGTGCAAATCGTAGACACGTACCTTTTTGCTCAATGCCACCACTTTGTTCACAATTAAACCATAGACACGTACCTTTTTGAACTAATGCGCCAATTTGTTTTTATATCCACCATTCACACGGATTCACGGATAAGGAAAAAAGAGTAAACTAAGAGAGTTTTCACTTACTCACCTCAAATAAAATTTGCGGGTGCTTAAGGCAAGAGGGGTACCGGTCGGTTCTCTAGGTAATATAGGTACTCTATGCTAAGGTCGTTAATGCACACCAAGTTTCTCTTATACTCTGTCCAACAAAAATTGGCAGTCTAGGCAAGATAGGACATTTGCCTCTCATTCTGGCTACAGTGGTTGTCATAGTGTACACGATAACACTCATCATTAAAAGCCTTTTCTTAAAGCTCGAAAATCAAAAGCACCTTAACAGAAACTCAAGGAAAAAACATAGAGTACCTATATTACCTAGAGAACCGACTTAGGCGGTCGTTCTCTTCCACCCTACAAGCTGTACTGAGAGGAAAATGCCCATTAAGTTTTGTATGGGGTAGTTGTCCAATGCACTTTAAATGGGACCGAACCAACATGGCTTCAATTGAAAGGACTTCGCTCAAATTGCTCAAAGTGCTCAATAAGGTGGATAAGACCGCCCAGGGATTCAAAAAAAAAAATCCGTTAAATTCAAAAATTGAGAAATTTATTAATTTCGTAGTCAAATTTCTTTTTTTAACCTTTTGTCAACCTAAACTATGAAGAATATCGGTCATTGTTGCTCCCGGGTAATAAATTAAATAATATTTTTGAATATTTATGTTTAAAAAAAAAACAAAAACACCTACCGAAAATTAGAAGCGCACTCTAGTTTCTTAGCTCAAAAAGGTACGTGTCTACGATTTAGGTGTGCAAATCGTAGACACGCACCTTTTTGAGCTAATGCCACCACTTTGTTCACAATTAAACCCATAGAGTACCTATATTACCTAGAGAACCGACCGGTACCCCTCTTGCCTTAAACACCCGCAAATTTTATTTGAGGTGAGTAAGTGAAAACTCTCTTAGTTTACTCTTTTTTCCTTATCCGTGAATCCGTGTGAATGGTGGATATAAAAACAAATTGGCGCATTAGTTCAAAAAGGTACGTGTCTACGGTTTAATTGTGAACAAAGTGGTGGCATTAGCTCAAAAAGGTACGTGTCTACGATTTGCACACCTAAATCGTAGACACGTACCTTTTTGAGCTAAGAAACTAGAGTGCGCTTCCAATTTTCGGTAGGTGTTTTTGTTTTTTTTTTAAACATAAATATTCAAAAATATTATTTAATTTATTATTCGGGAGCAACAATGACCGATATTCTTCATAGTTTAGGTTGACAAAAGGTTAAAAAAAGAAATTTGACTACGAAATTAATAAATTTCTCAATTTTTGAATTTAACGGATTTTTTTTTGAATCCCTGGGCGGTCTTATCCACCTTATTGAGCACTTTGAGCAATTTGAGCGAAGTCCTTTCAATTGAAGCCATGTTGGTTCGGTCCCATTTAAAATGCATTGGACAACAACCCCATACAAAACTTAATGGGCATTTTCCTCTCAGTACAGCTTGTAGGGTGGAAGAGAACGACCGCCTAAGTCGGTTCTCTAGGTAATATAGGTACTCTATGATTAAACCCATAGAGTACCTATTTTACCTAGAGAACCGACCGGTACCCCTCTTGCCTTAAACACCCGCAAATTTTATTTGAGGTGAGTAAGTGAAAACTCTCTTAGTTTACTCTTTTTTCCTTATCCGTGAATCCGTGTGAATGGTGGATATAAAAACAAATTGGCGCATTAGTTCAAAAAGGTACGTGTCTACGGTTTAATTGTGAACAAAGTGGTGGCATTAGCTCAAAAAGGTGCGTGTCTACGATTTGCACACCTAAATCGTAGACACGTACCTTTTTGAGCTAAGAAACTAGAGTGCGCTTCCAATTTTCGGTAGGTGTTTTTGTTTTTTTTTTAAAACATAAATATTCAAAAATATTATTTAATTTATTACCCGGGGGCAACAATGACCGATATTCTTCATAGTTTAGGTTGACAAAAGGTTAAAAAAAGAAATTTGACTACGAAATTAATAAATTTCTCAATTTTTGAATTTAACGGATTTTTTTTTTGAATCCCTGGGCGGTCTTATCCACCTTATTGAGCACTTTGAGCAATTTGAGCGAAGTCCTTTCAATTGAAGCCATGTTGGTTCGGTCCCATTTAAAATGCATTGGACAACAACCCCATACAAAACTAAATGGGCATTTTCCTCTCAGTACAGCTTGTAGGGTGGAAGAGCACGACCGCCTAAGTCGGTTCTCTAGGTAATATAGGTACTCTATGATTAAACCGTAGACACGTACCTTTTTGAACTAATGCGCCAATTTGTTTTTATATCCACCATTCACACGGATTCACGGATAAGGAAAAAAGAGTAAACTAAGAGAGTTTTCACTTACTCACCTCAAATAAAATTTGACGGTGTTTAAGGCAAGAGGGGTACCGGTCGGTTCTCTAGGTAATATAGGTACTCTATGGAAAAAAGCTGAACGAATTACCAAATGGACTCTGAATTAGGAGTAAATTTACTCCAAGTTTGAGAAAGAAAATAAATCTACTCCACCCCTTTGTTTTTTTTTAGATCTACTCCTTTTTTCCCACACTAAAAAAATCACAAATTCTTTAGCCAAACTATATGAAAGGGCTGTGTTGTTCACTTTTCTAACCAACTCTGGCTCTGAACGTTTAAATTTAAAATTCTATTCAGTTGTGAAAGTGAATATGTGTATGTGATTTATTATGTTTTCGTAAAAATACAATTTTTGATTTTTTTTTTTGCTTTCGTTTTCAAATCTACTTCAGAAATTTCCTATTTACTCCACTTTGTTTACAAATCTGCTCCGAAATTTTACTACTGAGGTTCTAACCCTGCTCTGAATGTAAATACATCAAGCAGCAGCATATCGCCATTGGCCACAGCAATTCAGTGCAGTGTTGCCAGATGAAAAAAAATTCCCCCCAGAAAAATTTAGAAACCCCCCAGATTACCACATTTTATCAACAAAAACCCGTAAATTTTTTTTCAACTTTTTATTTTTATTCACAGCTCTTAAATTTGTTTTTAATTTTATATTTAATTATTTCACATAGCTACAATAAAAAACATTTGTAAAAAAAGGTACTAAGTAATAAAAGAAAATTATATATATACATATAGGGCCATCACACACTGGCTCAATTGAGCCTGGGGAATTTGAAGTTTGTTGGCGAGAGAGTTGAGGAGTGCGGAAGGAAACGCTCAAAATGTTCTCCCTTATTTCGAGTGGAATAAAAAAGTTTAAGTACTAATACACACAAGTTGTTTGTTTCTAGGCGAAAAAAAACAATCGGTTGTCATGACCACTAAATTTTTATTTTTGTAAAAGCAAAGGATTTTTTGTAGTTCAAATTTTAAAATTGAAACAAAAAATACGCATACAAATACAACGGTTTCATGTACAAAAAATAATCTCCCAGCTTTCTTCATTCCGTGTGCGATTGAAACAAAAGTTAGGAAGGACTAAGTCACGTTCAATATTGAACCAGTGTGTGATGGCCCATATACATTCAAATTATCCCCAAATTAAATCCTCCCAGTAAAAAACTTAGCGTTTCACATTTTTTTCGAAATAATAAATGTATGTGTCAATTAGATGTTCCAGTTTAAAAGACAAAATAGTTTTGACTGATGAAAACTGGAAAAAAATAATGAATAATATTTAAATTGCCAAGTACATAAATTTGCTAATCCTAATCGACACTTAATCGGGCCATTAAAATACTTCGAACTTTAATAATAAAATATACTATTCAGATATTGTGAAACATAAGGCAGGTTGATAATTGACTAAAAAGTTCCGAATTGCTTATTTAGAACTTTAATTAGACATTGTGAAACAAGCCGTTAGGTCCAGTTTTTCAGTGCGCGATTAAAGTTTAACCCGAGTTAAATCATCACATTTGGTGGGTTACCTCGGGATTAACTGAACAGATGCTTTTCATGTTTAATGCAACGAGTTCGTTTAATAATTTCGCATACATTCTCCACCGAAAAACTTCTTCCTCAGTTCACTGTGGGTTAATTTAGTTCTAGAGTTAGCTCACTCTGGTTTAACTCACCAAAAATTAACATAAAAATAAAAATATAAATGAATTAAATTTTGTTTTGCACTTGTTTAAAAATGTTCTAATACTTTATCGTCATTTTCGTTTTGGTTGTCGCGTCGTCGGTTTGATACATTTTCTCACTTGTGAAAGTTTTCAGCATTTCTTCTAGGGGTTTAAAATTCTGACACACAGAGTGTAAGGAATATCTAACTCGTGGAATACTGTCAGCTGTTTAAATACCTATACGATTTATTAACCTTTAAGCTCTGAATTAATCCCCCCAGATCTCCCGCCAAACATATCATCCCTCCAGATAACCCCCCAACGACAAAAAAAAGCCCCTAAATCTAGGGGGAAAACCCCTAAACTGGCAACCCTGATTCAGTGCACACTCAGATGTGCCTTGAATAGGACGTTGGTTCTATGTCATATGCTATTGGAAATTCACGGGCGGGCAAACACTTTTTGTGGAGGAGTTATTTCAATTTAATATGGTGCAAAAATATGGCACGCTACTGATTTTGAAAAAGCTGTCCCATAAGACGTGTACTGCCTATTTTTGTTGAACAGAGTATAATAGTAGTAAATAATGAATATGAAATATGGATATGGTGTACTTGTGCCATTATTGACGCTGATTTCACATTTGGTGATTGAACGTGCCCATTCAGATAGTAGCAATTGAAACATCAAATGGCATATTTCTGTATGGATGAATCGGGAAACTTTGGTTATCCGGACAGGGTTCAAATATCGGGACTGTCCCGACAAAATCGGGACGTCTGGCAGGCCTAAGTAGAGGGACACAGATTAGCCACATGAAGATGAGAATCCCCGGCAGCCATTTTAATTTGCCTACAAGCTTGAACTGGCAGTTATCAGATAAAAAATGAGAATGGGTGTATAAAAATCTCACAAATAGACAGTAGAGATCTTCACACACCTGGTTACATCTATTCATCGACGCGGGAAGAAATTACAAATACAACAATGTAAATAAATGGGTTTTGGAGGGTGAAACGTACGAAAAATTCTCTTCTTCATATGGCTAACCTGTGTCCCTCTACTTAGGCCTGCCAGACGTCCCGATTTTGGCGGGACAGTCCCGATATTTGAACCCTTTCCGGATTAACAAAGTTTTCTGCCGAAGCCGAACTGCTGAGGTTAGAGACACTTTTTCATGACAAGAAATGCTTTCGGAAGGTTTGTCAATTCCTTGCAAGAGACGGTACCATAACACTTTTATGTTTTCTTAGATGGCAGAAGCTGGGATTCGATCCTCAGGCCTTCGCCTTTATTGCTACTTTACTGTTAATGTTCCAATACACTAAGCGAAAAGTTATAATGGAAATATAAATTCATGTACATATTTATTATTAAATATTTTAAAGTTTATTACATTATATCATCATTTTCAGATCAAGGTATCGGCTTCACAGCGTTTGATATGTCGGGTTCCAGCAGATATAGAAATCTATGGGAATATCACTTTAAAAGCTGCCAAGGAATCGTATATGTTATTGATTCTAGTGATCGGATGAGATTAGGTAAGTGAATAGATAATTTGCATTATATATAATTTTCCTGGTGAAAATTCTGTACAGAAAACGAATTTGCACCAGAAAAAATAATAAATACTTTTTAAGAATAAATATTTCCCCCAAAGAATTTTTTTTTGCATTTTGATACATTCGTATCCTTTTTATTTTTTTTCCTGATCGCTATAACCGGCCCCTTAGCCATAATATGAGTCTAAGGGCCAGTTTCACAGTCAGAAAAGTGGCACTTAAGTGGGGAATGTGAAAGATTAATTATCAATATCACAGCGCGCTGTTGCCTGACTAAGTGGCACTTAAGTCTCCGATGTTGGTGACTGAAGTTCCACTTACGCTGGCTTTGAAATTTAGCTCATATGGGAAACTTAAGTGCCACTTATTCCGGTAAGTGTCGACTGTGAAACTGGCCCTTAAAAACAAATATTTATCCTTACAAGTGAGAATTTTACAAAATAGGATTTTGAAAAGCAGAATTTTGTAAAAAAAAAAGTAAAAAATTGTAAATGAAAAAGAGAAAAAAGAAGTAGATTTGGCCTTTTTTTGCTAAAATCGGAGTAGGTTAAATCAGAGATTTTAAAAATTCTTGAAAAAAAAAGAAGTAGATCTACTTCAATTGAAGTAAAGTGGTACTACTGGTGAGCATACTTTTGGCAACCAGAGATTTTTCAACTTCAACCTCAAGTCTCGTCATTTTATTTTACATAGGGTCAAAAGTTATACTCTACTTACTTGGTTTGTAAAAAAATTTAACTTGGGTCCTTCCGCTCACTAACGCAAAACACGATAATCAATCGCAAAGAGACGATGTTGAAAATTAATTATTAATGTTTTAATAATTAATATATAAATGACACGGTTTTCTTTTATTTAACTTGATATTACATATTTTATAATAATAAGAAAGTTACTTAAAAGTATAACCAGTTTTTTATTTATAAATGAGATCAGATCAAATTTCTGTAAGAAAACATCATATTTTTAATTATATCTATAAGATTTCATAGTAAAGTGCTCAGTAAGGCAATTTTATCGAGTTTAAGAAGTCCTTTTTTGCTATGAGTAATTACAAATAAACCGTATGTTTTTTTTTACAGTTGTTGTGAAGGATGAGTTAGAGCTGTTGTTGCAGCATCCAGATTTGGCAAACCGTCGTGTGCCATTATTATTCTATGGAAACAAAATGGACTGCGCCGATGCTCTTTCAAGTGTAAAAATTGCTGCTGGTAAAGAAATAAGAATTGATATTGATAACAATAACTGACGTTAATATTATGCAGCCCTGGGACTAGAAAATATTGAAGACAAACCTTGGCATATCAGCTCAAGCAATGCAATATCTGGTGAAGGCTTAGAAGAAGGCGTCCAATGGCTAATTGAACAGATTCGAATGAGTGTTTCTGAATTAAAGGATCATAAAAAAAAATGTCAATGATAAAGTGAAAAAGACAGAAGACGATTAGTTCAGCTATCAAAAATTCATTCCATAACAAAATGAATTTCCCTTTTGGTTATTCGATTATTATTGACGTATTTTTGTGTAGGTACATAATTATTTTCTTAAAATAAAGGCAGTGACTAAAGAAATACCAATTTATAAGTAATAGTTTTGTTTTACCTACCCAAACTCATTGGGTCTTGTGAAAAAAAGCTAAAGCTAAAATTTGGATTTTGTAAGTAAAAGCTAGGTTTTTGGTGAATAAAAATAAGCTTAAACTAGCTAGTTAAGATTAGCCAAAGCCAAATTAATTTTTTCTTTGAATTCGTTTATGTTTATTTTCAGCATATTCGTTGGATGCAAAAGAAATAGAGAATATGCGGGTAGGTTTTCATCTGGGAATCTCCGTTGACGCGCTTTAATCTAGGTATCTAAATATAGAACAAGAGCAGTCTCTTCCAAAATTCAACTGCAGTTGATTAAGGGTAATTTGAGTGATTTTTTTGACGGTTCACGGTTCTTGGCCTTTGAAGTTCTACATGAATTTCTTCTGCAATCAATTTCGAGTAAGCCATAGTTTTTCAGCTCCTGACTCCTGGGTCCACATTCGTCGATGATCTTTTGTGAGATTTATGATATTGTGAATATGTTACGTGCAGCGAGCACGCAATGAGGTCTAACTTTTCTGATTGCAGAATATTCACAACTGGTTCAAGATAAGCTGAATATTTTGCCCACAGATTAGCCACATGAAGATAAGAATGTTTTGTACGTTTCACCCTCCAAAACCCATTTGTTTACATTGTTGTATTTGTAATTTCATCCCGCGTCGACGAATAAATGTGAATTGCAACAACAATTTAACCAGGTGTGTGAAGATCCCTACTGTCTATGTGTGAGGTTTTTTTACACACATTCTCATTTTTTATCTGATAACTGCCATTTCAAGCTTATTAAGGCAAATTAAAATGGCTGCCGGGGATTCTCATCTTCATGTGGCTAATCTGTGATTTTGCCATTAAGAGAAGGGATGTAAAGAATGTTGTTTGTGTAATAGCACAATGCAACTGGAAAGCAGTTGTGTTTGTTGCAGAGTTTCCTTTAAAAGAAACTCTTTTAATCCATTGACGATGCTACCAAAATGCTTGCGATGCTTTTCTATTTTTCAGACCATCGATTTTCGCAAAATGCGAATCTACATACGCCCTTGTTAATACCAATCCTTGTTCAAAGCTGAACAGATACCTTTGTGGGCGGACTATCGTGTTTAATAAAAACTCATCAGTGCAATACGACCGGAGCCAACCAACCACTTCTTCAAAAGTTAAAGCACAGCTCTGAAACCAAAGAAATCCTGAAGACAAAAATATTGTTCGATTTCTCTAACAAAATCAGGAATATAACAATTTGTATCGATTATTATTATTTTTATTTATTATTGAATTGTATCATAATTTATAAAAAAGTAACTTATTTTTGCTTAAGAAACATATATGCCAAGGATTCCTTTTGCGGCAAGACTGCTGCCAAATACCTCCCAATCGTAAGGATAACGAAACCTGTTGATAAGATTACTGTACAGTTGAAAACACAATTCAAGATTGTATATCACAAACCGACACAAATCCTTAATGAAAAAGGCAACTGCATTGTTATAAGATAAAATGTATACTGAACTGACGACAACGCTGAAAAGCAAACGGAAGGTTTACATACCTTTTATTTGCTTCACTTATAAAACCGTAGAGCACGCTTTTGTATAAAACTTTAATGGTCACGAATTTTTTTATAATTGCTCATTAAATGTGAGAAATAGAAATTCCTCAAATTCATTTTAGGATAAATAAACCACAACTGATACACACACTACTGTGGTGCTTATTTTGGAATGTTTTAATTTCTCCTACAATTAAGGTTCAAACAAAAAAATCTGCGTAAAATGTTTTACCAAAAATAAATTCAACCTACTTATGCCTGTTCTTACTTACTCTGTACAAATGTGATGGGGTATATCGAGACAAACCTAAATCTCAATTTGCGGGACTTAAAACCGTGTGGAAGGGAACGCCATTTTGAAAAAGGCGTTTATACGATTTTCTCGGCTCCTATTAACCCTATAACGGATTTTTTTATATTGATTTGTAGGAAAACATTTTCTCTTGCCTACAAACATTTATGACAACCCTTTCAAATAAAAAAATATTGTCAAAAAACTGTCAAATGTTTGTACTTGAAAACGGTTTTTACCGTATCTGCACTGTTAGAAAATTAAAAAAAAAAATTACTTTTGAAATGAACGCACACGGTTGTAGTTGTGACTGAATACAACATATTATGGCGCTTGAAAAAATTCATAGACAACCGAAATTTCAATTATTTGCCTACAAACGGTTTTTTTTTAATTTATAAGGCTTTAACAAATTTTACTTAGTCATTTTTCGACAAATTTTAGATTTTTTTACAGTTTCAAAAAGAGGAGTGTCCATCCTTTTTAAAAATATAAACTTTTATGTTCATATTATAAATTGTGTGTAGATTTTTTGAATTAAATCAAAAAAATTTCACGTTTTTTGACTTTGAAGACCGTTTTAAGCTATATTTTGAAATTTTTTTCGATGTTCAATTTTAATTTATTTCTTATGTTGATTCTATCATTTATCAAAATCGGTCAGAAATTGTGGAAATTTTGTTAAAAATTTTACGATATTTGGTAGTATTTTTGTTTTTAATATTCAATGCTTTTATTAATTTTTAGTCAAACACGAAAAAAAATGGATGCTAAACTCTCTTCTGTGTGTTAAGAAAATTAAGTTAGTCAGGAGGGGCCATTTTCTAAAAAAATTGACTTAAAACAGGAAAAAAATATTAAAAAACATCAGTTACTTGCAATGCCATAATATACCTTTTTTTGAAACTAGAAATCTCTTCTTTTATTACGTTTTTTGAATAAATTTATTTTAAAGAATTGTTTTTGAAAAATAAATTTTCAAACTTGAAATTTTGGAAAAAAAAAATTTCAAACTAATTTTTTTCAAAAACAGAAAACCGGATGCTTAAATGTCTTGTTCTTTTTGAGAAAATTGAAAATATCTAAATCTATTTTATTAGCTACGTAGTGGCTAAGCAGCTCAAGCAACGGATTGGAATATTTTCTAAAGAACTAGAAGAAATTTTAGCAGATGCACGCGAAATGCAAGGGAATATGGGGGTCACTGGGGGAGTCTTATGCTGGACAATAAATAAATTGCGAAACAACTACTCCTTAAACTGTAATATTATTTTATAATTTTATTTTATTCTATTTAATTTAATTGATTGTTAATTAAAAGGCAAATAAAGCTCACAATAATAATAATAATATGTTATAATAATAACTCTCGACTGAAAAGCTAAAGTATCTTAAGTTGACTTAAGATGATTTGCTTTTTTTTAATGAACCCTATTACCAACACAGAGGCGCACAGTCATCTTATCCGAATTCTTCTATCTCACTCTCTTTCCTTTTTATAAAGGAAAAAAAAATGGAAAATAGCATGGTGACATAAGGTAAAATATCTTAAGTCCACATAAGATGTTGTGTTGTAGCGAATTAAGACATTTTAAGTATACTTAAGATTATTTCATCTTAAAAGTTTGTGATAATTCTGAAAAGGTGAGACATCTTTAGTGGACTTAAGATACCTTACCGCGTGCAAACGCAAAAAAAATCACCCTTAAGTCGACTTAAGATAAAAAGCCAATTTTTTTTTTGAAAACTGAGAAAAGGCAAACTATCTTAAGTCATAATTTGCCCTATAACTGAATGAATATTAACAATATCTTTCTACAGTAAATTTAAAAAAAAAGTCATAAAATTTGACCTCTAAAAAGTTTATTCTAAGAAGTCTATGTTTAAAAGGTTTTTTGGGAAGCTTCTTTCCACAGTTTTTTTGATCTCCTGAAAAAGTTAAAAATTGACTTAAGATACTTTATCTTTTCAGTCGAGATACTAAGTACGAGCAAGACAAGTCCAATCATGCAAAAAGAAAACAAATAAAATTTAATATACAGAATTAATCTATGATAGTATCTACAAATTATTTTGTCTTGAATTAAAGTAATTGCATATAAAGCTGTCAACGTCAAAAACCGAACTAGCAAGGTCCAACATTGTTGTTTTACTGAAGAAATCTCAAAGTCCTTGATAACAACTTCAGAATCCACAGATAAAACAAATCCAGAATTCAAAAGTGAAAGCAACAGTGGGTGGTGTTGTGTTAATAGAACCTGCTCTAGTTTATTTTATTTCCCCTCCATGGAGAAACTCATCGATAAAGCTTTCTTTCATTCTGAAAGAAAAATTTCTCTCAGGGTAAGAATGCTTTCAGTAATCGGTTGGTATTTATAACATAAAGTCTGTAGTCAACAAGTTAAAAGGAGTTGAAGCTTGAAGGTAAGTATGTTAGTAAGGAGTTTGCAAACTTTGCTTAGAAACGAATCCAATTCTTCAGAGTTTATGGTTTTTTTTATTTCTAACAGAACAGTAAACAAATGGGAATCAGCCTCGGTCAATTTAAATAAAAAAAATATATTTCACTTCCGAAAATAATGCTTCTCAACGCGATTTGTTTAAATCGGAAAGCAATACAAATAAATTTATTTTCATTCATTTTCAGATAAAAAAGCAAATTGCATTGTGTTTTTTGTTTCTTTCTCTGGTATTTTTCATCAAGACAAGCAAATTAACTTATTTATTATTGCTTTGAAGTAACTTAAATGTATATTTGGTTTTATTTTCGTTTTGTATTAATATTTTGCAATAAAGAAACAATAAACCTTGGTTATCCGCAAAAAAATCTCACATTGGTTTTAAACTGTTCGTTATTGGTACTGAAATTTTATATTTTGTTAAATATTTTTTTTGCATCCGCTACATACCTTATATACACACATGTAGTTAAACGTTCGAGAATTGATTGTTTTTGAATGAATAATTTATTTTATTTTGCGATGAAACATGTTCAAAAGTTTCTATTTATGAGGTAAGATTGGAAGAAACATATTTCGTCTATTTCTGGGCTATGGAAAATTAAAATGCAGTTAATGAGAATGGTGTGAGTAAAAGTTAATTATTTGAATTTTTTAATTATCTGGCATTTAAATTAATTCTAAGCAATTTTACTAGCTACCTTGAAAATGCACTTTTTTTTTAATATTTTGTTATTGTTAGTATCTAGTTGGCATCCCAAATGTTTGTCTAAAGCAACAACAAAAAACTGGCGTGTTTCCCTCCCTATTTGTTGCTTACACGCATCCCAAGTAACATTTTTCCTCTCATAAGATGCTCGGAGAGCGCTACAAGACTTATTTTACGGAGCTAAATGCACTATTGAGGAGTTCTTCTAGATTCTTATAAGATTGTTAAAAGCCTTAAATGGCCTAGTTATGGGAGCCTCTTGATCCTATAAGAAGAGTTTTATTCTTCTTATGCGATTATAGACGCCGCTTTGTAAATCTAGTAAAGCTCTCTGAACTCTTCCTATGGGAGTGCGTCTCTTCCTACAGAAGTTGTTAAAAAGAGAACGAGTGTGTGTAAACTTAAAAAAAAAACATATATCTTTCGCATTTTTAATTTCTTTTTTTGAAGAAGGTAGGCGAATAGTTTTTATATGTGTTCGTGATTCTCTCATGTCAAAAAATAATGTGTTTTTTGGTGCGAGTATTTATCTCACAAGTTAATTGACGTATTATATTTGTATAAATCATGGCATATGTAGGCTAAATTCTTGGTGCAATTAAAATTGCATCTACTAATTTCCACATTTTCCTTCGAAAAATAACAACGCGCTTCCATAATTATGCATATTTAAAATATTTTGTTATTAATTATAAAAAGAAAAAGGGTTACCATTAATATTTTTTTAGATGCAAAAATCATTAAAGTATGTTTTTATACAATTCACAAATTGCGATCATTCATACCATATTTTTTTCCAATTATTGTCATTATCGTGCTTTTATGACAAAAATTGGATTTAGAGTGGTACAAAATATGACGCTTTTTCATTATTAAGATTTTCTGAAATCTTCCAATATATATGTCATTAAAAACTGACAAAAACAACTGTTTTTAAAGATGCCATTTTACTTGTGTAGTGTTAATATCCTAATATCACAAATTTTAAATAATGGCATAACACAAAAAAGAATGTCCTCGCTCATTCTTCTCTGGTATAGTAGCTGTATACTAAGTTTTACAATTCCATTTTTTATACAACTAATATCGATATCAATTAAGAGAAAACAAGATGAATATCAAATATAAAACTTTTTACAAGTTTTGGTCAGAATGGAAAACCAAATAAGATTATTTATTTAGAATATTTTTTTTTAAGCTACGGTAACCCTCAAAATATAATGAAAACATTTTGTTCATTTTGCAACAAATTGTAGTCCCATAAGAACGTTAGAGCTCCCGTAAGAAGTGTAGCTCTCAGAAAATATAAATTTTCTCTGAGAGACAGTACTTCTTATGGGACCTAAAATGCTCTTATGGGACTAAATGCTCTTGTGGGGCGTTCCTTTTTATTGCAATTGCCAACTATTATTAAGAAATTTAAATGTGAAAGCAAAAAATCAATAGTTGTGTTAGATTAACATTTTGAAACAATGGAATAAAATTATAACCTAATAATTTTTTCGAATAAAGTAACAATCAAAGTTAACTGGATATAGCTTGGTGTTATTTAAATCACTCCAAAGCTGATGACAGCTGATGCAACAACAGTATAAGATATACCATAAACATTATGGGATACTCATGGTGATTTCCATTAGAACAATTAATAAGGTTGTTTCGATTAATTCTATCAAAATAATGCTTTTGAGATCGATTTTTCGGCAGATTGTTTCCTCTTTTTAATAACACTAATAATATTAACTACCTTAAGTTTGAAATGTGTGCTTTTTGTTTAGTATATTTCGGTGCTGAAAATTGTTGTTATAATATTTATGATCGAATTCACTACTACCAGTTCTACAGCCCCGAAATAACAACACAAAATCGAAAAGAAACTTGCTCGCATCGAAAACAATCAAACTTTTCTTTGAAATCTAAAATTACATCTGCCGTCACCAATAAAATAACCAATCCGATAGAAACATGAACAGAAGCAAGTTTTGTGAACAAAAAGAACGCACTGTACAATTCAACTATAACATCTGTTCGTTTGATATTTAAAGCTGGCGTCGTAGCTCCTATTAGAATCTTGAAAAAAACTTATTTATGAATAGTCTCATTGAAGTATTATTATGGGATTATAAAGACTAAAAATGACGTTTAGAGTTTTAATTTTATAACGAGATACTTATGAGACTTAAATAGATTTAGATATAGGATTTAAGTACTTTCAAATTTAAAAAATGCTTAGCTCTTACAATAAAAATGCTATAAGACGAATTTAAGATTCATAACAAGAGATTAAGTCTTAAGTATAGCAATAGGATATAAAAAACTCTTATGGGAGTTTTTTTCGGATTTGAAGAGCTTAACTCCGGGAGTTTGTTAGTTGGGATTTGGTCGGATAAAAAATGTGTAGGAACAAACTATTCAGCTTGAAATTTCATTCCAATTGTGCAGAATGGCGATGGGGAAACCTCGCTGCTCAAGTCAAAAGCGAGAAACAGATTGGCACAGCAACTTCAACAGCAACTTTGGCAGCAACGAAAACTTTGACATCAAAAGTCATGTAAAATAGATTACCAACGTGAACAGCGCTTTTGACAGCATAAAAACATATATAAAATTTGTCACATTTTCATTTTTTAGTGTTGATAAACCTGAAAAACTTCGCTTTAAAGTTGGCATCATTTGCACAGCGACATCGAATTTAGGGTTTAGGTCTAACGTTGATGTCGATGTCGATGTTGCTGTGTTAATGTATTCAAAGCCATTTAAAACCACTAGCTCTAAAATGAGTGATGCCGTTGTCAAAATTGCTGTTGAAGTTGCTGTGCCAATCTGTTTCTCGCTAAAGTTTTTCTAAAAGCGGATTTTCAAAATTTTAAACGAGTTACCACCGTACTTTCTTTGTGACATTTTATTTTTTTATTTTTAGTACCATACTAACTCCACATGTCACTTCGACAATAAAATGAAAAATGTATGTTTGTTGAATTTTCACTATATTAGGGGTGAAAAGAAAATAGGTTTAGTGATACTAGGCTGATACTAGTGAAACTATGATGACTGACTCTAGTCAGTAATTGTTAAAGACTTAGAACATTTTATTAAAGAGCTTCAAAGTGAGAAAATTTTAAAGTAATATCATACTAAAGGGTGATTTTTTAGCTGGTTTGATTTTGGCAACACTGGTTTTGACAGCTGACGTGTGTTTAGTACCTTGTGTCACTGTCAAACAGCTTCAGTTTGGTTTGCAATTTAACCATGGATCGTCTTACAAATGAACAACGCTTGCAAATTATTGAATTTTACTATCAAAATTCGTGCTGGGTTCGAAATGTTCATCGCGCGCTGCTTGTGTTCAGCGATGAGGCTCATTTTTGGTTGAATGGGTACGTAAATAAGCAAAATTGCCGCATTTGGAGTGAAGATCAGCCAGAAGCATTGCAACAGCTACCAATGCATCCCGAAAAAGCCACTGTTTGGTGCGGTTTATGGGCCGGCGGCATTATTGGGCCTATTTCTTCAAAGTTGATGCGAATCGCAGCGTTACTGTCAATGGTGAACGCTACCGAGCGATGATAACAAACTTTTTTTTGCCCGAAATGGAAGTTCTTGACTTGCATGATATGTGGTTTCAACAAGACGGTGCCACATGCCACACAGCACGCGAAACAATGGCGCAATTGCGATGCGAGTTTGGTGAACAGTTAATTTCACGTTTCGGGCCGGTCAATTGGCCGCCTAGATCGTGCGATTTGACACCATTAGATTATTTTTTGTGGGGGTATGTCAAGGCTAATGTCTATAGGGACAAGCCCGCTTCGATTGACGCACTGGAAGCCAACATTTATGCATTCATTCGTGAGATACCGGCCGATATGTGTGAAAGAGTATGCCAAAATTGGACTCAGCGGATGGGCTACCTGAGACGCAGCCGCGGTCAACATTTGCATGAAATTATCTTTAAAAATTAAATTGCAAGGTTCAAACTATCGATTCAAATAAATATTTCATTCATTTTTTCGAATTTATTGTGTTTTTTTTTTAAAAAAAGTTCTAAACCTCTTAAAAAATCACCCATTATTAACACCTTAACATCAGACTGTTTCAAATTTTGTGCCATTAAATGATCTTCGCGAGTTTCATGTTGCAGAGATTACAAAGTAGGGGGGCGTCAGGCAATAACGCCCAAATCGATTTGGAAATATCGCCCAAAAAAAAATTGGAAATATCGCCCAAATTTATATTTTTCCGAATCTCAAGTTGGAAATATCGCCCAAATATTTTCAATGTAAATTGTTTTTGTAAAATTTTGGCATTATTTTCTCAATCTTGGGTGATATTTCCAAACATTTTTTTTTTTATATTTGCGCGTTCTTTCCTTAATTTTGGGCGATATTTCCCAAGTGAAATTTGAATGAAACTTGTTGACAAACATCGCCAAATATTTGCGAAAAATCAAAAAACTTTTATTATAATCATGACAACCCAGTTCAAGGAATTGGAAGCCTTGGGTGACATAACAAACAGTGCTCAAGCTCCAAAGTGCTGCTTAGTGATGCAAATTCTTCAAGCGGCATACGCAAAATATTTAGGACTATTTGCGAAAGGTATGTATAAATACGATAATCTTAAAAAAAATCGCGGTGCATAAACAGTTAGGTATGTATGCAGCTCCCTGCTTGGGCACACTATAGGACTTGGGGTAGGTGCGAGGCAGGGTGTATACAGTCTCTTTTGCATTTAAAGAATCTGAATTTAAAAAAAATTTGCATACAGCCAGCCTTGCACCTATCCCAAGTCCTATAGAATGCCCAAGCAGGGGGGGTCGCAGGAGGGCAGCATGCCCCCACATACATACCTCACTGTTTATTTTATTAAAGAGAAATAAAGTTGATTTGATTTAAAGCGGAGTTGTTTCAGTACAATTATTTCCTACGATTTGGGAGTTATTTCCTTTTGCTGGATTTATTTTGGGCGATATTTCCAATTTTTTGAGTTATTTCCCATTTGACTTTTGAAATTTTTATTTTGGTCGTTCTTTCCTTGAAAAAAGAAAAAAAATTGGAAATAACGCCCAAATCGAGAAAAAAAAACAACAACAATTGTTCAGAATTTTTTTGAGCGATATTTTCAAATCTATTTGGTTGTTATTTCCTTCGGCGCTATTGCCTAACGCCAAGTAGGCAAGGGAAATTAAGCGATTCTTAGGTATAAGGCAATAACGCCCAAATTGGTTTAGGATATAACGTCCAATAGTAAAAAGCAAAATGGAAATAAAGCCCAAAAAATTATTATTAATGCTCAAAACTCCATATCACCCATATTATAAAGGGGAACGTATCGCCCAATAATTTCAATGGAAATTGTAATTTTTTTAATCGTGGGCGACATTTTCATAATATTGGGTGTTATTGGGCGTTATTTCCAATTCTTATTTTAAATAAATTTCGTTAATACATGTCGTTCAAAATGTTTTTAATTGCTGCCGTTGTTTTTTAATATCTATTTTCCATTTTAAGTTATTAAGTATTTAAAGTATCTCCCCCCTGCCTAAATGGGGGAGATGGACCCCCCTCTCATAGTAAAACGATTTTTGTACCCCTCTAAAAAAACCGTTACCAATTCTTACCGCCGTAGTTATTGTACTCGTGCCAACACCGTCTAGGAAAACCAAAAGTAAATAAAAGTAAAAAGGATCCAAATAAAAAAAAATGTAATAACTACATATATAATAACTTTTGCTTAGAGCAGGAGCATACGTTAATCTCACACAGCATACTGTCATTTGTATTTGTTCACTACTCAAAAACACATTTTGAATTACAATGGATCTAGTTGACTTATGTGTGCTTCCACATTTAAATGATTATATACATATTTTAATATATTAATATTAATCATAGCAATGAAGCCACTTGAACTGCAGAACTTACGCCTAGGTATTGCAATTAAATGTGTCTTAAGTAAATATAGGGATATAATTTTCTCTACAACAATCAACGTTAAATTCAAATTTCAATAACAAATCATCCACAACGTGTCAAGCCCTTTGCATACAGATTAGGCAACTGAACTGGGTGCTCTGTTCTTCCTTTGTATTCCTCTACCAAAGTCTTTTTTTTAATAAAACAAATATCTCATACAAACTACCTTATCAACCTAAGAACTTCTGTATCTATTTGTTCTCCCTTCAAAATATCATGTAAAATTTATTCACGTATAATATTGCAATTTGCTTTCCTATACTTTCAGTATCACACAATGTAATTTTATGGTAAGATATTCATAAATTCATATCATCCTTAGCTTCTGGCTTCTTCCGACCTTGGTAAGTGTTTAATAAACCGCTATCTTACTGGAAAATTCCCCATATCCAGTTAACTTGACAATTTTTAAATATGATTATAATATTATTTTTGCAGAAATGGGTGTCACTGTCATATAAAGCTAATGAGCAGTTCCTTAGACATTTTCAATCCTCTTCCAAGCACGTCGCTATATATGACATACTGTGTATTAATTCAACGGCTTCAAGAATTCTTATCTCATGCAATTATTTCGTTCGTTAGTATTTATATCTAAAACCAAATTCCTGGCCATTAAAAAAACCTCAACATAGTAGATGATCCCCATTTTTTTTCTCCAAAAATGAGTTTTTATTAAAAACGGATTTGTTGTTGTAACTATTAATTTAATTTAAAAAAAAATTGATGCACTCAATACTACTTTCTTGATTTGAAATTTGTCATTAGATCTACATACGTGTTCTAACTTCTAACCCGTTTGCCTGCTTATAGGTTATTCTAGCTCGAAGACAAAATTTTATTTTAAGAAAAAAAATATTTTTTTCCAGAATTTTGTTCACCAGAATAAAATCAAAAAAAAGAATTTTGGAGTAAGTAGACAGAATTTCGCAAAGCTGAATTTTGAAGGAATGACAATATTATATGTAAATGTAAATATAAAAATTAAATTTTGTGTTATTACTTTTATTGTTTAATTAGATTATATTTACGATAGTAATTTTACTGTTCTTTTTTTTTAAAAACTGAATAACTTAAGTAGCTAAACATGAAGGCTGAGATAGATTTTTTAAAACTAAGAATTGATATTAAACCATGTAAAAAATATACACGTAATAATACATTTTTTTTTTGATAAATATATTTAAAAAGTGTTATTAAACAATATATTGAAATATATAATATGTAAAATGAAGTCTGAAAAAATTAAAGATTTTCTGTTTAATTAAATTTAAATTATTTTAAAAAAAATTAAAAATATAGATTTATATAAAAAAAATGTGTATGACTTGATCGCACGAACTTGGTCTTGTTGTTAACGACTGTTTGAAGTAATCACTCATTAAAGATGCATGATGTATATATATTTAACTAAAAAATTGTTTTTTTATTTATAAATCAATGTTTAAAAAAAAAATTAAAAGCAATACTGTTTAAACTATTGAGAAGTACCAGATTGCAAAATTATAACAAAATCGGTCAAATCGTCAAAAAGATATACCTACTCGAATAACCCAAAAATAAGACCATTTTCTCAAAAAACGTGGAATACCTAATTCCGTTATGTGATTTTTTTTTTGAGAAAAACCTGAAATGCAGTTTTCTAACAATTAACTTGGTTATTATAGGAACGAAATTTAATCAAAATCGTAAGATCTGTTTTTGAGAAAATTTGAAGAAACCGAAATATTTGTAAGCCAGCTAACCGTTCTAGATGAATTGCTTCACTAAAGAATCACATAAAAATGCTCTGTACTGAATTTGAAGCTAATCGGTCCACCCGGTTAGGCTCTAGCTCAAATTACAGTGAACCCAGAGACGCACAGACGAACAGACCAACGGCATGACGAAACCAATTTTTTCGGACTTCTCGATCATCGAAATGCTAGTTTTGATTACAACCTCGAATTTTTTTCTACACGAAACCAATACTAATAGAGCAAGTTAAAAGTTAATTTTGAAATCTACTTCGATTGCTCTCAATCTATTTCACGTTTTTCTTCAAATCTACTTTTATTTTTTTCCGGAAGTGCTAACGCTGGCAACTTTACATGGAACACAATTAATTTATACTTTAGCAATTTTATAATCATTATGATTTGTATTTTGATTTACAGTTGGAGGATTAACTGGAGTAGCACCTATTAGCAGGCCTAGTGTAAGTTTTTAAAGTGGTGTGTTCAAAGTTGAACACACCTTGAACAGGATCTATTTTTACAGCTCAATAAATCAATCAAAATAAAAAATTAAAAATAAACAAACGTCTTCAAACTTTTTCTTTCACTGAAAAAGCTAAAATTTTTAAAAATCTACGTATTCTGTTTTTAAAGGAAAGGAAAAAGAAAATGATTTGATGAATTTATGGCATATTTTTTCGATAGTATCTATAGTTTTAAACTATCAGCGATAGTATCGATGGTTAAAAAACTATCGATAGATTATCGATGTGTATGCAACACTATTTTTCAGCACTATTTTTTCTGCGTTCAGTATACCATCAAATTTCGATTTCCATCACTGACCCATTCTATTCGAATTTCAGTTTTAGGGAATAATCCCATCAGGCTCTATCTCGGTCTACGGGATGGATGCACAGAAGTACAGAAGAAAAGAACAACGGAACGTATGTGCATAGGTATATATGGCCGAAACAATTTTTTACACGTAACCAAAATATGTCCAAAATAATTTAAAAACTAAGTAAATTCCTCGGACTCATGGAGAAATGTTAAAGCGGCATAATGTGATTGCGTCTATTTTTTTTATTTAAAGACGGCGTTTTTTTTTTTTAATTTACCTTCATGGAATATAACTTTCACAAGTTATATCTTTATGCAATTTATTTTATTATCATTCATATTCGTTTAGAAAATCCTTAATTTTATAAACATCGTTGTTATGAGGTTATTTTGTTCAATTT
This sequence comes from Leucozona laternaria, assembly GCA_932273885.2. Classification (NCBI taxonomy): domain Eukaryota; kingdom Metazoa; phylum Arthropoda; class Insecta; order Diptera; family Syrphidae; genus Leucozona; species Leucozona laternaria. Next base: position 60,992,701 of record OW026368.1, on the reverse strand, counting down.
CGACAAAAAGTTAAAAAAATATGGCAAAGAGTGTTTACAGACAATCTTAAAAAAACAACTCAATTTGATCTCTTATTCTATTAGAAAAGAAATAATTCTATTAATTTAATTTGATAACAATCTACTCCGGTAATTTACAATAACATCAACATTCAAATGTACTACCTATTTCCTTTGTTAAAATTCTAATCACGACATCAGCTGGTGCTTTAACCACCATGACAACATAATCCCAATTTACCCTTCTGACCGACTACAGTAAAGGAATATAGGTACCTTATCTAATCTATACACTATACCTATACATGCTTAAAATACACATGCCTGGATTTTCCACTTAATCTGATATCCAACTGTGGTTACATGAATATTTGTTCATGTAACTCTTGAACATTTTAAGGAGGCCTCTTGATTTTTTGAAATTCAGCCCACATGTCAAATTTCGTTTTTTGTTGCATAGTATACATAATTTCTCCAACCTTCTTTCCCACTCTTTGGATTATTAAATCTTCCAGAAATGTTGTTATAGTTGACTTTTATTAGAGCTACAAATTCAGCTCCAGAAACTATAGGAGTGAGATAATCCTGAAAATTGTTTTATTACTTTCTGCAGCTTTTATCACTTAAGCTAGCTTAATGGTTAGCAAATGTATTTTGAAATGGCCCTTTTTGCTGAAAAGTATATTTAAATAGTAACATTTATAGATATGTATATAACAATATAAATTCAAACGACCTCTTAAAAGTTTAACAGGTACATAGATAAGGAGCAGGAACAGTCCTACAAGTTATTGGGAAAAAAAATACTTATGTAGGTACCTACCTATGTAGATTTAAAAAGCGTCGCGCCGGGTCATTTTAAGTCAACAAAATCGTATAACACTGAATTTTGAATAAGTAGTTTTGTTAATTAAGGTAATGTATGTTATTTGCGTTGCACATTTTATTTTCGTTTTACCCGAGAGCCATTCAAAACGGTCTTTAGTTATATCAATCATGCAATCATAATTTTAATACTTTCTACATGAACAAAAAGTAGAGAATATTCATATAAAAATATTTGTTTTGTTAAACCACGAACTTAAAAGTGTAATAAAATAATTTCTCCTAGCCCCATACATTTTAGACGAAATGCGTATGGGGCACATGCATGTCACTGTCTTCACTCCATACTATCATCTATTGCATGCACCCCACATTTTCCGTTTAAAAACTGTGTAATTTGTATTAATTTTGTATTTAAATATTTATTTTATACTTTTTAGTTTTGGATCGTTGAAATTTTGTAATTGGTTTTAAATTAGATGCGTATGAGTTTGAGACCTGAAACCATATACATGTGTTGTCATTGACTTCTGTTTCAAATTCCCAGCTCAGTTATTTAAAACACAGGTACGAAAATTTAAGAAAAACAAATAGAATAATCAAAGCTCATTGAGAAGTTAGTTTAATATCAATTGCAATTTGATAAAGATACCGACCGAGAAGAAAGTGATTTATAGAAAAAATTTTAATAATTTTTATTTAACTTTTATTTCATTTGTGTTTTTTTTGATGTGTAAACATCTATGCTGGCGGTAGAGTGAAAAAAAAACGTGAACGTTCGTGTGCGACGTTACGTCGTACACGTTACGTTGTAGCACGTTACGTTACGAAATCTGATTTTCCCCGACCAAAACAAATTGATTTTAACGCGACCGACAATTAGATTATACTTTATCGCGACCACTCATTTATATTATATTTACGATTTTATCATTTTAGCACTTATGTTTTTATATTTTTTTCTTTAATTTTTAATCAGTGATACAAATCTGAACTTAAATTCTACAATTTTTAGGAGTAGGAGGCTGGGATATACAAAATAGCTGAGGTTGAACAAATTGCAGAGTTATCGACTACCTTTGTGCTTGCACAAAGTTAACATTCATTAAAAATCACAGCGTCCAATTCCATATCGATTGAAACTGCGATTTAAGTGATTTCCACTGACAACAACTGCAACTAAATATTCTAAAAACTCAAGATTCGCCGGCTATCTCATAGTGACATTTATTTGAGGTTCATTCAGTATAAAATTAAGATTGAACTTTTTGTAAGTTTTACTCGATGGAATGATGGAGTTTCATAAGAGTTGCAAGTTCGTTGGCAGTTCTGACTGGATATTTTAATTCGGCCCCTGTCAGTCAAACCATTAAGTTCCTTTGGAATTTGGGTACGGTGTCATTTAATTGAAACCACGATTTAAGTGCTCTCCGCTGACAGTTGTTGTTTGTCGATGCTCGAGAGTGATTACCATAAACAATAACCATGTGTAATGTGAAGTCATCTTAAAGTTGAGAGTGAACTACGAAGCAGGACCTTTCAGTACCGAACCTTCACCGTTCGTTGGACACTTCACCACCAGCCTTTTAGTGCTTGGAAATTTCGTTATTGCGGTTCCCCCACTGGGTATTTCGCTGCCGTTCTTCCAACACTAAGCTTTTTAAGCACTGCCTACAGATAGGTAATGTAGTGTTAATTATTCAATATGTTTCTTTCGATGACGTTCAGTAACAAAAATCAGGTACTTGGACAAACGTTGATGTTTACACATATTTAACCGTGAGTCCCGGCACTCACATATTTTTTTGATGTGTAAACATCTATGCTGGCGGTAGAGTGAAAAAAAACGTGAACGTTCGTGTGCAACGTTACGTCGTGCAACGTTACGGTGTGCAACGTTACGATCTGCATACTAGGATGGGTGCGTTCAGTGAAAAAATCTTAAGATCCCCTTCAAGCAAAACCAAGTCCGTTTTGGATCCGCGCACTTTGATGTTTACACATATTAACCGTGAGTCCCGGCACTCACATATTTTTTTTATTAATTTAATTTATTTTCATTTCATTTTTTAATTTAAGGTACAGAAGCAAATAGAATCTTACAAAGTACATAAAATTATTAAATTGGCAGATATATTATTCACGAAACTATTATAAGCTAAATTACATTAACTTAAATTGGGATAACACACAAAAGTTGGCACTTTTTTTTGTTTGACTTATTGTATAAATGATCTGCATCATACAAGTCTTAATTCACCTGTAAGATTTCATCAATTCTCCTACAAGTCAGAGCTGTTGATTTTCTGCACTTGTTACAGAAATAGGGAAATTGCATAATTTCCCACTTGAAGTATTCGTTTAGTAAAATCTTGTAGAACTTCCACTCGACTGCGACCCGTAGCTGCGTTTTACAGTAATTTGTTACACTTGTAGAATTTCATTTATATTACAGATACTTAAAGCATTGTGTTCCAGGTCATTTGTTTGCTTGTTTTTTGTAGTAAAAAAAAACCTATAATTAAGAATGTATTTCACAACTCAAGTTTCTAGCTCAAATGAAAAGGCTTTTTGTAGTACATTGGTTAGAATTGGAAATCTATGAATTAATTTATTAATATAGGAATGGGGAACATGGGGGGCGTATTAGTGGTTTTGCGGGATTATATCTATTATACATTTTTGCAATGGGGGATTGCAGATGGGGGAAGGTTGGCCGCCTTAGGTTAGACATATACGTGACAACAGCTTCGGAAATCGCGTTTCATCATGCAGAAACTGCAACAATAAGGTGCTTATGCTATCGAAGTCCTCTTCAGTTAAAGCCATTTTACATGATAACAGAAGTCATATAACTTCTAATATCAGCTCAAAATAATTTTATCAAATCGTCTAAAGCAACTCATTAGGCATATTTAGGAAAATGAGATCTCGGAGACCTCCACAATCTCAGTTACTTGGACAGGATTCCTTCGCAAAATTTCTTACTTTTGCTGTCAAAAAAAGCTCATTTTCTTGAACGCGTCTATTTACTCATATGACTTCTAAAAAAAAACATAATGACTTTTTTGACATTAGGATTGCAGCTATTTCTGTTTGAGTAGTCATATGCTTTTATTGTACCTATTTCTAGTGGGAATTGTTAGATTCAGTGTTAAAATCAATGCACATTTAGAGTTTGAAAATTAATTTTTCAAAAACTGTACTTTGAAACAACTTTATTAAAAAAAAAAACAATAAAATAAGAGATTTCTGGATTTATAAAAAGGTATATCATGGCATTGTAAGTGTAACCATTGTTTTTTTTAATATTTTTTTTCTGTTTTTAAGTCCTTTTTTTCGAAAATTTTCGAAAGAAAGATTTCGTGCTCTCTTCACTGCTGTAGTGTACACAACACAGTGTAGCATTCTGAATTTTGGATGAAAAATTTGGATCTTTCCTTGTGTCTCATTTTGTTGGAGACAACCCATGGAGATGGAGACAAGCAATTCGTTGTTGACACAACCGAGTAGTTCTATCTCCAGTTACCCACCGCTAATAACAATCACTAGTGTACCTGCTGCCTTATATACGCTTCTATTGAAGCATTGAAGGAGGTGTGGAATCATTATGTGCCTATTATTGTCCATTTTTTTACTGCTGGTGTTAGTTTATTTCATGCTAGGATTGCTGCCCAAAGTCAATTTGCTCTTGGCGCCTAGCTGAAACGCTCAGAGGTCAGAGACTTTAAGCTTTTTATTGTGTCGACCGGCCATATATTTATATAGGTATAGCTATGTCTCTCTTGGCATTATCTATCCTTTTGAGTAGCTATCTTCTTATTATACGTTGTCAGGGTTTTGGCCAAGGATTTATGTTGAAAGGGGTTGATCTGCTCTTTTCGATGATTTTCCGCCACTGAGACGTCTACATCCGAACCGTCCGAATTGCCGAATTGTCATCGAGGATACGATTGCCCTCATCCAATGCCATCAGTCTTCCACCAGTTCCCAGCTCCGTCCTCAGCTCAGAGTCAGTAAAATCCATGGTATTCAAAAAACACCCCATCAAATTTATTTTTACACAACTGCTACAGGCAGGATGTCAGTCTTTAGCTCTTTGTTGAGTTTTATTTAGATAGATAGGCATACTCTTTTTTTATTTGTGGCGACATTATGTACATATGTATATTCTTTCGAACCCACTCGAATTTTTATTGACTTCGATTTTATGTCTGGTATCCTTGGTTGCATCTGGTTTGCTTAGGGGTAAACCGTTAGCACCCCACCATTTCAAGGGTATACCCAGCGTTAGAACGATTAACTGGGCTTATCAATTGAGGGGTCTTAATTATCATAGTATAAATATGTGTGTAACTGTGTATATGCATACTTTATTCGAATCCGCTTTTTTGTTGGTCAATTTAGCGGGGAGTACTGTAATTGTGTGTATGTCTTTCCCTAAAAAAAAGAATCTATTTATACCTACCTGCATAGTTTGTTTACAAAAATACAGCTTAGTCACTACATAGCTACTGGTACACTGTACACGTGGCTATGTACATATGTACATAACCGGCATGGTCAGGGAAAACAATTTGAACATTTTTTTTAATTTGCTTCCTTTTTGCCTTGTTGCTGAAATCCTAGAAACTTTCATTCATCTTAATTATAACAAATATTGTTTCCTCTAGGAGAAATAAAATACCATTAGCTTTCTATGTTCATATGTATTGTGTAGGTATATCTTTGGCCTTTACTATAAAAGAATATGTACTCGGTGGTGTTATTGCTATTGTTTAGGTTCTAGGTTTTTTTTCACGACCATACCAGAGCTTGCATTGCGATCGTGGTCATTCACGTACCTATCCCTTAAATATCAAACTGAAGTAAAATGCACGACTGAGTCGCACGTCCTTGCGTTATTGTTCAAGGCTATGAACATGAAATGCCCTAGTTAAGGTTTAATGGATATACACAGCCCCGGATCTACGGGGGGGCAAATCGGCCCACGTGCCCCGGGTGGTAGCTTAAGGGGGCGCTGAATTCATGTGTGAACAAATTGCGAGAAGACATTCTCTACAATATACCCATCAAAATGAAACATGCGGCAAATTTTGAAAAAAAAAATCTGTTATAAATAATAATTATTTCAAAGTACACTCAGTCCCGAAAATAAATATACATATACACTTATACCCCCAGGAGAACTCCAGTTTAAGGGGTGTGACCGTTCGTAAATACACTTTTTTTCTTTTCTGCTGGAAGTTAAGTGGGTGTGTTGGTGTAGGTACGTAAGTCAGGGATGAAAATGGTTCTTTCAGCAATGTATCAACATATTAAAAAAAGTGTATCGAATTGTACTTCTTAATCTATAGGTATGTCTATATAAAAACGAGTTAAACTTTTTTGTGTGACCCTATATCTTGAATCCGGCTGGGTGGATTCCATACTTTTTTTTTTTAATAAAAGGGGCCCATTTGTAGATGGTTTAGAAAATTTGAAAGTCTGTCTCGAATTGAAAAACTGCACATAAATGTCTAGTGAAAATTTTGTTCTGAAAAGCAAAAAACTGACTTTTCGATTTCGTATTTCCTATTCAGACAAATCCATAGGGCGAGGGTTAATTAATTTAAAACCAATAAGTAATAAATGTTGGACTAAGAGGATCATATTTTTACAAACTATAAGAGTATTTCGATTACGAAAGGTAGCTGAAATATTTATTAATATTTTTTGTATTGTAATTTATTTCGAAGAAGACCAGCTTGATTTTTAGAAATATTTAATCTCGTTTGAATATAGTACAGAAATCAGACCATCTTCATACTATAGGAATAAACGTATATTTACCATTAATGTAAGAATGCAACCGGCGAAGCTGCACTTCGACGGAACATCGCGACAGTGCATATTACTCTGCGACAATTTTTTGATACACCGCATACTTGAAAGAATAGTTTTTATTTATTAATTTTTGTTTTTTTTTTTAATTATTCATCTCAAATGCTGGAGGGGCGCCAATATCAGGTTATTGCCCCTGTTCGGAAAACTCGTAGATCCGGGGCTGAATATACATATATGTATTTAATTGTGTATTGTCATAGCTTAGGCAGAGTGTATTTTGTATTCGTTTTATGCTCAGTTACTCCAAACTCTTTTACATTTAATTTGTATTGCTTCGTCAAATGACATTTAATTGTTGTAGGTATTTGTTATTGCTCTCTCTCTCGTATTACTTTTCACAAGTGAAACCGTTTCATTCAGTTTTAAAAGCTGAAATAATAAAATACAGAATTTTAGTTGAAAAATCTGCGAGGGACATGGGTGCAACCGTGCAACTCATATTAATTTACCATGTCGATAAATTTAATTAGTTAAACCCCTATTAATAAACATAAATCAAACATGAGTTATTTTAACCAGTGAGTTTATTGTGAAATCTTATCAATCAAATAAAATCGAAGTCAGAGTGTTTGGATTAACGAGTAATTAAGCTAATTTAGGTAATTTAGGTGGGGGCAAAACCCCCATTAATTCGGCTTAATGCAAGCTTAATCTAACTTAAAACTAAGAACTTAATCTAACTTAAAAATTAGGAAGCTCAAAGCTAAGATAGGGATGTATTGGGGGAAGGACTGAGTAAAGGGAGTTTAAGACTGGAGTTGCTTAGGTTAAAGTCGAAAAAGTTTGCGTTCGAATTAGCACTTCGCAACATTCGAGTTAAAGGCTCGTTGGAGCCATATGAGGTGCGGTGGGTAGGCAAGTAGAAGAGGCGAGGGTTTCTTAAATTTCGGGGGTTAGTGTTGAAAAAGATAGAATTGTAAAGAGTTTGGCAGTCGACAGAACCAGAAAGGAGACGGTGAATGAATTGAATGTCAGCTATTTCTCTTCGTTTCTCGAGTGAAATCAGGTTAATTAATTGTAAGCGATCACGGTAAGGTGGTAGGATTAAAGGATCGTTCCAAGGAAGGCCTCTAAGAGCAAATCGAAGGAATCGGCGTTGAATGCTCTCAATTCTTGATATATGATTATCTTGATAAGGCGACCATGCTTGACAAGCTTATTCGAGAAGGGGTCGAACAAATGTTATGTACAGCGACCTTTTTACATAGGGGTTGGAGAATTCTTTGGACCACCTTTTGACAAAGCCAATAGCTGAGTTGGCTTTCAGAATTATGTCATCTATATGTGCAAGGAAATTAAGTTCCTGGTCACATAGGAGGCCAAGATCGCGAATGGACTCTACGATTGAGATGGGTTGGTTATGAAGGAAGTAGATACGAGGAGGAGATTTGATGCGTTTACGCGAAAAGGTCATTGATTGGCATTTGTTAATATTAAGCTCCAAGCAATTTTTGAGACACCAGACTGAAAAATTATCGAAGTCTTGTTGTATAAGCGTAGTGTCGCGTGACGACGAAATGGTCTTGAAAAACTTCGCATCGTCAGCATAAAGTGAGATAAAGGAATGTTTGATTGCCATTTCGATATCGTTAATAGTAAGAATAAAAAGAAGGGGGCCCAAATGGCTGCCTTGGGGAACGCCGGAGGTACCAAGGAAAGGATTCGAAAGGGCCGATCTGAAGCGCACGCTGTAGTAACGGTTCTCTAAGTAAGAAGATATCCAATTCAAGAATAAAGGTTCAAAGCCGAGAGAGGACAATTTGAAGAGTATAAGTCTATGCGAAATTTTATCAAAGGCTTTACTGAAATCTGTGGAAATAACGTCGACTTCATTTCCATTCTCTAAAGCGGAGAGGGTAAAAGATACAAAATCGACAAGATTAGTGGTTGTAGATCTACATTTAAGGAAACCGTGTTGTCTAGGGGAATGAGAGACTTACAGCGAAAGCTTATGAGTTCATACAAAATACTTTCAAAGATCTTAGGAATATATGAAAGTTTAGCGATGGGGCGATAGTTTTTGATATCAGATTTTGGACCTTTTTTATGAATTGGGGTAACAAAAGAGGTTTTCCATATCTTAGGGAATTTTCCTTGAGATAGAGATAAACTAAAGATTTTTAAAAGGGATGAGAAAGTGTTGAGGAGCATTTTTTTAGAAATATAGCAGGGATAACGTCAAAGCCAGGAAGAAATTCGTCGTTAAGTTGAGATAACTTATTTTGGATGAGATTAGGGTCGATGTAATCAGGAAGAAATGGACCAAGAGTAAAGTTCGGCAAATAATCAAAATACGCAGAATCAGGTGCAAAAGAGTCGTCGGTAAAGGATTGCTTGAAAAAAGTGGCAAAGAAATTGGCAATATTTCGAGGTTCGTTTGAGGTTTCATTATTAAAGGAGAGGGAGGTAGGGTAGCTATCGGATTTTTTTTTGTAGTTGACAAAACTGATAAAAGGACTTCGGATCATTAATAAGGTTGACTTGCGTTTCAATTAAATAGCATTGGTAAAGTAAGTTGTAAAGCTCGGTGAAGTGAAGACAAGTACGAAGGTGTATTGAGTAGTCAGTGGAAGATCGAGAGTGAAGAAAAGATTTCCATGCTTTATTTCTCTTGTTTCGCAATGATCAAAGTCTGTGATGATACCAGGGTGGGTGATTTTAAAACAACTATGTATTATGTATGTTTGCCAAAAGGTAGAAAAAAATATAATTTTTAGTGTTTGATCAAAAATTAATAAAACCAAAAATTTAAAACCAAAATACCACCTAATAACATACAATTTTTTTTTTTCAAAATTTTCAGTTTTCAAATTCATTTGAAAAAAAAACTATTTACTGAAACAATATGAATTAATAATAGAATTATTAGGAATAGATTTCTCCATTGCTAAAAAACACAAACATGATTTAAATAACAAAATAATCCTCTATTAAAAAAAAAATCACAGTAAACATTTAAAAAGGAACATTTATTAATTCAGTTTTTTAAGTTACAAAGGTACTTTTGGATTAGGTACAAAACATATGCACATTTTTAATCGCGATCGCCCTCTTCCTTAAAATCATACATATTTTTTGAAACAAAGATATGTGGGTTTGCTTAAATTCAAGATCATTTTTATTTTTAAAAAGCGTCTTTGCGTGAAGAATAGGTACCACTTAAAGTTTCTGTCTTAAACCTATTTCTCAGTTTTGTTTTATTTAAATTAATGCATGAAAAATCCTTTCAACCGTCGCCGAGGAATGAAGCATAGAATATAGTTTTTTTAATTTTTCAAGAAAAGGAGTCTTATTTAAATGCCTTTCTCCAAAACTGGGAAATATTTGACAATTTAAAGTTCTCAAAGATCTGAATTCAATATCAATATATCGTTAAAGTTATTTTCAATAATGACATGCGAAAAATGCAGCGTAAGTGGTACTATCGACTGATTCTTAACTAGTTCTGAAGGCTCTATAAGATCGCAATTTCCTTCAGCATCAAAAGTGATTCAAAAGGAAATCGCAATAAATTTTGTACCAATTAACAGTTCTTTTTCGTCTTTATGAAATGAAACAAAAACAACCCATTTTCGATCTGTGACGTCAGTGGTCTCAGGCGGCGGAATGCGTAGTGCATACGGCTGTGAGGAAGGATGATTCCGGAGACGGTACAATCATGAATTGTACGTAATCTACCTTGAAGCAGATATCGTGACAAAAATTAAGCTCTGTAGACTCCGGTGGGCTGGGCACCTAGCTCGCATGAGCGAAGAGGAACCTGCTCGGCAAGTTCTTTGTGGTACATTATATGGTAGATGACAGCGTGGTAGACCATGCTTGCGCTGGAGAGATGGCGTAGACCAGGACGTCTGGAGCCTTGGGGTGCGCAACTGGATGGGCGGCTCGAGACCAGGATGGGTGGGGAGACTTGCTGAAGGAGGCCAGGACCGGACATCGGTTGTCGAGTCGATGATGATGATACGGTTTCTAACTTAAGACTGAGCAAATCTGAGATCGTGGGTTCGATCCGGGGAGGGCATGTAGAAAGTTTTTCATAATAAAATTGGATTAAAGCTCAGCACCACTAATAAGAGGAGGCTAATGATAGGCGGCTTGGCACCCCTTGAAACAGCTGTATCTCTAGTTAAAAATAAACGAATTATAAGTTAATTCGTAAACAATTGGTGGTAGGTAGCACGTTTAAGTTGTTGTTGTTATTCAAAAATTCAATGAAATTGACGGAATAAAGAATGGTCAAGTCTAATAAACTGACATTCTAGTATGAATATAGTACCTACAATAAATAATAATCTGAAACATGTTTTTTTTTTTTGAAAAAATATAGGTAGGTATAGGTAGGTACATATTCTTAGTTTAACAATTTTTTTTCTTTTTTTAAAAGTGTAGGTAGGTACGACCTTTTTTTTTATTTAAGAAAAGCACCTACCTATTCGGTTTTTTTTTTTAAATTTTTTTTCACTGATATGATTAGTAGATCAATGTCAATTAGGTAAATACAGTATTAACTTTGCTCTAGCTCTTCAAATAAAGGCAGTACCTACCTATAAGGAAAAGTTTCGAATGGAGCACCGTCCCTTCAACAACTTTGCTCTACTTTTTGATTTACAAAAAAAAAAAACATTAAAATTGTCATATACCTATGTACCTACTTATTGTCATATAGGTATGTATTGTTCATAACAGGGATAGACAAAAAAAATAAGATTTAAAAATTTATTTTATCATTTTAAGGAAATTTTCTAAAAAATGTATAAAAAGTGGACCAAAGTAATCCCGTTTTACGGTATTTTTTTTTTATTTCCGTTGTTTTTAAATGATTTTGTTTCTATCTCAAGTTATGTTTTTAGAAATATGTCCCTCCCCGGCTTAAAAGGGAGACAAATCAAAGCTCTTGTTTATGGTAGCAGATTTTCGTTAAGATTTGGTATTTAACGTGAATTACCAGTTAATTTTGTATTAATAAGTTGACCAACGCTTTGTTGATTTGTTGGTTAGGAGATAACTAAACATTTTGTGTTAATATAATATGTGTAAGTTATTAGTTTTAGTTTATTTATTAACATATTTTGTAGGCTTCATAATTTTTTAATTTTTAAAACTGAATCTTTATATTTAATACTAGGGGTGATTTTTGCAAGCCCGAAGGAAATCGAAACGAAGGCGTTGCTCAAAATGAACATATACATGCAAATTCAACAAAAAACGCCAAAATTGGAAGATATAATTTAAGAACGGTAAAAATTAATATCGACAATTTTCGATTCAGGCGTAATAACATTTGAAAAGTAATTTGGGCGTTATGACATTTTTGATTTGGGCTTTATGGTTTTGGGCGATAAGACCTAATGCCCAACAAGTACTTCCCTAAGGGCTTAGCTATTTATGCTCCTAGAAATTTTAGGGCAGTTTCTTTCGGGCTTGCAAAAAAAGACGCCTATATACCTACCTTTAAGAGTGAGTTTTGCCTACGTCCTTTAATTGATTTGCTGAAACATATTTGATGAGCATGTCTAGTATTTTTGCAAATACCAGTTTAAGTGTATTTTGGTGCAACTGGGCATTAATCTCTTAAATAAAGAATCCAAATGTAGCGAAATGTTATTTGAAGCGTGTTGCTGATTCCTTCTTCCTTTTCTCCCTGTATTTATTCGAAAGAAATAAAGAAAACAATTTTTTTTGCGCAGAGTATAAATATTTCATTAACACATTTTTTTTTACACTTCAAGGGGGCTATTTTGGTTCTGTGATAAACGCGATGAAAAGTCTTTTAAGCGATTAATCTCTAGTTCTACATTAAATTGAAATGAAAGATAATACTCCTATAACGAGTTGTAAGGTTATCGTTGGTGAAATCTTTTGTCAAAAGATTATTATATTAATAGCTATTTGTAATCGTTCAATTTTGTATCATAATATTTCATGATAAATCCAAAGGGAAACAAAAAACCAGAAACATGGACGAAATGTAAGCTGTGAATTTTATTGATATTTCTTAGAAAATGATTTGGATTTAGGTCACGACCAATAGATATTTTCCATTGTTTGTGACAGAGGTATTTATATGAAAATTGTTGTATAGGAAGGAGTACATTGGCGGCAAGCAAATCACGGAGACAATGATTTTGTGGTATTTGTGGGTGGTGGGCGAGTGTAGAAATGTTCATTTAAAAGTAACTTTAAATTGATTTCAGCTATCCCAAATGTTCATTTCTTCGCAATAGATATTTATTTATATTCTAAATTTCTGAAACAATAAAAAAAAGCACAAACATCACTTTGTTTTACTTTATTTAAGCAAAAGCTCTTCTTTTCATAGAAGGTATTTAAATAAATTTACATAATTAAAGATTCTTTGTATTTTAAAAGGAGATTGCACTAATTTAATCAGTATACATACTTTAAATAACAGTTTATAACACCAAATACTTTTGTCAAATGATTAGGTATTTTTTGCTGAACTGAGTAAAATGAAAAAGCCATTTGAAAACTTGTCATTTCATTTTTTCACAGAACCACAATAGCTCTCCAGATCTAGTTTGAAGTTAGTAGTTGCAATACGGCGGTCAGCCATCAGCCGAATAGGGGGAATAACATGTAGCATACGAAAACATGCACGTGCCGTAACTATTCGGGACTGGTGGAAGTGTGATCATAGCCAATTCGCTGCGGCCGCTAGAAACAAGCCTCTTAAAAAGGTTTGGCTAACATGATCGGGCTGGTTCCACAGGTTGGCAACAGGTTAATTCCCTGTTCCGTAAAACTAAAAGAATTCTGAGACCTACAACAAGCCTCGGAAACGGACTGATCTCACGACGACAACCCACGCAAAGAAAACGGAAAAACGATTTACGAATTTTCTTATGAAACGTACGATCGCTCTATAGAGCTCGAGCTGCTCAGCAGCTAGCCGATGCCCTGTCAAAATATAAAGCTGACATAACAGCATTACAAGAAATTAGATGGACAGGGAATGGTGTTCTTCAGAAGAAGAATATGACTTATATTACAGCTGTCATACAAAACACCATGTGCTCGGGGTAGGCTTCCTAGTCGGCGAAAAACTGAAGTCTGCCATCATCAGCTTTAACGCTATAAGCGAAAGGCTATGCAGTATGCACCCTTCGCGTGCGAGGCAAATTTAAGAACATCAGCCTCATTAACGTTCACGGACCTACGGAGGAGTCCTCAGACGAAGAAAAAGAGACTTACTACGAACAAGTCAAGAGGGCCCTCAATGCCTGTCCAAGGTATGACGTAAAAATCATCCTTGGGGATTTGAATGCAAAAATAGGTCGGGAGCCGGTATTCAGGCATTACGCAGGCACCCATAGTTTGCATGAGAACACTAATGAGAATGGACTTCGAGGCTTAGAATTGGCATCATCGAAAAACATGGTTGTTGCGAGTACCAGGTTCCCGCGTAAAGATATCTACAAAGCCACCTGGGTATCACCTGATGGAGTCACTTGTAACCGAATTGACCACGTGTTGATAGACCGTCGCCACTACTCAAACTTGATGACGGTACGAACGTACCGAGGTGCCAATATCGACTCGGATCACTATCTTGTTGGTATGGTTTTCCGAGGGCGGGTTGCCTTGCGAAGACGTATTGCATCCGCCGATCAGGTTCGAATCAACACGGCTGCTCTGCGCAATGAAAACACCAGTAACACCTTTGGTAATGCGTAAGGACTCGCCCTAGAACTGGGTAGAGTAAGTCCTGGAGCCAGTATGCTGGGCGTAGATGAGAAGTGGACACGCCTTAAGAATACTGTCATTAGTACTGCCAACTCCATCTTAGGCAGCAGTCGTAGAAATCGGAATGACTGGTTTGATGATGAATGCAAGCTAGCGACTGAACGTAAGAATGTTGCGTACCGAGCAATGCAACAAACTCATAGAACGCGGGCACGCGAAGACGAATATAAAGAGCTCAGAAGAATTGAAAAACGGCTTCACAGACAGAAAAAATCAGCCTGGGAGAAGAACATAATCTGTGAAATAGAGAATAGCCGAGAGCGAGGTCCGCACCAGGCGCGGAAGTTCTACCAATCCGTCCGACACATGACGCAGTACACACCACGCTGCACATACTGCAAGGACGGAGAGGGAAATCTGATCACCGATCCTCAAAGCATACTGGAGCGATGGGAAGTGTACTTCAATGAATTGGTAAATGGTCAGCTCACTGCAGAAGTGGAGGCTCCACTACTTCAAGAAGAGTACCCTATGTTGCCGCCACCAAGCATAGAAGAGGTTGAGAAGGCTATAGCCCGGCTAAAGAAAAACAAAACCCCGGGAGCCGATGGTATACCAGCCGAACTATTTCAACACGGTGGGCCAGCCTTACGTCAAGCAATTCATGAGATTATAGTGCACGTGTGGGAGCATGAAGAAATTCCAGAAGACTGGCGAAAAGGTATAATTTGCCCCATACATAAGAAGGGAGATGTCACAACGTGCAGCAATTATAGAGGTATCACGTTGTTGAGAACCGCCTATAAGATACTCTCCTCTATCCTACAAGACCGGATAACCCCATACGCTAAAACCATCATGGGACAATATCAGTGTGGGTTCATTCCAGGCAAATCAACAACTGATCAGATCTTTACCCTTAGGCAAGCGATGGAAAAATGTCTAGAATTTAACATCCCAACATACCATCTGTTTATAGACTTTAAAGCCTCCTATGATAGCATAACCAGGGTAGAACTTTACAAAGCCATTTGAGAATTTGGCATTCCAAATAAATTGACACGACTATGTAGGTTGACCATGACCAACGTAACAAGCCAAGTTGTTGAAGGAGGCCAGGACCGGACCCCGGTTGTCGAGCCGATGATGATGATGATGAGTTGCAATAAGCTCTAAAAAAAGCGGCCACATGTAAAGTAAACGTGTTCTAGTCCCACTTTAGTCATATTTGAAATAAAATGACCAAATTGAATCGTAATAGCATGTTGAACTAGTCACGTTTGTTTAATTCAAAGCCACAACTAAATATCCATATAATATTTGTTTCAGAAACTGGATTTAATAAAAATCCATTAACTTACCAAAAAAAAAACGACTTTGTACCTCTCCATCTCCATCTCCATACTCCTTTTTCTTTTTAATTTCCCTTTAAATGGAAATGTTCATTCTTTCTTCTGATATTAAATCTCACATCTTCTTATCTTAAATAAACATTAGGTTAAGGAAAAAAATACTTACCACGTCCAATGAAACCTAAACTAAACTATGAAAAGGACAAAACTTCTTTTGAACACAAAATAAATAACTTGATCAAATTTCAGTTTCAAAATGTGCAAACTGCACTCGATTATATTTCAAAGTTGAAAGTCACGAAAAACATCCTCGTGGGTGATATGCTTTCCAAGCAATCTTAAAATATATATGTATTTAACACGTTATCTACGAACAATTTCAAGTTTTATGTAAAAAAAGTTTATGGATTCAAAAGTTTTGAACTTTCTTCTCCAGGCGTTTGTTAAACTTTCATATAGTTAGTACAAACAAGTATTGTGTGACTCTTCAGTTTTAAAAGACTATTCGGCGTGTGAATTTTAATTTTATCACGTTTTTATTTACCCGCTTTATTGTCTGTCTGTTTTAATTTCGTATATATAAAAAACATTTGATCAAAATAGGATTGGGTGATGACCATTTTTAGTTGCTCTATAGGGCAACAGATTTTGTTGTCGATATTATTTACTACTTTATTTAAGTAAAAATATGAATTATGAAAGAAATTAACACCTTTTTTCTTGGAATACCATAAGTTTTACAATCGTTAAAAAATCGAACTCGGGGGCATTTGGTTGACAAAAATTTTAACTGTTTTTTTTAAATTCAATGTTTGAACTCCCTACATTGATATTTTGGACCGGAATAATTTGTTAGCAACAAAATATCAACGTGTCAAAATTCATAATGAAAACTATTACTGGTATTTAACGATTTTGTTAACACATAATGTAGGAATGTATTTCACGCCACCGGTAACACAGTTTTCCTCCGCGCTTAAGCCCCGAAAATTCTATGGGCTTAGCTTAGCCCACAGAGGATTAGAAATTGTTGCAATAAACATGTAAATTGTTAAGCACCGATCTCGTTTTCTTCGTCCAATTACATTGGGGATTGGAAATAAACACATCTAATAATTCTTAGAATAGATGATTGATAAAACAAACAAACAAACATATTCCATGATTCAGTTTGTCTGTATATCAAGCTCCTCCGAGACGAATTCTATGGTGAATTTATTTATTTTGTGATGAGTAGTTATACCTGGGTGATTCCATTTTGATTTGAGACCCGTTAATTTTTTTTAATTATTTAGAGCACGTTTGTTTGTTATTTGGTTAGAAAATACAAACTGAGTTATGCGCGATTGATTCATAAAGTGGTAAGTGTGAAAAATAAAGCAAACAATATACTGTTGAATTTTATTATACCAAAATAAAAATTTTGATTAAACTGAAAGTTTGCAGAAGTAAGACGAAGAATCTTCTGTAAGCAAAGTTTTCTTTGAACTTGAAATTTATGCTGAGCTCGAATTCATAGTTTAAATCAACTTTCATGAATTTTTTGCCAAAAATCCAGTGTGAACTATATTCAACAAGATTAAAATTCTTAATCATTAAGCTGGCCCAGGGCCAGGCTTTGTTTTTATATTAAGGTTTTATAATAAAAATTCTATATACTACTGAAATACATCAGCCAAGTAGAAGGCCCTCAAAAGTCAACTGATGAGTCCAAGTGAGATCGCCGGGGCGAAACGCCAATTTTTATGGACTAAAGGCCGTTAAAGCTTTTTGAATCAATAATTCAACAAGTCCAATTAAATAGTTCTAAGTCTTCTACTTGGCTGGTGTATTTCAGTAGTATATAGAATTTGTATTAAAAAATCTTCATTTATAAAGGGTCCGCCATCTAACGTTTTTTTTTCTACTAGTGCTTATTTCGTGAATGGTAACACTTAGCTCATGTCTGATTTGATAGATAATTAGTTTTATCCTTCCGCTGAACGAATATGTGTATACGCTCGCTAAATGGGCCTGCGATCGACTCAGAGAAGATGCCGATTTTGCCAAAAAAATCATCTTTTCAGATGAAGCTCATTATGATCTTGGCGGGTAGTAGTAAACAAGCAAAATTGTCGCATTTGGGGCACAGAAAACCCGCACGCATACATTGAAAAGCCGATACACCCAAAACGAGTCACTGTTTGGTGCGGATTTTGGTCCAGAGGCATAATTGGGCCATTTTTCGAAAATGAGCAAGGAGTGGCCGTTACAGTCAATGGCGATCGTTATCGGGCCATGTTGAACGAATTTTTGTTCACAAAAATTGAAGAGGAGGATATTGGCAACATTTGGTTTCAACAGGACAGCGATACGTGCCACACAGCCGAAGCTACACTCGATGTTTTGCGCCATTTTAAAAAAAAAAGAAGTTATTTGGCGGACCCTTTAGTTTAAAGTCTATGTCACACGGGTAGAAAGGTTGAGATTTCAAAAATTAATCTATAGTTTTTGCTACTCCTTTTTACTTTTAGGATTTTTTTTTTCAGTTTTTAGTAATGTAAGCTTTCTTTTAAAAAGGAGATTTTTCCCATTTCGTGTGAGAAACGATTACACTTTTATACAATAATTTCCAGAAACCAAATATTATGAAAAGAATGAAGCATAGATGTCATGTAATATTTTACAGCACATGCAAGTTAGCTTACCCAGTCAAAATTGCCAGATTTCTAAGGCCAAACCCGGAAAGCAACTGAAGTGGGTCTTCTAGCTGAACCGCGTGTATTTTAAGTCAGTATGATAGTTTCCTTAAAGGACATCGTGCGTTCTATAGGTTTTAATACTGAAATTGAATTAGGATATGAAAAATGTTCTTGCCGGACAATGTTATTTTAAAAACATATTTTAACATGTGTAAACACAAACCTTTCCAAACATTTTGAAAAGTTTGCGAAATTATTAGTCAAAGCAAAAAGTCGTTTGGATTTTTAAACAGTCTTTTATTTTGTAAACATCCATATAATGTTTACCTGTGTGTACATTATGAACGTTCACATTTGATCTACATTATTTACTTAACTATAATAAAAATGAACAAAGAGGTAAATAGTACAAAATATTATTATTGAATAAGGAACAAATAAATAAAAAATATAATGTAATTACAATTAACAAATAAAATAAATAAATCAAAAAAAGTTGTCCCGAATCATAAAAAGTATTTTAATTGTATTTGTGTGCCGATGTGATGTTTTGTGTGATTTCTTTTAAACCAAAATCGGTTGTATACAAAATTCTTTGCACTCCGCCTCCATGCCATATTAAAATTTTGTTTTATCATTAACTCAGCCTTTAATACTGACATTAAAATTATATTTCTTCATCAAACTAAAAATTCTTTTAGAGCTGGCATTATAGAGACTTATTTTTGCTGAATTCTTGTTAAAAAAGTCTACCCAATTATTCACAGATTTTCCATTATATTGCTACATTCGTGTGCATAGAATAATATTTAAGATGCACATTTACGAATTTGCTGCGAGACACTTTGAGGAAACTTGCGAGACGAATGTCGTTTTGCGGGACGGTGGAGCACCTGGTGGGACGTCTGACATACTCTTTGAATGTAATACTCTGTGAATAATTTATAAACGAATTTAATAACAGTGTCGCAAAAATTTTTCAGTTTTGCCAATCTTTTGTTAGTAAACAAAATAATTCCGAATTACCTATAACAAACCTGTGGCTTAAATGATTTCACAACAACTTTCTATTTGAAATTTGGCACTGAAATACCTACTTACATAATTCATTTAATTATTTGAATTAAGTCAAGTGAGTAGCGACTCAGCCATCCTCGACAAGGCCAATCGATATTAATGTCTTTTTTCTAAGTGATGTATTTATGACATAATTAAATGAAGAACTTCGAGGTTTCCACTTCACTGAACCGTTGACAAATTGCTGAGTCTTTGGTTGAATCATTGAAATTGCCCTCCTTGTAACGGCAATAAAGACGTCAAATCTTTTGATTCATATTCCGTTAGCTTGGTTTCACTGTCCTGATGGCTATTCAATATTCTCTTTGCCCAACAGATCAACCATATTGTGGTGACATGTGTCACTTTATGGTATTTGGTTTAATTTAATAAAACAAATTAAGAATTTCATTCACCCGAAGAAATACGATTTGAATAGAATTAATTTCTGTATAAAATACTAATATCCGAGGAAGCTTTAAAATTACATACATACATGTTTTGTTTATTTATTTATGTGAATTTTCGCCCTATCTGTTCGAAACGGGATCGTTACGAAATCCCGCAGCACATAATCCCGCAGCACGAAATCCCGCAGATTACAAATACAACAAAATCCCGCAGGAAAGTACGCTGCGGGATTTTCAATACTTTTTTAAACAATACAATTTGACAATATTGTTGGTGATTTGGAATAAAATAATACATTTGGTAGAATATTGTTTGTGATTTCGAATATGTCGAATAAAATATTATTTAAAATATATTTTGGAATAAAGTATATTTTTCAACAGAATTGAAAGTTGTTTTGGTACATTTATCAATGGAGGAGATTATTTAAGCAGAAGTGCTTGCAAAATTCTTCTTGTTAGAACTCGCAGTAGAGGCCACACCTCGACGTAAAGAGATTATTTTTTTCATTGTTTAAGATTAGGTGGGTCAGGATTTGGATGGAGGTGGGTCTTGATCTGTACGGTGGTAGGTCCGGATCTGGACGGAGGTGGATCTTGACGGTGGAAGGTCTGGATCTGGACGGAGGAGGGTCTGGATCTGGACTGAGCTGGGTCTGGATCTGGACGGAGGTGGGTCTTGATCTGGACGGATGTGGATTTTGACGGTGGAAGGTCTGGATCTGGACGGAGGAGGGTCTGGATCTGAACTGAGCTGCGTCTGGATCTGGACGGAGGAAGGTCGGGATCTGGACTGAGCTGGGTCTGGATCTGGACGGAGGTGGGTCTTGATCTGAATGGATGTGGATTTTGACGGTGGAAGGTCTGGATCTGGACGGAGGAGGGTCTGGATCTGGACTGAGCTGCGTCTGGATCTGGACGGAGGAAGGTCTGGATCTGGACTGAGCTGGGTCTAGATCTGGACGGAGGTGGGTCTGGATCTGGACTGGGCTGGGTCTGGATCTGGACGGAGGTGGGTCTGGATCAGGACAAAGATGGGTCTGGACCTGGACAAAGGTGGGTCTGGACCTGGACGTATATAAACATTTTTTTTTGAAAAAAAATATTAAAAAAATTAAATTTTTTTTTTCAAAAATTAAAAAAAAAACTGTTTTTCTGATCTTTTTTTTTTTGTTTTTTTTTTGAAAAAAAAAAACAATATAATTTGGCCCTATTTCCCGGCACCTTAATGGCACCAAGAAAACTGTTGACACAGGCGCCTGCCTGACGACTGAGTATACCCTAAGCGGAGCAACGGAGTTGCGCGAGCGGGTGTGTCCCCGAAAAAGGGAGTTTAAATCCTGAGAACCCGCACAGCGGGCCACCCGAGGTACTGTTAAACAAGAAAACTGTTGCTAAGGCGCCTGCCTGGCGACTGAACATACCCTAAGTGGAGCGACGGAGTCGCGTGACCGGGTGTGTCCCCGAAAAAGGGAGTTAAAATCCTTAAGACCCGCGGAGCGGGCCACCCAAAGTACTGTTTATTAAACATAAACTGCAAGCACACCAATTGACAAAATACATTATAAGAAAAAGCAATTTTTATTTTTAAACGTGATTTGCGGCTAAACGGAGCTTCGTAGACCCCCTAAAGTTTACATCATCAAACGTAATTAAAAATCACATATTCGTGATATAGGGAATGCCACCTTTAAATGGACGTACCACATGATTTTGTAAAAAACTTTTTTCCATAATTTATTTCTAAAAATTTTTAATTGGTTTTTTTACAAACAAAAAGTTGTTTCAAAAAAAAAAATTCGTCCAGGTTCCAGATCCGACTCCAGAACTTGTGTCCCAGATCCAGATCTTTACCAATATCTGGCAATAAAGCAATTTTCTGACACATTTTTTTTACAAAATTAAAAAGAAGTCCTGGAGATGGGTCTGGAACTTGGACAAAGGACATTTTTTTTTTGAAGCAAGGTTCTGTTGGTGAATCTGGAACCGGGACAGTTCCAAAAAAACAAACTCGTCCTTTGTCCAAGTTCCACCTCCAGAACTTTTGTCCCGGTTCCAGATACACCGCCAGAATCTCCATCCCAGTTCCAGACCCACCTCCAGAACTTTTGTCCCAATTCCAGATCCACCCCCAGAATCTCCGTGCCAGATCCAGAGCAACCGACCCAGTTCCAGCTCCAGGGCCAGAACCTAAGTCCCAGTTCCAGACCCACCCCATGCCGTCGACCAATCAGATCTGGACACCAGGCCGTGGTCGTCCGTCCAACCCCTAAAATATATAATGATTCAAAATCTCTTTTTTACCTCGAGGACTAGCCTCTACCGAGTTCTAGTAAGAACTGCAATTAATTCCGGAACCAAAACTGCTTAAATACTTTTTTTGGTCGGCGAATTTGTTTTCGTCATTTTTGTTGATTCCACGATTTAGTGTGATATAAAACATACTGAAAGGGGGAGTGGCTTAATCCAGGGCGGTCTTTTATGTACTGCGAACAAAATAAAATAGTAGGAAACTTAGTTCTCCGTGCTTCTCATTCAATCGAGGCACCAATTCCTATGGAAAGAAAAATTTGATGCGCTGTCGCATTGTAGTAAATCCTGCGCGATTTTGTGCTGCGGGATTTCGTGCTGCGGGATTTCGTGATACGGGATTATGTGATGCGGGATTTCGTGATACGGGATTTTGTGATGCGGGATCTCGTAACCAACCCGTTCGAAACAGAGTCATGAGAAAGTGATTTGTGTGGGCTATTCATTTCAGTATAAATGCTGTTTCACTAGCTGACCAAACTCTTTAGTTTACTTTTTGTTATTTTAATATTAACGTTAGGCATTTCGTCAGAAATCGTTAAAAACGAAGAAGCCAATGCATTTAAACTGAATGGGCTAAGTTTAACTTAATAGTACCAAAACTCTTACTATATTCTACATAAAACTTTAACTAGAGGGATGAACTCCTTTTAAACCTTTAAAGCCTAAAATATCTATACCGAATTTTTCTTCTTTTAGGTTATTGGAAATCTTGCACGATAGGTAGGGGAATAGGACTTGTTTCATTTTTTTTTTATATTTTATTTTGCAAGGTTATCCATTATTTACGGGACACCCTGTATATATAATATATTTTTTTAATATTCTCTTCACTAATGAGTGTCCAATATAAATGAAAAATGAAGGACATATTTGAAGGCTGTTGAAGGTTGTATATTCAAGAGGATACTAACGAAATTCAGACGTACATAAAGCCCGAACCACACTTCTCTCGTGTGGTGTGTTGGGGAGTAGTGTGTCGCTATAGCTCTAATGTATTTCATATGCGTAGAGCCATATTTGTATCGTGTGATGTGTTTTGTCGAAATCTATGAAATACATTGGAATGACAGCGACACACTACTCCACAACACACCACACGAGAGTAGTGTGGTTCGGGCTTTAGTTTCTTTTAATATTTTGATTGAGATTAAATTAAAAGAAAAAAATTCCAAAATATCGAAGGGCTGCACCTTTTTTTCTTGTTTAAATTCAGCCCAGAAAGTATTGTGATGAGGGTAAATGTAAACAAATTTTTTGGGTAGTTTTAAACATAATATTTTGGTTGAAAATAATAATTGATAAAAATTTAAGTGTGGTATTTTAAATAAAAAATACATTTCATTTGGAAATATCCTTCGAAATTACTATCCATACTTATTGGATGACGTTGCCAAACCAAGCAATGCTGAGAATAACAAAATCATGACCTTCAAATTTTATCCGTATACATTCCTTTAACTATCATCGCCCCTGAAATAAAGCACATTTACGAGTTTTAAAGCCCAATACGTTGTTTTTAACAATTTAAAGCCTCTGTTCCATTACTTCTAGATGATTAACATTCCTCCTTACTTTTACACCATAAATTAGAATAAAAATGAAAACTGAATTTTAAAATTTCAAACGTAGTATTTGTAATCTTTAAAACTAAAATATTGTATTTTCACGTTATCATTCATTTCGTTAAGTTTACAATTACAAAAATTAAAAAAGTTTTAACTCAAATTAAAAAAAAAAAAAAATTGTTTACAATTACCCCCATTGACCCCAAACCATTCAATAGAAGAAGGTTTTACCCGTTTTTTGGGAGGGTGCTTCGAAGTTGACAGCAAGTTAACAAGGCAGCCAAAAAAAGGATGACAAAACTAAAATTGTCATAAATAATTGAAATCTAACGGACGGCAAATTATTACGTAGTAAACCATACGATTTGAGAAGTTTTTACCCCTTTTTGAGAGGGTACTTTGCTAAGTTGACACAGCAAAGGAAAACATACAAAAACAACAAATTGGAAGTTATCAAACTTAATAACGACTAATTAACAGCAAACTTTCCACCTAAGCACTTTTCGCTCGGTGAATGTTGCTTCGTTAAGTTGACACTCATAAAAAAAATAATTTATGAATGTTACTCTCGAATCGAGTGTGATCCTAGAAAATTATGATTAATGTTAACTCGATTAGTGTTAATAATAATTATTTGTTATGTGATGTTGTTATATTTATTTTTTTATATCCTTACTTTTTTAATATCCTTCCTAAGTTAAAATAAATATTGAATGGAGTTAAACAAATATAAATATGAATAATTTCATAATTTCCACCAGTTTGATTTTTATTTAATTTTGTTAAGTTTGTCCCTAGAGCTAGTGAGCAACTCGCTAGCGTGCCTTTCCAAATGAGCACTTACCAGATACACTTGTCCATGAGCCATCACAGCTATGTGAATTTAGCATTTTATTGAAACTTAAATTCATCGGTTTCTAGATAAATAACCCATCTATTAGATAACATATTTCGTTTTCTGTTATTCCAACAAACGAAAAAGCAGGAATCCCAAAAGTAAAAATATGTTACTTTTGCCCCGTTCTCCCCTATATGTTGTACATCGAGTCACCCCTGCCATTTAAAATAATAACCCACCAGACTACGTGATTGTTTGGATTTTTTTTATGATTTTGGTTCTTCGTTGACCGGACTGGACTATTATAAATCGCAAGTAAAGAACTGAACTATCATGTCATCTGAACTTATTTAAATCAAAACCCATTCATATTCGAATTACTTGAATAGATCTCAATATATTAACACAAGAAGTGTGACTATAGCTAAGCCAGCTTATCTTCACATAATGGAAAAAGAAAAACGTTTGTACGGAAACCCAACCAACCCTATGTATAACTGGTATGGTATGGTACCTAGTCCAACGTAACCATGTCTGTTGTGATTTCTCAGGGAGTGTTAAATTTCATTCATAACAAAACATAATCAACAAGTAGTGTCGGCATAAATCACGTAGGTCAGCATTTTCCCCTTTCCAACCTACCTATAGTAAACCACGCGCTTTGCTTTCTAGCTGATGGAAAATAACAAAACAAATCACTGAGATAAACTTAACGAAAAAAGCTCCATCACAATTGGGGAAACTGAGAGCCAAAATGCGTAGCTTCTCAATATTCATTTGGTCATCTCACAACACAAGATGACGCAGAAATTCCGTCAAAACTCCATGCTCGACCGATGTTAGGTTCCATCAACGAATTCTTATTTAGTCCTTAACCGTTATTCAACGAGGTATGTCGAAATAATTTACACCTCAGATAATATTGTCCTTGAAAATCAAGCAATCGCTTTTTTGTTTAAAATTTCTTCGAACTTTCGAACAATTTAAAGTACAAACGCGTAGCGAATCAACTGCTGTTCGCTGCTGCCGTAAATCCATGAAACGTGTTTCTATTTGGAAACTGAATAGAGATAAAATTATTCGGCAGTATCTTCGAAGCGTGGGGTGCTTCGTTTTGCCTGATATCCGTAGAATGTGAACTGAGAGTCCAAGTGTCGATGTCGTGTGGGATTGATGTATGAAATTGCAATTCTAATTTTGATTTGTTGTAGTGATTCGAACGTGATTCGTTCGACATTATTTACTCGATCTATCAAATTACTATTTTTGCCACCCAGTTGGAAGGCCTTCACAAAAAAAACATAGGAGTCGCGAAAAATTCCCTAAGTGTTCAGTTAATTGTTGAAAATTGATTTTGTGGTTTTGCAAAAAAAAAAACGACGTAGAATTTGATTATATCTACATATTAGTTTTCCCCTCAAAGTTCAAGAGTTCAAGTGTTACTGAAAACAAATTTTTTTTTTTTTTTAAGAAATAAAGTAAAAAGAAATGGAATGAGGAAAATTGAAAAGTGATTTGTTTTTGTGGTTGAAAACAGTGTTTTTTTGTATGGTAATTAATTTTCTGCTGATTGGATAAATTCACTTTTTTCTAACGCCAAAGCCGCCCATCAGTTGGTAAGTGACACGATGACATCCCATTTCATTATATCAACTGAATTTGACAGTTAAGAGGGTTGGTTATATTAGCTTTCTGTGTAATACAAAATTGTCTAGATCACAAAAAAATTAAACAAGCTGGTTTGGTCTCTTGCCTATACCCACTGTGATGGAAAATTGATGACATTTTTCATTTGATTGACTTTTTGATTTTAAGCTCGATTTTTGCGGTGGCCATGGTACAATTTTGGGATGAGCACAAAATATTCCATCTACCTAGTAATTAATTTTTAGAATAAAAACTATTTTTTTTTAAATTATTATATAAAATTTAATTTACTGGGTGCATAATTTTAGGGACAAAAATTTCAATTTCCAGTGATTGCGAACATTCACTTTAGAGTTTAAAAAAAATAATTGATCAACTGGAAATGGAATTGAAAAATTGGAAATGAGAATTTGTTTTAATCAACAAAAATTGTTTGTAGTGTCATCATTATCTGTGTAAAAAAATATGACAGAAGTTAGTTCGGCCGTTAGCGAGGGCGAGGGAGTCGAATTTCAAAAAAAATTGTCCGTAATATACTGATAATAACGGCTTTTGTTCTTATTGAAAGGTCGACCATACCTACAGCCGTTTTCAGAAAAAATAGGGTTTTTTGTCAAAGGTTGTTGGACATGAAACGTTTATTTTTAGTTTGAAGAAAATTATTTCAGCCGTTTGGGGGATGTTCTTAATGCAAAACTCAATTTAATAGAATACCTCTGTCGAAAATTAAAATGTACATGCATATGTATACCTATCATTTTATAATATGCGAAAGGGGTCCAAAAATTAAAAAAAGTTTTTCTTTTGCTACTTAAAATGATATTTTGGGAGTGATTTTAGGAGCAATCCACATACTTGCCAAAGATATATTTCATACGCAAACGGTATTATATTTCTGTAATAATCCTAAGAGGGCTTAAGGTCTTTCTTGATTTATTTCTTGATTATTATCAAATAGACGACGTTTCGTACGTGCTTACGTACTTCTTCAGGTCTCTAGAGAAACTTTAAATTAAAATTTATTTTTCGTTAAATATATAATACTTACATTTAATTTATCCTAAAAATATATATAAAACTAAAATAGATGTTGTGTTGTGCTTTCTTTGTTTCTAATCGGCTTTATTATCGAAATTTTTATTTGTATCTTATATTTGAAAATCTTGAAAAAGACGTTTCAAATTATCAAAATTCAAATAATAATTAATTATTTAAAAAATTTTATTTTGAAAACCTATTCAAAACTTCCTTATAAACCAAAAATAATTACTAAATATGTTGATGACATATTTATTATTCTAAAATCTAATGAAGTTAATTCTACTCTAAATGCTCTTAATGCTTTTCATCCTAGTTTACAATTTACAGTAGAAGTGGAAAAAAATGGAAAACTTCCATATCTCGATGTCTTAATAGTAAAGAAAAATAATCGTTTAATTTTTGATTGGTATAAAAAACCAACGGCATCAGGACGTCTTATTAATTATAATTCTAGACAACCAAAACAGGTTATTATTAACACAGCAAAAAATTTTATAGGTAGAGTATTGAATATCAGTGACATTACCTTTCGTCATAAAAATATAAAAATAATTATAGAAACATTATCTTCTAATTCTTTCCCTATTAATGTTATCAAAACATTAATAAATAAATATTTAAATCCTTTAATACAAACAAATTTGCAAACAAATGTACAACAATATTCGTATAAAAGCGTTTTATATATTCCGAGTCTTTCAAACCGTATATAAAGAAAATGTTCGTATAGCTCTTAAATCGGCTAATACTTTAAGAACTTCTTTATTTTCCAATCTTAAAAGTAAAATTCTAAAAGAAGATAAATCAGACATTATCTACAAAATAAGATGTTTAGGTGATGGAATATTAGGTTTTTCGTCTGCTTATGTAGGAACATCTATGCAAAAACTCAAGAACCGTATAACAGGTCATAGGTCTGATATAAGTAATGGACATTCACAAAAAACTGCTTTAGCATTACATTGTATAGATGAAGGACATAGACCTGATTTCAGTAATGTAGAAATTTTACAAACAGAAAAACATTATAACAAAAGAATGTTAATAGAAATGTTACACATTTTAAATACTGAAAATACAGTTAATAGACGTTCGGACTGTGAAGGTCTTAGTAATATCTATGGTCAATTTATAAAAAGATAGTAAAATAAATTTGAGTATTATTTTGTGTAGATTTAACTTGTTTTTGAATAAATGTGTTTTGAAAATAAAGTTTTGAATAGGTTTTAAAAATAAAAATTTTTAAATAATTTATTATTATTTGAATTTTGATAATTTGAAACGTCTTTTTCAAGATTTTCAAATATAAGATAAAAATAATAATTTCGATAATAAAGCCGATTAGAAACAAAGAAAGCACAACACAACATCTATTTTAGTTTTATATATAAGTACGTAAGCACGTACGAAACGTCGTCTATTTGATAATAATCAAGAAATAAATCAAGAAAGACCTTAAGCCCGCTTAGGATTATTATATAAATTATAAAAGGTCACGAGATAGGAATAGGTATTATATTTCAACACGCACCTAACTAATCAGAAAAATATCCCATTACATACAGAAGGAGTGTGTTCTAAACAAACCCATCATCAAAAAGAACATTAATCTCTTGAGAAACTCTTTTAAAAATTTGAATATTATAAAAATCTATATAGGTACACATTTTTGGAAAAAAAAAATTCAAATTAAATATCGTGGTATATCGAGAATGGGATCACTACGTTTGCCCGCAAATCAGTTGCCCGTGTAACGTTTGCCCGCCGATTTGAAAGGTAGTGCTTTTGCTACAATCCCGCAGGACGATATCCCGCTGAACGATTGCCTATACAATTTTTTAGCGGGATTGGCGGCGGGATAAGCAATACTAATTAGTACTTTTCGACGGGATATTTACGAAATCCCCCAGCACAGCCTGAATCTGGACAAAGGTGGGTCTGGACCTGGACGGAGGTGGGTCTGAAACTGGACGGAGATGGGTCTAGATTCAGATAAAGGTGGACCTGGACGAAGGTGGGTCTGGCACTGGACAAAAGTTGGTCTGGACCTGGACGGAGGATGGTCTGGACCTGGACGGAGGTGGGTCTGGACCTGGACGGAGGTGGGTCTGCATCGGGACGGAGGTGAGTCTGGACCTGGACGGAGGTGGGTCTGGACCTGGACAAAGGTGGGTCTGGACCTGGACGAAAGTGGGTCTTGATCTGGACCAATATGGGTCTGGACCAAAATGGGCCTGACGACTTAACATACCCTAAGCGAAGCAACGGAGTTGCGTGAGTGGGTATGGCCCCGAAAAAGGGATGTAAAATCCTGAGAACCCGCGCAGTGGGCCACCCAAGTTACTGTTAAACAAGAAAACTGTTGGTGTAGGCGCCTGTCTGACGACTGAACATACTTTAAGCGGAGCAACGGAGTTGTGTGAGCGGGTGTGGCCCCGATAAAGGGAGTTAAAATCCTGAGAACCCGCGAATCGGGTCACCCAAGTTACTGTTAAACAAGAAAACTGTGGGTATAGGCGCCTGTCTGACGACTGGACATACCCTAAGCGGAGCAACGGAGTTGCGTGAGCGGGTGTGGCCCCGAAAAAGGGAGTTAAAATCCTGAGAACCCGCGGAGCGGGCCACCCAAAGTTCTGTTTACTAAACATAAACTGCAACAACATACATTATAAGAAAATCAATTTTTATCTTTAAATGCGATTTGCGGCTAA
Organism: Leucozona laternaria; assembly: GCA_932273885.2. Classification (NCBI taxonomy): domain Eukaryota; kingdom Metazoa; phylum Arthropoda; class Insecta; order Diptera; family Syrphidae; genus Leucozona; species Leucozona laternaria. Next base: position 60,962,672 of record OW026368.1, on the reverse strand, counting down.
ACGGAGCTTCGTAGACCCCCAAAGTTAACATCTTCAAACGTGATTTCTGGTTAAACTAGACATCTAAGAGAATTAATAATTACATATTCGTGATCTAGGGAGTGCCACCTTTCAATGGACGTATCACATGATGTTTGAAATTTCTTTTTGAAATTTTTTATTTAGTTTTTTTGACAAATTTGTTCGACAATTTTTTTCTAAAAAAACAATTTTTATCTTTAATATTTAACACAGCCCAACGTTATTCTACCTATTGACGCATACCCCTCAAGCCAACCACTACATCTACCTACCTACATCACCCTACCTTTCGACCTGTACCTACCCCTCGGCACTCAGCCCCGCAAGTCAACCACAACAACTACCTACCTACATCAAACCAACATCGTCCTACCTACCGACCCATACCCCTTGCAGTCGCCCCGCAAGCCAACCACTAAACCTAACATACTACCTACACCAAACACCACAACACGCAACAACACAAACACAACCAACCAAGAAATAATAGTAGAGATATCTCTTCTCTGGAATACCATGAGAATGAATTTTGTTTATGCGCTGTCGTTTTGTATTGAAAAAAGTAGGAATGGGCGGGCAAACGTTACACGGGAAACTGTGATTCGGGATATCGTTCTGCGGGAAATCGTTTTGTGGAAAACGTACTCGGGAAAACGTGACGCGGGAAAACGTGAAGCGGGAAAACGTAGCCAATCCTCGAGAATAAACTAACTTTCTCGCAGGAGGCGGTAGCCGTCTTTTTTATTTAGGTGGTCGAGGCATGGGAATCGAACCCAGTACCCAGACCTCTTGCATGACAGTCCTACGTACTAACTGTGGACTGTAATGAATTAAATTCAATTGAAATTTTTTTCCCACCTTCAGTCCAAATCAGCTCTGTCGTTTCATTTTTTGAGAAAGCAGTACTTTAGTAAAGAAAAGCAGTAGCCAGTAAATACAATTTTTTTCATATAATTATTTTTATTCCAAAAATAAGGAACACCAAAATCGGTCTAGTTGATGTTCTCTAGATAAATCTATAAAGTTCAAAAGAGCAGATTCTAGATCCTCAATGTTTATGTTCTCCATAATGCTTGGAAATATAGATTTGAGTTCTACGAAACATTCACCCAAATTTGTTGTGTTTAGTTTTTGCATTTGGTATTCAATTTCTAGAACTGTTTCATTTTCCTTCCGTGCATGTGAATTTTTTGATTTAAAGTTAATTAAATCAGAAAATACGTAATAAACATAACGTTTTACTATTTGTTTCTTTTGAACGCAACAATAATTTAAATTTATGTGTGTACTAAAAAAAACTTGAGTTAGCTAACTGGTTGCTGGAGTGGAGCTTGGATGGCAACGAGTTAAATAGCAGGATTCTTTAGGCGGACGAATCTCAATTAGAAAGATATGGCATCAATAACGCATCTGACTAAGAACTATTTTCAAATCTTTATTTCTATTGCGTTTGCTGGGATTCGTCACAACCCCACTTTTTAATGACCTCAAGAGACTAACACTCATTTCCATTAAGGCTGCTTATTACTTCCTGCATATACCTACACAAGTAGTCGAGTTACACTGTGATCCAATGCTAAAGATTTATTTCCGCCAATGTTTCCGTAACAGTATATCCTTCGAAACTGTAAACTGTTAAAAGGAAAAACACCCTTTATTTGTTGCTGATACAATTTCATACTGTTTTCGCGATAACCCTGCTTCAAGGAACATGGAAAGAGCCTTAAGTGTGGACATTTTCCTTAAGGCTATCACCGTATGCTTGTTTATATTATACCGAGTTCTTCTATAGTATTAAATAAATATTTTTTAGTGACAACTCTTGAACCGGATGATACTAAAAAATGATTTGTATCAAAATATGTATGAACTAAAAAGCTTAATTCTACACAAAATAGACATTCACGGTTGACTTTTTGGCTTGCTTTCCGGCTCCTATTTCCTGCCCTGCGTCCATCTTGACTGCAATAAAAACATAGACCAGTGTACCTTTTCCCCTCAAAAACATAATTAAGAAGAACAGTGTAATAACATTGCAATAACTACTCATGAAAAACCGTTGTATGGCGTATGAGTGTTTTTTTTACATGAAAGTGAAAACTAAATCGCTCATAACATTTCGGGTAGCGGGTAGTATCAGCCAATTCTTTTTGCATTGAGTTAAAGAACATTTAAATATATTAAATTAAAATCCTAAAAAAACTTAAAAAAATAGCATAAAAATAATATACATTTTAGCTATAATAGCTTTTTAACCTAAATTAAATCAATAAAAAAACAACACAAAATTTTCAAAAATCTATTACAAATCTCAATACATACATACCTGCAGTAGAACTCTTTATTGAAAAATCGTAAGCTTTGTATCACAACAACTCCAGATCACTTATTGAAGAACACTAAGCGCATCGCATTCACTCAGAGAAAAATGCAATAAATGCAAATACTATTCACTTTGAACTCATTTTGTCACAACGCACGATCGACGACGAAAAAAAAAGCTGCATCACATTGACCCATGTGTATATTTATGATCCGCTATATCAAGCTTCTACTTCTTGATTTCACTTTTTGGAAAATCGAACTTTGGCCAGATTTTGCTGCAAATACTCCAATGTGGTCGGATGAAGATTGATGGATCAGTTGTAACAGCTTCCAGTATTCCTTCATCAGCTGAAATTCTTCTTTATTGTAGAGCTCAGGTTTTATTTATTTGAAACGTATCCCACTTCTTGAAGACTTTGATACGTATATCTAAATAATCTTTCACTAGGAAGCAGTTAGTTAGGATAAAGTTCTTGCGGTATCTTTGTCGCACACTAGTTGAACTTCCATTGCACAGGCCATAACGTTAAATAATGTTTGCGTATTCTTGGTTTGTAAATACAGACATTTCAAAAAGAGTTTTTAAGCAACTTTAACTGTAACATTGGCGTAAAAAATTAAACTGATGAATTAATTTTTGTATCCAAACAAAAGTTTTTAAATCATTGGAATGACTTTAAAATTAATTAATTTTGTGTACAATATACAATTTTATAAACAATTTTAAGAAAAAAAAAATGGTACTCCAATTTAAAGTACTTATTAAAATGGAGTCAAAAATTGAATTTAAAAAAAAACCATTCAACCGATTTCGAAATTTCGAATTTTCAATTTTTGTTTAAAAATCCAAACATAGGTAATTTGTTTGTATTTTGATATGCAATATTATTTAAATTTATTGCAAGGTTTGGTTAATCCGATAATAAGATAAGTAGTTCAAAACATGGGAGGTACTGTTAATAATAGTAAAATGTTAAATTTAATAATTTTAAATAGCAGATCTTACTAATTTCGATACATAAAATGTTTGATCAAAATCGTAGTTCGTCGTTTTTGAGCGAAAATTAATTTTAATTAGCGGGTTTTAAATATTCGTATGAGATGTACATAATAGGTTCCGTTAATTTTTGTTGTAAGAATATTTTTTGTTTAAAATCTTCTAGATAACACTGCTTAAGTTAAATGAAAATCGGCTGATTCATTTTTGAAATATTCAGTTTTCAAAAAAAAATTCAAATTTCAAACATTTTTTGAAAATTTTAGTACACATAATATTATTAAAAATGGATCAATCATGTTGTTCATCAGTTGAACCATTTTGAACGCGACAGTAAAAAATAGGAGGTGCCGTTAATAGCCATTTTTCGGAACCCTTTTTTGTATTCTACCTACATTAAAATATATTGACCAGGCTTAGAAATTGGATATATCAATTTTATTTAAATAAAGTTGAAGAGGCTAGCATTTCTTCTAAGCTCTAAACGATGTTTCTACCATTATATTTACAGAGCTATTTGCTCTAAAATGGGTCAGAGAACTCCAAAGTAAGAATTTTCTTTAATTCCCGATAAATTATGTCAACCTTACCTCAGAAGGATTTTTTTCTTAAAATATACAAAAGAACCATTTCCCATATTATCTTTGATCACTTAGGGGACACCCTATATTTAAATCCCCTGGTTTTTGGTTGTTATGTTTCAAATCGACTCTCTCGTGTACAGATTCACTTCCAACTAATGGGTGATTTTTAAGCTGGTTTGGTTTTGGCAACACTGGTTTTGACAGCTGACGTGTGTTTAGTACCTTGTGTCACTGTCAAACAGCTTCAGTTTGGTTTGCAATTTAACCATGGATCGTCTTACAAATGAACAACGCTTGCAAATTATTGAATTTTACTATCAAAATTCGTGCTCTGTTCGAAATGTTCATCGCGCGCTGCTTGTGTTCAGCGATGAGGCTCATTTTTGGTTGAATGGGTACGTAAATAAGCAAAATTGCCGCATTTGGAGTGAAGATCAGCCAGAAGCATTGCAACAGCTACCAATGCATCCCGAAAAAGCCACTGTTTGGTGCGGTTTATGGGCCGGCGGCATTATTGGGCCTATTTCTTCAAAGATGATGCGAATCGCAGCGTTACTGTCAATGGTGAACGCTACCGAGCGATGATAACAAACTTTTTTTTGCCCGAAATGGAAGTTCTTAACTTGCATGATATGTGGTTTCAACAAGACGGTGCCACATGCCACACAGCACGCGAAACAATGGCGCAATTGCGAGGCGAGTTTGGTGAACAGTTAATTTCACGTTTCGGGCCGGTCAATTGGCCGCCTAGATCGTGCGATTTGACACCATTAGATTATTTTTTATGGGGGTATGTCAAGGCTAATGTCTATAGGGACTAGCCCGCTTCGATTGACGCACTGGAAGCCAACATCCATGCATTCATTCGTGAGATACCGGCCGATATGTGTGAAAGAGTATGCCAAAATTAGACTCAGCGGATGGGCTACCTGAGACGCAGCCGCGGTCAACATTTGCATGAAATTATCTTTAAACATTAAATTGCAAGGTTCAAACTATCGATTCAAATAAATATTTCATTCATTTTTTCGAATTTTTTGTGTTTTTTTTTTTAAAAAAGTTCTAAACCTCTTAAAAAATCACCCGTTATAAGAAAATAATAAATAATAAAAATACAAAACGAAAAAGGAAAAAGACATTATATTTTTGTTACCTTTAGAAACCATTTGCAGTAAATTTTGTATTTCTAGCTCGACATATTACCACATTATGAATATAAAAACTATGTACATTTATTAAGTCGCTTTGTAAGGACCAATTTAAGAGCCCACAGCAAACTTTGGAAGTGGATGTATAGGCAAAATTGTGGCGTCGAGATATCGCTTACAAAAATGTGGCAGATATTGTCGTGCCACTAAATCTATTTATTTACTATCAGAGTTCCTATAGCCTTATTGTGTGTTTCACCTGAACAACATTCCACCCGAAAAAAATTGATATTTAACTTTTCGCCTATTTCACCTGAAAAATGTTGAGTGTTTGAAATATGTATTACCTTAGTCATTTCGGGTGAAATTTAGCCCAAGTAACTGACAAAATGTTCATTAATTTTTTGGAGGCGATCGAAAGAATAACAAGCTACATCATGCTGGAAAATCCTTTATTCTAGGATAATGGAATTATGAATTGATGTACTTATATCAGCAACACCGAAATCATTATAAACGCATATAATTGAGGTGCATTCCAAAAATATAGGCACCTTCTAATATTTGTTTTAACTTTGCATACAAATTGCAATACGAGTAAGCAGTTTTATTTAATTTATTAATTCCTCATTCAACTATCGGTGCCTTTTATTGGTTATTTTTAGCTAGCACAGCAATATTAGCCCAAAAAAAATCAATCTTGTAAGTGAAAAATCCCTATTAGGTTCAAGTCATTAATATTTTTCAACAGCGCAATCTTCATCTTTAAATTTCAACACTCTTTGTCCACTTTTATATCCACTAATTTGCTGGCTTATTTATTGGCACTTTTTGGTTGTCGTTTGTTTACCGATGGAAATTTTACTGCTCTAGCTATTAAATCACCAATAAAACACGGCTTATATATTTTTTCTTATACAAGAGTTTCCAGCACTATGGTCATTGGTCATATTAAGACAATAATGAAATTTTTTTTTACTTGAAATTTATATTAATGGTACTTTATTTTCAGCGCTTTTAAATGTCAAATCACCTACACACAGTGATGGCACATGTAGTAGGGTCAAATCCATTGACGTACCTATCTTATATTTTTGTAATCAAAAAATTATTTTCATAAAATTTGTCTGTCTCTAATTATAGTGTTCATTTTTTGCTTCCAAACACTTGCAGTTTTACCATAACCTCAAACATTCAAATGAGATAGAATGTGTGATGGTCTTAAAAACAATCCTAAAACTGTTCATGTACAAACACATGAAAAATTGTGTGAGATGAATTAAATAAATAGATACATACATATCTCAATTCCATTGGTGGAAAATTGGAAAATTTTGGGATTTTTATTTTATGTCGTAGGTATTTTACTAACGATACGTTGTCGAAACCATTAATTGTGTGCGGGAAAATTACATTTGAGTTTTATTTGTATTTGTTGTTTTTTCGTTACAGCTACAGCACGGATTTCTGTGATTTTATTTGCGTTTTTGTTTGTTTTTTTTTTTGCAATTAGTGGCCCTTTTAATGGGTATTTTTCGATGTGGTTTCCATTTCCATAAGCATTTCGCTGTTGTGTTTGAGACCACAGAAACATTTCGTTTAGCATCAGCTTACATCAGGAACATATGTAAAAAAAATTTAATACTTAACTTCATTAATACAGAAACAAATATTGCAATCGAGTACTTTATAATGCATTTCTACTTTTCATACAAAATTATAAAACTTTGAATTAAAGAATATTGTATCCCAAGTATTAACTCTGATCATGACAGTCGGGTAAGAATTATATTAAAGAATATCTAGGGTTACAACTTTTGTGATAGTCATTATGTGCTGAGGGCTACGTCATCCACTCACTATGAACTCGGCCAATATGATGCATTCAAAACACCCACCGAAATCTTATACCACTCATACTTGGAATTGTCAAAATATAAAAATTGATACCTTAAAGGGCAAAAAAGAAAAAAAAAACACACACAGAAATGTTTAATTTTGAGGATTTTGAATAGCGTTTTTTGAAGATATTTTTAGGTCCAGTTTTTCAGTGGAAGATTAAAGTTAAACCCGAGTTAACTTATCAAATTTTTTGATTTAACTCAGGATTAACTGAATAGATGCTTTTGATGTTTTATCCACCGAGTTTGTTTAGTCATTCCGCATGCATTCTTAACCGAAAAACCGCTTCCTCAGCTAACAGTGGGTGAATTTACTTTTAGGCCATATTATTCACTCGATTCATCCAGATTAAAAATTTAAATCGAGTTGTAAAGCATACAAATCAATGTAAATACATCTGGATTTAAGTTTTAATTTGGATGTATCTAGTGAATGATATGGCGGTTAGAGTTAGCTAACTCTGATTTAATTCACCACTGAAAAACTGGGCCTTCAAGTGCGATTTAGTTATTTTAACACCAAACATGTTGGTCCTTCGTTAGCCATTCAAAAAGCTTATCGGAAAGCGATTGTCGTGGTTAAATTAAACAAAACAAAATAAAAAGACAAAGTGAAGCGACATTTTCATCGCAGTTTTTTTTTAAATATATCTGGAATAAGAATAAAATTACAAACATTTTTAATTTAAATACAAACAAAAAGACATTAAGCCAAGTGAAATTCAACACTATTTTGCGTGAAAGAAATTTTGTAGAAATCCGAGAACTATTCTATTATTTTGCGTGAAAGAAATTTTGTAGAAATCCGGAGAAAAATGAATGAAGATTGATCATACAACACTGGCAGTAATAACCACACTATTTTATACTCACATTTGAATTATTATTTATTTGGCAATTCAAAACTAAAATGGAATATTATTTCTCTTCCTTCTTTTCCAAAAGCTCGATTAAATTTTTTCAAATTCGATTTGAAAGAAATAAACAGAATCGAAACGTACATATTTGAGGAGCTCAGTAACCTTCTTTTAAATGCAAAAGCCTTTCTACCAGTTAAGATATATTGCTTCGATTGTATTACTGCACTAACACGAGAAATCTTTCTAATTAGCCTTAAAAATAAAGTAGTCCGAGAAATAGACTAAGCAACCGACAAAAATTTGAAGGAATTCAATCAACTCAACTATTCAATGCTCGTAATAATTTTTAAAAAAATATTGAAAACCAAATGGTTTTATGTTAATTGGTTTTCGAGAAAATTGAAAACTAAGAAATTTACTTTCTTATTAGATATTGATTGTTTTCGTTGAACGTGAAGTTATAGAATGAATGAATCCTTGGAACCCGCAAGGCTACGTAAGTTCTGTTTTCTAAAGAAAGATAAAAGGAATTAAAATCCTTGGAACCCGCGAAAGCGGGTCACGTAAGTTACTGTTGCGCAAGCAAACAGTTGACATAAGCACCTGTTTTTAAATTTTGAAAGCAATTTTCCCAAAAATATTGATAGATATAACTTGATTTGAAAATCAAATAAAAGAATGGACTTCTAGGTTCTGATGGCTTTCAAAACGCGTACAGAAATTTATTGTTGTTTTTAAAAATTTGTTTTCCATTTTAAGTTAGAAAACTGTCTCTCCTGCCTAAACGGGTTGAGATAGACCCCCCTCTCATAGTAAAAAAATCGTGTTTTTTACTTCTCTAAAAAAACCGTCATAAATTTTCACCGACCGCCGCGCTGTTAGAAAAATATTTTTGGAAGCTAATCAATTAAGTATTTTTTCAAATTTAAAAATGCAAGATAAATTAAAAGAGAAACCGTATCTCTTGAATGGAAACTGCACAACTTTACAAAACAGTATTTTAAAATGTTCAGATTTTTAATAAAGGGTGTTTTTTTAGACGTGTGGTTTTTAATCTGGCAATACTGTTTTCGGAGTTGGTCTTTTTGGCAGCTGGCACTTGATTTATGCTCATTTTAGTTTGCCATTTCATAATTAATAGATTTATACTCGTGAACATTCGGTGGACCGCTATGGCTGCTGTGGAGCAGAGTATCGAAGAAAACTCGAATGAGTCTATCCGCCATCGCGCGTAACAATTGGAGCTGTCGAAAATTGGGCCTCTCGGCTGGAATTTATTCGAGCCAGCCGCGCCGGCCATTTGCCCGACATCATTTTTTAAAACATAATGGCAAACCCTTATCTTTATAGTAAAGCTAAATTCTCGGTCATAACATTAAATTATGTATATGCGTTTTATTTCTTCTTGAAAACCACACGTCTAAAAAAAAAAACACCTTTTACTTTAATAATAATAATGGAAAACAGAATAAGCTGCATACAGAATTTCTAATTCATTTACAGAATTTTGGAAAACATAATTCTTTAGTATTATAAAAAAAGTTAAAAGAATATGATCAAACAAACGACTTTAATACCATAATGTGGACTGACTGTTTGAATTTTCTAGATTCAAATTTATTTTAATCTTAAATTTATTCAACAATCCTATTAACTCCCGGAAAGGATTATGTCAAAAGAGCAAATGATTGCAATCCAGCCGCTCCCCAGGCAGATTGTCAGTTGAACCTTGGCCCGGAATAAACTGCTCAGTCCTCCATCAGCTTCCTGTTGAAACAGAGTTATTTAACTGTGTTTACCTACTTTATCGCCTAATAAAATTTATTCCCTTACGATAATTGTATTAACTTTTGACCCACAAACAGAATTGAATGTGAATGATAGAACATAAATGCGGGTTGTGACAGCATTATGGTGTAAAAGTGAGGTACTTATGTCAACCACACACAACAAAAAATGGTAATAAATTATGTTTTTGGTGGGGAATTGTGCGGTTCTATATTTTGATATTATATGGACTTATATGGTTCATTGATCACACATAAATTGAATATAAAATATTTAGCAAACAAAAAAGGGCTTCACATAAATTAAGTTTATCTTTTAATGTTTGACCAAAAGTGATTGGGCGGTTGAAAAATGTTTTAAGCATTTAGATAATTTGTATACTTTCAATATGTATCAATTACTACAAAGATTATTAAAATGGTATTCGAATTATAGGGCTCGTTCCAGTAAGTCGGGTGGAATTAAATTAAAATAAATAATATGAACAAGTTAAACCAAAATAAATATATACATATATCTACATCCATACATATACATATATGTACGTATATTTAAGTGAAGTGACTCTACAAATGCCAATTATAACAGTTTTGGTTTATGAAAATACTGTTTATCCGGCCCTGCAGGGCCAGGGTCCTCCGCCGCACCGGTAAGGATACTTCAGGCACTCAAAGTTTTTTTTCAAGACGCTCGAAACTTAACATACCACTAAAAAACTTTAATTTTAATATAATTCTCTACCTATTCTTTAAGGAAGTGACTCTAGACATGCCAATTATAACAGTTATGGTTTATAAAAGTATACTGTTTATGCGACCCCACAGGGCCAGGCCCCTCCGCCCGCCGGTGGGCATACAACAGGCACCTAGAGTTTTTTTTCAAGTCGCGCGAAGCGCGTTACTTGTTTTAATCGTTAAAACATTTTATCGAAAGCAATCATCGATTACTGTGGCGAAGAAAGAGGGTCAACGTACTGCAAGATCGGCTGAAAACATTACTGCTGATCAAGGAAGTGGTCAAAACAATCCATCAAGCTCAATTCGACGCCGTGCTCAGGAGCTTGGTCTTCAAAGAACAACTATGGTTACAATTTTGCACAAGGATTTGCATTTGTTCCCATTTAAGATTCAGTTGACACAAGACCTTCTTCCACAAGACCATTTACGCCGCCGTACATATGCCAATAGGATGTTACAGCTAGCAAATGACAACCCCGATTTTCATGAAAAATCATAATGAGTGACGAGGCACATTTTCATTTGAATGGATATGTGGATAAACAGAATAGTCGGTTCTGGGCAATGGAAAACCCTCAAATTATTCATCAGGTCACCTTTGCATCCATTAAAAGTTACAGTCTGGTGTGCAATTTGGCCAGGAGGAATCATTGGACCTTACTTCTTTGAAAATGAAAACGGCGTAACGGTAACTGTGAATGGGGATCGATATCGTGATATGATTGAAAACTTTTTAACGCCACAACTGCATGCTTTGGGCTTGATTAACATGTGGTATCAACAAGACGGTGCCACATCGCATACAGCCAGGATTACAATGAAATTACTGCTAGACCTCTTTCCACAACAAGTTATTTCAAGAATTGGTGATGTTGATTGGCCTCCACGGTCGCCTGATTTGACTGCTCCGGACTTCTTTTTGTTGGGATATCTGAAAAGGTTTATGCAAACAAACCAGAAACGCTTGAGCAACTCAAAATAAATATTCGTGATGAAATTAATGAAATACCGCGTGAAATGTGTGAGAATGTAATGAAAAATATGCTCAAAAGGGAGGCGGACATTTACCTGGTATTGTATTCCATACATAATTGCCGACATTAAATAAAACATTTACCAATATAAGATCCATTCTCTTTCATTCAATCAAAAATTATAAAAAAAAACAAAATAGTATACCTTCCCGGCGGACACCCTGTTTATACATAGGTACATCATGTATCTTCAATGTGGGGTTACACACAATATTTAACCACAAGAGCAAGTTCGTGCGATCAAGTCGGGCATTTTTTTTTATTTTTGTGGATTTTGAAAATTTTTGGTTTTAATCAATGGGCACCTTAAATTGCCCTAACTTTTCCAATTTAGCAGAACTCTTTCTAAAACCCACCAGGAACTCTAGAACTCTATATTTTAAGGTCAAAAACATGCTCCAAAAAGTTAGCAAAAAAAATTTTTTGTTCGAATTTTAACACTTCATTCGCCAGAACTATTGAAAAAAAAATATGAGAAACTCTAGAACTCTTTGGTTGCTACCGAAAACTCTCCTTTTTGAGTCAATTTTAAAAAAATCTTTTTGACAATTTCACAGGACTGTGAAATATTATTAATCGTTAGCTTAAGGGAATAATGAAAACTCTTAGAAAACGAGAAAAAACTTGAATATAACCGAAATTAAATGATTCATTAAGAGTGCGAATTTCATTGAAGTAAGATATGAAACCTTTTGATATTGGACATTGATATAAATTGATACTGAAGAATCTTTTGAGTGAAAACAATTATTCATTCAACGCAGTCAACTGAGCATTAAAGTATCGAGTGAAAACAATTATTCATTCAACGCAGTCAACTGGGGATTAAAGTATCTTGTAACTTTATTTTACGCATTTATGTGTATAAATATTCTTTTTTGAAACAAATGCTTTTAATTTTAAGGGAAGCTTATAGAAGTTCTGGCAATTCTCTAATGGTTATTATCGCTTGCGGAGGAGCATAAATTATATATCGTTGGAAAGGGTTTGTACCACAGATTTGCACAAACAACAAGTCATAGGAATGGCTATGTAATGTAGCCGTTAAGGCCATAGTATCGGTCATTTAAATTGTAATTGGTTTTTGATTTTTATCATTTTATAGGGTAGATTTAAAAGTGTCAAATTTTAAAGAATTTTTAAATTAATAACAAGGCTGAGAAAGTTTCAATTTTAGTTTGCTTAAACTAATACCTCTTGCGTGCTTTCATAATTTGATCTAGTTCTTCCTTAATACGTTAGTATATAAATGGTGCGGGGAATCTGCTCCATATGACAATTTATTCAACTTTTAGTGGGAAAAAGTTGAGTTAATTCCCACCCAGAGAGAGAATTTACTATAACTAAATAAATTTTTTTTGAATAGTTTCCCACCCGAAATTCTAGGGAATATAGATTTATAAAAACAGAAGATCGGGAAACCCGAGGTACTGTTGTTCAAGAAACCTTACTGGCGACTGAACATATCCTAAGGGGAGGAACGGATTTGCGTGATCGGGAGGAGTACCCGAAAAAGCGAGTTAAAATTATTGACATCCGCGCGTGGGGCCACCCAAGGTACTGTTGTTCAAGAAAACCCTTTTTGAGCATAATGTACAAATATATTAAAAATCGCAAAAAAGAAGAAGTTAATTCTCACTCACGAGTACTTTGCTAGACATTTTCAATGGAATGCACAGAATTAATTTCCCTACAAATCTCATCTACTCGCCATGAAAGAACGATTGGTTGGTAGTATTAGATAATCGTTCGTAATTCGCCACCTCCAAAGGAACACGGCTAGTAAAGAGTTGCAGTGTGATGATCTTAATTCGTTCCATGACTGGTGTGATTTTACGAGAACGTTGTCGGTAACTTGTTTCAACTGTTTGTTAAATTGTATACTATTATCACGAGTAAGCGATATGACTGTTCTTAGTGTCTTATTTGATTAAAAACTTGAGTTAAAATAACACATCACATCCATAACTAATAAAGCGAACTCAATTCTTGGTTGGATAAAGAGAGAGTCAAGACAATTTTCTGATCCTTTTATTATCAAACAACTTTTTATAACATTTGTTCGACCCATTCTTGAATATGCTTCTCAGGATTGGTCACCCCATTATGACTGTCATAAAGCCAGATTAAAACTGATGAAAGGAAGGCTTCTGAGGACCTCAGACTGAGATTTTCCCTCAGAGGCTTGGCTTGGGTTGGGAAAATCCTTATGAACTCCCTTCTTACAATAACAGACTAAAATTGATTGACTTGCCTAGTCTTGAGAGCAGGCAGACGGTAGTATTTATCTTTTGTCTTCATTGTGAAACTTATAAATGAAAACATAGACTTTGCATATTTTGTCTCGCATTTAATATTCCCCAAAGATTTTTGTGGCATTATGCCCATTGCATTGTGATGTACCTTTTGTCTGTAGTAGTAGTACAAACTTTAGAGTTAAGTCTTTATTTCCTTATATTTAAAATCCAAAATCGCTTAACATAAACTTTAATAACTTAAAAACTTAAATATATTTCAATGTTGGTTCTATACTCCTGGCTCGGGTTCTGGTCACGCCCCTGTGTCTGGGTTAGTTATCCGGCGGTCCGCTCTCCTGGTACGGTTGGATTCGGCTCGGATTACTACCTGCGAATATCTCAGGCGATCCGGTATCCGGTAAGATCTCAGTTACAACTGGTAAATATCGTGGACAAATCCGGTAAGTTTGCTGGTCGACTGGGGGGAAGTCGTGCTGGCTGGTCTTATTTCGTGACGCGAATGCTATGATAGCTTCTGATACACTATCATTTTGTCGATTGTATGACCGTCTCTTATCCTATTCGACGGCCAAACCAAATGTGAGCCGTAAGGCGATGAAATGTAAAATTCCATGTTGTAACTTGTTATTTACGACGTCATCATCTATTGGCCTGCATGCAATACTGTTTGCATATATCAAGAACAAAGGGACGGGTATGGTGTTATTTGCCTTGGTAAATATAACAAGCGAGCGGAAAGAGGTCTGTATTGCATTAATTTGTATAGCTCACCGTCGGAGTTCTGGAACATCACCTTCCGTGCTGAATCTCTATTCCCTCCATGGCCTATGTAAGCGCAGCGGTAAGTGGGTAATAGATCTTGCTCCATATCGGCAGGAGAAATTTCACCATTCAGGCTGTTGATCGCGGGTGGGTGAGTGGCAAAAGGGCTAAGGGATCCTGTTAATTTTCAAGAGCAGAAATTCACCATCGAGGTTCTTGATCGTCGTCCAGATCATAGATACACCATATGGTGTATCTATGGTAGGGGTTATGTATAGGAAGGTAGGTTTTTAGAGTACAATGGGTATTTTTCGGATAGTTAGGGAATTTAGATATGGAAACAGGGAATTTAGGTATGGAACCTAGTGCGTAGCTTAGGGGAGGGGAAGAAATTGTAATGCTTCATTACAGCATATTTATATCGAATTAATCGACTAATTATGAACGATTTTCTCCTCTTAGTAAAATGATTAAATTATTCAGTATTTTCAACAGTATATACATATCTAAATTTGTTTGATAATACTATTAATATTTCATGTAAGTTTAAATCAACTTTTTCTCCCAATTATAATTTAGTATAATATTTACCTATATCTATACATGTAAAAATAATTTGTATAGTTAGTAATTAGCTGAGTTTTCTTCTAAATATATAAAACTAAGTTGATATTTTGTGTATTTATGTATAAAACTCATGTTATTTCCGACCAATTTACTTGGATTTTTATTTAAACTATTGAGAAAAACCATGAGGTCCTTTTTTCAAAAAAAAAATTGACAAGTTTTGTTTTGTTGGACGAAAAAGGGTAAACATAAAAAAACTGTTCGATTTAAGAAATTCTTTATTTGTTTGTTTAGCTTTAGGGATATTTGTTTCAAATTTTGTAAGTTGTAAGTTGAAATTTTTAGAAGATGGCTTTAGGGTTATTTTTGTTTAAACATTTGGTTCTTAAAGGGTGAAATGGGGTAAAAACGTATTTTTATATCAAAGGTTTTTTTGCAGGGGATAGCTTAAGGAAATTGATATCTATAGGGTGTAGTGGAGTAAGAACAGAAAAGGGACATCCGATCTTAAAAATTCTGTTTGTATTTGAAAGCTTAAAATTGATATTTATAGAGTGAAATGGGGTAAATATACAAAAGTGGTTATTGATTACAAAAATTCTGTGTTGGAAACGTAATAAAGGTTGGACATATATTTAATAATTTAGTCATTCACAACGTAAAGTGAATTAAAACCCAGAAAGATGTATTCGATTACAAAAAGTAGTTTAAATATTTATTTATATTTTCTTTTGTAATTTGTATGCGAAGCTTAGGTTTGTCTACCCGTGCGAAGCCGGGCGGGCTAGCTAATAAATGAAAGTCCCTAGTTGTGTACGTTATCGTACAAACGGCAAAATAATTACACAATATGGTTATGTGGGGTTGTGTCTTAGCGATATATATGAAAATGGAGACGTTAGATTATAATTTCTGACGACGATTGATGGCAAACGCTTCACTGAAATCGTTAATGACATAGCGGACGAGCAATTTAAAGATGATATTATCGCGAAGTTGGAACCGCCATAAAAAAAGTCTGATGGAAATAATATGTTGATAGAATTTTCGGAGTTTATTGACGTTTTTGAGAAATGAGAAGAAATAATTAACAAAAGTAACAAATAAAGGCACTGACTAGTAATTAAAATTATTTGTTCTATGAATTCGTTCCTATATAAGTTTTTATTGATATTTATATTCACTTAAATGAGACGCATTGCACCCGCGATTGCTTCAAAAGTGAATAATTCAGAGTATATTTTTGTTTTTCATCATATTATTTTGTTTTTTAATTGATAAGTTTGACGATTTACGGAATAACAAGGCATATCATAATAATTGTTTTACAATTAAAAGACTTTTGTGTTTTTGTTTTATGATCCAGTGAGATAGGGCCAATTTTGTTGCACCCGCGATAGCACTTTGAACCTTCCTCCTAACTTTATAAATATCAAGTCAAAAATTTTGTAAACGAATATAAATTGAACATGTTAAAATGTAATTCTTCCAAGATTTGTTTCATTAATAATAATTTTAATTTTATCGTGAAGTAACTTTATATGCGTCCAAATGTTGCACCCGCGATAATACAATCGTTCTGATATGATATTAACATCAGTTTCCACACATCGAAACAATTAAGTTTCACCAAGTAAAAATATTTTGAAATAAATTAATTAATTTGAATTGTATTATTTTAAAGTACCTTTTTTTTACAAATGCCGCTTACAAAGCATAATAATACGACAAACTTGAAATGCGAACATCAAAATGAGTGTACATTTATCTGACACCTGAAAAAATTGGTACTGACAAAAGCTTATTCCATCAAACTATACTTTTTCTGACACTTGCAACATTCAAACTAGAAATTCCAGCTCACTTTTTCTGACGATTCACAATTTGTAATGAACTGAACTTTTGAGAAGAGTCTTACAAATTGTTTGCTCACACATAATAAATCAATAATTTGAAATTATTGCAGTGAAAAACTTCATCGGGAAATCAATTTTTTCCAACATTTATGTTAAATGCAAACAAATTGTGAAATAGGTTTAGAAAAACAAAAATGCATCTGCTAACTTAATTTGAAATAAAATTAAATCTTAATATACCTACTATAAGTACTGAAATAGTAGCTGTTAAAGAAGAATACGGCAATACTTAACTGCGAATCGATCGAAATAATTCTGACTGTTCCTTCTACGGGTTTTTTTAAATTTGTGTTGTGATTTTTTTTACAGCAGCTTTGACAGAAATTGTAGTAGATTCAAGAAAAATGTCGGGATTTCGGTAGCGACAGGTTAAATTGTTTTTTTTTGGCAGGATTCTGTTTAAGCTTGGGATTTTATTTTAACCTTACAGATAGCTGATATTCGAACTAAGTGCTTGATTATTAGTAAGGCCCATTTTTAATTTCATGACAAAAAATACGGATATTAGCGAATTAATTCGCTATTTTATAATTAACATTCATCAAAACTATAGATAATTGGCGTTTTTCTTTTTTAACTCTGAGCAGATCACGGAACTGTCAAAGAAAAAATCTATGTTTTTCTTTTAGCTCAGACATATCAGAGCATAAAAAGTGTGTTTCTTTTTTCCATCGGAGTTAGCTCAGAGCTTGTTCAATTAGCTCAGACTAAAATGACCGAGCAAATCGAGCGAAACGCTGAGCGAAGCCGACTTCACGGGTTGGGTACGAAATCCTGCATCACAAAATCCCTTATCACGAAATCCCGCATCTGGAACTTGGACAAAGGAGAAATTTTTTTTTTAAACAAATTTCTGGAGATGAATCTGGAACCAGGACAAAAGTTCTGGAGGTGGGTTTGGAACTTGGAAAAGGACACATTTTTTTTTGAAACAAGGTTCTGGAGGTAGATATGGAACCAGGACAAAAGTTCTACAGGTGGGTCTGGAACTTGGACAAAGGACACATTTGTTTTTGAAAGAACGTTCTGGAGGTGGATCTGGAACCGGACAAAGTTCTGGAGGTAGCTCTGGACCTTGGACAAAGGACACATTTTTTTGTTTTTGAAAACAACTTTTTTTAGAATTTAAAAAAAGATTCTAGAGGTGGGTCTGGAACTTGGACAAAGGACAATTTTTTTTTGGAAACAACTTTTTTTATTAATTTACAAATTTAAAAAAATTGCGTTTTGCCAGATAATTTTGTAAGGTTCTGGAGGTGGATCTGGAACCGGGACAAAAGTTCTGAAGGTGAGTCTGGAACTTGGACAAATGACAATTTTTTTTTGTTTTTGGAAACAACTTTTTTGCAATTCAAAAAAAAATTCTGGGGGTGGGTCTGGAACTTGGACAAAGGAAAAATTTTTTTTGGGAAATAAAACCATTTTCCAAGAGAAAAGTTAATTTTTGTTTTCGAAATTTTTTCCAAAAAAAAAATTTCCATCTCTGTCCAGTTCCAAAACCACATTTGTCCAGGTCCAGAAATCCAGAAAAATATTATATTCGAAATCACCAACATGCTGCGGGATTTCTTAACGATCCCCAACTTCACACATAACTAAAAATTTAAAATGGATTCCTTATGAAATGACAGTTCAGTGCTCAGGTGTGTTTCATAATTATATCTGAGGACTCTGATCATATCTGCTCAGAGCTCTGCTCTGATCGCTCAGCCTCTGCTCAGAGCTTTGCTCAGAGCCAAAAAAGAAAAACGCCAAATGTTTGCACCTATAATGATAGCCACCAAGTTTTCAATAGAATTACAGAAACAATTTTTAAAGCGCTCAAATACGCTGTGAATTTTGTAACATTTACATTGGGCTTGTTATTACTTGGTTTTGTTTCTATATTTATCTGTACGCATTTATAATTGTAAAATTTATTATGCTGTGCACAAGTACATGTTGAAATTTACCTATACTCTTTTTGCTGTAATTTATTTAAGGCTAATATCTCAATTTTTTCAATAATTAATTCCTCGCGACGCTGACGACACGAAAGCCGATCTGTTTAATTATTTTGTGCACTGACATTTCAATTTTTAATTATTTGCTTGTCAACAGTAAATTTAATTTTAAATGTAAACGAACTTCTAAAAATCCATCAATATAAGAACGAACATCGAACATACCTTCATTTGCCTTCACAATAATTATTGTTAATGGTTTTTCGTATGATCTAAAAAGAAAAGGAAGAAAATTCCGATTTTTGTATATGCTATAACGGTACCCCGAGGAAATCGATATTCAAATTCCCATCTCTGTGTTTTTTTTTGTCCTATAAAGGAATTCAACGCAACCAGAGCAGTTAATGTTTGTTCATGGAGCTCAAATATACACATACTTCCTAAATTCTTAAGGGATTAACATTACCGTAAGCAATACATGAAGGAAATGCTGCGACCTGCGAATGCCTGAGGGATTTTGATATAAGTCGAATGTTCCTTGTCAAATTAAAGATTAAAATATTTGCTTTCTTAACACATTTTCCTTAGCAAAACATAATTGGCTTCATAGCTCTCAGCTGAGTTATGAGCTGGATTACTGTGGTGTGTTTTTAAAGGACACTTAAATTTCAATAAAGAAAATGTATAGGAACTCGATTAAGATAGATTTTATTAAATTCTCAGAATAAGTAGATACCAGAACTTGTTCATTTCTAACAAGTTGACTGAGGAAGAGTATAACGTGATACGATGTTTAAGAATCAGATAAACATGGAAGAACATAATATAATTATAGGTTTGTATGCAAGTTTTTTTAGTATGTTTCTTTAAGCATTCATAATATCGCACATGTATTTCAAAAGTGTCACAACTCAAAAATCTTCGTTTTTCAATAGAGTCGAAAAACCATTTTACAACAATAAAAACAGTAAATTTATGAAATAATCGATGTTTAAAAAAGGAAATACACTATTAACCAACTTTACATAACAACCAGCATCAATTATGACACCTTTCGTGTTTTTTTTCATAAAAAAAAATAATGTATTATTTTGAGTTCAGCCAATTTAGTCAAAATTTTTTTAGTTTTTTTAAGAAAAAATATTTGTCCCAAGGAAAATTTTTTTTGGGAAAAAATTATGTCAAGTGATTCCTAATAGATTCGTATCATTTTTATTTTTCAAATAACACATTCTAATTATCCAAAAGAAAATTTTTCCTGATGCGTTTTACTGATCGCTATAACCGACCTCTAAGTCTACATATTTCTCCACATTGTAGGCCCATTTTTTTTGCAGGAAATCTTTTCTTTGTTTTTGATGATGAGACATAAGTTTTTCCCGAATTTCTTAAAAATTTCACTTTTTTGCCGGCCCAATTTTTGGGATTTCGGTTCCGTATCCGTCTTTTTAATTCTTGTTCTTCTTCAGGCTCAGAGGAACTATCTCCACTGTTGGAAGAACTAGTTGAAATGGTATAAGAATTGTGAAAATGGGGATCTGCGTCAGAATTGTCAAAATCACTTTCATGACTGTGTATTGGCGAAACTGTGTAATACTTTTGTTTGGCCTTGGTTAGACGAATTTTGGTTGTGACTTCTGGGTTTTGCGAAATTTTATAAAAATTATTCAAAGCATTATTTGATGTGGTTGGCATTTCATCAAAATCTTTAGTTGTTTCGTGCACCTGGTCATCGGTATGAATATCGAAAGTTTTACTTTCCAAAATTTGTATTGGGGTTTCGCCTGTGAAGCTCGCTGTATTATTTAGGATTAAATCGTTAAAATTCCTTATTTCAGGAGTGATTAAGGGTGTTGAGAAGCTGAAAACATCTTCAGGGGTCGTCAAAGTTATTAATTCAGTTGGCTCGTTCTGAATCGAATCAGAAAATGTTGAAATATTTCCAACTGGAAGATGTTTTTTGGTAGCTAATTGCACCAATAATCTTGAGCGACTCCTCGAATTCATTATAAAATACCTACCGTAAAATATCACTGGTTAACAAAAGTAAAACCGAAAAACAAAACTTCGTTTTCTAAAGGTTTTTGGTACAGTTTTTCTTAACTAGTGTGATTTATTCATCTAAAGTGTCATAACTCGAAAATCATGAAAAAATGTATGAGAAAAGGCTTTTTTTCGAATTAAAGTTATTGTAAAATATCTGCCATGACAAGATTAAGGTTTTATATAAAGTTGGAAGTATTTGGTATTTATTTGAGCTTTGAAAAGTTAAATCTTTATCGAAACAACAAAACTGTATTAACTCTAAATTTCAACTTTTCATGTTTCTAAAGTGTAGCAACTACAAATAATACAAAGGATTTATGATTACCTCAATCAACCTTAGCGTCACAACTCAAAATGAAACAAATATTTTTCTACAGAAAAGACAGCAAAAATGTTTCAACTCAAAATACAACAATTAATTTTTTTACAAATGTAACCACTAAAACGACACAATTCAAATTAAAACACTTTTGATATTTTTTGCAAAACTGTTTACAACAAGAATCGCGTCACAACTAAAAATATGTCATTTTGACATTTTACCTTCTGAAAAAAAAAACTATTCAACTTATATCAATGGCAACTAGATAGAAAGGTCCCGGAAAATTTCAAATATTTTTTTGCGTCCAAAAAAAATGTGTTTTTTGAGTTGTGACACATTTGAAATACATGTGCGATATTCAGAGTATTCGGAATAAGAAAAATCATTTTTGTAAAATTTTGTAAATTCTTCTTAATCCAAGTGAAAAATGAAATAAAAGGTCTATTCAAGGCAATTACCTATCTGTTCTTATGTATTACAGATGAACATTTTGGAGGTACCTTCTTATTTTAAGACAGCAAACAAGCGTGAAAAAAGATCCTACGCCACAAGTGCTGTCGCTGTGCATTTAACCTATTTCCGGGGCTATCACTTCGAATTAAAGCCTAGTACCAAAGATAATAAAATGAAAAGTTGTTGCATCCAGTACAAATGAAATGTATCTAAACATTAAAGCTCCGAAGCTAATATTGGCTACTACAACATTTTGCGAAATGTTGCATTGAATAATATATATACAGACACAGAGAGAGCGAGAATTCAGAATTGAATTCGCTTATCTTTGTTATTATCTTAGCCGTGTTTTAGTGAGAAGGTATAGCCATCTTAGCAAAATTATTACACGCAAACAATAAGAAATCAATTTTTGTTTTGTACAAACATCAATAATCGTTTCTTGGTTAGAGAAGCCAGCTCGGCAACATTTGTACACGCAAACAAAAACAAAAAGTTGTTATTGTTGGTACCACAGATTAGGCACATGAAGATGAGAATCCCCGGCAGCCATTTTAATTTGCCTACAAGCTTGAACTGGCAGTTGTCAGATAAAAAATGAGAATGTGTGTATAAAAATCTCACACATAGACAGTAGGGATCTTCACACACCTGGTTAAATTGTTGTTGCAATTCACATCAATTCATCGACGCGGGAAAAATTACAAATACAACAATGTAAAAAAATGGGTTTTGGAGGGTGAAATTTTGCTGAACTGCATACACTCTCACCAGAAAACACGGATCTTGTAATGTCGTTTTCGTTTGGATGTTCGGAGTACTCCTTTTGCACTCCTTTTTCACTCCTACTACTCCAAAAGCCTTCGATTTGCTGTTCCAATTAATGTTTTCGGTGTATTCATCTGCTCCCAATTTCATAAAGGAGTAGACGAGGAGCAGTAGACACATATACATATGAACATAAAGTTATTCGTTGGAATACTTGTCAAAAGTGATAAATAAATACTTGAAGAAGCCATTTTGTTAAACGGCGGCGGCTTAAGGTAGTGTGTGTGTGTTTTCATATTCGATTGGAAATATTGGAATTAAAAAGGAGTAGAATAGACCGCAAATCCAATCGAAAAGACATAACTTTAACTTCAACATAAGCCGCGGTCATACCACTGACTTATTTGCAAGTTATTTTCAGTAAAGGGTCCAATATTGAATACTTCGTTGCTCGGTACCATTTATAAAAACCTATAATTTTACCTAAAACGGACTTTCTTTAAAGGTCTTACCGAAGTATAGGTAGGTATTTTACTTAATTAAAATCAAAAAATTGGATAGATCCACAACAACCTTGAGTGTACTAAAGTCCATAAACAATTTAAAATTGTAATACAATTAAATTGAAATACCTTAACAAAAATAAATATTTGAACGTATGTTAAGTATTCATTCCATTAACTGCATCTAAGCAACAACAACAAAATACAACCAAAACTAATTTCGCTAATTCTGTAAATGCTTTAATTTACGATATCTTTATTGCAAATATCTTAATGCAAAACGTGACTTTTCCGAAATGAATTTGTTTTGTTTATTACAACTAATTGGTTGAAGCGCTTGAATTATTAGACAGATCGAGTGTAAATCTACACTCAAAATGAAATAACGTACCGCAAAGTATTGTATCTATTCGAATCATTTTTGTATGGAGTTTTTAATTTAATTACTTTTTCCACTTGTTTTCAACAGAAACAGATAAATTGTTTTTCATACTTGGTTCAGTGAACTTCCATAAACAGAGAAAAGCCAAGCTATGCAAATATGTAGTTTGTTTATTTATACTTTCTGAGTAGATAAAGCGGTGCTTTTTGTTATAGACAAAATTGTGTTATTTTTAGATCGTTTTGAATTAAAAATAAGGGTAGATAATATGTGCCGTGTTATACTGGACTGGATGATTTAACTAAAAGTTTTTTTTTTTGAGTTACACGATAGACCTTGTTAAAGTAGTGCGAAATGTGCAGGTGTATAGCATAAACGAATGGATGGATTTAAATAAAATGTATCACTTTAAAAAATTAATTTTCTTCTCTAGAGGATAAACTCGAATTTGATAACAGAAAAATGGTAATTTTGAATGTTGTTTAAACAAATCTAACTATCAATCTCGATTACTTAATTTTTATTTTCAAAACAAATATGTTGTAGATCTAAAAAAAACACATTATTTGATATGAAAATGCCTTAAAATATTTAAATGTTAAAAAGGAGGGTAGCAGAATTAGTCACGCCAGACAAAATTTTATGCACAAAAATAATATCAGTTACTTCTAGACGTTTTTCAAGAAATTGTATGTCAGTTAATAAAAAGAAATCGACCTTGATGCGTGGAAAGTTGTTGTTGTTGAATGAAAGTCGTCTCCTTAAAGCAAAACAGAGGAACCTAGTATGTATTGCTTCGATTATTTTTATATGAACATGGCGATAAACTAGTTCGGAAGGCCCCGCAACATAATGAAATGCAATGGGCCTTACTAATAATCAAATTTAGTGTTAAGGTTAAAAGAAAATCTCCAGATTTTACAAAATCCGCATAACAATAACGAATTTAATCTCCAGTTTAGTAGTTAGCAATATTTCAAAATTTAATACACGGAAATCCATGTTTAAAGTCGAACACTGCCTTAGCCGCCTTAGTGCTGTTTTATGGTACCGAAATTTGTATTTAACACTAAAATCTACTCCCATGTTATCAGTTCGATTTCAATAGTTATAGAGGGTTATTCATGATTTGGTTTCAATCTTCAGATTTTTTTTTTTTTAAAGTGGAAAGGAAGTGTTATATCTACAAGTACTTTATTTATTGTTGGTATGTTTAGGTATGTGCAACAGGAACAGATTATTTACACTTGTCGAAATCAAAATTTCGACAATAATCTAAATTGGAAAAATACAAAGGCATAAAAGTCATCGTAAACGTTCGTAAACAGTCGTAAGCTTTGTAAATCTTTCAAATTTTCCTTACAAATTTTGATAGACTTACGCAGTTGACGACTTTTACGAACTTTACGACGACTTAACGTCATTCCGTGAATATCCTTAGAGCCAGTTTGTTCACAATAGGTCAAGTTTTTGATAACACTTTCAGAAATTCTGGTTAAATGGTGTTAATTATGGTGAAATCAGGTGATTGGATTAATCCATGATTAACAACTCAAACTATAGATTTTTTGATACGAGTTGATATAATCATGGATTACAGATGACACACTGTGAAAAAACTGGCCCTGACTGTTTAACAATAGAAAACCTAAAAAAAAAACAATTAAATACTCACACCATTTCACTAATTTTTATTTTAAAAATATTTTAAGTTTAAGATTTTCTTTGATACCTACATACATATACAGCTGAGAGCAGTGAAATAGTAGTGGGTACTGAAATTAAGTATACCTTTGAGTTGGTTAAAATACAAAAGCTTTTGTAACATGAACTGCAGTGCTAAAAGATAGTATATATACCTTCTATGTTTTAAAATAAAAAAATCTGATTTATTTATTCGCAAATTTATATTTTTTCGTTTAATATATGATACAACTAGATTTTCAAGAGCAATGAAATAGTAGTGTGGCACTAAAAAATACATTATTTGAAAAAATAACGGTATATTTCAAAATATTTTTTTAAATAAACTTAATACTTAGTAGCATGACCATGATTTTTGATAACGGTTTCACAACGCCTTTTCATGGAATCTACAAGGCCTTGACATCTCTTCAATGGTATAGTCTGCCACGCGTGATGAACTACAGCCCAAAGTTCGTTGTTGTTTTTTGGCTTAGCATCCCATACTGCTTTCTTAATGTCTGCCCACAGGTTTTCTATTGGATTGAGATCAGGAGATTGAGCTGGCCAATCCATAACCTCAATTCCATTGTCGCGAAAACATTCTTTAGCCAACTTACTCGTATGCTTTGGAACGTTATCTTGCTGAAATATCCATTTCAGCGGCATGTCATCTTCAGCAAAGTGCAGCATAGTATTCTGCAGTATTTCGACGTAAGCATGCTTGTCCATTATGCCATCGATTTTATGGATTGGACCCACACCTCTGTAGGAAAAGCAGCCCCAAACCATAATACTAGACCCGCCATGTTTCACTGTCTTAATGGTGTATCTGGGATCATATTCTGTATTAGGGGGGCGCAACGAGTGACCTACCTCTGAAAGAATCCGTTTTTTACCACGTTTTTCATTTATTTTTTTGTAGGTGATCGCATTGCGTATCATTGGGGCTGAGCAGCCGACGAATTTTTCCACCTTCTTGTAGGTCTTACCTTGTTTTATTAGATTTTGAATCAAAGTTCTTTTTTCTTCGCTACAATGTTTTCTTCGTCCCACTAAATTATGCACAGTCCAATTTTTGTTTGTTTAATACAACAAAAAAACTTAAAAATTAATATTAACTTACTTTTTGTACCATTAATGGAATATTTTGTTGTAAATTCAATATTTATAAATTTTTTTGCTTGTCGCTACTATCTTATTGCTCGCTTAGAAAATCAAATCAAGAAATAAAACAAGCGGTGAATAATAACGGTTAAAGTTTGACACCTGAAAATGCAAAGTCAGGGTTGTCAGACATGATCGTTCATGAAATAATGCATAATGGAGACCGATGGTGCACAGTACGCGAAATATGTAGTAAAATAAATTCAACTAACAGGCACTACTATTTCATTGCTCGCAGTGTTAAAAAATATGGTGTTATAAATTAAAAAAAAACAATTGAAAAGTTTCTCCGCCACTTAAATCAATTGACGTGCTATTAGTAACTCTCTGTAAAAAAAAGAATATGGCAATACTTAACTTTGAAGAGGTATAGAGCAAATTATGACAGTTCCTTCCTTGTTGCTTTTTTTAGTCTATGTTGTGTCTGTGGGTTCTTCTACTTAGAGTGTCGAGTCAGATCAGTGGAACCGTCGAAAACAAGGTGAAGAAAATAAAGTTATCCCAAAAAAAAACTTAAGAAACAAAACATCAATCAACAATTTCACCATCATCAGCTTGCTAGTCTTGCTACAACCTACAAATGCAATCGTCTTGGCCTTTATGCCCGTGACTGTTATTCTGGGATTGACGCAACGGACGCGATGGCGGTGAAATGCTACAAATGCAACACACTCGGCCACTGGGCCCGCAACTGTTCCGAACAGATGAACGATAGCCGTGGATAAAAATAAGAAAGAAAATCTGACTAAAAAAATACAATATCACTGTGATTGTTTTTTAATTGCAATTTGAAATTACTGGACTTGCTGATAGAAAAAATATAAAACCAATTTGGGTTTTAATTGTTCCTTCAGCACACGGCTTAAGTAGTTGGTTGCCTCCGGTTGGAACTTTGACAGACCTTTTTGGAAATTCTGACAGTTCATTCAATTTTTGTTCTTATTTGTAGTAGATTTTTTAATAGATTCAAGAAAAGTCTGTAGACTAGTTAGTGAAAGGGTTTAATTGTTTATTGGTAGCATTTTGTTAAGGCTCAGAGCTTTATTTTAACCTTCCAGTTAACTAATAGTCGACATTAGCGTTTGATTATTAGTAAGGCCCAATTAGTTTTTATTTAAATGACTTTCAGGTTCAATAAAATATTCCTTGGGTCCGTTTATTTATAGGTAAAATTTGTTTTATAGGTGAAAATTTGTTTATATTCCGCGATTTTAAGAACATTAACATAGATAAATTGAAAGAAGATCTTTCTATAGAGGTATGGAATAACATCTATAGAATTATATCAGAAATCTAATTTACCAACATGACAAGGTGTACAATTGCTGGAAAAGGTTTCGGATAGACGTATTGTACAGTATTCATCGTGTTCTGAGGGATATGGTTACATATACCAATACCAGATAAGTGAGTCCAAAAGTCGTTTTTATGCTATCGGCCTTGAAACTACACAGGCTTAACAAAATTTATGGACAATTTAAGGGAAATAGGGTTAAGTAAAGACATCAAAATAAATGTTGATAATATTAATTGCAATTCTAAAATTTAAGTTCTACTCCCAATTTTAGTTTTTCAGCTGTATAGATAATGAAGATATTCTAAAAAGTATGCTATCTATTAAATCTAAAGCGACCGGTTTTTGACGATAAAATTTAAGTTTTTATTGAAATTATCCTACCCTATATCTTATAATATGTAACGTGCATATTTAATTCGACATTTATGTCGGGAAAAGCGCTAAAATAAAACCAGCACCCAAAAACACAAATTAGTTCACACCGATTGCATTTGTACCATTTCCCTCAAAAGTTTTAGACAAAATTTGAAATCGCAGATACACAGATTTATTTAAAATAACAAACTATTATGTGACAGCCAACCTGATTTTCGACCAAAGCATAGTTGCACAACTGCTCTATTAAATGTAACTGAAGACATCAGGCTAGCCGCTGATAAGAATAAAGAAACTCTTCTTGTATTACTTGATTTTTAAAAGCATTTGATATACGGTTAATCACAATGTTCTTCGTAGCAAACTTCGAAACCAATTCCATTTTTCTCGATTGTCCACGCATCTAATAGCCTCTTATTTAAAAAGCAGATCCCAGGCAGTCGTAGTAAATGATTTCGTGTCAATTTTTCTTCCACTTAGCTTGGGCGTTTCACAAGGCTCGATTCTCGGTCCGATTTTTTTTACTATGTACATAAACAATTTGCCGACATCTTTATTGAATTCTTCGGTTGTTATGTATGTAGATGACGTGCAGATGCGGAACAGTTTTCCCTTGCTTGGGCATTGTGGAAAACTCTTCTTGAAATAATCTACCTATTTTATATCTGAACACCAGATGTATTGATTTCGTTGATTCTGCTAAAAATCTTGGTATAGTTGTCTATAGAGCCTATTCTTGGAATAACCAAAAAAACAATTATGGACGGGATGATCAAAAAATTGGTTCAAAGTAGGTGTCTTCATGTTTTCAATCGAAAACTGTTATGATTCGGTTTGGACAAGTTACTAAAGTCTGAGAGGTCATCACCTGGCCTAACAAGAGTTTCAGTTTGGACTATTTTCATTCGAACACCCTGTATTAGCCAAAAAACTTGTGTGTAACAAGTAAACAATGAATATAGTAATATAAATAGTAAATATCAAATATTTTAAGTAGAGTAATATGGAAGCAACCATACTCAGACAATATGAAACAAGCTAAACCTTTATATATTATGAAACCTTCATAAAGATAGAATTTGGTGAACTTTTAGATCTCTTATATTCAAGGATGACTTGTAACATACGGTGCCGAACCTGAAAAGTTTGCCGCCCTAGGAAAAAATTCTTATTTTGTCGCCTCAAATAAAAAAAAGAAGATAACGACAACAATATAACATCAACATTGGGTTTTATTTAATAACAATCATAGGCTTGCGACAAAATAAATGCTTACAAAATGTTGAAACTAAAAGAAGATAGGTTTTATAAGCTTAACTTTCGAAAAACTATCTTCACCTGATGTAACAATTACAGGAAACGTTAATAGCCAACCTTTTGGGGGCCCCGTATCGAAGTTTTTTTTTAGAGGCCCCCTTTTTCCTGACTGGGGAAGAGTCTTATTATCATTTTTTTTTTCACAAAATAGACTTTATCACTTGCACCAGCATATTGGATAAGTTTAATTTACATACATAGGTGGATACATATGTTTTGCAAAACTAAAAAAAATTATTTTAGGATCAACGCTTCTCAAATTAAAACTTTTTTATTTTCTTATTCAAATTTATTAAGGGTGATTTTATTCACTCGATATTCTAAAGTTGGGAGAATCCAAAGAAGAATTTTCACAACTCCCCGAAATTGTAGGAGTTGAAGAAACAAACTTGGGACATTGTTTGATTTTTGTTTATCCACTCAAGGGAGAATTGGATATCATTTTCGAGCAGAGAAGGTGAAAAAAAATTCTTCAACTCTTGTTGAATTCAACAAATGTGATGACCACGAATTCATCTATCTTTTTTTGGTGTTTTTGCTTGCTTATTATGATTGTATTCAGTTTGATAAGTGGCCCGATCTAACTCTGCCCGTTCACACTCAATTGCAGCCCGTTTGAAATCTAAGCCAGCTCATTTGCGTTCAAATTTGTAGCGTTCTTTCTCGCTTTCTAAAATCTCAATTTAAATTTAAGTTTGCTCAATGAATGTTGGTGGTTTTCTTCAGACAATTTAAGTACGGTCAACAACTGCACCTTCGTTTGACAAAATTGAATCTATGTTTGTGGTTTTTAAAATCGTCTTCTAGATTTTCAACAGTCTGCGTTTGGACCGTTGCTTAACTGCTTGAAATTGAGTTGACACTGACAAATTATTTAGTCATGATATTCTAGGGAAATTTTCAAAACTGCAAGTTAGTTAACTTTTTAAGTTCAACTTCTTAATTGGGAGTTGAAGTATTGAACAAAACCAATTTTTAACTTGCCGATCAAATCTCGAGTTGAGATCAACTCCGAAGTTGGTCAACTTTCAAATGTTTGTGTATTTCGAGGGCCCCATAACATTTATATGGTAGCTACGTCCCTGATTAATAGTATTTTACATTCCATTAATAATTTTGGATGCAATTCAACTAAGAAGTGATAAGCTTAACAGTTTAAAATTGACAGAGGACAGCAGAAGTTTGGATAAATATATAAATACATTGATTTACTTGAAGAGATCTTTAGCTATAAAGCTATAATATCCTTTTGAAATTCCTTGTTAATTGTTGCTGCTAATATTGCTTCAAGTTATTAGCAGTTTTTTAACTCTACCGTCTTTAAAATATCGCAAAGGAAACCGAATTGGCTAAAAAATTAATGCTGCCTAAAGCGAGAATTTAGCGTACCACCGATATACGTTATCAGCTTTAAGTTTCAATTTGAATCGATTGTTTCAAAAGATTGTTCAGATTGATAACTATATTGATAAATTTAAAAAAAGTGAAAATTTTAATATGCATCTGCAATAATCCTACAGAGAAGGGACAACAAATAAGAACAAAAAGTACAGGAAAGTAGTTATTGAAGTAAACTGATTTGTTACCCTTTTCGTGCTGCCCTAGGCAATTGCCTGTTTTGCCTACAGGCAGGTGCGGCACCGGTTACACAGATAAATTTCTGTTTTTGGTGAGATAGATTTCTCATTAGGGAAAAATGCGCTTCATTAGGCGGCATATTACACATCGTCATTCCAAACAATAAAAAATGTTCCACACTCTCTCGTTACTTCAAGAAATAAGTAGGTATATTTCTATTGATTCAATCGATTTATGCATAGATTCTTTTAATGGCAATAAGCTGTTATAACGGTTATAAATAAGCCACCTCCTCCCAGTTTAAGACATCTAACCTACCTTTTCCTGTTTGCATAGAATATCAACTATGAGAAATAAAGTTTATATCCAATAAAATCCAAAAGTTT
Source organism: Leucozona laternaria (assembly GCA_932273885.2). Classification (NCBI taxonomy): domain Eukaryota; kingdom Metazoa; phylum Arthropoda; class Insecta; order Diptera; family Syrphidae; genus Leucozona; species Leucozona laternaria. Next base: position 60,931,554 of record OW026368.1, on the reverse strand, counting down.
CCATAGCTTCTGATATTTAGGCCCATTTCCGGAAACAAAACTTAGCTCTTTAAGTTCAACATAAGGGCTTATGTGACAGTTTACGCAGAGAAAAAAAATAGAACATAAGCTCTTAAGTTGAACATGAATATTTAAGTATATAATCAGCAAACGGCTCTTACAGGTATAAATAAGTGGTAAGATAGGGTCTCAGCCTCACTCTTATGTACAAATATTCTTGCGTTCGTACTTTGGCTGTGGATTATGACAAATTTTATTACTTCAATACTAACGGAAAATATTCATTGTTCAAGAGCTTCAGAAGTGACACCTTAAAATGTTAATGCATGCATCTTCAGTCATGAGTACTTAAAAGAAGGTAAATGCGTATACATTAAGCTTTTAGCCATGATTACTCTTAATCAAAGTGTATTTTATTTTTATACCAATAGTTTCATGTACGACACCATCACTCCGAAAGTCTCGTAAAGGGTTGCACACCATCAGTATATAGTTTAATATATAATGCTTCTTTGCATATCCTTTTCCTGCCACAAGATGTTAAGCAACATGGTTTTTGCATAGTTCCATCTTCCATGCAAGGTCATTGTGTTCATGTGAAAATAAGTTTAGCAAGGACATGATGCATCGTTACATTGAAAAAATTTTTTTCATTATTTTGTATCTTTGGTGGTGGTTTAAAGTTAGGGCATAGAAACTTGAGAGTTTTACTCGAATAATAAATTCATCTTAGGTTCATTCGGCCATAACCTCTAAAGATTTTTGTATTTAAATTTGTTGTTCTGGAAGCACTTAAAAATATTCTCAGGAAGAAGAATTTTCTCTGAGTATCATTTAAGTGAAGTAATTATCTTTAACGATGACCCAGTAACAAAGCTATATATATATTTAAGTAGATTTGAAGGTATTTTCTTGGCTTTATATATGTACCTATTGTAGGTTATTTGAATCCAAAAGGGAAATAATGTCTTTTTTTTAATCAAGATAACATAGGTACTCGTACATTAATAAAAAATATGCACGACTGTGTCGCACGAACTTGCTCTTATGCGCGAACACATTGTGGTTCTATAGTCTGAAATAAATTAGCTATGGCAGTCTATATTTTATCCATTTGCCAAAACTTAGTTTAGTTGCAGGTGGTATTATGTGGGCATAAAAAAATTAACAATATAGCCTATAGTGTTGCACATATGCAATATGCATGAAAGGAAATTATATTATGTATTTAAACTGGTAATTTTTTTTAAATCAACAAAATTAGAAAGAAATTGATTAAAATACTTTAAATCTGTTTTAACCCAACGCGATGTACACCATCTTATTTCTTATATAAATCTTAATTTATGAGAAAAAACATTTGAAAATCGTAGGAGCGGTTTTAAAAATAATTAATTTTTTATAAATATATAAAATTTCGTTAACATTTTTGAGAAAAAAAAATTGGTAAGCGAATTTTAAATATTTGTTAATGTTAAGTTAAAAATTGAACTTTATAAAAAAAACTTCTACCCGTTTTCGAAATATAGAATTTTCAAAAAATAATTTTGAATTTTTTTTCAAAAATTATTTTTTAGAAAATTTTGCTACGCACTTTTATTTATATTTGTTACAAGCTTCTGTATAAAAAATCTAATTTTATTAGGTTGATCAGATATTGAGATAGTCGAAAATCAATGAAACCGTTCTATGAGAGGTACTGTAAATAAACGTAAAATATAAAAAATTAAAAATCGTGCTAATTTAACACACAAAAAACTATTATCAAAATCGTAATAGTTATTTTTGAGAAAAAAATATTTTTCTTAACGGATTTTAAATATTTGTATGGGAGGCACCGTTATTTTTGGGTATTGGAATAATTTTTGTCAAAAATCTTCTAGATAAAGTTTAAAACCTGCTATTTACCAAGCTTAATAAGAATCGACAGAGTCGTTTTTGAAATATTGAGTTTTCAAAAAAAAAATTTCAAACTTTTCTTAAAAATCTAAAAAATATATTTTTTTTCAAATTTTTGGTAGACAATATTATTTGGAATGTGTCAATAATTCTTTATAAAAAATTGATCAGAATCAGTTTAACCATTTTCGAGAAAAGCGAAAATCAAAAAAAATGTTCTTTGGGAGGTACCATTAATAGCCATTTTTCGGAACCATTTTTTTAATTAAACGGCAACTTATAACTATTTAAATTTATGGAGTTCTTAAAAACAAATTCAGTAGTGCTGGATTTGAGAAAAATAAGTTTTTCCTTTTTGGCCACGAAATTTTGTATGACAGCTACTGTTAGTTTTGGTCCTAAAAAAAAAAGAGAAAACAAAGGGTGGGGGAATGTCCAAAAAACGCTAGGTACGAAGTTTAAAGAAAATTGACCCATACGTTTAGGCTGTAGTCGAACCGACCGACAGACAGACAGACGGACGTTTTTGCGAGACCCACTTTTTTCGTCTTCGCTATCATCGTAATGTCAAGTTTGATCAAAATCTCGAGTTCTATTTTTTGTACGAATACATAACTTGCCATATAGTACATATATTCGCAAGTAAAAATAACCTGTTCAAAAAATAACTATTTGATGGAGCTGCAACTTACATAACTTATATTTTTCTTATGAAGTTATGCACGTTAATGAATTTTTTTTTTCAAGTTTTCCGATTATATTCATATTCAATACAATACACATAAATACCCGTACAGTACATACATAAAATTTTATGGGGGTTATAGATTTCACCGATTTTACTGATTTTTAAGAGTTTGTTCCCGGTAAGGTAAAGAAATAGTGGTTTGAATACTCACTACCACACCCAACGTCGCCTTATCAATGTAAAATCTTGTAATTAAGCCCTCTTAAATCTTAAAAATTACTACCAATCCTATACTTTATTGGATGTTCATATTGTTTCCCTATTTAGGCCCAGTTTTTCAGTGGTGAGTTAAACCAGAGTTAGCTAAACTCTAGAAGTTAATTAACCCACAGTGAACTGAGAAAGCAGTTTTACGGTGGAGAATGCATGCGGGGCGACTAAACAAACTCGGTGGATAAAACATCAAAAGCATCTGTTCATTTAATCCTTGGCTTACAAATTGCAATAAAGCTTTATTAACCCAATCATGACATGCGTAGTTTTTTTTTTTTTTTTAATCCGCCTATTATCACATCCACTGATATTATATCTGAGATTTCTCCTTACATACATCTCTAGAAAATTAAAATCTGTTGAACCTTAAGCATGACATGTGTATAATAAAACTGCCACAACTACTTTTCTTATATTTGAGTATACTTACGTTACATTTTCAGATTAGTCCCGGAGGCGAACGTAAGATTACCTACTCATCGGGGATATGAAAAATTAACTTTCTTTTTGTTAGAAAATGTCGAGACAAACATTTTGGGGGGGTTTCGGAAGCAAAAAGGGTATTTCCAGTACTGGTTTTTAATGTTAGGTTATATATACCATAAGGGTCATGGATAGTTGTAATAGTATTCATCGGGGCAATGAACAAATGGGGTATCAAATGAAAGCTTAGACTGTCTTTTGTATAAATCCAGTGGTCGGACAAACTTTCCTACGGGCCATTCACTTTTTCGACTACTTTAAACCAAAAAAAAATCATTAAATTAAGTACATTTTTTTTCGAGTAGGTATTTTTATGCGATCCAGTTGTGCATATTTTTTTTTTTTTTTGAAGTGACTATGCATGTCAATTATAACAGTTTTGGATTTTAAAAGTACTGTTAAGGGTACCCAGCTAAGCTCGTTAA